>OY759268.1:19631719-19754219 GCA_963662155.1 Lamellibrachia columna
CATTTCGTGTACAATTCAAAGGATTTATTGGGAAAAAGCAGTATAGTATCATCCAACAATACAGCCACGAATATTCCCTACAAACTCCTACCTTTGTCTGATGTGGGTACGTAACAAAGAACCCCACTTTCCGCCACTACTGGTCACCCAGGTGACGCCTCATCGTAATTCCAGTGATAAAGGTAGGCCGCTTTAAGGCGGTTTTGATTGGTTAACTGAACGTATAACGTATCTGGCTGGTTGGTTAATGATAGTTCACATGCAAGACGTGTTACTATCGTGATATTTCATTTCTTAAGGCACCATTTGACGATGAAATAAAACATGCTAGCTTTATGACAGACCGCTCTACTGTAATTAAAAACAGACCAACACATTTTAACTTTGAAGGCGAAATATTATTTTGTTTCCCAGGCGATTGATTGATTTATCCATTTCCCGTTTTTACACATTTTCTGACGTTAAACATACAACAGTAATAAAGATTGAACATGAAGTATAATTTTGTTTATTCAGACTAGCAAAATACCCCCTTCTGGACGGGATAACTTGGTTGTACGGAAGTGACACTCGTGATAACACTATTTACACAATTTCGCAACAACAGTATCGCAGAAATGTCTTCATACATTGTGCTGTCAGTCAATATATTGATGGCTTCTTGGAATCCAACTCTCGACATTGCGACGTAATATTGACAGTTGTAGTAAGGGCTAGCTTAGCAGCGCCTTGCCCTTGTATTACGTAACTTCGGACAATCGCAGAAAAGACGCATGACGTTGTCAACAATTGTACGTAATTGTTGGCGTAGCGTTGTGGACAAGTTTACGTAATAAAAACAAAGGGTAATTCGATTTTTCATAGTAACAGCGCTGTGAATTTCGAAAAAAAATGAGACTGACGACTCTAACGTGGGGTAGTAGATGAATCCCTGAAAGTGATACAAAGCGTCTAGGATGAGTACCATAACATATATGCAAACTGACAAACATACAGACATACATACACTTGCTGGTTTATAGTAAAATGTACTTTAAGATCGAAACACTGACAGGATTTGGACATTACAATAATACAAAATTCCCACAGCTACGTACAGCTCTGTTAGCAAATGAAAATCGTTGTACGTTGGTTTTACATTCCATTCAAACGCGCCGCCCGCTAGATGCCGCTAGAGATCGGGCGATTCTCGCCTGTTGATTTACACGTTCGTGGACGCGTCGCCAATCGCTAAGTGGCGACGTCGCGTAATTTCTCACAGTAACTGTCGGCGCGGTCCCTGTGCGGCGTCAAATGTGCCAGTGCTGATACAGGCTGATACGTAACTACTGAATTATTCTGTTCTGTGATCATATGGTGGCAATACTGCGTATATGCGAAGAGTTTGCGTAGAGAGTTGAGGATAGAGAGAAAGGGAGGGGGGAGGGAGAGGGAGAGAGAGGAGGATATATCGTACTTGGCTGATTGTGATACCACCCCTGATTTATTTGATGCATGCAATTTTAATAATACTAACGCAATAAACAACTCGGCGGTCATTGCGGATAGAGATGTTCAGCCATGATGTGGTTTCTTCACTTCCTTCTTTCGGTGCTTCCGTGGCCCCAACAGAATCGTATATATGCTCTCCTGGTAGCACGGCCGGCTTAATCATGCCCCAAGATAACCGTTAACTATAATAGCTCTTCAATAAAACATTTATCCGGGACGATCTTCGCTTTTTCGGCTTTCTTTGGGCCCAGAATGTGTAAAATTACGCCAGTGTCACAACAAAACCTTGATTTCTTATTCATGAATGATGTCGATTTGAGTAGAGATTAAGAAGAGACTGCAACATTTACCAACCGTGGTCAATGTTACAAATAAAGCATGAAGAAGTAGAAGAAGCAGAAGTAGACGGAGAAGGCAAAGAAAAAGAAGGCAAAGAAGAAGAAGTAGAAGAAGAAGTAGTAGTAGAAGTTATAGAAGAAGAAGAAGAAGAAGAAGAAATAAAAGAAGAAGAAGTAGTAGTACAAAAAGTAGAAGAAGTAGAAGAAGAAGAAATAAAAGAAAAAGAAGAAGGCAAAGAATAAGAGGTAGAAGAAGTAGTAGTAGAAAAAGTAAAAGAAGCAGAAGAAGAAGGCAAAGAAGAAGAAGTACAAGAAGTAGTAGTACAAGAACTAGAAGAAATAGAAGAACAAGAAGGCAAAGACTAAGAAGTAGAAGAAGTAGTAGTAGAAGAAGTAGAAGAAGAAGACTAAGTAGAAGAAAACGAAATAGAATAAGTAGAAGAAGAATCAGTAGAAAAAGAAGTACAAGAAGAGGCAGGAAAAGAAGTAGAAGACAAATAATAAGAAGTAGAAGACGTAGTAGTAGAAGAAGAAGTAGAAGAAGAAGAAGAGAAAGAAGTAGAAGAAGATGTAGAAGAAGTAAAATAAATATAAGAAGAAGGCAAAGTATAAGTAGTATAAGAAGCAGATGAATAAGAAGACAAAGAAGAAGTAGAAGAAGAAAAAGTAGAAGAAGAAGTAAAAGAAGAAGAAGTAGAAAACAAAGAAGACAAAGAATAAAAAGTATAAGAAGTAGTAGTAGAAGAAGAAGTAGAAGAAGAAGAAGTAGAAAAAGAAGTAGAATAAGTAAAAGAAAAAGGAGTAGAAGAAGACAAAGAAGTAGAAGAAGAAGATGTAGAAGAATTAGAATAAATAGAAGAAGAAGGCAAAGAATAATAAGTAGAAGAAGTAATAGTAAAAGAAGTAGAAGAAGCAGATGAAAAAGAAGTAGAAGAAGAATAAGTAGAAAAAGAAGACGACAACGTTGTTGTAGAAGTAGAAGAAGAAGACAAAGAAGTAGAAGAAGATGTAGAAGAAGTAACATAAATAGAAGAAGAAGGCAAAGTATAAGTAGAAGAAGAAGTAGAAGAAGCAGACGAAGAAGAAGACAAAGAAGAATAAGTAGAAGAAGAAGAAGTAAAAGAAGAAGAAGTAGAAGACAAAGAGGTCAAAGAATAAGAAGTAGAAGAAGTAGCGGAAGAAGTCGTAGTAGAAGAAGAAGTAGAAGAAGAAGTAGAATAAGTAAAAGAAGAAGAAGTAGAAGAAGGCAAAGAAGTAGAAGAAGAAGATGTAGAAGAAGTAGAATAAATAGAAGAAGAAGGCAAAGAATAATAAGTAGAAGAAGTAATAGTAGAAGAAGCAGATGAAAAAGAAGACAAAGAAGTAGAAGAAGAATAAGTAGAACAAGAAGAAGACAATGTAGTTGTAGAAGATTTAGAAAATGTAGAAGAAGTAGAAGAAAAAGAAGGCATAGACGAAGATGTAGAAAAAGACAAAGAATTAGAAGAAGATGTAGAAAAGGCAAAATAGAAGAAGAAGAACTCAAAGAAGAAGAAGAAGTAGAAAAAGAAGAACACTTTTGCAGCGCCAATTCAGAAGCGTAACTCATTTAAATGGTTAACTATGTCATTAATAATAACAGTCATACAGACGAACAGTAGGCCCTATTTGTGAGTGGAAACGTTGTACGAACGAATGTACGAAATATCGTCTTTGAACTACCCAGTATACCGTATACACAATCTCAAATGTTGATAGGTAGGTTGCTGGATTATTTTTTTGGTGTGTCAGGGTGTGTAATCGAGTATCTTGACTTTATTTAATAAGTCGGATGTACAAACACACAAATCACTGCTGGCCGTGTGGACACACTGTGTGAAGACAATAACGAGAAGACATATGCGTTGTTGTAGTGAACGTTATCTCGTGTTTACATGGATGCAGTCAGCGAAGCGGAGAGACAAGGATGCTGTTCAACGGAGCGGAATTATCTAGGAGAGAGGAGACAATTTGAAGCTCTCACGACGATCGTCAAGAGAAGAAACGGTACTTGAGAAATTGAACGAAGACACGAACACGGACAGGCGGAGAAACAAGAAATTGATCCATTTGTGTAGTTTAGCTAATCCTGGTTAAACTGACGTTATCAGGACGACGTGTAGCCTTGGCATAGTGAAATGCAGAATGCATTATGTCATCTAATATTGTTAGATTTTGTATTGTTAGATCTTGTAGGACGCCTAATAGAATGTGGTTCAAAAACCCTAGCCACATGGAGGTTAAGAGGAGATAAAATTGCAGTTCTTAAGATATTGAATGAGTATGAAAATATTGATAAAAATATTATTCTCTCAGTTAAGAAAGACGGTAGAGCTAGAGGACACGCAGTAACGTTAGTGGAGGGTCAGTATAGATTGGATATAAAGAAGAACTCTTTCTCATAGAGGATAATAAATTAATTGAACAAATTAAATACAGTTTGTGTAAATGCTAGCAGCGTGAATATGTTTACGAACTACATTGACAACTGTCTCAGAAGGGCGGGTTACACAGAGATGAAACATTGTTGGTTTCTCGATAACGCAATGGTTTTCTTGTCCACTTACCATATTGTATGGCAATCTTGTTAAATCCTGTTAAATCTGAGTTAGACCTGGTCGGACGTAGGGTACAGACCGGAAGTGCCACGGTAGCATCAGATACACCATCCTATTATCCCCATATCTGCAACCCATTAATTTCACTTCCCTTTCCTCTCGTTTTCTTTTCCCAAACCGCGAGTGCAGCTGGTTTCTTTATCGATTCTCGCCATCGTATTCCAGTCAGTCTATCAGTTCCTCGCTGGGGACGAGCGCCGTGTGTCGAGGACCGGCCCAAACGTCCTATAGTGAATATAGACGACGCATTATCGCGATGGCGTACCATAGCAAATCGCTGCGAATTCGTATTGAGTAGTGCTTTCAACGCCCTGTCTGATGGAACAGCGGCGCAGTATTCGCCACTAACTCTCTCTTAAAGGCATACAATTTCACCCTGTTGTGTTGCATAGACGATATTATTTTATGTGTTACGATCTTTACAAAGGGGTTTTAATGAACCACCGTGTTTAATGTAATTTGACTGTTATCTGTCTATAAGCACCGATCTGGCCATTCAGCGTGCAAAGTATATATATGAAATTCGAGTCGAAACATTCAAATTAAATAGATAACGATTAAATTGTATGACACAGTTGTGGTATCTCTAAGACATTCGGACAATCCAGGTGTTACGATATATACACACTACATTACATAAGATGATTGCTAGATAAACACCGTCTGACATTGCACCTATAAAGCTCACTTTGAAAGACAACCAGACAATCGTATGTATCGCAGTAGCCTTGGTAGCGTATCACTGTCTTTGTCAAGTATTCATGCCTCTTAAGGACAATCAACATTGTTCAGAAAAAACATTTCAACATTTGTCAGTCACACAGGCACACGCACACGCACCACACACACAAACACACGCACGCACGCACGCACGCACGCACGCACGCACGCACACACACGCGCACCACACACACGCGCACACACACACGCACCACACACACACACACACACACACACACACACACACACACACACACACACACACACACTGTATTATATATTAATAGTCTTTGTCTAGTATGCATGCCTCTTAAGGGCAGGGTTCTAAATTGTAAAGAAAGACCTTTACAGCATGTGTCAGTTATACACACTCAAGACATATTTCAACTATATTGATGGCGGTTTGGTGTAATGAACGCACCGTGATCAAAGCAAAGCAAATCGTTTAATTTCTACCCTCCCTACATTCCTTGTTCAGAGGGTGTTACACTTTGCCCCTGGCAGACGTGTTCACGCAAACACCATTCCAACTTATCTTGGAAGTAATCAGCCGTTCTGCAATTGCTGCGCGAAAACTGTTCGTTCGCTTAAACTCACCACTGGAATCCCATCAATGTCTATTGAAAACTACTCATTTATACAATGAGTGAACTGAGGCAAAGTGGGGCGAACGAAATTGCCCAAATTTCGAAACGGCAGCATATGGACGCGAATTCCGGCCCTCTCTATTTACATGGAGAGGGCCGGATGTGCATGCCTTGGTTTCAGATTGAAGGGCTACTTAAGCATATTGACGTCATCGTTGCCGTGGTTTCAGATTGAAGAGCTACTTAAGACAATATTGACGTCATCGTTGCCCAGATTTCAGATTGGAGAACTACTCAAGACAATAATAATGACGTCATCGTTGCCTTGGTTTCAGATTGAAGAGTTACTTAAGACAATGTTGACGACGTCATTGTTGCCATTGTTTCAGATTGAACAGCTACTTCAGACAGAATGACGTCATCGTTGCCAGAGCGACGCAGGTGATACATGCCCGTCCGACAGATGTCGCCACCATGGGAGGCGGATCGTCAAAAGACCAACCGACCGCCTCCGCGGCGGCGGCGGCGACAAGTGACAAGGCGACAGGTGAAACGGCCAACGGGACGGCGTCAACTGACAGGTCGCCACACACCACACGTTCCCATCTTCTGCGGCTGTCGCGAGCTGTCAACCAATACGCCATGTCTCAGTACCAGGTGGCGCCACGTGATTTATCTCTTCTAGGTCTCGGTTTGTGTGCGGGCATGCATGCGTGCGTACGTGCGTGCGTGCGCGTACGAACCAGAACATAAATGTCAACACGCGACACCGTGGTTGATTCACGACAATCTACTGAGCATACTAAATTCATAGTTATTTTCTTCTAAAATGGAATTTTCTTCTCACATGTGTATCTCTCACACTCTGTCCCTCTTACTTTCTTGGTCACCTCCTTTCTGCTTCTGTCTGTCTTTGTCTGTCTCTGTCTCTCACTGTCTCTCTCTTTCTGTCTGTTTGTATCTGTCTGTCTGTCTCTATGATTGGCTCTCTCCCTCCCCTCAATCTCTCTCTCTCTCTCTCTCTCTCTCTCTCTCTTTCTCTCTCTCTTTCTCTCTCTCCCTCTCCCTATACCCCCGTTCTCTCTCCCCTCTATCTCCCTCTCTCCCCCTCTCTCCCCCTCTCTCCATACCCCTCCCTTTCTCCCCCTCTCTCCTATTTTCTCTCTACCCCCTATCTCTCCCCCTCTCTCTATCACTATATCTCAGTCTCTCTCTCCTCTCTCTCTCCTCTCTCTCTCTCTCTCCCCGTTCTCTCATTGTATTCTGGGGTGCTATACGCACATAGCACATTGACATAGAAATAGAACATTTCTTCCGCCGAATAATCAGAAGGACAAAAGCGTTCGCACTTCATTTAAGTCACGAATGCGTATACCTTACTTAAATGCCACATTTCAATGTGTAATGTCCACTCGCTAACACGTTGATGACGTAAGCCGTCACATCTCCGAATTGGTCACCTCGAACTGTTTAATTAGTCGCCCACCACCAATTGACAGCGTTATCAACACTAAACGCGAGCGAAGAGCACGACGCGAACAAGACTAAATACCAGTGTTCAAAGCGTCAACATGTCTAACAACAACACAACGTTTAGGCGAAAAACAGTCCGAGATAAATTATGTTATAATCATTCAAAATAATATAAAAATATGTTGTTACGTATGGTCATTTCTATTTATTCTACGAATTATGTGGTAAATTGTTATAATTATCATTCCAGTATGAAAATGGTTTCTTGTTCAACCACATAATGCACATTGTTTGACTTGATGAATTTTTAATCACGTATATTATTTAGTTGTGAGTGCGCTACGTGAGTTTTATTGAAACATTGTCACCAATAACCAGGAGATCCCTTTTGTTGTCGAGAAGCATGTCAGTACACTTATTTCTTGATTGCATTAAGAGAAAGGTTTGTGTGGTTACCCGATGTCCAGTTCCTTCATGTCTGCATTGTCTGTGTCTGTAGGAGTTCATTAAGGACGGGAAGAGGTCAGGAAACGTAGTCTTTGCTCCGGTCAGCCTTAGTGTGGGGCTCGGAATGTTGTACCTGGGTTCTAAGGGAGCGACGCGGGATGATATCTGCAAGGTCAGTGTACGAAGCACACTCCCCGACAGGGGCGCCTCTCACTATATATATATATATATATATATATATATATATATATATATATATATATATATATATATATATATATATATTTTCATTACCAACTTCGAAATCCACAGCCGTCGCCTCAATGACGTCATAAATATAGCAATGACGTCACAAGCATGATCCGCAACCGTACTTTTATTCTTAGCCGATGGGTGTCGTGCCTGTGTGAATAATTTTCTATATGAAGAGAGTGTAGAATCGTAGACTGATTTGTTGCAATGCGCTCTCAGAAATAATCCATCATATTTTGCGAACACGCGGAATACCGCATCAACCGCACGAATCAGAAGGTTACAGTGACATCGGCATTCTCGGTACAGCTAATACCAGTGTCGTCTGGGACTGAAAACCACGTAGACGGTACTGGTTTACCATGTAGCGTTAAACAAGTGAAGAGCGGTGACATAATGATTAGGACTCTCAGTAGAGAGAAACAGGGTTCGAAACGTTTTGCTGCCGTTTCAATACTTGGACTTGTATGTCAAGGATGACACAAAATAGGTTGCACTGACTGGTCCATTATCTCGTCTTCTTTCCTTGTAGGTTCTTTGTCTCCATGAGATGTCGGAGCGCCACCTACTGGCAGCCTATGCTGCCCTCCACTGGGACGTCGTCCGCTCAGCCACGTCACGGGGGTGTATCTATGAAAGTGCCATTCGAGTCTTTTGTCCTCTCTGTGTCAAGGTGGATATTTTGTCCTCTCTAGGGAAATGTCATATTTCTTTGTTTTCTACGTTAAAGTACTTCTTTTCTATATACTCTAAGTTAAAGTAATTGTTATTTCTTCTCTAAACTAAGGTAGTTATTACGTCTACGCTACGTCATCGCTGTGTCCTTTCTACGTTAAGGTCAATCTTCTCTCTTCGCTACATCAAGGTGAATTGTTTTCTTTATCTATAGTTTATATGACTTGCGGAGTTTACTTTGAACAGCTGACCAAGATTTAGACAGTTTTAACTATCTATCTCAGAAATTTGCAACAGAACACCGTGCATCTCAGCTGACAGGGGGGTGGAATATGTGTATTAGAAATTATACGTCAGGGTGCAAATCAGACCATGCGAACATAACGACCACCCTAGAAAATTAACACTAGTCACTGCAATATACAATTACGAAGATGAAACATAATAAATCACCGGGAGTTGTTGGGATACCACCAAAACTACTTAAGGAAATTGTTGAACAAATTAGTACACCAGTTGCAATTTTGTTTAACTAGTCACTAGAAGAAGGAATAGTTCCTTCAGAATGGAAAGAAGCAAACATTACGCCGCTATTTAAGAATGGATCGAGGAACAAGCCAGAAAATTAGAGACCAGTGAGTTTAACATGAGTTGTATGTAAATTACTCGAAACATTAATTAGAGATTACATGGTGGAATTCCTTGTAAAACATAAATTAATAAATACATCTCACCATGGGTTCATAAAAGCAAGGTCATGTCTTATGTTTTTTGTAAGAAATTACAAAGTGGGTAGATGACGGGTCACCAGTGGATGTTGTCTACTTAGATTTTCATAAAGCTTTCGATAAAGTGCCACATCAAAGATTGTTACTTAAACTAAAAGCCCATGGCATAGGTAATGACGTAATCAACTGGATAGAAGAGTGGCTTACACACAGAAGACAGAGAGTAATAGTAGATGGTAAGATTTCAAATGGGAAATCTGTTTTGAGTGGGGTACCACATGGATCAGTATTAGGCCCTATACTGTTTTTAATATATATATAAATGATTTGGAAGACGGCATATCTAGCAAAGTACCGAAGTTTGCAGATGACACAAAATTATTCAGAAAGATTACTAATGTTACAGATAAACAAAGTTTACAGGATGATCTAGATAAATTAGTGAAATGGTCAGAAAAATGGCAAATGTTAATAAATTTTGGGAAGTGTAAATGCATACACATAGGACATGGAAACATGGACGAAGAATATAAAATGGGGGATGCTGTACTAGGTAGAACCACACAAGAAAAGGACTTAGGAGTAACATTTAGTGCTGACATGAAAGTTTCAGAGCAATGTGGGATTGCTGTGTCGAAAGGAAATCAAATTCTAAGGCTAATTAGGAGAACTATCACTTATAAGGAGAAACAGCTAATTGTACCCCTGTACAAAGCAATAGTTAGACCACACTTGGAATATTGTATTGAAGCATGGAGGCCGTATCGTAAAAAAGGACATAGACAAGTTAGAAAGAATACAACGAAGAGCAACTAAAATGATTCCAGAGTTGAGAGACCTTAGCTATGAAAGCCGCTTATTACAGTGTGGTTTGACAACACTAGAGACCAGGAGACTAAGAGGAGACCAAATAGAAGTGTTTAAAATAGTGAATGGGAATGAGGATGTTGACAGGAATATGTTCTTCAAACTTAAAGAAGGCAATAGAACCTGAGAACATCAAGCAGCATTAGTTAAGGAGCAGTGTAGGTTGGACATGACAAAGTACTCTTTCTCACAGAGGGTGATACATGAATGGAACAAACTGCCAAATGATTGTGTTAATGCTAGTAGTGTGAATATGTTTAAAAATAGAATTGACATAAATATGATAAGGACGGGCTACACATGGATAAAAAATTGTTGGACTCTCGATAAGCCAATGGCTTCCTTGTCCACTTGCCATCTGGAACTTGTTGTTTGGGATGTTAAATATCATCATGTTAAATATCATATGACTAACTCCCGAAGATACACAAACGCACACACGCACGCACACACACACACACACACACACACACACACACACACACACACACACACACACACACACACACACACACACACACACACACACACACACACACACACACACACACACACACACACACACACACACACACACACACACACACACACACACACACACACACACACACACACACACACACACACACACACACACACACACACATCAACGGTTTAAACAAATGACTGAAAGATAGAGGCAGACTACATCAACGGTTTGCACAAATGACTGAAAGATAGAGGCAGACAATAACGGTTTAGACAAATGGTTTGGACGACCAACAAATAATTGTTAAATAAGCAAGACGAATTTTAATTATCAGAGCCGTTAAATAAGAAAGTGTTATTCATTGAGGATATAATTTGTACTAAAACGATTGTATTTGCTACCGTCGTTATCGCCGCCGCCGGCGCCGCCGAGACCGCCACCGTCGTTTTTCTTGTTCGCGTCGTCATTAATATTGTTGTCTTTACTGTCGCTTTGCCAGACATAACTATTGTGTTACCTTTGTGCAGGCGACTCCAGACTATCTGAACACGCTGGACAGCTACGAAGTAACGCCACTCGGCGCTGTCGACTTCCAGGTGAATGAAATTGAAAGTGAAAGTTACTTATACATTTCAAAATGGCTGTAATTGTCTGCTTAGGCTCAGATGTCACGTTCATAGGTTTCAACATTATCGCTTTCGGGCGAAAAAAATATAATTTTCCCTTGGTCCCGCTTTCCCGCTTTTTTTATGGAAATATCCCGCTTTTTTCAAAAACGTACAGAATTCACGGTAAAATCGATGTATTTGTTGCACACGAGGCCATACTAAGCACATTTTATTTCTTTGGTCTCAAATGATTTGACATATTCTCATGCGTGCGATCACCGCAAACGAGAACTGCCCAGCCACGCACGTTATCATGCGCACTAATTGATTGGTGTTGATGCGCATTGTTCGTTGTATTGGTCAATCTTGGTGAACGTTCATGTCGTATCGAGGATATTGCTGTGTTTATTGATGGTACAATTTCCTATTAAGGCGATGCAGGGTTGATAGTTTTGCTGGGAATATATGTATGTATTCGCACACGGACGCACGCACGCACGCACGCACGCTCGCACGCACACACACTCAACGGCGTATCCAACGATGAACCCTTCCAATTTTTTTGGAGATGAATTTGAACGTTTTCTTGACGCATATCACTGACCGACCCATCAAAAACCGCCAAGTTATCAAGTGTGCATGCAGCCATGCACGGAATGTCTGACACCGGATAAGCTTAGACGCGTTATTCATCAACCATTAATTGTGGATGCCAAGGCGTATCATGAAACTGTGCTGATTAATTTTTTTTTGGTTTGTATTTACTTGTTATGTTTAATTTCTATTTTTACGTTACATAATTATTATTTGGACAAAACGTGGCTCCCAAGTTAGCGACATATGTTTGTCTTAATGGAGTTTCCTTGACCTTTATATTTTGATTTGTATTAATTATTTCAACTTGCACAAATGGTCAAAATAAATATGTTTGTGTGTCTGCTCATATGTCTGTCTGTCTGTTTGTCCATTTATCTGTCTGTGTGTCTCTCTATCTAAACATATGTCTGTCTGTATGTCTGTCTGTCTATCTGTCTGTCTGTCTGACCACCTGTCTGTCTGAAAATAGACTAACCAATCCTTACGATTTCTTCTACATTTGTTTAACATTCAGATAGTTTTCTGGGCGGGCTACACGTAGATGAGAAAATTGTTGGACTCTCGATAAGCCAATGTCCTCTTGCCATCTGGAACTTGTTTGGGATGGCAATCTTGTTAAATCTTGTTAAATATTTCCAATGTTCGATTCGATTCGATCGATAATATGCGCAAATAAAGCAAATCCAGCACATGTTTACAGACAGCCAATTGTAACTGCTGTGACATATGTTGTAGAGCCGTCCCGACCTCGCACGTAAAGAGATTAACCGTTGGACGGCAGAGAAGTCCCACAGACGTATCATGGATGTCCTACCTACAGGTATCATCGGCAGAGACACACGGCTCCTACTGCTGGCTGCCTCATACATCAAGGTAATAATAATAATTTATATTTTATATAGCGACATATATATATATATAAAGGTTCGCAGCATTGTACATAAATCTAATACATAAATAGTACCAATTAAACAAATTTAAATTTAAGAATAAATAAATTAAGATAATGCAACTGTATAGACATCAGTAGATTAAAGTTAGTTTAATTTTTCTTATATATGTGTTAATTTAGATAAATATCTCCATCAATCAGCAAAACAAGATAATTTATCTACAAAATAAATTAAAGCACAATAACATTACGACAGCACTGTTGACTGCACCGTGTTGCTCTATGACTGTTGATTGCTCCGTGTTGCTCTATGACTGTTGATTGCTCCGTGTTGCTCTATGACTGTTGATTGCTCCGTGTTGCTCTATGACTGTTGATTGTGCCGGTCAGGTTCGCTGGAGACACACGTTTGACCCTAAAAAGACGTTGACGGCGTCTTTCTTCCTCAACCACAAAGAGACGCCCAAAGTGCTGATGATGAACCAACAACAACATTACAACTGTGGCTTCTGTGCCAAATTAGACAGCGATGTACTCGAGCTGCCATTCACAAACGGATACACAAAGGTATAACAACGGCGTAGTTGTTTAACATATTAGCGAATAATAATTTATGTAAATAAAAAGTGTAAATAATATGAATATATATATATATACATATATATATATATATATATATATATATATATATATATATATATATATATATATACACACACACATATATACAATATATATATGTACAATATAATAACAATAATATATATATATATATATACACAATATATGTATATATAATATATATATATATATATATATAATTATAATCACAATTATATAATTATAATCACAAATATATAATTATAATCACACACACACACACACACACACACACACACACACACACACACACACACACACACACACACACACACACACACACGCACGCACGCACGCACGCACACACCACACACACACACCACACACACATGCCACCAATCTGTCTTCTTTGTTTTACCTATTAAAAGAATGTTGAAGTCGGGTTTGAGCCTATTCGCTTATAAAATTAAGTACAACTAAGAATATCACACAAATTGAGATTTGACGCGAATCTCCCACTTTTAGAACAAATACTGAAAAAAATTCTACCATGATATTCTTGATCGTAGTTGCAAATTATGAGTTGTTATTTTTAACTGTATTAAGTACATTGTCCCCCCCAAACCATGACTTTTGTTTCACTTTAAACTACCACCCGTCAGAGCGTTAACTTCGGTGTCTCGTTGGCAGTTGTACGTCTTTCTGCCGCGCAAGATCGAGGGCATCGGGAAACTCGAGCGGAAAATATCACGCGACCTCGTCGAAGCAGCCATATCAAAGATGTCCTTACAGCACGTGGACGTCTACCTTCCCAAGTTCCGCTACGAACTCGGTCTGCCGTACAAGGATATCATGGCTCGCGTTGGTATCAAACACCTCTTCGAATATGGGAAGTCCAATCTGGCTGGCATAGGTATGTTATTACGTTAAAGCGAAACAAAAGTCATGGTTTTCGGGCAATGCACCCAAACAAGGTAACGACAAAACAAACCATTTGCAACTACAGTCAAAAAACTATAAAGCTAATGTTTTTTCTTCAAAATAGTTGAATTTGTTCTAAATTCTACATTCTTGTCAAATCTCAGTTCTCATGGCGGCTGACATGTTGACCAGGGCGACTAATAAGCGCCTGACAGTTCTAAGAAATCGATGCAGCTAGACTTCCTTCCGGTATGCACAACAACAACGCTGCTAAGTCAGAATGGGAGAAGTTTAGTAAACAATGGCCAATATAGTGTTCACAAGTTGAGTGTACCCGCAAACAGCATGACCATATCCCATTGGCAAACAAAGGCTAGATGTTTGCAAATAAATGTCCATTTGGTGAGCGAATATTCCCAGACTAAAAGCACTCGTGACATAGGGTTATCTAACCCTGGTGGATAATAATTTATTTACAGCTTGTTCAAGTTCCACTAACACTCACCAGTCAAGTGCGGCCTATGAAATAGATATGCTGTGAGTTCAACAAGAGTTTCCTTGTAAACATGTGGCGTGATATTCTTCAGTTTAGTTGCAAATTATTCTGGTATAGGTGCATAAGCCCAATACCATGATTTTGTTTCGATTTACCTCTACGTGGAATTTTTTTTGCATGAAGTAGAATATAATTACTTGACATTAAAGTGCTACTTTACAAAATATATTACTATCAGAATGAAAGGGAAAATGGGCTAAATGTTCTCTTTGGGAATGTACATGCACTATGGTCAAAACAATCCTTTTGTGTATACCAACAATTATTATGGAATATGTATGTTTTTTCTCAAATATTCGTGGAGTTTGGAGAATAATAGAGAACGGATAATTTAATGTTAGCACAACTGTGACGTTCCTGAAAAAAAGAATTCATTCCTGAAATGGCAATCGGCGGTTGCCGAAACGTTGAATTGAGTTAACAATTACATACAGTAATCTGAGTACACTGTAATTGCTAAAATGTCGAATAAGGGAACTCTACATCCAGTAACCAAAAAAACAAACTCTATCTTCTTGCGGGGATCGCGAAACCAATTCACCCACTGCCATCTGGTTATGAACATGTGACTTTTTTCAATTCTGACGAGGAACACAAACTAATTTTCAAATGTTGGTTACATGTGTTGGCAACCAGTATGTTGTGACTTTGCAGACGGCACGCGCAACCTGTTCGTGTCACGTGTCTTCCACCATGTGTCTCTTGAATTTGACGAGGGACTGACGTCATCAGCTTGCCGGACGGAGCAAGCTCACGAAATCGACTTGGACAATGGTCAAACTGACCGGACATTCTGCGCCGACCACCCTTTTATGTTTTTCATTATCGATGAACGGACGGGCGCCATCTTGCAGATGGGCAGAGTACTAAGGCCAACACTCGCCTACTAGTCCGCCTTTGGTCCGTATTCAGTGCGGTCAACGGAGATCTCCGTCTTTAGTCCGTATATTCACTGCAGTCGACGGTGATCTACGAGTCCTTCTTGTGTCCGTGCTAACCGCAACCGACACTACTCTATTCCGTCTTTGGTCTGCATTCACCGCGTACCAAAAGTCCGTCTTTGGTCCGTAGTTGACTGGGTCATGTACGGCTACTGACGTTGCGCAACTAGTCCCGCTTTGGTCCGAAATCAACTGCGGCTGTCGTTGGCCTATTAGTCCGTCTTCAGCCCGAACTAATCGAGTGTACAAACTGTGTGTACCTAGTTCACTTTACATGTTGTCAATCGAGCGATGTCTTGAAGCTCCCAGCGCTGTCCACACTTAAGTCTGTGTGGTGCGACCGTAACTCTTATAATGATAGGCCTTCATTTGATAACATGGAGTGGCCGTCCGGTGCGAATATAAACACAGTGAACACGTTGTGAATCCATCGGATTATTCAACACGACTACTACAATTGTAACAAACGATATTTGGAAATTGGTAGATGATTTGGTCAGCCGTTTCATCATTCTTCCGATGATCATCATTTTGATGATCGATTTCATTATCAATTTTAATATCAGACTGATCATACACTATAGTATCCATTGTTAACTGCTCTTTTCAAAAATGTTACGTAAATAAAAAAAGTCTTATTGTATTGTATGAATGCATACATGCATGCATACATACATACATACATACATACATACATACATACATACATACATACACACACACACACACACATACATACATACATACATACATACATACATACACACACACACATACATACACACACACATACATACATACATACATACATACATACACACATACATACATACATACATACATACATACATACATACATACATACACACATACACACATACATACATATATACATACATACTTACATACATACACACATACATACACACATACATACATATATACATACATACATACACACACATACATACATACATACATACATACATACATACATACATACACACATACATACATATATACATACATACATACATACATACATACACACATACACACATACATACATATATACATACATACATACATACATACACACACACATACATACATACATACATACATACATACACACATACATACATATATACATACATACATATATACATACATACATACACACATACACACATACATACATATATATTAAAATTATAGTCTATGCAGAAAGTTTGTAACGTGATATGTGTTCTTTGTTCGTCACCCAAGATTTATAGATGAGTTTACAGAGTCAAAAGAACAACTGACGTAGCCTACGTGGTTTATTTTACAACCAGTGAACGTTATATATCACAACAAAGGAGATCATTCATGGTTTCGTTGAAAGAAATAATACGGTGAGATTCTTTTGGTGGCCTTATGATAGAAAAAGAAGAGTATTTTTTCTTTGGCAGAAATTGGGCTATGGTTTATCCCGGTGGGGTACTACAGTGGGAATCTATCTAGAAAGGTGTAGATTTCGAGTAAATTCCTGAAATAAACTGCTGTGACATAGCATTATATCATATTGGGTGACATTCAACAACACTAATTTCAAATGTCCCATAACATGTTCGTAATGCCATTGTCTTCCCCTGAAAAGGTAATAATATAAACTTGGCTTAAGCTCTTTTATGGCACCTTTTAAATATCTATTAGAAAGGATGGAGGAATGGGAAAAGGGGGGAGGGAGAGAGAGAGGGGGGAGAAGGGTATTACGAAAGAGAGAGGGTGAAAGAAAAAACCCTGCTGCAAAAAATCTTGCCGGTAGAGCAACGGAGAACCGTGCTTGGTTTACATTTTGGAAATCTGACGCACGCATATATAATTACTAAGCGAAAATGTGTATACATTTATATTGGTATTAAGTTAAATGAACGCCTGGTTGTTTGCTACTGCCAGGTATAGCTGAAGAATATAGGTACTATCCTTCATAACTGGTTGGAGGGAGCTACTAAACGTCTAATTAGCGACCCGTGTAGTGTCAGTGGTGTGTGATTGTAGTGTCAGTGGTGTGTGATTGTACCAAGTGTATGGATTTGTTTCGCACTATCCATTAAATACCAACTGTTGTTAAACAATGATGTTTCGAAAATAACATGGCAAATGTGCATGCGTACGTGCGTGTGCACATTCTAGCGTATATATATATATATATATATATATATATATATATATATATATATATATATATATATATATATATACGCTAGAATGTGCACACGCACGTACGCATGCACATTTGCCATGTTATTTTCGAAACATCATTGTTTAACAACAGTTGGTATTTAATGGATAGTGCGAAACAAATCCATACACTTGGTACAATCACACACCACTGACACTACAATCACACACCACTGACATATATATATATATATATATATATATATATATATATATATATATATATATATATATATATATATATATATATATATATATATAAATACTGATGTGTATACTTCACTAAGAACAATAGGCCTTAGAGCATAATAGAAAACAAATACATATTTTAATAATGACATAAAACGTTCAAGGATTGTAGATTTCTGTACACAGTATTTAAATCACATGGTTAACATGTATTCATCAAAACCGTGGATCAGTCAATCGAAAAATAGTTCGGGCAACAATTTTTGTTCCTGTACAAACTTCACCGCCGTTGTTTGCTTCCCTGTCTATGCAATAGATGGCGCCACCGTTGCTGCTTCCAACATTGGAATGTCATGGTATAACATGACATAACATAACTGTAAAGAGCACACAGCAACATAACAAAATAACATAACAGCAGAACATAATATATTATTACAGTACACAAAATGCATTCCCACTTCGTCATACATCAACCCGGGGTAACGTAAACAGTTCGTAGGGTGGAGGGGAAGGCGCGGGGGGCGCGGGGTCCGCTTCGGCATAAGGTGGGGGCGTCATGATCTCCCCCTTCCACTGACCCACCGGCCAACTGTCCAAGCCGTCACCTGCGTACATCGCCCCACTCACGGACGCAACCTCCAAGTCGAGGTCGTCGGACGGCGTACGTGGGTTGTCCGTCTGGCTGGTGGACGACGGCCCGGCCAGGTTGTGGACGTTGACGACGACCAGGACGAGGACGAAGACAGCCGCCACCGCGATACCGAGGAACTCAACCACCTTCTTCCCGTCTGGTGTCGTTGACTTCACGCACCCGGCCGCTGCTGACATAACGACGTTTCGTTAAAGATACGACGCCTGAACGTGTTATTGTAAAATCTTGTTATGTCGTATAAACTTAATTTATTCTAACACATTGAATGCCCCAAATATGTGTTAATGAACAACAATTGTTTAACACTGATTATAGTACTAATAATAGTACTAATGCTAACAATAACAATATTACTAATAACATTAATAATACTACTAATAAAAGTAATAATAACTTGGTACCTTTTAAAGACAAGCTACTAAAAATACGTGTTAATGTCAACACATTTGTTTTGAGGTATTCGGAATTGTATATTCACTAAGAAAATGAAGTAGAACATTTAGGTCGTCGTGCTCATATAATGGCAACTAAGAGATGGTTGTGATGATGATGGCTAACTATTGCTATGATTGATGATGGTGATGACGACGAAGACGACGGTGATGAGGGAGTTTGGAAGAGTTCCTTTTTAAAATAATCTAATACGAACGTTTCCGCGTCTCAACATTTACTCGTTTTTCGTGTCTGGATGTTTACCTTTGAGTGTCAGGCGTATTGAGTAGACCCGACAAGTAAAGGCGGCAGTGTCGTCCGCTTCTGTGAACGACAACGTAGCGTTGTTCCTTGACTCCCGCAACAGTTTTTCCGTGGAGTTTGTATGGTACCACGAGCACCGATTTTCCTTGGGACACGGACCCGACACCGCAGAGTAGGATACGGGGTTGTTTTCAAAATATCCCATCGCGATGACGTCACCAGCTAGCACGTTGATGGCGTGGATCATTACGTGTCGTTCGATACCAACGACGGTCGTTTTAAACTCGGTCTGCGAGACTATGTTGTAAAGTCTCGTGCTGTTCCGGCGAGAGTTGTCCGATTCTCGTAGGACGTAAATACGTAACGACGTATGTGCGACGGCGCTGTAAACGTCAATTGATATGATGGATCCTGGATACGATACGTTCAGAGTATTGCCAGGGACGACGATCGCGTAAGAGTCGGTGTCTCTCATTGGCCGAGGCAGCAACGAGTTCCCAATGGTGACGGTGTCGTCCGATGATGCTAAAGGGTAAATGCAAAAGTATTTAATTAAATCTATATAGCCACTTACTTGCGTACAGAATACAGCCTATACGTAGAACGTATCTCAATACTTAACGTACAGCCTATAAGTTGAACGTTTCTCAATACTTAACGTAGAGCCTATAGTTGAACGTATCTCAATACTTAACGTACAGCTTATAAGTTGAACGTATATCAAAACTTAACGCACAGGGACCATTCGTTCACATATTCATGTCTGTCTACAGCTAGATACTCATATATTCAGCTGAGTGAACTGTGGCAACGTGGGATTAACGTAATTACAAAAGTTTCGAAATTGCAATAGTCCGGCGTTCTATTAATTAAATAATGCTGTGTGAAAAAGTACACAGTTTCACCTACCGTCACGAACGTAGAAAATCACCAGCGTCAAAAAGGAGGCGAATACCTTCAACGCCATCACGAGTAACACAGCAATAAGATAAAAATTATAGTTTCTGTGTAGTGCTGCTCCTCAAACCGTTCCGAACTGTACGAAACCGCCGCACTGTACTGCATCGTTGACACGTACAACGACTATAAGTATAATAACTCTTCCAGTGGTCACCATATGGACACCGGTGTTCAGTGAAATGCGTGCACCATATAATGTACACACCTACTAAACCAACCCATACAAGCATGATTAAAGGTTGTACGGTCATGATTTAGAGTTGCTGGCTAAGTCACCGATTTGTCCAGTGTTCAATGGCACTTTGACCGCGACTGCAAGACAAAGACGGGCAAAGAAAGATGTCAAGTCAAGTTACTCGTGTCGAGTATTGTGTCTTTGTCGCTGCTATGCATGTATTGAGGTCACTGGTTTGACTTCAGGACGATCGCCACGGTTGAATGAATCTGAACAGCAGTACGGGACCGTTAACCTGCACGCAGAAGGAGTCATGCGGTGTCAGTGGATATTTTTGGAGCAGCAACAAACCGCGATTTCTGCGTATTTACACCGGACAATGGCTGGAAAATGATGTAGCTTCTCCGTATAATTGGACCTTACTGAGACAACTGTTAGGCACATATTAAGACACGAACAAATACAGCGGGTTATATCGGAGAGAATGGTTGAGGGTATTATTGAGGGCTTGATGGAGGGAATGGAGGAGTGAATGTTTAATGAAATGGTGAAGAGAATGGTGGAGGGAATGGTGGAAGGAATGGTGGAGGCAATGGTGAAAGGAATGGTGGAGTAATGGGGGACGGAATTATTAATGAAATGGTGGAGGGAATGGATGAGGGAATTATGGATGAAATGGCGGAGGAATGGCGGAGGAATGTTGTAGGGAATTGTGGAGGGAATGGTGGAAATAATGGTGGAGTAATTGTGAAGGAATGGTGGAGGGAATTATGGATGGAATGGTGGAGAAATGGCGGAGGAATGTTGGAGGGAATGGTATAGAGAATGGTGGAGTAATTGTGGAGGAATGGTGGAGGAATGTTGGAGGGAATGGTGAAGAGAACGGTGGAGTAATTGTGGAGGAATGGTGGAGGGAATGGTGGAGGAATGATGGAGGGAATAGTGGAGAGAATGGTGGAGTAATTGTGGAGGAATGGTGGAGGAATAGCGGAGGGAATGGTGGAGGAATGTTGGAGGGAATGGTGGAGTAATGGTTGAGGGAATGGTGGAGGAATGGCGGAGGGAATGGTGGAGGGAATTATGGAGGGAATAATGAGGAACGGCGGAGCGAATGGTAGATGGAATGGTGGAGGGAATGGTAGAGGAATGGCCGAGGGAATTGTTGAGGGAATGGTGGAGGAATGGTTGAGGGAATTATGGAGGGAACGATGGAGGGAATGGTGGATGGAATGGTGGTGGGAATGGTGTATTGGATCGGATTTAGATTTTCTTCGACAATCACGAACTTCGCATTTTACTTCTTCTTATTGAATATGTTACGCATCATCACTTTGGCAACTCCCACCGGCTTGATCTTGTCACCTGTCCACGATTTCAGTGTTGTATCCGTCAGCATGACCTTTGTACTTTTTGGTACAATTGCTCGAGGTATGACGTTCACAGATGATCCTGTGTCATTGTGGAACTTGGTCGATTTACCTATGTTCACCATCCTCATTGTCACATAGATTTTAGTTCTTTCCAGCCTGTGAACTATCTCAGTTGTTAACTGCCCTATCAATTCATGGTCGCTGTCTGTCTGTCTGTCTATCTGTCTGTCTGTCTGTCTGTCTGTCTATCTGGTGTGTCGCCTGTTGTTTACACACAGCCGAACAATGTTTCATCTTCTTGCACGCGTTGCACTGCTTTCTGAACGCTAGACACTCTTCTTTTTTCATGACGTGCTGCAATCCGCAATCCTTTGAGATTGCTTGAACATCATCACTGTGAATGTCGTCATTTTGTTTCAGAAAGCTGCGTAGGGTTATGCATGCTGTCTCCTCACTTCTGCATAACGGAATGGCAGTTTCCAATGTCGCAAGCAGCTTCTTTCTTGTTTCCTCATCATCATCATGTTTCTTCATCATGGATACAACATATTAGCCTGTCTCTGACCAGTTAGTCGTGCAGCCACCTCTCGCAGCGTTGCCAAATTCGTGTCAAAGTCTTCTTCTTTTTGGCTGGATGATTTGAAGACAAATCGGCGAAACACGATGTTGGCATCCCCCATGCAGTGTATCTTTAACATTGCGAATATGCTATCAACGGTTCAGTGTTCTGTGCCGGCGTTTTCAATTATTTTGACACACTGTTCACCTTCTGTGTATTTCAGGAGGGCAACTTGATATGCTTCTGTTCCATCGTGTAACCTTGACACGATGGAATAGTTCTGCCATTGCTTATGGAAACATTCGAAATTGTCCTTTCTGTTTTGTGACAGATCAATGGGCTGTGGAGGGTTAATTATTGCCGCATGACGGCCCTTCTTCTCCGGCTGACGTTGTTCGTCATTTGACATCTTTTGACGGCTTCGTAACAGCTGCTTATGTACTTGTCTAGAAACCGGGCCCATCTCAATTTCGCCGCTATTAACATGCAGTTTTTTCAATAACCATGCACAGTGCATGCACAGTGTATATTGAATTACGGAACATGTAAATCATTATCATATTGTGCGTAAGAACACATTTAATCATGGTTTTGGAAGCTCAAGTTAGCATATTTAAGCTGCACTGAGCGCCATCATGCCCCTTTTATTCGCAAGATGGCGACACTGATAGCGAGTTCAATGCCCACCTCAATGCAGCCGTTTGTCACGATTTTCCTGGTATGAACGATAAAGTTCGTTAGTCTAGGGGTAATAATAAATAACGGCGGTGGATGAGCCGACGCAACTTGCTTTACTTTCGGGTTCCGATTATGTATATGATAATCAATACTATGGCAAATACGTCTAATTAATATAAGAGAATAGAACACGTATATATAGTTTGCACATTTATTTCGTAAATAGTACAACAAGATAATATGTGTTCACAACATCAACAAGTCTAGAGGATAACACGTACACCAATTAACATATTAATGATCTCTGACGTCATGACATAATGATCTCTGACGTCATGACATAATGAAAACAGTTAACAATCGAAACATACAAGTTAGAATGATCAAAATGTTCAGTCTTATCGGAAATAGAGTTCAAAGATTTCGAAAGTTCCAATACTGTTCACACATCCTATCCTTGGATGTGGGTTAAACTAAAAGCTAACATTGACTCCTTCCCTGGGTCGTCACATGGATAATACTAACACTTTACACACATTACATTTGATTTGATTCACGGACGAACACTCTTACGATGACTGATGAAACAAGACGAACGAGTCGAATAAGTAGAAAGGCTTCGACTGTGAAGGTCGATGTAGTTTAGAAGTACGCTTCAATGAAGGTGTTTGTCGACGCAGGTCACGCGATCATCAGGATGAACGTCTCGCCGCTGGGAATCAACGTAAGTCGCACAGTTGTGTAGAAGTCATCGCTTCAATGTAGATCGTTGATGTGAATTAATGATCATCTTTAACTTATCGAATAAATTATGCAACTAGATTCATTACGAGGATTATTTCATCCTTTCTTCACTAGCAATTAATATCAGAACAGATCAACTTAACAATAACCGGCAAAATCTGGAAGATTTCTGCGTTAACCAATCAAATCATATTTATAGACGGTACTGAGCGTTTCCACGTCACATTTCAATCCCAAGATGCCAATGGAGGCGGGAGTCTTGAGTGAGTTTTGTAATCGGCCCTTAAGGAAATTCGTCGATCGGTAAAATAAACTGTATGGAACCATGTTTCATCTTATCCGTTATACCGATAATTCAGTAAATAAAAACAACTGTTAAGACAAATGTCGGAAATAGATTTAAAATTTTTAGTTGCTGCAGCGACTCAGTGAAACACATGTTTTGTTAGTGTTAAGTGTATAGGAAATCTAGCAACATTTCACCGTAAACAAAAAACCCACCTGATGAAACTCTCTTATCCACCATAGCTCTACAGCGTACCAATCCAACTATCTACAACTGGAACTGCTTATCGATTATGAATTACTTAGCCCCTTTTGTTTTGGTGCGCGGCCGAGCTTGGGTCTCCCGAAGATATTAGCGCAATAGCAATATTTTATATTATAATTTTATTATTACGTACACATGCTTTTACGTTTATCTATGACATTCACATTCAAGTCATCACATTCATGTCATCCTGTCAAATGTGCATCAACAGTCAGAGTTTGTACTCATACAACTCCTTCATCGAATAATTTAACCCATCGTAAATGAGCTGAATAATAAATAAGGTAATTTGTGAAAGTATCTATATCCTTATATCATATCACAAAAATGCGAATTTCCACTTGGCTTATTTTCCAATAAATGAATATGTTAGCCGATAACTTAATCAAATATAAATAACATCTATGAACAACAGGGATAGCAGTCGAAGTAGATACAAGATGTATTTGATTACTCATGAACTGCGCAAAAACTGCACAAAGAAACACCCCGTCGTCTTTGAAAACTCTTATACGCGCACATACACACTACCACAGGGGTCTATCATCATAACGCTTTTTTACATATCGACATCTTTTACGTGAAAATTACTTTCGACAATTTGCACGATTTCACCCAATTTGCACGATTTCATGATTTAGTACAATTAATTGCTGATTATGTACCTTTAGATGTGGCTTTGGTCTATAGGTTTATACAGTTTTACAGAATAGTAGCCTTGTCAGATAACATGGTTGTTAATTATATTGCAAATACAATGACATTTGCTTATAGGTCAACTATGGGCCAGAATGTAAGACACATTATGTCCAAATATAACATGACCCACCATGAACTGTTGTATATGCCTATGAGTGATATTAAGCATAAATGCAAAGAAATGTGGAATATTAATGTCAAAGCTACATACTGTGACAATGCAAACATGATTTGTGAATTGGTTGAAATGAAAGATTGCAACAATGACGATGTCTTAAATAAGGAAGAATGTAATGTAACGTTCGTATAGCTTCATGAATCTTGCTAATGTATATACAATCTATACACAACAGAACCTGAAACAGCAGCAGCAGAAACAACAACATAATAATAACAACAAGTATATTTTTGTAGCAAACGAGTTGTAAACAGGTGATGCATTAAAACATTTATTCGGTGTTTTGTTTAACAAATATATTCGACATGTAATCAAGTACAACGATTAAGGCACCTATGTTCACGTCATAAAGAGACCAACTCTTAAATATGAATTTAGACGTCACGTTCACGGGAAACGTATCCACGCAACGTGTCAATCGCACAATACTTGACAACGGAAGTAGACAAAGGCAGTACCTCTACCGAACACGACACGACTACATGATCGTTCAGGCAATAACACAGTTAATACATGGGTTAATTAAACGACACAAGACATCAGGATCCGATAACGGCGATGTATTCAACGAACACGGCAACAACAAAATAGTTAGTTAAAATACCAGTTGAACACGAGATTATCTCCGCTGTCGTCGTCACCGACCTCTGTATAGAGTAGTATTCAGTCACAACGACAAGACTCGTACAAACCAGTGAACATGACCCTCAGTTTTTGTCGAATCGAGCGGTGAAGAACCATGTACAGAAAACTATTCATGAACGAATTACAGCGGACCAACCAAAATGCGAAAAAACTAAACACAACTCGTTCCTCGCGTAAGATGTAAACAATAATCATATGCAAAAAAAATGGCACTGAAAGAGCCAGAGCTACAAAGCAAATGACGAGGACGTTTCTGGCAGAGCGAATCGCCTTTAGAGTCACCATTCCTGAATCGTCGGCGCCTCCGCTGATCGACTGCACCTGCGACGAGACTTGACTGTGAGCTCGGGCGACAACGACGAAAATTCGCACACTCGCGTACGTGAGAACCAGTTCCGGACAAACTAACGAGACTAGGTACAACACTAACACCAACGCAGAAACGCTTCGGTTGTGTGCCTCGAATGTAAACCAGCAGGTGTCTGTATTCCACGTTGGGCTAAGAATTAACCTTGAAGCAGCAACAGCGGCGCCGAAGATCCAAGTGGAGCCAATGATTCCGTAGCAGCGATTCCTAGAGAGCAACTGCTCGTACCTAAGCGGCTTCGATACCGATATCATCTTAGAGAAGGCCACCCAAGCCTGGCTGTGCATCGAAGCGACGCCGAACACCGACTGGCATACCATGTTTATCTCGGGAAGGTATTGTGTCAAATGTTGCACTCTTGGTGTAAAACCTGAACAGAATACAGCACTGATTGGTAAGGCCGTAAGTCCGATGCCTACGTCGGCTATAGAGAGCGACATCATGAAGAGAGCAGTGCGGTCTTCGCGTAGTTCTGCATATTTCACGAGAACAGAGATGAGCAGAGAGTTCACGGTGATATGTAAGACGATCATTGTAACGATTACTGTTTTCACGTCTTTGTATTCGATCGAATCCATGGTGAAACGAATATGTCACCGCGCGTCCGCACTGGTCAATATAAGTACGTCCGTGTGTCGGCTACAGCGACTACAAAGGTGTAGTTACGAACTGAACCTTGAATTTAAATAAAAAACGCAAATTATCGAAAACAGCTCACGGTGTCAAGCAGAAATAGACGTCTTCTTATCCGTTGACAACCTCTGTCCACCAGCAAGATATCACGGTCAGTAATGATCACGAGAAAACTGTTCGCATCGCGTGTCCAGCGATAATGATATAATCCGCTTAATAACGTTATGCCAAAGCTTTCGGATATGCTGTCCTGTGCCAATGGCCTCAACGATGCTAATATTTGGACGTAAAAATATTCAATCTTCTTCACAACTAACCGGCTAAATTTTGAAGTAGATTGCACGATGTTGTGCGTCGAATGTTGTGAACTAGAGAAGACTTCGTAGTTAGCGTCGAACTGTTGTTGTCGCTGTCACGTCGGCGCAATGAGAGCGGGGACCGACAGTGCTTATTAATACTGTCAATGCAGTCATGTGATCCATCGCACGTATCAACTTCGTCACTTAGCTACTTGCAATGGAAGGTGATACGCACTAGAAAGGTGGTCTCTCTCTTCCATTAGTCATTGCTAACATATTATTATCTCGTAGCTGTGTTCTAGACTGGGTTTTACCACCGATCTGATTGTGTTGTTGAACCCACAGAAATGCTGGATCACAATCTCGAACCCAGACCTTGTCTCCTTTGGTCACAACAGAAGAACCAACACCATAAAAACGTTTCAGTACAAAGGTTCCCGCGGTGACATCAAACCACAGTAACAGTGGTCACGTAAAGGAAGAGCGCTGTGGCATAACGGATTGATGTTGGGCATAGCACCACCACCACCACCACCACCACCACCACCACCACCACCACCACCACCAGCAGCAGCAGCAGCAGCAGCAGCAGCAGCAGCAGCAGCAGCAGCAGCAGCAGCAGCAGCACCACCACCAGCAGC
Organism: Lamellibrachia columna; assembly: GCA_963662155.1. NCBI lineage: Eukaryota > Metazoa > Annelida > Polychaeta > Sabellida > Siboglinidae > Lamellibrachia > Lamellibrachia columna. Next base: position 19,659,782 of record OY759268.1, read on the forward strand.
AGCAGCAGCAGAAGCAGCAGCACCACCACCAGCAGCAGCAGCAGAAGCAGCAGCAGCAGCAGCAGCACCAGCACCACCACCACCACCACCAGCAGAAGAAGCAGCAGCAGCAGCACCAGCACCACTAGCAGCAGCAGCAGCAGCAGCAGCAGCAGCAGCAGCAGCAGCAGCAGCAGCAGCAGCAGCAGCAGCAGCAGCAACACCAGCACCAGCACCACCACCAACAGCAGCAGAAGAAGAAGAAGAAGCAGCACCACCAGCAGCAGCAGAAACAGCAGCAACAACAACAACAGCACTATTCCACACACATACGATTTCTTTTGTATTGCTTCATCCTGTATCGATACGTTTATTACTAATTTGTGACATCAGCAACGTGATGCTAGGTGTAAAATGCATTAGTCGAACTTGCGATACATTGTATTATTTGGAACATATCCTTTATTTACCTAATATCGTAGAATTGTGTGGGTTCATGAGTGTGTTAATTCATCCGTTCCTAAGATTCATTGTTTCCTTTCTTGTCCTAATAATTCATATACTATTCTGTCTGCCTCTTGTCTTCTTCTGCTACACCGCCTTACTATATGTTTATTTCTTTATGTTGCTTTTTGTAGAGATTTATCTTGTTCCATCCAATGCGAAGTTAATCACCGTAGCGACGGACACTTCCACGTGCTTCGGTCATTTAATCTCGTATTGAAACGATATGTTTGTCAATTTGCTAATATTTCGTAGAAATGTTCATGTTCGGGTGTTTTGGTTAACCATATTTAAGATATTATCGCGAACGGGATCACAAACAGCGTCCAACGCGTCTTTTGCGACCTTCAGATGCAGCATGTCGAACGGCTCGTGTAAACAGTTGTAGTGCGCATGCGTTACATCTACCCCGTCGTTGCGCGGCTGTCTCAGTTTTATTTGTTTCGAAATTCACATCGCTATTACGCTTTCTACGAATATTGTAGTTACCCGATGTAGTTGTTACGTACATATTATCCGCAACGTTAATAAAATAATTACGTACAATTGTTGACAACGTCGTGCGTCTTTTCTTCGATTGTCCGAAGTTACGTAATACAACAGCTAGGCGTCGATAGACGTTACTATAGCTGCCAGTCTTACGTTTCAATTTCGAGATATATTGACTGGCAGCACCAAGTACCAAGGCATAAATGGATATTTCTGTGACAATATTATGTATCCTGTAATTTAGTAAATACGAAATACCGAGTTATCCTGTCCGGGGATGGGCTTTTTTCCGTAGACTTAATATCTACACACTAAGGATTTTATTGTAATTACCCAAATATAAAATACAAATGATGTAACTACAGAAATAAATTGGCGATAGGTTACAAAACAAGCCACTACAGAAATATTATTAAAATAATAGTAGCATTTTGACCCGGATGTCATTCAGCCACCTCCGGTAGAGGAGACAAAGCATTGCCGTCGTGCCGGTTCTTGCAGAGGCAGCAGCTATTGCGGAGGGCCGATTTAACGCGAAGAAATTCATAATGCAAAATTCAAGGCGGTCAGTACGTCGACGTTCTTGTGACAGACCTCTGTTGATGACGTGTCAGAAATTGATGAAATGCTACCGACAAACGTGTAGAATGAGAACCACAACGATCGTCATATTGTTTAAAGAAACGCTTACCTATGTATTGAAGTTATCCAAACATCGGTTTGTCGTGTCCATGATTGTTGTAGTGTGCACTAACAATTTCCCGATGCTAGTTCATTACATTATTACATCATTACGTTATTTAAAAATAAACGGTTACCGTGACGTCAGAGTCAACCTCATGGTACAACATTCTTAATGTTCGACGTTCCAAAACATTCACGCGGAAAGTAGCTCCTATGAGGTGGCTAGTTTTAATGAAGATATTTGATAAAGAAACACATTTTTGAATATCGTGCACTGTCCTGATCAGGTTATTGACAGGATTCATTAAATACTCCAACCTGAAGTAAACATAGACTAGTAAATGGCACAAAAATTTTAGCTATGCATAATGTCAACACATATTATTACATTCAACCAAAACACATCTCTACCTGTGTATTATGTTGCAACAGTAGACTGCACTACTGCAAGTGTAAGCATCAACATTAGGCGATAACACTACGAAGAAAATGGTATTTTTGAGTGATGAGACAATGAGAAAGCCGCAATGCCAAGTCTCAAGTCAAGTCTCAGATCTTGTGAAAGTGCGACTTGGTTGTGACTCGAGTGGTACTTGAGGAATCGAGTCCGCCAGTGCTGTTAAACACTGACCAAATACAACTTGTTCACCTGGTTTTTATGCATAAAAAAACCGTAATTACACGCGAGTAGTTACTTTAACATAGAAAGCTACGCACTCTCCGATGGTCAGAATTTATATATTTATCAAGATTTAACCAGATTTAACAAGATTGCCATTCAAAGCAAAGGCCCAGATGACAAACGGACAAGGAAACCACGCATATGCTTATCGAGAGACCAAAGTAGTTAAGGAGTCCACCACAACTGGTAAAAGTGGTGGTTACTAAAATAGACAGTGGGGAAACCCGGTATTAATCAGTTTTTTTTTTTAATGAAAACGTAGTGTTTTTGAGCCAATCGGCGATGAGTACGGTATCAACGAATGAGAGAGCTAGCCAATCAGCGCTCATTACGTTATCGGTGAATGGCATAACGAGCTGTGATTCCTCGGTTACCGTTTCATTCCTAAATGTCATGCAAATGAGTTTCATTCATAAATTTGGTGCATGATTAATTAGGTAAGGAGGCTGACTGGCTCGTGGGTCTACCTGGAGGGAGTAGAGTAGGTGCTGCCGTTTCCAGCATTTGGACGAGAATGCTTGGAATGCAAACAATACCCTCGCAGACAATAGCGCAGTGGTACAGATGATTAATTGCAATTTAGTAGGACATTGTCAGTACGGCGCCGATTTTTTTTACGACCTATCACATTACAGTCGATGCTTTCACATCTTGGTTTGTGCGTGATATGACATAATTAACAAACTATGATATTAAATATTATGATTATATATTATTATTGTAATACCACGCCGCGCTACAGCAGAGAGATATTGCACTTAAAACGCTGCGCGAGAGAAGTACATAGACCAACTAGTGGACTGAGGACTGCCTTAGCAACGAACGGGGTGAGGCTAGCGCTGTTATTATCGATGTAACAACCTACATAGTTGTAAGAACTGCATGTGGCATGTATAGTTTATGTTTATCTTGATACATATGCATTCAATAACTAATCTTAGTTAATTGTGGTACACTTTCATTTGATAACTGTCTATACGAAGGTCATAAGCATGACATTAGCTCTGTATATATTTTTTACTGTATGACATTTCTCTAACATTTTTAAGTATGTCAGTGCTCGGTGTCATTTCCGTTATTGAATATATAAAAGAAAAGACGAGGAACATTATTTTATGCGATCAATTCTGAACAGCATTGTTGACTTGTAACATAAATGTCGGGGAATTATATCCGCTTAGTGGTTAGTGAGGGCTAATTTTAGTTAATTGTAGATACACTTTCATTTGCTAACTGTGTATATTAGCGTCATAACAGCAAACAAATCTAAAGCTCATGTTACTTGTTATTTTGTATTATTTTAGTTAATTTTAAACAATTTAAAAAGTGAGTTGCAACAGTTTAAAAGTGAATAGTTATTTGAAGAAACTTTGTATTAAAATGCTAACACACACACACACACGCACGCACGCACGCACGCACGCACGCACGCACGCACGCACGCACGCACGCACGCTCGCACGAACGTGCCCACGCAAGCACGCACGCACGTACACACACACACACACACACACACACACACACACACACACACACACACACACACACACACACACACACACACACACACACACATATATATGAAGTAATCAACCACAGGGAAAAAAATTTCCCTATGGAGCCATGTTAATTCAACCAATTGGTGTTGCACTGCTCTCTTAAAATGTTTTTATCTGTTTGGTCACTTTGATGAATGCCACTGGTATGATAACCAAAAGCATCTAACCAAAATTGTAGCATCCTAGCTCCAAACTGCATTATATTATCTAATCAATATTGCACTGTTTTCAATGGGCCAGGGAGGTCAAAATTCTATACGGGGTCCAAATTCCATAATGAAATATGGACCCATAGGTACACTTTCTATGGGGTTCCTTATTTTATATCTGACACCCGATTTAGATAACATAAGGCATGAATATTGTTATTGGACCAAATGCAGATCTATGATTGTGACATCTTTACCTTATAAATGCTGCACACACGCACACCCGTACACTAGCCCACCGGCCCAAACGCATGTATATATATATATATATATATATATATATATATATATATATATATATATACATATATATATGTATATATATATATTTATATGTATATATATATATATATATATATATATATGTATATATATATATATATATGTATATATATATATATATATATATATATATATATATGTATATATATATATATATATATATATATATATATATATATATATATATATGTATATATATATATATGTATATATATATATATGTATATATGTATATATATATATATATATACATATATATATATCTATAATAGGTATTATACTGAAAGCATCTGCTAGATAGTATGGTGCATGGACAAAACCCCTCCAGACAAAAGCCCCACGGACATAACCCTGTTTCAATTCAATTATACCGTTCATAACTGTTGCTGTAGTATACAGAGACAAGATACTGTCATGAATATACTTCAAGCATGTGGTCAATTCCATTCCGGAATTGGAATTGACATCAATTTCAGTTCCGGAATTGATTTTCGAAAATTAGTTGGAATTGGAATTTATTTTTTTAGGAATTTATTTTTTTGGGAATTGGAATTAATTTTGTTGGAATAATTGACCTGATACTGTTAATCTTTACCATTATATTTACTTATATTTACTTTTAAAATCATATTTGTCTGCTATTAGTATGTCACCCTGAATCTGGTAACAGGCAGGAAGCTGTCAACATTACAGCATAGACATTGTCTATTCTGTTATTGAAACATTGTGAACAAGAACAATATAATCAAGCGTTTGCATCAAAAACAAATACTAAGTTACTGTAGCAGACAGTAAAACCAAAATCAGACCATTCAGGCCTCATTTTCTTTCTTAGTGGACAAGATTTATTTACAGAGATTGCCAAGGGCACATGCCTGCCATTCCCTTTTTGTGAGAGAGGAAGCTTGCCCCACTTGAATGCAGCCCCTTGTTTATCCAAGTCTAATGTTCAGCCCACGAGTTTCCCAAATTAAATAGGTCACCTGTACAGTGCTGTTACGTGTGGTTATAGGGTTTGCCCTTTGTAGTAATTAAACATTTCCCCATGGAGAATTTATGTTGGTGGTTAGGATGTTGAAGACTCAAAGTTTACAGAAAATTTGATGAAATATCAAAGATACCACAACTGATATAAATGTGTTGCGGTCACTTGCCCCCCCCCCCGGCCACTTGCCCCCCCCCGGACATCTGCCGCCTAGGATATTTGCCCCCCCCAAAAAAAATCCAGGAGAGGTGTCGCAGCAGAAAGTACATATAAAATGTCTGAATGCCATTTTTAAAGATGTTATAGCAAACGTGACATATAATATTATATATATATATATATATAGACATATAAATATACATATATATTATATATATACACACACATATATATATATATATATATATATATATATATATATATATATATATATATATATATATATATATATATATATATATATATATATATATAGCACAGCTAGTCAGACTCGACTGGGCCAATAATGGTTAAACCGGACTTGGCCTGCCATTGAAAAAACTTAATTCGTGCAATAATGGTTGTCAGTTGACATTTGCTCAACTTGCATTGGCCTACCAGTGCAACAATCAAATGGGCCATTAACTGTTGTCATTATATCAACCAGCATTTGCTTGCCAATGAAAAAAATCAATTGGGCCAATAATGGATGTCATAGACGCAACGGCTTCCATGGAAGCCGTTCGCGCTTTTCAGGTTTTTTTAGAATGTTCAAGACTGGCAAAATTTTATTTCTGGCTAAGGACCTGGTGAAAACTATTACGAGAGCCTACTGCAGCAATTGTGTCTCAAACAAGTAAAATCATGGCTATGTATAAAACAGGGTGTCAAATAAGAAAGAGAGAAACACTATCAAATATATATGTCTGAATGTGTGTGTGTCTGTGTGTGCGTGCGTGCGTGCGCATATGCAAGCGTGCGTGCCTGCATGTGTGTGCATGCGTGTGTGCATGTGCGTGCGTGTGTGTGTGTGCGTGCGTGCGTGCGTGCGTGCGTGTGTGTGTGTGTGTTTACAACATCATTGATCATTGCTATTATTTTCTGTGGCGTTCCAGCATACACGCATGCCGTTTAGCATTTAGAGAGTTGGTCTGTCCATTTCATTGTTCACGTTTTTAATTATCACTGAGAAGTATTTAACTGTAAGTAGCACACATGGTAAGCTTGGTAAGAAAATGTTAGACAAAAAAGACCTTGATGCAAGCATACAGTATAAATGCATATTTTAATGCAAAGTTTCTTGAAATAACTATTCACTTTTAAACTGTTACAATTCACTTTTTAAATTGTTTAAAATTAAGTAAAATTATGACAAATAACACCCGCTTTAGATTTGTTTGCTGTTATGACGTTAGTATATACAGTTAGCATATAAAAATGTACCTACAATTAACTAAAATTAGCCCTCACTAACCGCTATGCATCTATTATTCCCTGACATTTATTTTATAAGTCAACAATGCTGTTCAGAATTTACTGCATAAAATAATGTCCCTCGTCTTTTCTTTCATACATTCAATAAAGAAAATGAAACCAATACTGACTGACAATCAATAGCAGACATGGGGTCAATTCCATTCCGGAATTGGAATTGACCCTCATTTCCAAATCCGGAATTGGGATTGATTTTCATAAGTCAATTGGAATAGGAATGGATTTTTTGGAATGGATTTTGTTGGAGTTTTTGACTTGTTACTGTTAATCTTGACCCCTTAAATTTACTATTAAAATCATATTTGTCTGCTACTAGTATGGCACCATGGATAACGTAACAGCAAGGAAGCTGTCAACATTATAGCATATACAATGTCTACTCTGTTATTGAAACATTGTGAACAAGAACAATATAATCAGGCATTTGCATCAAAAACAAATACTAAGTTACTGTAACAGACAGTAAAACCAAAGTCAGACCATTCAGGCCTCATCTTATTTTATTTTTCAGTGGTCAAGGTTTATTTCCATATGGAGAAAACATGTTGGTGATTAGACTGTTGAAAACTCAAAGTTTACAGTTTGATGAAATATCAATTATACCACAACTGATATAAACAGGGGAAACTGTTCAAAACTCAGATTAACGACCCAACTGTCCAGGGCTGTCCAAAATGTCTGGTTAGCAGAAATCCAGGAGAGGTGTCTTAGCAGAAAGTACATATGAAATGGCTGTTTTTTTATTTATTTTTAAAAAGTTTTATAAAAACATAACATATATACATAATAACAAAACATATACATATATATATATAAATATATTAGAATTTTTCCTTAGCCTAGGATTAAAAAAGTTAGAATTGATAATTTGGAATTGATTTTTGCAAGGCGGAATTGGAATTGATCTTTTGGAATTGACTGGAATTGGAATTGACAAAACGGAGTTGTCCCCATGTCTGATCAATACTGCACCCCTGTGTTGGATAAAACATTTTGAATGCATGTGTAATAATAATATAACAAAGGGTGATATTTATATTATTATATTATTGTAGCATTTATTTTCTATTCAACTGATTCACCATAACATACCACTTAGCAGGTATAGGTTTTAAGCAATGATATTTGGTTTAATCACTGTTCAAAATATAAGTAATTTTGATATTCAAGCCTAATGCACAAAACCAACTATCAGTTCCTGACATTCAAAACTGGATTGAATCATCAAAAATGGATTGAATGAAAAACATTGTAGAATGTACAATGTCATTCATAATAATTTGATAGAGAGTGGACTGTTCAGCCAGTATGTAAGTTGTAAGAGAAGAAATAGAGACAATTACTGCCATAAATATATGTATGTTAACAGGGCAGCTGAGATTGTATATGCATTGGATCAGATCACATTACCAGAAACAGTTCCACAGCGAGAAGAATCACAGGTACAGTACACAGAGATATGTGGCTAATTTGTTAGCATAATTATACAGGCAGATTAAAAAAATATTAATAGTCAGTGTCATGTTTCTCTGATCTCGATGAACAGTGACCTCTCTATGGTATCAGCATGTGGTGCCATCTTCTGAAACCAAATGTCCTACGTTGTCTGAATGTACTGTTTGCTGCAGTGTACTTCTTCAGTGCTGGTTCCTGTGGTATGTCAGTCTTGTAAGAAAGACAATTCTTTGTGCCATCACAATCTGTGATCACTGCGCATTGAATGTCTGCATATCCTGTCTGTGACACATTGGAAGAATGTTTTCACATTTCGAATTCATATATATGATATACAGTGGAACCCCCCATTTAAAATCAAAAGGGCTGGTCGTAAAAGAGGGGTGGCCTGTCATCAGAGATTTGACCACTTGTAAGCATGGGCCTATACTGTAGACATAGCCAAATGTTGCCATAACTACATATAAATAAATATATATGATCAGTAAGGTAGTATTTGGTAACATTGTTAAAATAATTGTTGTTATTTTGCTAAATAAGTACACCATTATTTATAGCATTGTTGTGCTATTGATTCTCAGCATTTTAGTTTTACAAACTTCACACTCCAAGAATACTAACATCCACTGTTTTCATTGTAGTATTCAGGTACCACTTTCATAATTTACTACGCAACTATTCTTCACTAGTGTCTTTGCCTTGAAGGAATAATGCGCCACGTGCCACGTTATTCCCACAGTTAATCAACTGAAGATTTCCCTCGACAAGTGTCGGCCATGAAAGATTAGCAAGGCAACTGTGTTGTTCTTTGTTAAAGATGCAAATCAGTAGATGTAAGTAAATGCTTTGGTTGTGGCAATGGCTTTGTACACTATACAAACAGCTGTTGTGAATTGTTCTGGGTGTATATTCGTGAGAAGTTACAAACTTAATAAAATTGACTGTGTGATTACTTTCAATATGCCTATGCCTTACATATATAAATTTAATAATACTTGATTTATTCATGATCTTTCTACCATACAATGTTAGAACGCCAGACTCTCATCTGAGGGAACCCAGGTTCAGATCCAGACTTCCTTCTTTTCGCATACTGCCTCTGCAACTTCTCAGAGGTAGCATGCTAACAATGTCCCTATAATAAAGTATGCTGACAACGTATGCTAACAATGCCCCTATAATGAGGTCTGCTTTGAACACTGTCAGAGAAAACACACTGAATATGTATTTAATATTTTATTTAGGTAATATCATATATAATATAATCATCAATCTCTCAGTTCAACTTTTTAATGCATCTACTTGGTGTTCATACAAAGAAACATCAGTGTCTCGAATGTAGTATCCTTGAGAGAGCAACTGTCTGGTCGGAATATCTTACCAGCAACGCTGAACAGGTATTCATTCCACTGGTGCTGATGAGGCAGCTATGGTGTGGAACTGTCTGGCCAACTTACTCAGAGTGGGTTTGGTCAGTGTCAAGGAGTAATACTGATATTGACATGAACAGCTCACCTTTTATATGACTCACATGGCAAGCATCAAAGTAAACTCAATTGCTATGATGTTATTTGATGTTTGCCATGTGTCACTTCATGATCCGCTCAAGATTTCCATATAAATGACTTTGAGTGATCCAAATGGCTTCGCTAATTGCCTTTAAAACATGAAACACATATAATTACTAATTATGTATTCAGCAATGAAGCAACATTCTTGAACTACTCCAGACTGTGAGTAATTACTGGCTTCTCTATCTAATTGCAATTCACCAATGGAATATTTCCAGCAAAATCTGTGATATACAACTAGCTCCTGCAACACTACTGCACATGGCTGTGTTATGTGGTTCCAAACCATCCATGGCTCAACACTGTAGTTGGTGAAACTTAAAGGGAGTACAACATTATACAATGTTCTTCCCCGTTTGTTCACTTGTTATTAGATATTTGTTCTTATTTACAGAGTTAATTTCCCAAAGTGGGTTCCAACAGAGCAGAGATGGAACTTTGTTGTAACGTTGCTGAGCGTATGTAATGTCCCTGAGTCCCACGTGGTTTGGATTAGCTCCCAGGACGTGCAGCGTCGCCTTTCTACACACAATATAAACTTACTTTACTTTGATACGTTGTGGCTTATCAGTATCAGATGTTTGAATAATGGAAAGTGAATCAAACTGTAGCTCACTGCTGTGTTTGCAGTGTGTTCCGAGTTCTACCATGTACGTATGTATAACGTGACCCGATTCCATGGCATAATCAGCACACAGACTGGCTCAATGCCCTTGGCATCATTCAAGGTCATCTCCATAGAGAACGTGGAACCACACCTTTAGTATATCCACAGTAACGACTTTGGTAAGCCGTATTGACAGGATCTTGAATTGCAAGAATTATATATTTAATTAAATTAGAGTATTACATAATTAAAAAAATTATTTTAATTAATTTTACCTTCCACTGTGCTGTTGTCTGGAAAATGCTGTCCATGTAGAAATGTGGATAACTATAATTGCTGTTCCTGGTGTTTTATTGAAACAATGGGTACCCTATTTTCTTAGTCTGGACCTGCCCATTATGTGAAGAAGAATGTTTTTATTTAGGAAAAGAAAGCAAATTCTAATAATTCGTTCATCTGGAAATACAAATTATGATAATTATACATACATCCACAATTCAAAAGTGTATAATGGATATACAAAATCATGGTATGCAATAGGAGCATCAGTTGATAAGACAGTAGGGTCGGGAGACTCATCGAAGACTTTACAAGTCACATTCGCGGAGCCACCTTAAAATGTCTATTAAATCAAGTTACTGTGCCACCAAATTGCATTTTTGACTAATGTGACTGCTTCAGTAATAAATTACTATCAATTAACCGTAATTCAATTAAATGTTTTCGTCTCCAAAGACAGCCGAAATCAACCTCAGAAATTGGAAAATTTGCAGACATTCTGTTTGTAATGCAGTAGCAGAACAATATCCAGGATATACTTCTGAAGAGAAAGTGTCTAATAAACAGTATTTCAGGAATATTGTCCGTAGAGTTCAGTGTTTGAGCTAGGATTGTTTCCCCCTCTTTAAAAAAGTGAGACATTCAGTTTTAGGTTGAGCTACTGATCAGTATTTATAAATCAGTGGTGATCACAATTGATTTAACACGTACATTCACGCCATATATATGTATGTATGTATGTATGTATGTATGTATGTATGTATGTATGTATGTATGTATGTATGCATGTAGGCATGTATGCATGTATGTATGTATGTATGTATGTATGTATGTATGTATGTATGTATGTATAATTATATATGAGACAGAGCACAAATATTAATATTTTCTGTTGTTAGCTCAGAGTCAGTAACCAGTAATTGAAGGTAGTAAATTAAAATACCCGTAATGGAGTTGGCAACCTAATGGAGTGGGCAACCTAATGGAGTGGACAACCTAATGGAGTGGACAACGTAATGGAGTGGGCAACCTAGTGGAGTGGACAACGTAATGGAGTGGGCAACCTAATGGAGTGGACAAACTAATGGAGTGGGCAACCTGATGCAGAGTGCAAGATTGAAGGGACAGCACAATACTACTGTTGATCATTTCAAACACTAAGCATAATGCTTGCAAAATACGCACCACTCACCTGTGATTTGTTGCAGTGGCCATTGTAAAAAAATACACCCTGAAACCTTAATGTATGTAAGATATATGGAGAGGCTGAAAGTCACAAAATCAACAAATTAATTACCATTTTTTCCATCTTTTATTTAGTCAGACAGACATTGTCACATAAACTGCATTTGCATGCTAGATATGGCTTTATCGAACAGTCTTGTTTGCTGTATTCACACTTTGCTGCTGTAGAAACTGTTTGTTGATGAGGTACTAATTACATACTCAGTTGATGTACACCCGCACAGTATAGGTGAGATTTATTAACCCTTTCACGATCAAGCCAATCATTTACACCATCATCAGTCCTTAATAAGGGTGTATTTCACTCACCTTCCAGAAGGAACATAATTGAATTCTAGCTAGTGTGGGCCCTCTAGCTTGATTGAAGCAATTAAGTTAAGTCGCTGACTAGACAACTTGTTCTGCAGCTTGTTATGTGCTAAAAATCCACGTTCCACATTCGCAGTGTGGATTGGAAAGACCATTGCCATGGTTGCCAGGATCACCAAGTTGGGGAATGTGTCCCCGTGATGTGTACTGATAATGAATGCTCTGGAAGCAACTTTGAAGGAGAGTTATAGAACAACTTAAGATGGACAATGTTGCCGAACAGCTTCAACTGACGTGGAATAGCTATCAAGACAGTTATCCACCACGCTGCCCGGTTCTAATAACCACTATAGCGTCAATGTGCATTAATAATAATATCCGTTAGGTGGCACAACAGGTGCTGGGTTTATTTGTCAAAAGAAACGAGGTGACAAACAAACCAATACGGTTTTTAGAGTTTTGAGTGAAAAAATATCCTGCTAGTAATATTATTATGTCTTTCACACCACAGACACAGACTACGTCTATGGTATATACTAGTTACGGAAACTCAACGCCAACGGCAACGCCAGCTTTCCTTAATCGCACGATTTAAAAAAAGGTTTAGTATAATTTTTAGACATATTTATTACAATAGCATTAGCTAAGTCGTACATTCACATCCTATGCAAACATATAATTGTCGTGGCGTTGGCAGTACTACTTAGACATTGGCATTGGTACTACAAAAGCCGCCAGACTAGAACTATAAGTAGAACCAGTAGTTGCAGAGCTTGCATAGACATAGTCATAGACATAGTATATATAGACATAGTAAATAGTATTACACCGTAACGCGCACAGATGCTGATTTGCTGTTGCATGACCTTAATAAACATCAAATATATAATCGGTATAGCATATACATATAACATTTGTGCGCAATAATATCTTAGTTCAGTTACCGTCTGGTTTTTTAGTCAGCTGTGCGTGACCACATATCGGCCTGCTGCAGTTGCCGTTTCGACGCCATTTTGCAAGCATAATCTAGATTGCCCACATTCCATCTGGTGGCGCCACTATCTGGGAAGCGCGGCTATTTCCGTGATTGGACAACTGATCAGTGATGTCAGAGGTAAAGTTTAAGTGGTTGGAGGCAAATGTAAATGATTTGACAGAAATATTAGACGCAAAGTCGTATCGGTTGCTGAATCGAGACGGTAGGTGCACGGTTTTATAACCTTTATATGTCTAAAGGGAAATGTGGTTGATACCAACTAAATTTTCAACTGCCACATTATTCACACAGCTTGAACACCGCTCACACATACACACACACTGCACACCCACCCACCCACCCACCCACCCACCCACCCACCCACCCACCCACCCACCCACCCACCCACCCACCCACCCACCCACCCACCCACCCACCCACCCACCCACCCACCCACCCACCCACCCACCCACCCACCCACGCACGCACGCACGCACGCACGCACGCACACACAGCATTCGCACGCACACACACGAAAAAACAATTACGGTCTCACTCCAATCAGTTTGTTTACATTTGGAATACAGATTACAGGTCAATTCTCAATTCTGCTCAGAAATCGTTCAGATTGTCACGGCTTGCTCTATTTTTGTAGGTTTACTGAAACATGTCATATACCCAATATATTTACCTGTGAAATCATTGTATATTTGCAAATATTCGACCGCCACACATTGTTAGACAGTCGGTTAATCCATGTGCGAAAATGTCTGCCTCCATCAGTCCACATGTCTGCCATAAATCCGACAGGGTGCGCCACCATGGAATGTTAAATTCTGGGATGGAATGTTAAATTCTGGGATGGTTGACAGCACTGAAGAAAAAGAAGCATAATTTTAATAATAAGCCTGCATGTAAGACAATTAACGATGCTATAGTTTGGAATTATTTGAACACAAGACAAGACACAATGTATATTATATAATGATGCTAATATATAACATGTTACATCATGTTAGCCACAGAAGGGGCTGTATGCATTAATGGACTTAAGACTGAAGAACATGCATCACATTCACGAATACTTTTCTACACGTGCACACTGTTTTCGTGTTTTATTGCTAAGATGTCCCTATTGTTCACTTATATTATTGCATAGGGTTTCGCTCTGCTTTGCATTTATTGTAAAGAGTTACACTAAATTTCAATTGTCTTGATAATTTAAGTGGATATATAGCTATTTATAGACGTGTGTGAATTGTTACTTTGATTAAATAGCCAGGTCGTACTTGGGAGGGACACAAATTTGCTAATATTATCACCCTTGGAAGCAAATAATCTTCAGTTTTGAATGGTATGCTGTAATGTGAAGAAGGAGAATCATAACTAACAAGATGGTGCGCCAGATCATGAATAAAATGGTACGGTAATGAAAAAATGCGCGCAGTGCGGGTAGCATAGCCCTATGCCAAAAAGCCATTTAACTAAGTCCAAACGAGTACAACAAATCGCACACTTCAACTACACGGTTGCATCCTGCACTGTATGCTCCGAAACGCTTGCTTCGAGCAACGGGCATGCACCTAGTCCTAGCAGATGTCACTGTCACTGAGCATGCGCTGTTTGCCTAAGTTACTTAAGGCAAACAAAACGCAGTCTACGGTCGTGCGTGTCTGATTCCCTGTCTACCAGAGTACACGCCAAACCGATGTCCGGTGCTCAGACCAAAGTTATATCCTCCGGAATGCTAATAAGTCGTTTCCGCACCTCACCGCTTTGATGGTAAAGCCGCCAGGTGGCGTCGTCCTGTCAGCGGCGACAATACGTTGCCGTGGCTATTCAGAGAACTAAAACGTAAACTAAAATGGTAATTACTGTCCACATGTCGACTTATTGTGTGAGCTATAGGTATTCCCTTATGAAAATATACCATGGTAAATGCATGGCATACTATGATGTTTTGAAACAGGTAAACCATGGTAAATCATGGTAAACCATGATAAATACCATGATATACCAAGGTATTCCATGGCATACCATACTATGGAATACCATGGTATATTTTCGTAAGGGCGCGCAATACAATTACTACAGGTGGCTCAATTCAATTCGCGGATACTGAGTAACGAGGTCGGCTATTTGCATTGTCTTAATTCAGGTACACAGTATGTCAATTAGCAAAATATTAACCGTGATTTATACGCACGCACGCACGCACGCACGCACGCACGCACGCACGCACGCACGCACGCACGCACGCACGCACGCACGCACGCACGCACGCACGCACGTACGTACTGATTCACATGCACGCACATACACGCACGCATACACACGCACACAACGCGCACACCCGCACACGCAATACGTCCTCGATACGTTCTCCTTGACGCTGCAAGTTTCACAAATCGTTGAAGCGTGCTCCATGTCAACAAATAACACGACACGCATGATCGCTGGCTGACTGTAACTGAGTACACAGACGCGCGCTCATAGAATTACTAGACTGTCACGTCACGTGGCTGACTTCTGACACCGGTTCAGCAGCGAGGTCAAATAAGAAAATTTGTCAAAAGCCGACAAGCTGCGACAGAAAAGATCCTGCTGTAAAATTAGATGACTGTTTGTAATGTATGTATGTATGCATGCATGCATGCATGTATGTATGTATGTATGTATGTATGTATGTATGTATGTATGTATGTATGTATGTATGTATGTATGTATGTATGTATGTATGTATGTATGTATGCATGCATGCATGCATGTATGTATGTATGTATGTATGTATGTATGTATGCATGCATGCATGCATGCATGATTTGTACACGCGATTGTTGTGTCGGGTGGTGCTGCAAGATCTGTGTTCATGGTTTGGATCTCACCGCAGTCGCAGGTTTCAAGATCATTGTTGTAGCGCCACTTTCGCATCATTACGCGAGACCTGCCAATCCCCGTTCGTGGGCGGTTCGGCCAGATTAATACAAATCATTAATTTATATATATATATATATATATATATATATATATATATATATATATATATATATATATATATATATATATATATATATATATATATATATATATATATATATATATATATATATATATATATCGCCTAAATCGTATTTATCTCAGAGGCTCATCCAACCAGAATCATTAAGAATGGTTTACATAGAGTCACTATAGGCAAGATTCACCATCAGAGCAGGTTTTTTTTTGCGAAAGTTAGCTATAGCTTCGGGTGATTTAAGGTGACGTACAACGGTAAAGCTCTCAGCGTTAGCCTGGTGCTAGTATTGTAGGATTACGCAATACTAATTAAACAATTGTACACGCATCAATTTAGGAGAATTAGAAGGACAATGTCATAATGCCATCGTTGTTTACAAACCGTGCACATTAGGGTAGGGTGGGGCAAGAAGCCACCGTGGGGTAAGAAGCCCCTCACATTTCGAACATTATACACGTGTGCTGGATGACTGCAGTGCTGCTGCATGTGAAGCCGAGCGTACTACAAAATTAAACTAACAAATATCCCAGAAGGGCTGGTTGTACATAACTAAACATGGCTGGACTTTCGATCAGTCAATGGTCTTCTTCTCCATTTGCCATCTCAGTGTTTGTCTTTGACGGCTCTTGTTAAATATGTGTGGCACGGCTAATTGAGCAATCGATCAATCAATGTATGTTATATTGAAATGTGGGTGCGTGTGTGCGTGCGTGCGAGCTTGCGTGCGTGCGTGCGTGCGTGCGTGCGTGCGTGCGTGTGTGTGCGCGCGCGTGAATGCGTACGTGTGTGTATCATTCAATCATGTAGAAGTAGCATTAAACAGATGTTGCCATTGACTATTTCATCCACAATTCAATAATTTATGTTCCATTCACAATTGTTTGCTATGTGTGAATCCGGGTAATGTGTCCTCTTTGGCAAATAAACATGAAAACCTTAATATATGAAGCTGTGAACACTTACATTGTTATGTACTCTGTGTATCAGATGTATAGGTGTATGCAATCCAATTAATGTAATAACGGTAACATGTATGAGTGACACTTGCTTTAAAATCCATACGTTCTTTGCCGTAATAACATTATTGATACGAATCACTCACCGCGCATTGTATAGACCTACCGCTCTAGGGATTAATACCTAATCACCGTGCATTGCCTAGGCCTACCGCTCTAGGGATTTTAGGACCTACTCACCTTAAATTGTCTAGGTCTACCGCTCTAAGGCCTAGGACCTACTCACCGTGCATTGTCTAGGCATATCGCTCTAAGGCCTGGGACCTACTCACCGTGCATTGTCTAGGCCTATCGCTCTAAGGCCTGGGACCTACTCACCGTGCATTGTCTAGGCCTATCGCTCTAAGGCCTGGGACCTACTCACCGTGCATTGTCTAGGCCTATCGCTCTAAGGCCTGGGACCTACTCACCGTGCATTGTCTAGGCATATCGCTCTAAGGCCTGGGACCTACTCACCGTGCATTGTCTAGGCCTATCGCTCTAAGGCCTGGGACCTACTCACCGTGCATTGTCTAGGCCTACCGCTCTAAGGCCTGGGACCTACTCACCGTGCATTGTCTAGGCCTATCGCTCTAAGGCCTGGGACCTACTCACCGTGCTTTGTCTAGGCCTACCGCTCTAAGGCCTAGGACCTACTCACAAGTCAAAACGTGACTGGGTAGTGCAAGGAGTCAAAACATGACTGGGTAGTGCAAGGGGTAAAAACATGAATGGGCAGTGCAAGGAGTCAAAACATGACTGGGTAGTGCAAGGGGTAAAAACATGACTGGGCAGTGCAAGGAGTCAAAACATGACTGGGTAGTGCAAGGGGTAAAAACATGACTGGCTAGTCCAAGAAGTCAAAAGCAGGTTTGGAATGGGTATGGAATTAGCGTCTAAACCCAGTGGGAATAAGGAGTGGAATACCTCCCACTTGGAAGATTGTTTAATTGTGCTATGTCCCCCGTCCATCTTCACTTTGTTTTCATGATATATGTTATCATATCTCGTACGTTTGTTCTCCTCCTAGTGACTTCATGACAACATACTGCGGTAATAAGCACGTTATGTATTATCCGTAACAACGAGGCTTAATCGTCATAAATAACATACACATTACTTACTTAAGTATCTTAGCCGAGAACAATTGTATGTCCTTCAAGAATAGTAATTTACGAACTTTCGTTGTGGTTTCCACATATTTCATATTTTGATATAATCAAACATATTCAGCGGTGTTGTGTGAATACGCGCTAAGATGGCCAAAGGTCTGCCTCTGTCTCTCTGTCTGTCTGTTCCCTCACATGCCCGTCAGTTTCGCGTGTAAGGGGTCTGGCATTAGACACATTTCAAAAGTCCCCCAATTCCTCGGGCGGGGGGGGGGCGGGGTATTACGAAGAAACGTGTGTGGACGTTTGAAGTACAGAATAATATACTAACTCAGAAAAGTAGAAGTTCGCAATTACGTACAAATGTTAGCCACTCTATGGGCGTGCTGCACGACTGTTAGCCACGCTATGGGCGTGCTGCACGTGTGTTAGCCACGCTGTGTGCGTGCTGCACGAGTGTTACGTGATCCACGTCAGACGTCCACGTTAGTCCTGTCGTTCGGTATGAACCATAGATATAAGTGTGTCTATCTCTAAGGTATGAACGCTTCGTGAAACCGGCAGCTGTAATATATGTTTGCTCACAGTTCTCAATACTTATATACAAGTGCTGACTTGTGTAACGATTTACGCGAATGTTGCTCTAGACACTACGTGACCACGTGCACGTGAATGTGTCCTCCTTGTCCTTGTCCTGTGCCTGCATATTTCGTGACCTACGCGTAATTACAGTTTAACAATGAAGCGACCGACCTAGTTACCAGTTGTTTTCAAACTATACCGTCCATGGAATTAATGTGAATAATGTTCACGCCGTACCTGCGTTTTTAAATGCTATAATTGGCTATGATACGATATTTGTAGGGCAGAATACAGGCATCAGAGCGTATGCTATTAAACCGTACTCTTGGACCGTACTATTGAACACAACACTAGCGTGTAGTAGGGCCGATTGTGTCGTCTATATAAGTGCGGAATTATAAAACATGATTAGCAGGACAGCAAGCAACAAACACAATCGAGTAAACATTACAACAATACTACCAAATTTGAAAGGCATAACGCGTCAGATATCACATGACGAGCAACCAAATAGCAACCGTGTTTGCTGATAATTTCCCAACAGCGCCATTCGGTGTTCGCCCGGCAACCCGACTGGATCTCTTTTGCACCTCGTCCACCAGATATCCAGTATCAGTCAAGCAGCATGACCCAACACACGTCCTTGTAGAAGGGAAGAGAATCAACCTTGGGAAGTCAACACACGTCCTTGTAGAAGTGAAGAGAATCAACCTTGGGAAGACAACGGACACGGTAGGTCTATATCACTGATTTATTAAGTACAACTTATACCGGTTAATTGAATGCGTTGCACTAATCAAGCTGTCGTGAGAAAATATTGATAGTTTAATAGTAGTATTGATAATTTAGTAGTAAATGTACTCAATAATAATAGCGAATTGCGTGTGTCAAGTGTTACATATATGCCGACTTAGCACGTGTGTTCGAAAATTTATTATCAGCCGATTTTTATTTACGAATTATTTCATCTAACGGCATTCATTTCCGAACAGGTGAATATAAACATTTCAGAATTAAATCGTTACAATAAATAAATAATATAGTAGCCAGTTATATGATATTTGTTACATAAAATCGTATTTTACGGTACTATACATTTGTAAATATGTGACAGTGTTTCTAAAACACACCGCATTGTGCAATGCTTAATAATCAATCCTTTAATAAGACGACGTTCTTGTGTTTTTGTGTTTCTTTATGTTATACTGTGTTGAGATATTAAATTGATTTCTACTCTGCTTGACCAATTATAAAATATATCATACTTCAATTTATATTACATTGTTAATTTAATCAATTGTTTCGGAGAGCGGCTTGTTAATTTAATCAATTGGCTTTCAATGAGTTGAGAACTAGGATTACACGGCTGTAGCAAACTCCAGCATTTGTTGCAAAGTTGTGACAAGTAAATGGGACACCAAGTTATTTCAAGGCGTGTAAATAACACAAAAATACACGAATTACATACATGAATCATAATTAAAATGAGTGTGCATTGACATATTTAAGAGGGCTGGTGCGCCCCCTTTAATTCGCCTATTGGTAATGCATGGGTCCGAATATTTAGCTAAACGTCGCTTATTATAAAAAGATACACGGCAAGTGTACGTGTAAAGCAAATGACTATAGTGCGTGCTTATGTCTGCATTTTGTCAGTCTTCGTTGTCCGCCATGTTTGCTCTAGCTTTCAACAAAACAATCACTTTGGCTCTCAGAGTAATTTATCATATAACGGTAAAGGCATTTTTTAAGCAAAATCCCTGCGCCCCCATGTCTCACTGGACCTGCGCCTGCATGTTAATTATATGGTGAATTCAGTAGTCGTTCATTGTGAAAATATATTGCTTTCGTTTGTTTAACGTCCAACTCAGGCCACCCGAAAGGTATCCACCCAGGTGTGCATCAGGGATCTCGCAAAGGGGGAGGCCATAGGAGGAAGCCAAAGAGGGCAAACTTTACCCATTAGTTTAGCATGTTGCCATGAGGTGGCGCAACAGATTACAAGCGAAAAGAATTAAACAATTAAGCCAAAGGGGCTATTGCTTATGTCACTGCAACCAATTGCAGCCGTCGTGACAGATGATTCGTACAGATAAGTCGCACGAACATATCGCATTAATTAAAGTAGATTACGAGGCTGTTACATTGAACACATCATAGACTGTCTAGAGTATCACAGTCGACAACGGGTTATTAAGACAACGACGTGGAATGTCTTAATTAAAGTAGATTACGAGACTGTTACATTGAACACACATAGACTGTCTACAGTATCACATTCGACAACGGGTTATTAAGACAACGACGTGGAGTGTCTTAATTAAAGTAGATTACGAGGCTGTTACATTGAACACACATAGACTGTCTAGAGTATCACAGTCGACAACGGGTTATTAAGACAACGACGTGGAGTGTCTTAATTAAAGAAGATTACGAGGCTGTTACATTGAACACACATAGACTGTCTAGAGTATCACAGTCGACAACGGGTTATTAAGACAACGACGTGGAATGTCTTAGCAACGACAACAACCACTGCGTAAACAGTGAACAACAGCCATTTGGCAGCGTCGTCATTGTTGCTGTGATTCGATACATCCTCTCTGATCAAATTGCAAACATTCAGTTCAGTATTTCGGAAATGTTCCTCTTTCCCAATCAAAGCTACTAGATCAGTAAATCGGAACAATGTTGCATATTTCATAATGTTTAATTATTAATTATTAAACTAATAACATTGGTCATATCAGTATGTAGGATTCGTAGAGGGATTATAAATCCGTTCCATATAACAGGAACGGAGCGTGGAACTTCCAGAATAGGTAGAGGTGAATTATAACTTGTATTCAAAAGTTCACCTACAAAGAAGGTTCATGTTAGTATCCTTGCTAGGTTATCATTGCCACGATCACCGTGTTAGTGCGGCGTCAGTGATCCACACAAGTTATAAGAGCTCAATTAGGTCGTTATTGTGAGTACACGTGCACCTACGTTGTTGTGCGTACACGTGCACCTACTTTGTTGTGAGTACACGTGCACCTACGTTGTTGTGAGTACACGTGCACATACGTTGCTGATGTGTAGCACATTAATTAAAGTTGACGGGTACGATCATACTTTTGCACACCAGTTAAGTTGAAATGTGTACAGGTTGGTCGTCAGACTAGCGGTGTGCACAACTGATAATTCGATCATTAGCTAAATTTGAAGTGTCCGCGTGTGGAGCAGGTCGTGACTCGCTGCACCGAATTGCAGTTAATAGTTTCTTTGTTGTTCTACTGTTGCTTGGCAACGGCTACACATACACAAGTCTAAACATGCATACATTGTACTTCTGCCGAGGCTACACACACACAGCCGATCCTGTTAAATGTCAGTTATCAAGATCGTTTATTAATGCCACATCGAGTTATTGTAACCTCAGTAACTTAGTCATGCATTGTAATCTCATGTTTGGTTCAGAACAAATATAAACGTGTTATTAAATTCGATAGTCATCGTCTCCTTGCATATTGTCCAGAGACACGGCAATGGCAGCAACTGTTGTATGATTGTCGTTCCATGCTGGAGGTAGACCACAGGCTCGATAATTGAGTCACACGCTAGACTCTTGTCATTGTCTTGTCAGTTGTAACTACATATCAAACACTCGGTAAAACGATTGATGTACTACATGGTCTATTTACACTGAACACTACATTTAAGTATACATCTTAGAAAGCAGTTAGCAATTATCACCATGGGGGCATTGACCAATCGCCATAGGGAGGGCATTGACCAATCACCATGGGGGTGGGGAGGATTGGGAGGGGCAATGACCAATCACCAGGGGGGGTGATTGGTCATAATGATGCTAATATATAACATGTTACATCATGTTAGCCACATAAAGGGCTGTATGCATTAATGAACTGAAGACTGAAGAACATGCATCA
The DNA here is from genome assembly GCA_963662155.1 of Lamellibrachia columna. NCBI lineage: Eukaryota > Metazoa > Annelida > Polychaeta > Sabellida > Siboglinidae > Lamellibrachia > Lamellibrachia columna. The sequence continues at coordinate 19,682,707 of OY759268.1, forward strand.
CATTCACGAATACTTTTCTACACGTGCACACTGTTTTCGTGTTTTATTGCTAAGATGTCCCTATTGTTCACTTATATTATTGCATAGGGTTTCGCTCTGCTTTGCATTTATTGTAAAGAGTTACAGTAAATTTGAATTGTCTTGATAATTTAAATGGATATATAGCTATTTATAGACGTGTGTGAATTGTTACTTTGATTAAATAGCCAGGTCGTACTTGGGAGGGACACAAATTTGCTAATATTATCACCCTTGGAAGCAAATAATCTTCAGTTTTGAAGGATATGCTGTAATGTGAAGAAGGAGAATCATAATTAACAAGATGGTGCGCCAGATCATGAATAAAATGGTACGCTAATGAAAAAATGCGCGCAGTGCGGGTAGCATAGCCCTATGCCAAAAAGCCATTTAACTAAGTCCAAACGAGTACAACAAATCGCACACTTCAACTACACGGTTGCATCCTGCACCCTAAGTCAACACTCCGCCATTACTTGTGCCCGAACGTCAAAGTATTACGTCAAATTAGCGTATGCTCCGAAACGCTTGCTTCGAGCAACGGGCATGCACCTAGTCCTAGCAGATGTCACTGTCACTGAGCAAGCGCTGTTTGCCTAAGTTACTTAAGGCAAACAAAACGCAGTCTACGGTCGTGCGTGTCTGATTCCCTGTCTGCCAGAGTACACGCCAAACCGATGTCCGGTGTTCAGACCAAAGTTATGTCCTCCAGAATGCTAATAAGTCGTTTCCGCACCTCGCCGCTTTGATGGTAAAGCCGCCAGGTGGCGTCATCCTGTCAGCGGCGACAATACGTTGCCGTGGCTATTCAGAGAACTAAAACGTAAACTAAAATGGTAATTACTGTCCACATGTCAACTTATTGTGTGAGCTATAGGTATACCCTTATGAAAATATACCATGGTAAATGCATGGCATACCATGATGTTTTGAAACAGGTAAACCATGGTAAATCATGGTAAACCATGATAAATACCATGATATACCATGGTATTCCATGGCATACCGTGGTATACTATGGAATACCATGGTATATTTTCGTAAGGGCGCGCAATACAATTACTACAGGTGGCTCAATTCAATTCGCGTATACTGAGTAACGAGGTCGGCTATTTGCATTGTCTTAATTCAGGTACACAGTATGTCAATTAGCAAAAGATTAACCATGATTTATACGTACGCACGCACGCACGCACGTACTGATTCACATGCACGCACATACACGCACGCATACACACGCACACAACGCGCACACCCGCACACGCAATACGTCCTCGATACGTTCTCCTTGATGCTGCAAGTTTCACAAATCATTGAAGCGTGCTCCATGTCAACAAATAACACGTCACGCATGATCGCTGGCTGACTGTAACTGAGTACACAGACGCGCGCTCATAGAATGACTAGACTGTCACGCGTGGCTGACTTCTGACACCGGTTCAGCAGCGAGGTCAAATAAGAAAATCTGTCAAAAGCCGACAAGCTGCGACAGAAAAGATCCTGCTGTAAAATTAGATGACTGTTTGTAATGTATGTATGTATGTATGTATGTATGTATGTATGTATGTATGTATGTATGTATGTACGTACGTACGTACGTACGTATGTATGTATGCATGCATGATTTGTTCACGCGATTGTTGTGTCGGGTGCTGCTGCAAGATCTGTGTTCATGGTTTGGATCTCACCGTTGTAGCGCCACTTTCGCATCATTATGCGAGACCTGCCAATCCCCGTTCTTGGGCGGTTCGGCCAGATTAATACAAATCATTAATTAGTAAAACATATATATATATATATATATATATATATATATATATATATATATATATATATATATATATATATATATATATATATATATATATATATATATATATATATATATATATATATATATATATATATATATATATATATATATATATGTATATATATATATATATATAGGTGCTAGTATTGTAGGATTACGCAATACTAATTAACCAATTGTACACGCATCAATTTAGGAGAATTAGAAGGACATTTACAATGTTATAATGCCATCGTTGTTTACAAACCGTGCACATTAGGGTAGGGTGGGGCAAGGAGCCACCGTAGGGTAAGACGCCCCTCACATTTCGAACATTACACGCGCTTGCTGTCTGTCTCTGGTGGATGATTCCAGTGCTGCTACATAATGATTCTTTCAAAAAGCAGATGAAATAGCTTTAACCACGGCGTTTGAACGTTTTGTTTCTCATGTGAAGCCGAGCGTACTACAAAATTAAATTAACAAATATCCGAGAAGGGCGGGTTGTACATAACTAAACATGGCTGGACTTTCGATCAGCCAATGGTCTTCTTCTCCTCTTGCCACCTCGGTGTTTGCCTTCAACGGCTCTTGTTAAATGTGTGTGGCACGGCTATTTGAGCAATCGATCAATCAATATTGTATGTTATATTGAAATGTGGATGTGTGCGTGCGTGCGTGCGTGCGAGCTTGCGTGCGTGCGTGCGTGCGTGTGTGTGTGCGCGCGTGAATGCGTACGTGAATGCGTACGTGTGTGTATCATTCAATCAAGTAGAAGTAGCATTAAACAGATATTGCCATTCACTATTTCATCCACAATTCAATAATTTATATTCCATTCAATTGTTTGCTATGTGTGAATCCGGGTAATGTGTCCTCTTTGGCAAATAAACATGAAAACCTTAATATATGAAGCTGTGAACACTTATATTGTTATGTACTCTGTGTATCAGATGTATAAGTGTGTGTAATCCAATTAATGTAATAACGGTAACAAGCATGAGTGACACTTGCTTTAAAATCCATTCTTTGATACGAATAATATATGTAATGTAAACGTTGACAGAAATAATGCATCTAACAAACATTTCTCAAAAAGTGACGTTAACTGAAAAATGCAACAACTAGTCCCGATCTCCCCTGCAATACGCGTTATCGTCGGTTGTAAAGGTGCCACGTCGTAACAACTATATTCATATGTTGCCTCACTCGCAACTCTTCGGTATATTTCTCTCTGAATTGTCATCCATCTGATTTGAATTTAATAAATTAAAAACATTGTGCAATTGTTTTGCACACGTCATATTCGTCAGCAAATACAACGAAGGTTGAACAGAAACACTCCATCTGAGTGTCGTCCCTTCAGATGCAATGTACCAGCGTGTAATTACATTCTTAGAGAACAGACCACGCACAACGGACCAAGGACCACACACAGCGGACCAAGGACCACACACAACGGACCACGGAAAGACTTTTCTGTCCACCGAGTTTATCGCAATGGCGGCCTCCCGCTCCCGCTGTGTTGTTTTACTTCCCACTCCAGCCCTCAATCCACCCTCCCTCCCAACCCTGTTTAGTCACTTTCCGTAGTCCTATGTCCCGTATCACTTCGCCCCTCTCTCCAGCCCTCAATCCACCCTCCGTCCCACCCCAATGTCCTATGTCCCGTATCACTTTGCCCCTCTCTCCATATAAAGATTCCTGTTATCAGGTCATCCCTGTAAGTATACTACCCGCGATCAACATACGTCATCTGAGCATAGCGCTGGATAATAATATAGTGAACTTACAACTCACCAGACGTCAGGACTGTCATGTGTAGTTTCTTTGAACTGAAAGGCCACAGACCGCAGTAACTGTTAGGATCCGTGCACCATTAATCCACTCATAATTAATCCCTAAGAAAATGAGGAGTGCGCGTGATGAGTGAATTTTTCCGAGCACTTTCACGTCCGAGCACTTTCACGCCTAGGACCTACTCACAAGTCAAAACATGACTGGGCAGTGCAAGGAGTCAAAACATGACTGGGTAGTCCAAGGAGTCAAAACATGACTGGGCAGTGCAAGGATTCAAAACATGACTGGGTAGTCCAAGGAATCAAAACATGACTGGGTAGTTCAAGGAGTCAAAACATGGCTGGATAGTCCAAGAAGTCAAAACGTGATTGGGTAGTGCAAAGAGTCAAAACATTACTGGGTAGTGCAAGGAGTCAAAACATGACTGGGTAGTGCAAGGAGTCAAAACATGACTGGGTTGTCCAAGGAATCAAAACATGACTGGGTTGTCCAAGGAGTCAAAACGTGAGTGGGTAGTCCAAGAAGTCAAAACATGACTGGGTAGTGCAAAAAGTCAAAACATGACTGGGTAGTGCAAAAAGTCAAAACATGACTGGGTAGTCCAAGGAGCCAAAACATGACTGGGTAGTCCAAGAAGTCAAAACATGACTGGGTAGTGCAAAAAGTCAAAACATGACTGGGTAGTCCAAGGAGCCAAAACATGACATGGTAGTCCAAGAAGTCAAAACATGACTGGGTAGTGCAAGGGGTCAAAACATGACTGGCTAGTCCAAGAAGTCAAAAGCAGGTTTGGAACGGGTGTGGAATTAGCGTCTAAACCCAGTGGGAATAAGGAGTGGAAAACCTCCCACGTGGAAGACAGGTTTGCCAGTCCTAGGCTAGTTGACGCATGGTCGCACCCCTAGTTTCTCCGTCCTCAAGCGCCGAGCTGAGATGTTCGAACATATACGATTTATTATTGAATTGTCCGTCAATTACGTTTCCATCTCACAGTTCTCACAGCAAGATATATTTAACTATCACTTTCACCTAAGTCGTGTCCATCCACTGCAGGATGTAGTCTTCCGATAGACGTCTCACAGCTCCCACAGCAAGATATATTTAACTATCACTTTCACCTAAGTCTTGTCCGTCCACTGCAGGATGTAGTCTTCAGATATACCTCTCACAGCTCCCACAGTAAGACATCTTTAACTATCACTTTCACCTAAGTCTTGTCCATCAACTGCAGGATGTAGTCTTCCGATAGACGTCTCACAGCTCCCACAGTAAGACATCTTTAACTCTCACTTTCACCTAAGCCTTGTCCATTCACTGCAGGATGTAGTCTTCCAATATACCTCTCACAGCTCCCACAGTAAGACATCTTTAACTCTCACTTTCACCTAAGTCGTGTCCATCCACTGCAGGATGTAGTCTTCCAATATACCTCTCACAGCTCCCACATTAAGACATCTTTAACTCTCACTTTCACCTAAGTCGTGTCCATCCACTGCAGGATGTAGTCTTCCGATAGACCTCTCACAGCTCCCACATTAAGACATCTTTAACTCTCACTTTCACCTAAGTCGTGTCCATCCACTGCAGGATGTAGTCTTCCGATAGACCTCTCACAGCTCCCACAGTAAGACATCTTTAACTCTCACTTTCACCTAAGCCTTGTCCATTCACTGCAGGATGTAGTCTTCCAATATACCTCTCACAGCTCCTACAGTAAGACATCTTTAACTATCACTTTCACCTAAGTCGTGTCCATCCACTGCAGGATGTAGTCTTCCGATAGACCTCTCACAGCTCCCACAGTAAGACGTCTTTAACTCTCACTTTCACCTAAGCCGTGTCCATCCACTGCAGGATGTAGTCTTCCTATAGACCTCTCACAGCTCCCACAGTAAGACATCTTTTACTCTCACTTTCACCTAAGTCTTGTCCATCAACTGCAGGATGTAGTCTTCCAATATACCTCTCACAGCTCCTACAGTAAGACATCTTTTACTCTCACTTTCACCTAAGTCTTGTCCATCAACTGCAGGATGTAGTCTTCCAATATACCTCTCACAGCTCCCACAGTAAGACATCTTTTACTCTCACTTTCACCTAAGTCTTGTCCATCAACTGCAGGATGTAGTCTTCCGATAGACCTCTCACAGCTCCCACAGTAAGACATCTTTAACTCTTACTTTCACTTAAGCCTTGTCCGTCCACTGCAGGATGTAGTCTTCAGATAGACCTCTCACAGCTCCCACAGTAAGACACCTTTAACTATCACTTTCACCTAAGTCTTGTCCAACCATTGCAGGATGTAGTCTTCCGATAGAACTCTCCGTATGTCTGGTCTTGTCCAAAAGTCTGCAATGTTCATTATATCATCGGACCATCGTGTCGTCACCCAGTCTCCGGCTCTGTTCATTCAATGTTCATTATATCATCGGACCATCGTGTCGTCGCCCTGTTTCCGGCTCTGTTCATTCAATGTTCATCATATCATCGGACCATCGTCTCGTCACCCTGTCTCCGGCTCTGTTCATTCAATGTTCATCATATCATCGGACCATCGTCTCGTCGCCCTGTCTCCGGCTCTGTTCATTCAATGTTCATTATATCATCGGACATTCGTTCGTCACCCTGTCTCCGGCTCTGTTCATTCAATGTTCATCATATCATCGGACCATCGTGTCGTCGCCCTGTCTCCGGCTCTGTTCATTCAATGATCATTATATCATCGGACCATCGTGTCGTCGCCCTGTCTCCGGCTCTGTCCATTCAATGTTCATCATATCATCGGACCATCGTGTCGTCGCCCTGTCTCCGGCTCTGTTCATTCAATGTTCATTATATCATCGGACCATCGTCTCGTCGCCCTGTCTCCGGCTCTGTTCATTCAATGTTCATTATATCTTCTATATGGTCTGCCGGTTATTTATTTAATTTTGCTATGTCCCCCGTCCATCTTCACTTTGTTTTCATGATATATGTTATCATATCTCGTACGTTTGTTCTCCTTCTAGTGACGTCATGGCAACATACTGCGGTATAGGCACGTTATGTATTATCCGTCACAACGAGGCTTAATCGTCATAAATAACATACACATTACTTACGAAGTATCTTAGTCGACAACAATTGTATGTCCTTCAAGAATAGTAATTTACGAACTTTCGTTGTGGTTTCCACATATTTCATACTTTGGTAAATTCGTACGTATTCAGCAGTGTTGTGTGAATACGCACCACGATGACTAAAGGTCTGTCTCTGTCTGTCTGTCTGTCTGTCTGTCTGTTCTCTCACGTGCCCGTCAGTTTCGCGTGTAAGGGGTCTGGCATTAAACACATTTCAAAAGTGCCCCAATTTCTCGGGCGGGGGGGGGGGGGGTGGCGGGCGGGCGGGGGGTATTACGAAGAAACGTGTGTTGACGTTTGAAGTAAAGAATAATATACTAACTCAGAACTGTAGAAGTTCGTAATTACGTACAATTGTTAGCCACGATATGCGAGTGCTGCACGATTGTAACGTGATCCACGTGAGACGTCCACGTTAGTCCCGTCGTTCGGTATGAACCATATATATAAGTGTGTCTTTCTCTATGGCATCAACGCTTCGTGAAACCGGCAGCTGTAATATATTTTTGCTCACAGTTATACTTATCAAGTCAATACTTATATGCAAGTGCTGAATTGTGTAACAATTTACGCGAATGTTGCTCTAGACACTACGTGACCACGTGCACGTAATTGTGTCTTCCTTGTCCTTGTCCTGTGCCTGCCTATGTCGCGACCTACACGTAATTACAGTTTAACAATGATAGTTACCAGTTGTTTTCAAACCAAACCGTCCATGGCATTAATGAGAATAGGTCTGTGTCACTGATTTATTAAGTACAACTTATACCGGTTAATTGAATGTGTTGCACTAATCAAGCTGTCGTGAGAAAATATTGATAATTTAGTAGTAGTATTGATAATTTAGTAGTAAATGTACTCAATAATAATAATAATAATAGCGAATTGCGTGTGTCGCGTGTTGCACATATGTAGACCTAACACGTGTGTTCGAAAATTGATTATCAGCCGATTTTTATTTACGAATTATTTCATATTACATCTAACGGCAATCATTTCAGAACAGGTGAATATAAACATTTCAGATTTAAATCGTTACAATAAATAAATAATATAATCGCCAGTTATATGATATTTGTTAGCAAACTCCAGTATTTATTGCAAAGCTGAGATAAGTAAATGGGACAACCAGTTATTTTAAGGCGTGTAAATCACATTAAAATACACGAATTACATACGTAAATCACAATTAAAATGTATGTGCATTGATATAATTTTATTTAAGAGGGCGGGTGCGCCCCTTTTGGAAATGCATGGTTCCGTATCTTTAGCTAAACGTAGCCTATTATAAAAAAATTTACGTGTGTAGCAAGTGTACGTGTGTAGCAAGTGACTATGGTGCGAGCTTATGTCTGTATTTTGTTTGATGTTGATGAATATGTCCTTCGCCAGAATAACTTATTCAGTCATCGCTGTTCGCCAGGTTTGCTCCAGTTTTCAACAGAACAATCACTTTGGCTCTCAGACTAAGTTATATAACGATAAAGCCATTTTTCAAGCAAAACGCCTGCGCCCCCACGTCTCATTGGACCGGTGGCTACATGCTAATTATATGGTTAATGCGCTAATTATATAGTAAATTATCTAATTATATGGTGAATTCGCTAATTATATGGTGAATTCGCTAATTGTATGGTGAATTCGCTAATTATATGGTGAATTCGCTAATCGTTCACTGCCAAAAGACATTGCGTTCGTTTGTTTAACGCCCAACTCAGGCCACCCGAAACGTATCCACCCCGGGGTGTATCTGGGATCTCGTAAAAGGAGGAGGCCAAATGGGAGGCCAAAGGAGGAGGCCAAAGGGGGAGGTCAAAAGGGGAGGCCAAATGGGAGGCCAAAGGGGGAGGCCAAAGGGGAAGTCAAAGGGGGAGGCCAAATGGGAGGCCAAAGGGGGAGGTCAAAGGGGGAGGTCAAAGGGGGAGGCCAAATGGGAGGCCAAAGGGGGAGGTCAAAGGTGGAGGCCAAATGGGAGGCCAAAGGAGGAGGCCAAAGGGTGAGGCCAAGGGAGAGGAGAAACGGGGGGCTAAAGGGGGGTAAAAGGGGAGGCCAAATGGGAGGTCAAAGGGGGAGGTCAAAGGAGGAGGCCAAATGGGAGGCCAAAGGGGAGGCCAAAGGTAGAGGCAAAAGGGGGAGGCCAAATGGGGGGTTAAAGGGGAGGCCAAAGGGGAGGCCAAAGGGGAGGCTAAAGGGGTGCCGAAGGGAGAGGCCAAATGGGAAGACCAAAGGGGGAGGCCAAAGGGAGTGGACAAATGGTGGGCCAAAGGGGAGGCCAAAGGGGAGACCAAAGGGGAGGCCAAATGGGGAAACCAAAGGGAGGCCATAATGGGGGAGCGAATGGGGGAAGCCAAAGGGGAGGCCAAAGGGGAAGTCACAGCGGGAGGCTAAAGGGGGAATCAAAGGGGGAGGCCAAAAGGGAACCAAATTGGGGAAGCTAAAGGCAAAGGGGAGGCCACATAGGGGGAGCGAAAGGGCGAGGCCAAATGGGAGGCCAAAGGGGAAGTCACAGCGGGAGGCCAAAGGGGGGACTCAAAGGGGGAGGCCAAAGGGGAACCAAATTGGGGAAGCTAATGGGGAGGTCAAAGGGGGAGGCCAAATGGAGAGGCCAAAATAGAAGTCAAAGCGGGAGGCCAAAGGGGGAGACCAAGGGGGATGGAAATTGGGAGCCAAATGGGGAAGCCAAAGGGGAAGTCAAAGGGGAGGCCAAAGGGAGAGGCCAAAGGGGAAGTCACAGCGGGAGGCCAAAGGGGGAGACCAAGTGGGAGATCAAAGGGGAGTCAAATAGGGGAAGCCAAAGGGGGAGGTCAAAGGTGGAGGCCAAAGGGGTGGCGAAAGGGGGAAGCAAAAAAAATGGGAGGCCAAAGGGGAGGACAAATGGGGAGGCCAAAGAGTGGTTAAAGGGGAGGCAAAAAGGAGGTAAAATTGGGCGGTCAAAGGCAGAGGCCAAAGGGGAGGCTAAAACAAGACCAAAGGGGTGGGCAAAGGGGAAGCCAAAGGGGGAGGCCAAAGCGGGAGGCCAAATGGGGCAAAGCTTAGTCACCCATTAGTGTTGCATGCTACCATGAGGTGGCGCAACAGGTTACAAGCGAAAAAAATAAAACAATTAAGCCAAAGGGGGCCATTGTCCAACCCCCTGCCCCCTCCCCCTCCCCTCCTCCCCCACGCGCCACTACAATCAACGTAGTTATTCTGTCGTTTCGAGCCCAATAGTTTATCGCATTAATTAAAGTAGATTACGAGGCTGTTACATTGTACACATCATAGACTGTCTAAGAGTATCACAGTCGACAACGGGTTATTAACGACATGGAATGTCTTAGCAACGACAACAACTACTGCATAAACACTGAACAACAGTCATTTGGTAGTGTCGCCATTGTTTTAGTGACACGATACATCCTCTCTGGTCAAATTCTTATAGTGACTCGATACACCCTCTCTGATAAAATTGTTGTAGTGACTCGATACACCCTCTCTGATCAAATTGTTGTAGTAACTCGATACACCCTCTCTGATCAAATTGTTGTAGTGACTCGATACACCCTCTGTGATCAAATTGTTGTAGTGACTCGATACACCCTCTCTGATCAAATTGTTGTAGTGACTCGATACACCCTCTCTGATCAAATTGTTGTAGTGACTCGATACACCCTCTCTGGTCAATTTGTCGTAGTGACTCGATACACCCTCTCTGATCAAATTCTTATAGTGTCTCGATACACCCTCTCTGATCAAATTGTCGTATTGACTTGATACACCCTCTCTGATCAAATTGTTGTAGTGACTCGATACACCCTCTCTGATCAAATTGTTGTAGTGACTCGATACACCCTCTCTGATCAAATTGTTGTAGTGACTCGATACACCCTCTCTGATAAATTTGTTGTAGTGACTCGATACACCCTCTCTGATCAAATTGTTGTAGTGACTCGATACACCCTCTCTGATCAAATTGTTGTAGTGACTCGATACACCCTCTCTGATCAAATTGTTGTAGTGACTCGATACACCCTCTCTGATAAATTTGTTGTAATGACTCAATACATCCTCTCTGATCAAATTGTTGTAGTGACTCGATACACCATCTCTGATCAAATTGTTGTAGTGACTCGATACACCCTCTCTGATCAAATTGTTGTAGTGACTCGATACACCCTCTCTGATCAAATTGTTGTAGTGACTCGATACACCCTCTCTGATCAATTTGTTGTAGTGACTCAATACACCCTCTCTGATCAAATTGTTGTAGTGACTCGATACACCCTCTCTGATCAAATTGTTGTAGTGACTCGATACACCCTCTCTGATCAAATTGTTGTAGTGACTCGATACACCCTCTCTGGTCAATTTGTTGTAGTGACTCGATACACCCTCTCTGATCAAATTCTTATAGTGACTCGATACACCCTCTCTGATCAAATTGTCGTAGTGACTTGATACACCCTCTCTGATCAAATTGTTGTAGTGACTCGATACACCCTCTCTGATCAAATTGTTGTAGTGACTCGATACACCCTCTCTGATCAAATTGTTGTAGTGACTCGATACACCCTCTCTGATAAATTTGTTGTAGTGACTCGATACACCCTCTCTGATCAAATTGTTGTAGTGACTCGATACACCCTCTCTGATCAATTTGTTGTAGTGACTCGATACACCCTCTCTGATCAAATTGTTGTAGTGACTCGATACACCCTCTCTGATCAATTTGTTGTAGTGACTCGATACACCCTCTCTGGTCAAATTGCAAGCATTCATTTCAGTATTTCGGAAATGTTCCACTTTCCCAATCAAAGTTACTAAACCAGTAAATCTTAAAATGTTTGCCTATTTCATAATATTTAATTGTGCAATTAGTAACATTGTTCATATCGGTATGTAGGATTTATAGAGGGATTATAAATCCGTTTTATATAACAGGAATGGAGCACGTACCTTCCCGACTAGGTAGGGGTGAATTTTAACTTATTTTTCAAGTCGTAGCTGGGTTATCTCTACGACGATCATCGTAATCCTATTAGTGAGGCGTCAGTCCGTCAGAGCCTCACTGTGAGTACACGTGCACCTACGTTATTGTGAGTATACGTGCCCCTACGTTGCTGATGTGTATCACATTAATTGAAGTTGGCGGGTATAATAATTATTGTGTACGCCAGTTAAGTTGAAATGTGTACAGGTCGGTCGTCACACCAGGGGTGCGCACAACTGATAATTAATTAGCAAAATTTGAAAACACACATTAGCTAAATTATTGATATGTAACATTTACATAAACAACAACGGGAACTTCCAAAGAACATAAAACACATCCCTACAACTCCACAATTGCACTTATTCAACAACTGGCTGGACACGCTGACCACTGGCTATTTGTATGTTGTACATGCGATGTTTCACACATCAACACTTGTTGAAGAGAAAGGCGTTGACACTTCACATGTCTATCGTTCAGATGCTGCTGTGTGTTCTGTGGTCGGTGGTCAAAACTCTATAATCGTCAAACAGTTATTTGAAAATGAACCGCGACTGTGCTCTCAGGATTCTTAATACGAAGCGACTCACTGGTGCTGTGTCCGCGTGTGAGGCAGGTCGTGACTTGCTTCACCGAATTGCAGTTAATAGTTTCTTTGTTGTTCTACAGTTGCTTGGTAACGGCTACACACACAGGAGTCTAAACCCGCATACATTGTACTTCTACCGAGGCTACACACGCAGCCGATCCTGTTAAATGTCAGTTATCAAGATCGTTTATTAATGCCACATCAAATTATTGTAACTCCAGTAACTTAGTCATGCAGTCTAATACCATGTGTCGTTCAGTGCAAATATAACGTGTTATTACATTTGATAGTCGTCGTCTCCTTGCATATTATCCAGAGACACTGCTATGGCGGCAACTGTTATATGATTGTCGTTCCAAGCTGGAGGTAGACCACAGGCTTGATAATTGATCAACACGCTGGACTCTTGTCATTGTCTTGTCAGTTGTAACTACATTTCAAACTCTCGGCAAAACGATTGATGTATTACATAGTCTATTAAACGGAACACTACATTTAAGAACACTTCTTAGAAAGAAATTAGCAATTATCGCCACGGGAGGCAGTGATCAGTCACCATGTGCACATGTAGACCTATCCCCCGCCTTGGCTAAGTATCTTTGTGCGGTGCCGATTTAGTAAGACGTGTTTCAGACCACGTATGGACAGTATGACATTGCACCTGTGTCTCCGAAAGGTTAAACATGTCGCTGTCCCCAAACACGTTTCAACCAGATCCACGCAATAACGAGCCACGAGCCTTGACCACCTGTATTCAGTGCAGTATTATAGCGTTCTGTGTAGCTGCCTTGTGTGTTGCTCTCATCTTTATCCCTGTAGTCCGGGGTGAGGCTGACACCGATACCTCTGATCCTGAGGGGGGTCCAGGGGGTCCGGACCCCCCCTTTTTAGTACAAAAAAATCCATTGCAATTGCATGTCAGCGGAGGACAAAGGCATTGCCAAGAAACTACACAAGGTCAAAATTTTCACTTACTACGTACGAAGTCTTTAGTAGCAGTCCGACGTTTTCAGACACTGATCTAGCACAGGCGATATACATGGCGTCCAGGGGATCCCCAAAGTTATTTTTAGCATTGGTGGTGACGTCGTTCATAGATTCACTGCACACGGTCACCGCACTCACGTGTACACAACACGCCCACCTCGAGTTTGACCATGTCTCCCCGCGAGATAATGAACATAATATGGGAATGTTTGGCGCTCATAGACGTGTTGGGGGGGGGGGGGGTTCAGCCTACTGTTACGTTTCCCATTGGTGACCATGTTAACGTTTTGCACGATTATAAGAAAACGAGACCATAACAAATTCTGAAACTTCTTACCTGCCGTTGTCATCATCTCGTTGACATGCTGGTCGAGTTTAGTCAAAATGACATATTTCTAACTCTTTTAAAATGCCTGAATGTGTCATACCCGTCAATGGTTACAAATTTATGCATAAATTACTATGCACACGCGCCTTGTGGCAAAAAAATTGCCAAAAATCATTCTATCTATTGAAATCATCTAAAAGTCCATAGTAACACTGCCAACATGTTCTACCAGCAAACTTGCCAATGTGTCTGCTCAAATGCAGTTATGTGAGATGATATGATTTTTTTTAAATTACACATATCTAAAATTACTTTGCCCTACATTCGTGTGTAACACATCAGGACTGAGGCATGAACCCTGGGCGCAGTTACTGGATCTTGGCAATCTGCAGATTGGGCTCGATTGCGCTGCGCAATCATCGGATACTCGAAAATCTGCGTATTGCGCACCCATCAGCAGATTGTGCAGATCCAGCAAATGCGCCCAACAGACGCGCTGGTCGTTTGATGAAAATCGTCTGCATCAGTTCTTCGGACCGGATTATCAAGATAACAATTGACATTTTTACAGGTAAAAGTTTAAACTCTCCTATCGTATCATCAACGTATTTGAATATCTTCATCATTATAACAAGTAATACACGTTTTAAAATTACGTTTCGCTGTCAGTGAGCTCATTTTAGCATAACACCAAGAGGAGTGATGTACGTTTTTAATGACACGATTAGGCTTAGGTATTTTCAAAATGACCTGTCGGCCGTACTTCAAGAATCTGTGCTGTCTGGTTGGTATTACGGCAGTAGCCCTTACTAAATATTTCATTTAAGCAAGACTTATGCTAGAAGGAAAGCAAGCCCCATGAGCTTAGTTCATTAATTCATTGATTGATTGAGCCAGTCCAACCAAAAGATGTACAAGAAAAGCGTTCACGTCCTGAAGAGCATTGTAGAAACAGTTGGATGTTGTGGAAAATAAAACTTGCCACTTCGAGGCCACATGGATGATCGGTAAAGTGCATCGTCAAACAAGGGAAACTTCTGGACAGTAATGGAGATGATGGCCAAAGGCGACGACACACTCCGAGAACATCTTGAGGCCGGGAGGAAGAATGCGTAGTACACATCAGGAATCATCCAGAATGAAGTGATTGATGTAGTAGTCGAATACATTAGAAAGGAAAACACACGAAGCTGGAAGACGAAAATGCTTTATTTTCCACCATGGCAGATGAGGTCACATATCCACATGGTAACCAGGTGATTATGTCAGTGTGCTTGACAACGATTCCTGGAACAAATCCTAAAACATCTGGCACCAGATATGAGGAAAACGGAACTTGTCGGAATGTGCAAGACCAGATGAGTGGAGCGTCACACATGCTACGACACGTTTTATGACATGTATGAGTTCTTGTGTGAATGTCTGGAAGCCGTACTACTGGATCCGTTTGGATAGCATGACATCTACGAGGAGGTTGCATTGACTGGCAGTTGGGACCAGGACGAAGGGTCAAGGGCTGCTAACCAGACTCACTTCGTCATATACCATCATCGCATTCCTCATCACCAATAATGTTTTTGAGACTGTCAGGCCCATGGCCCCCAAGCTTTAAAAGAGGGTCTCAGACATATATCAAGCTTACAGTATGATCGACCAAGCACTACCTGCGCGATCTGGCAATCCTGCTTTGTGACCACCTATTTATGGAGCTTGTTGTGTAATGGTTAATAGATCTGTTGATGAACAACAGTTATTAAAACACAGCTAATATAAACATATTTTCTAGTATCTAGTTGTTCCCAGCACCCGCAACGTTCTATTAACTGACTATAGTCTTTATAATTATATTGTGGTTAGAAAGTTATGTTCTTTAGAGGTCTCATTCAATTTGTTAGCCTTTTCAGAACTTTATCGCCAGTGATTCTTTAACGTCCCAAATTGAGACGGGACTGACATTAACGTGATCTCCGAGTTACCAGGGACACACAGTCAACAATGTTGAGAGCCAGGTTTTTTCATGACATGTACCGTGTCCGGTTTGCGTCTTGAATTCAGAACTTTGGCATGAAAGGCGGATGTGCTAATCACTACATTTATATTTTTCGGTTTGTAATATAAGTACACAACTTCAATTAGTTATGTCATACTGTTCCTCGTTCTATGGTGTATGTATTTCTATGATGCGTTTTAATTTACATGGCGCAAAGGTATCAGGAAACATTTTAATCTACCAGTTTGCACTCACTGCATGTTGTTATATGGTACTACTACTACTTTTAGCAGAATGTCTCCCGATTCAAATTCAGATCACGAATGGAATGGTGCACTTTATACAGAGTAGTTTAAAATGCAACAACAGTTTGGATAGCTCTCTTGAGTTGGTAATCTAGCCCTTCGGGGTATTGGTTCATATATGTCTAAAATTCTCAGTTACACCTTGTCCCATTTCAGACACGATGCCACCACTTTCTGTAATATGAAACCTAGCTACTTTTATTATATCATTCAGAACCACTATCAGAAGGGGCTGGGTGAGAAACTATTAAACACAGTTTCCTTGGCAAAGTATGTGCTGAATAATAATTTTATAGAGAATGCGTGTAGCACGTTTTAGTCAAAGACGTGTTAGTCTCTTTGTGTGCAAAGATACTTCAATTGTAATTGAATTGTACACATTGTCGTACGAATAAATACATAATTTTACTATTACTACACTACCGTGCCTCTAGTTTACAATAATGCCGATATAGAAATTAAAACGATTACGTGTTGTTTTAGTCACTTGTAGCATACTCGTTTTTTATTAAACATTTGCATTACTATAGTTGTTTTAGTCAATATTGCAATAAATGGCACATAACAGATGTTTAATGTTGTCTTTTCGTTTAGACATTTTCAGACACACCGCATTTTCTTCGTAGGAACAGGTCTACCTACAGGTTAAACGAAACAAAATCCGCTGCGTTTTGCCGAAACTCTAGACTCAAAAATAATTACACCTCGTCTACTGCAGATTTGACATTCGAAGTTACACTTGTGTGACGAATACAAGAAAATACATAAGATTATTTTATCACGATTTTTATATATTCAGCAAATCCGTATTAAAACAGGACACGGCCAAAGCCGTATTCCTCCCAAAAATCCGTACTGTATACGGACAATACGTACGACGTGGCAAGTCTGAATTTTGGGTCGATTACATTAGGCCTTATCTCGCTTAAAACCAGATTATGGGTGTCCAAAATTACACCATTTCAACTGTTTTATCTAAAAAAAAACGTCAAATGGTTGGGAAGGGGATACCCCCTCCCCCCACCCCACGAGACTCGTTGTGCTTCAAACATTACCTTGGACCCCCCTTTTCTAAACCCTGGATCCACCCCTGAAGACAGACATGTGACAGACATTCCCCAAATGTTTCGTATAAGGACAGACGTGTGGCAGACATTCCAAAATGTCCCCGTATAAAGACAGACATGTGACAGACATTCCCAAGTGTTTCGTTTAAGGACAGACGTGTGGCAGACATTCCCAAATGTCCCGTATAAAGACAGACATGTGACAGACATTACCAAGTGTTTCGTATAAGGACAGACGTGTGACAGACATTCCCAAATGTCCCGTATAAAGACAGACATGTGACAGACATTCCCAAGTGTTTCGTATAAGGAAAGACGTGTGACGGCATATCTACCGCTTTTAATGATGTGACGGTGATAGATTAGATCAAGATCTGGCGCCGAAGTCCTCGCGCCGCGGCCGCGAGGGGAGGGTGTAGAAGGGGGCTTCCCGTCCTGGCGCAACAAAATAATCTATTTTAGAGTATGTCTACTTAATTAATTCTATTGCATTTCCTATGTGAAGTGATGTGGTTTGGTCGTATATTTGGATTCGAAATGAGTAATTTTAACTGTACCCTTGGAATTGCGGTTTGGTGGTATATTTTGGCTGGAATGCAGTAAAGCGGTAGATAATGTAAAATTGAAGACAAAGTGGTAGTTCTACCGCCAAAGCGGTAGACTTGGCAGCTTTGTATAAATACACGATCAACTCGCGATGGTTACGTACTGTCGGGTTTGTTGCTCCGCAGGTTCGAAGCGCCTCGCTGAGCCCTTGGAAACTTGGTCAGATCGCATATTCACCCGGAAACCATGTTTCATTTATATAAATCGCGCTCTGTCAGTTTTTGTCTTATCCATTCTGAATAAGGTTTATATTAAAAAGAAGTAATTAATCCACTAATCAGCAACAAACACTAATCAGAACGAAGGAAAATATACCGTCACCATTTGAATGTTTCCACGAATCGATTCAGGGAAATAAAATTATGTTGCAAACATTCAAATAAAAATAAAATGATATAGCTGAATGAAACCTGTTTTAATGTGCACTTATCAAATTATTAAAAAAAATTAAATGTTATTATTTGCCTCAGTGGTATTTTTCAATTTCTTGTTTGTCTCCCAACAAGTGCCAAAATGAAAAAAAATCCACATTTTCAAAATATAATATCTCTGGAAGAATATCTTTCTCTGGATCCACACCCCTCTTATATTTTGTGGACTTATTGAATATTGTATGTATTGTTTTCCTTGGACATATGTGACGTTGTTAGATTCTAGCAACAAATTAAAAAGTTGTGCGTGGTATAAAACTAGCACTGTGTTAATAGCCAAATCCCCGGATGATTATTATTACTAATTATGTACGCACCCAGAATCTGGGTGCATATAATATTATGTATGCAAAGCCCGTCATAATGAAAAGAACACCGAGTCCAAGCGATGATGTGTGCGACAAACGGTGGCGCCACATCACGGAGCCTGGATAATCAAGGCTATACCCTCGGCGGTCGACGCCAGGGTTCTGAACTGTTCGAGGAAGCCCATGCCGTATCAGCATATATCGGAATAACTACGATAGATGTAAGCGATCGGTCAGTACGTACGTAGTGGTGAAGATGAAGTGGGGAGCGAGAGAGAAACGTCAGCACATGGAATTTAGAGGTAAGCTGAAGACGCTCTCGTCGTTTTGAATTACCGTATTTTGTACAGTGGGCCTGGGCCGGGCACTGCCACTGGCACTGGACGAAAGAGGCGCTCTCGAAACACTGCAGTCACCAGCCGTAATCGTTTACTTAAAATTATTAGAGCTTTATGCTGACGGTTTTCCTGCATTTTTGTACCTGAATGCGTTCCTTATATAATACCGCATATGTCACTGTAAAAAAGTTCATATATAAACAAAAAAATTGTGTTTAGGCCGCTTTTAATCAGTTTTATAGATCAAAACAGGAGAACCGATTGCATGATAAACCTGGCGCGCGTGCGATTTGCGCATTAGTCACGCCTCGGTGACGACGGTGCCACCAGAACCGCGATGTTTGTGCGTATGGTGCATACAATTATGCAACGTAAAAAAATGAAGAGAAAAAATTGAGAAAATAGGCTCCAAAAATGTTTCAAACGAAGAAATTCTAGAAAAAAAATGAAAACATTCTCCACAGTTTTCATATTTTTTTGTAGAGCACATACAGTCATTTCTAACATAATATTTCACATTTTATTTAATGAAATATTTGATGTTACAAATATTATTTTTTTTTAAATTATATGGTTGACATTAGATGTTATGTGTATGCGCAACTACAAGGGGACATCTCATTGCAGTTCATTGTTAATATAATTAAATTTAAAAGAATGCATGGGTTAAATTATCTGTCGTTTGGTGAACAAAGGCTTTTTTTAATTATACTGATGATATTGCATGTCATATGCATGCGCATCTTGAAGGAGACAACACATGTATGGGTTAAAATATATGTTGTTTGAAGGAAATTTTTTTCTTTCTTTCTTTAGGGATCGAGGGAGAGAGAGGGGAGGGAGGGGTGAATGTACAGAAGGAGATCAGGGCATCTATGAATGGGAAGCATTGTCAACTGAGGTGGGCTGGCTATTCATGAATACAATTGGAAATCTATTTACCTTATTTTTATTTTCGATGTAATGACGATGTAACAAAATTCAATGTAACAACTCTTGCTATAGTTTGGTTGGCTCTGAAAAGAGCCGTTTGGTTCTGAGTTAAAACAGTCGTTAGTAAATTTATTCTGCACCATCGTCGTTCGGCATTCTGTAAAAGAAGGATCCCATCAAGGTTAAAAGAAAGTCGTCCACCTCAGTTGCATGCCTTTTTGTGTAAGAATTCGTAGAAAGCGTCATGTACACTCTTCAGTATCTTGAGTCGTACTAACGAAGAACAGCAGAATGAACATCGAAGTACCGCGACTGAGCGATCATAGAGGGTCTGCGCCTCATTGAACTGTTAATTAAGTACAGGTACCTGGCAGCAGGCATGATAAAACTTCTGTTCTGTGCTCGTTTTCGCAGCAATATCCTGCAGAAAAATTGCGATGAAGCATTGCCTTGCCAGTGATTAATGGGAAGAAGGAGATATAGCTCAGAAACAATTGTAATTGTTCATATTAAATAACATTGGTTACTTTCTCATAATACATGTGAAATAAAAGCATCCTTTCAACAAAATACACAACATTAATTAATTATTTTAGTAATTAATTAATTGTGATTTTCACGTGTAATAAATAACACACAACAGTTTACATTTATTTAGCTTTCATAATGGGATGGAATCATCATAGAATATTCATGCAGTATGCAACAATAATTACGTAAAAACAGAAATGTATTATTATCATTATGGGACTACATAACCTTTCATTATCATTACAAGCCATGATTGTCAGTTTCATTATCATTACCATCAATGACCATTTATATGTAAAGAACTCCATGAACCAACTATTGTAAAAGTTGCTTATATTTATTTGAATGAAAAGGTCACAAAGTAACAATGGTGCTTGAAAGTTGTCTGCTGATGTAACATGTACTGCACTGCTGCTTGGAGGGTTTATTGATACATATGTTAAAGAGAGTCAGCTTGCTGCTGGTTCACTGCTGGAAGTCTGGAACCCATATGATGCATATCAGTTAAGTAATCACCAACAAATGAATGGCTTCAATGGAAAACATGTGGAGCCTGTCCCCATCAGGAGGCTAGTGTGGAAAGGACAGTTAGGTGGGGACTCTTGAAAAGCCCATGGTGTCCTTGTCCAGTTGCCATCTGGTCCTTTGCCTTGGAAGGCAATCTTGTTAAATATTGTTACAAATGGGGTATGGACATAACTCCTCACCGACAAAACCTCTAACGATCATTATTATTTTGAACTTGCAGTAATGCAAAATATTTTTTTGGCAACTTGTTTATTTAAAATAATTCAGTCGCGTACATATTGAGACTTCATATGTATTGAATAGGAGAAATACAATAGCATCACATCATAACATCACTTTATTTTGTCCGGAGGGGATAGTGTAGGTATACAGACACACTTTCCCCGGATATAATGTCCCCACCTAAATGGCAGCTGGGACTAAAAAAAGCTCCTCACATAACTACATAACAATACAAACACAGTATATGTAATAACCTTTATTTGCACTTGTAAAAATGTAGTTACAGATCTTTATTGTGGGGGGGTGAGTACTGAGTACGAGTACACCACTTGTACCATGGCTAATCCGCCACAGGCTAAATACCTTTTTCCTGTTACTAATTGTTCCGATTAATGCTGCATATATACCCCTATGTAGGCGCATGCAGAAATAAGATACATTTCTGTAGGAAATCTTTGCTCAAGCCTAAATAATAACAATATTTAGTTAGTATTTACATCGTGTGGCTTTCTTCTGCGCACCGAGGGCCTCGATCTGAGGCAGTTGCACAAGAAGCCTTTGCATCAACTGCCGTAACTGTAGAATATACATTGAATGCATCGATTGTGTATCTGCTGGATGTGAGCAGTGAATGTGTTATCAGTCATTCGATCAAGAAATGTGTACTCACACAAATCCGGTGGTAATACAACTGCTCATAGACACAGCTTATACGTGAAAAGCAATACATTATGTGGTTAGGTTACTCACAAATTTAACCCATGCATTCTTTTAAATTTAGTTATATTAACAATGACATGCAATGAATTGTCCTTTATAGTTGCGCATGATATCATCAGTATATCTTTTAATTACAAAAACAATAGTCTTTGTTCACCAAACGACAGATAATTTGACCCCTGCATTCTTTTAAATTTAATTATATTAACAATGACATGCAATGAGATGTCCGCATGCATGCGCATAACATCTAATATCAACCATACAATTTTCATACAAATAATATTTGCAACATCAAATATTTCATAAAATAAAATATGAAATATTACGTTAGTGATTGTATGTGCTCTACAAATGCGTTTAATATGAAAACTGGAGAATGTTTTCATTTTTCATAAAGAAAAAAAGATTAATGTCCAGTTACAGAAACAATTATGGTGTTCTTCCTTTCGCATATAAAACAAATATTTCTCATAGAAAATCACAATGGAAAAATTACATTAACATAAATGTTCTTTCATGCATGAGTAAACAAATGTATTTCATCTTTTATAAAAGCCAGCATCAAGATACATTTCAATCTTGGTTTTTCTCTTAACTCTTTTAATAACACTATTTTTCAATGAATGATAAAAAAATTCCTCACATAACATGATTTTTTTTTATATATAATTTTTTTTTTTTATATTTAAATTGGATTTTTATTTTTATTTTTGAAATCGCTACAAGACGTGCGTGTGAAGAGAGGCGCTGACGTCGCTTCTGATCACCACCTGGTAACAGCCAGGCTAAAACTCAAGCTAAGAAGAAATGGAGTAGAACAAGAAAGACGAAAGGAAAGATATAATGTGGATTTCCTGAAGGATCGAAGAACAGCAGAAGAATATAAAGTCGCATTAGCTAATAGATTCAAAGTCCTGCAAGAGCTGTATGATGAAGATGAGGGAGTAGACATCAACAGCCAATGGAGTCACATCAAGGATGCAGTAAACACCACATGCGAAGAGATAATTGGCAGAAGGAAACCCCAACAGAAAGACTGGATTTCAGTAGAAACAATGAGGAAAATACAGACCAGAAGAGACAAGAAGGAGGCAGTCAACAGCAGCCGCACAAGGGCGGCAAAGGTAATAGCTCAGAAAGAGCACACAGCAGCAAATAGAGAGGTGAAGAAAAGTGTCAAAACAGACAAAAGGAACTTCGTGGAGGGACTTGCACAAGAGGCAGAAAAGGCAGCAGCTAGCAGGAACATGAAGCAACTCTACGATACAACAAGGAAGTTAGCTGGAAATCAGAGCGGCCAATCAGAGACAAAACAATAATCACCATACATTGGTGCCTGGTGCAACAATAATCACCATACCTTGGTGCCTGGTGCAACAATAATCACCATACCTTGGTGCCTGGTGCAACAATGATCACAATACCTTGGTGCCTGGTGCAAAAATAATCACCATACCTTGGTGCCTGGTGCAACAATAATCACCATACCTTGGTGTCTGGTGCAACAATAATCACCATACCTTGGTGCCTGGTGCAACAATAATCACCATACCTTGGTGCCTGGTGCAACAATAATCACCATACCTTGGTACTTGGTGCAACAATAATCACCATACCTTGGTGCCTGGTGCAACAATAATCACCATACCTTGGTGCCTGGTGCAACAATGATCACCATACCTTGGTGCCTGGTGCAACAATAATCACCATACCTTGGTGCCTGGTGCAACAATAATCACCATACCTTGGTGCCTGGTGCAACATTAATCACCATACCTTGGTGACTGGTGCAACAATAATCACCATACCTTGGTGCCTTGTGCAACAATAATCACCATACCTTGGTGCCTGGTGCAACAATAATCACCATACCTTGGTGCCTGGTGCAACAATAATCAACTTACCTTGGTGCCTGGTGCAACAATGATCACAGTATCTTGGTACCGGGCGTAACAATTACCTGACAGTATTTTAAAGCAAAGTTGAGATGTTTTCTATAATAACATTATAACACTGATGTTTTCTCTGCTTCTAAATATAGGACAGCAATATAAAACATACTATTTTGCTTTCGTTAGTTGACCCATTTTGGTGATAAGAGGTTCGTACTGGGCATAACAGTTCAGGTGAAATGCTGAACATTTGTCTAAATGTGTTTCACTTGATGTGTTATTGATAGCATCCCATGAGAGAGGATTGAAATATAACAATTATTGTTATTTACGTATTTGTTCATTTTGAAGTAATTATTTTCATTAGTTATTTTGACATCAAATATTTTGAAATTCATGTAATAATATTGATACATCCATCATATTTCCCTTTAGTAGTAATGTTTACCTTCAAAATGGAACCCTATTTGTATAGATAAAAAATTCAAAACATTATGGTAAGGCTGATCATATGGTGGATTTGCCCAAATAAAGATGTGCGTTCTATTGAGGGACAGCCCAGCAAAAATATATACAACTTCTTTGGGTAAATCTTTGATGTAGCCTATGTAGTAAGTTTGTAAAGTTTAAAAAAAACAACAATAATTATGCCAGAAGTTGGTGGTACTTAGAATTGTTGACACAAACAAGGGGATTTCTTGCTGTCACCTGATGTCACAGTCAACTAACTAGATTGCTTTGTTATCACATCAGTCATACACAGCATACAAAGAACTAACTGTTCAGGTGAACTCTACATTAGAGCTGTGTTCATTGTTTAGAGCTGTGTTCATTGTTGCTATGTGGCTTTGGTATAAAGACAAAATTGCAGCCACCCAGGCAGTTATTGAAATGATTATGTTCATATAACTGATAGAAATCACCTCATGGGTGCAGACACCAATGTACTAGGGGGACACGCACAAAGGGTCTTTGTGGTGAGTGGGGGGGGGTAGATACCCCAGTAGTCCTGCTACAGCAGAGCTCAAGCAGATATCACCATCACTGGCCCAGCACTTATTTGTCTACCTACAGTCACTACTGTTATGCCTGTGTCAGATATAACATGGACCTCCATTGAAAATGGACCCATATTTGATTATAGGATTTGTAACTCCATTGAAAAAGGTGCAAAATTGATCAGATAATATAACGCAGTTTGTAGCCTGTAACTTGAATGTCAAAACCATTGCTTCTATGAATTTTCCCCGGGTCCATTTTCTGTGGGGGTACATTTTCTGTATGACAGAAAATGGACCCCCATAGAAAATGGACCGGGGGTTCCATGTTCTATTATAGAGTATGGACCCCCCCTTATGGAACCACTGAAAAGGTGAAAATTGATCAGATAATATAATCCAGTTTGTACATTGTAACTGGAATGTAATGACCATCTTTTCTACGAATTTTGTAAAATAATAATTAATTAGCTAATTTCAAGCTAAATTCACAACACTATGCCTGTTTCAAAGACCTTTATCACGTCTTCAACAACAAAACCACAACAACATAAATGCAATTAGCTTTTACATTAAACTTTAACAAATGGACCCCCCATAGAATATGGACCCAGGGAGGTCCATATTCTTTATGGGGGTCCATTTTCTATAATAAAAAGTGGACCCGCTGGGTCAATATTTTATAGGGAAAATGGACCAAGCTCTAATGACGTAACGGGCTACACAGACTCAACAAGTGCGAGGTTGTTACGATTGTACTAAGTTATGCAAACAGTCCATTGATCAGTTCGATATTAGATGCCAGAGACTTCAGGGGATGGTTTACGTAACTTGGAACAGTTGTAGAAAAATTGCATAGCGTTACAAACACGCGACCAACCAACCAATGTCGACCGACTGTTACATCCGCTTATATATGTAATAATCATCTGCTTATGTAATAATCAACATGATGATGATGAGGAAGAGGAATGTTATTGTGATTATGACCATGATGAATGGAATGATGAGGATGATTACAAGGAGGTTGAGGGTGATGATTATTGTTACGATTATGATGATGATGAAGATGAAGATGATGAGGATGATTAATAATATTATGATGATGATGAGTAGGGTGAGGATAATAGAGACAAGATGATGAGAAGGATGAATATTGGGATTGATGAGGATGAAGATGCTAATGAGGATGATGACACGATGACGAGCATGATGGAGAGGAGGATGACGAGGAGGGTGATTATGATTATAACGATTATAATGATGTGGATGGTGATGATGATGAGGAGGATAAAGTGAGGATGGGAAATGATGATCATGACAAGATGAGGATGATGATGAGGATGATTGTGACAATATGAGGAGGATTGGGATGAGGAGGAAGTTGAGGATGATAATGAGGATGATGGTTAAGAGAAGATGATGAGTTTGATGTTGGTGATGGTGACGATGAGGATATGTACTGCTACATCTTCGGTTGTAAATATCATAGCAGTTTCACAAAGCCAGCATTACCTAGTATTTTCAGTATTATTAATATTCTGTTTATGTTTTAGTAATACAGTTTTTACAGGTTTTCACCAACACTTGTTCTTATTTAGAGGGTACCAAATTGAAGAATTTGATTCCCAGAATCCATCAGAATGCACCAGAAAGCATTGTTTATGCAGACAAAAATCCTTAATTTGGGAATTCCCAAATTTTGACATTCCTGAGCAATATGCCAATTGAATTGTGATGTCCCACTACAGAATTGTGTCTCCCACAATATAATTGTGTCTCCCACTACATAATTGTGTCCCCTCTACATAATTGTGTCCCACCTCTACAGAAAAACTGACATATGTAAATGCTGTTATTTTTAAATTGTAGTCTGAGCAATCAATAATTAACAATGGAGGTCAAAATTATGTGGGGGTCACATTTCTATGGGGGTCGCTTTACTATCTCACACCGAGCCTGTCAATCCAATTTCCCAAACCAAATTATGATCATTCATGACAGCTTCAAATTATTCAGTGAAACTGCTGATATTAACAATTGTAGATGTTGCATTAGTTGTGTTTATTTTCATAAAGTATACAATGGTTATTACATTATTGGTTTTTACATCCTAATCACCATTGCTATCCTCATCATCTTGTCATAATCATCCTGCTCTATTATACTCATCATACTCATTGCACTCATGTCATCTTCATAATCTTGTTATCAACCTTATCATCTTATTCATTATCTTAATGCTCATCATTCTCATCCTCCCAATCCTCTTCTTCATCATCCTCATCATATTATCATAATCTTCCTCATCATATTATCAGAAATTTCAGATAGGTTAAATGAATTAGTATTTCAGCTTGGTTTTTACCACAGAAGTATGTATGTATATATATATATATATATTATATATATACAGTCGCGCCTCGAACTATGCTATTTTTAATATATATATATATATATGTATGTATATATATATATATATATATATTATATATATACATATATACAGTCGCGCCTCGTTATTACGCGCCCCGTTATTACGCGGATTCGGATATAACACGGTCGGTCGTGGACCCCGATTTTCTGCTGCCAGGAGAAAATCCCAAATGGACCTGCTTAAGCCTACTTAGAATTGCTTTGACCATTCTCAAGAAACATTAGATGAACAATGTCAATGAACGAGTATGAGGGTGTTGTTTGTTTTATGCTGTCGCTGACATCAATCGCTGTCGCTGGCTTCGCTTCGACGGTTTGTAAATTGCAATCAAGATTTACAAATACGCCTCGCATAAGAATCAGATCAACAGTTTTAAATGCATTTAGCATGCAACACCAACATAACGCTTGGGTGAAATGACATGCTTCCATTACATCGTAAATTTAATCGTTTTCGCGACGTGAAACCAACATGCCAAATTCCTAACCCAAGGCTCTACCGGTGCGCGGAAATATGCTAACTATATATATATATATTATATGTATATATATATATATGTATAATTTTGAAATAATAGTGGCTTGTTTTGTGTGCATAAAATACTAATTGTGGCTCGGGTGTTTTCTACTTACTACTTAGGTGGGACATTCCATGTTGCGATATATTTATGTACTCCGGATATAGACGGGGCACTGCTTGTAACGAAATACAGCTTACCACTTGGGGAACACGATTGCTTTCTACTTAGGTGGGGCAATCTGTGTGACACGGATAACAATGCAATATTAGTCTACATTGACTAAATTCATATACAGATGTAATTCTTGTTACGCTATCCAGTGACACGGAATCCGGTGGGGCGAGGGGAGCCATTCTGAAATTGGCCATTACAGAATTGTAGTCTTGCATAATCATTTGGCTTACTATAAAAGCTTGTATACAAACACACAACTGACTTGTACTTTTGCCTCCAGCAAACTAGCCACGATTCCGAGTCATTAACATTAGCAAGTAAATACAAATTTGTCATCCGCATATGAAACGATGAATCAATGTTAAGTGGTGTGTAATAAATTTATGCTTTGGTCGAGATCGATTGAAAGATGAAGTGAAACAATTATTAATTCTACCTATTGTCGTTTTCTGTGTTTTATCAGCTTACATGCTACGTTTGTCAAATCATATACGTTTTCGGCTGCTCAGATCCAGGTTATTATTTTTGATTCGTAGGCCTATTGGTCCAGTACATCATCATCGTAGTAGATCTATTCCATAACGGTATACGTACATGTGTTTTTATTCAGTTCAAGAATCAGCAGGGTGTGACATTTAAAAATAATACACATTGATTCTAGTGTAAGTTTAATAAGTTCCATAAACTGCATGTTGGAGTATAAGACAGTGCTGCAAGCACACGGGGCTTCGACAGCGTTCATGGACTTGGTGCAGCGGGCGGCGATCACTGTTCTTTAGTAGCTCCCTGGTGGCAGATATGGGAACACCTAACGCGCCTCGCGTACAGTGCGGTCCAAAGTTGTGGACCCGGACCACCGCGTTATAACGAAGCTCAACTGTATATATATATATATATATATATATATATATATATATATATATATATATATATATATATATATATATATATATATATATATAAATGATTTGGAAGATGACATATCTAGCAAAGTACTGAAATTTGCAAATGACACATAAAAAAAGAAAAAAGAAAAAATTATACAGATAAACAAAATGTACAAGATGATCTAGATAAATTGGTTAAATGATTTAAAAAATAGCAAATGTTATTAAATTTTGGGAAGTGTAAATGCATACACATATGACATGGAAATATTAATGAAATATATACAAAGGGGTATATAATAGGTAGAATTACAAAAGAAAAGGATTTTGTATTTTAAGTAGTTTTGATCTAAATGATTCCTTCGTTACACATTCACAGACATTCTGCAGCAGGAATGTGGAAAGTTGTTGTGAGTGAATGTAGATCAGTTTGTAATAACAATGTTTGATTGTTCTTTCAGAATGGATAACAAGCGTCACAAATGTTCACTGCCCCCTGACAAGTTCTCGGCCAGCACAAAAGTAAGCAAATTGGACGAGAATGAATCCGCAGGCAGCCATGTCCCACAGCAATCCAGTGGCAGTGACACAGCGACAAGTTCAACCCAACAGACAGTTGCATATGTCTCACAACAGGGCAGTAGCAGTTGTATGACAACAGCATGGAGCCAACAAACAGGCACCCCTTTTCGACAACATGCCAGTAGAAGTGGCCCGACGATGACACCAAGTCAACAGACAATAGACCCTGTCCTACAGCCAGCCAGTAGCGTGACGATGACACCAAGTCAACAGGCAGGAGCCAATGTCCCACAGTTGGCCAACAGCATGACGATGACACCGAGTCAACAGAGAGGAGCCAATGTTCCACAGCTGGCCAGCAACATGACGATGACACCGAGTCAACAGACAGGAGCCAATGTCCCACAGTCGGCCAGCAACATGACGATGACACCGAGTCAACAGACAAGAATCCCTGTCCCACAGTCTGCCAACAGCACGACGATGACACAGAGTCAACAGACAAGAATCCCTGTCCCACAGTCGGCCAACAGCATGAAGATGAAACCGAGTCAACAGACAAGAATCCCTGTCCCACAGTCGGCCAACAGCATGACGATGACACCGAGTCAACAGACAAGAATCCTTGTCCCACAGTCGGCCAACAGCACATCGATGACACCGAGTCAACAGACAAAAATCCCTGTCCCACAGTCGGCCAGCAGCATGATGATGACACTGAGTCAACAGACGGTACTCTCTGTCCCACAGTTGGTCAGCAGCATGACTATGACACCGAGTCAACAGACAGGAACCTCTGTTCCACAGTCAGCCATCAGCATGACGATGACACCGAGTCATCAAGCAGGAGCCTCTGTCGCACAGCCGGCCAGCAGCATGATGATGACACCGAGTCAACAGACGGTAGTCTCTGTCCCACAGTCTCTCAGCAGCATGACGATGACACTGAGTCAACAGACAGTAGTCTCTGTCCCACAACCAGCCATCAGCATGACGATGACACCGAGTGAACAGACGGTAGTCTCTGTCCCACAGCCAGCCATCAGCATGACGATGACACCAAGTGAACAGACGGTAGTTTCTGTCGCACAGCCAGCCAGCAGCATGACGATGACACCGAGTCAACAGACAAGAATCCCTGTCCCACAGTCGGCCAACAGCATGACGATGACACCGAGTCAACAGACAAGAATCCTTGTCCCACAGTCGGCCAACAGCACATCGATGACACCGAGTCAACAGACAAAAATCCCTGTCCCACAGTTTGTCAGCAGCATGATGATGACACCGAGTCAACAGACAGTAGTCTCTGTCCCACAGTTTGTCAGCAGCATGACGATGACACCGAGTCAACAGACGGTAGTCTCTGTCCCACAGCCAGCCAGCAGCATGATGATGACACCAAGTGAACAGACGGTAGTCTCTGTCCCACAGCCAGCCATCAGCATGACGATGACACCAAGTCAACAGACGGTAGTCTCTGTCCCACAGCCAGCCAGCAGCATGACGATGACACCAAGTGAACAGACGGTAGTCTCTGTCCCACAGCCAGCCATCAGCAAGACGATGACACCAAGTGAACAGACGGTAGTCTCTGTCCCACAGCCAGCCAGCAGCATGACGATGACACCAAGTGAACAGACGGTAGTCTCTGTCCCACAGCCAGCCATCAGCATGACGATGACACCGAGTCAACAGACAGTAGTCTCTGTCCCACAACCAGCCATCAGCATGACGATGACACCGAGTGAACAGACGGTAGTCTCTGTCCCACAGCCAGCCATCAGCATGACGATGACACCAAGTGAACAGACGGTAGTTTCTGTCGCACAGCCAGCCAGCAGCATGACGATGACACCGACTCAACAGACAGTAGTCTCTGTCCCACAGCCAGCCAACAACATGATGATGACACCGAGTCAACAGACAGGAACCTCTGTCCCACAGCCAGCCATCAGCATGACGATGACACCGAGTCATCAGGCAGGAGCCTCTGTTGCAGAGCCGGCCAGCAGCATGATGATGACACTGAGTCAACAGACAGGAACCTCTGACCCAAAGCAAGCCATCACCATTACGATGACACCGAGTCTTCAGGCAGGAGCCTCTGTCGCACAGCCGGCCAGCAACATGATGATGACACCGAGTCAACAGACAGGAGCCTCTGTCGCACAGCCGGCCAGCAGCATGATGATGACACTGAGTCAACAGACAGGAGCCTCTGTCGCACAGCCGGCCAGCAGCATGATGATGACACTGAGTCAACAGACAGGAGCCTCTGTCGCACAGCCGGCCAGCAGCATGACTATAACACCGAGTCAACAGACAGGAACCTCTGTTCCACAGTCAGCCATCAGCATGATGATGACACCGACTCAGCAGACAGTAGTCTCTGTCCCACAGCCAGCCAACAACATGATGATGACGCCGAGTCAACAGACAGGAACCTCTGACCCAAAGCAAGCCATCAGCATGACGATGACACCGAGTCATCAGGCAGGAGCCTCTGTCGCACAGCCGGCCTGCAGCATGATGATGACACCGAGTCAACAGACGGTAGTCTCTGTCCCACAGCCAGCCATCAGCATGACGATGACACCAAGTGAACAGACGGTAGTCTCTGTCCCACAGCCAGCCAGCAGCATGACGATGACACCAAGTGAACAGACGGTAGTCTCTGTCCCACAGCCAGCCATCAGCATGACGATGACACCAAGTGAACAGACGGTAGTCTCTGTCCCACAGCCAGCCAGCAGCATGACGATGACACCAAGTGAACAGACGGTAGTCTCTGTCCCACAGCCAGCCATCAGCATGACGATGACACCGAGTCAACAGACAGTAGTCTCTGTCCCACAGCCAGCCATCAGCATGACGATGACACCGAGTGAACAGACGGTAGTCTCTGTCCCACAGCCAGCCATCAGCATGACGATGACACCAAGTGAACAGACGGTAGTTTCTGTCGCACAGCCAGCCAGCAGCATGACGATGACACCGAGTCAACAGACAGTAGCCTCTGTCTCACAGCCACCCAGCAGCATGTCGATGACACCGAGTCAACAGACAGGAGCCTCTGTCTCACAGCCACCCAGCAGCATGTCGATGACACCGAATCAACAGACAGGAGCCCCTGTCACACAGCCACCTAGCAGCACTGGCACTTCCCAGGTAAGCATTATATACACACACACACACATACACACACACACACACCACACCACACCACACCACACCACACCACACCACACCACACCACACACACACACACACACACACACACACACACACACACACACACACACACACACACACACACACACACACACACTACAATTTTCGCAGGATGTATTTGGTAAGCAGAACATTCCACAAGTCTCTCGGTGGTCATTTCCATCCCCATCTGTCGTGTTGGATCATTTAGCATCACTAAAAGTTGAACTGATCAATTATAGTAACAACTTCAAATTGATCATTCGTTAAGGCGGTCGACTACTCTGAAATCAGTCTGCACATCATTGTTACGACAACAATTAAATCAACACAAATGTTATATTTGTTGATTGAAACTACATCCATAATGCAAAAAGTAAGCATGGTACATTTATTGGTAAAAGAATGTTAATACGAACAGAAACCATTATAAATATAACATTATACGTTATGTGGTGCGTTTTGCGGATATGCGGGGTAACTTCTGTTGAGGAATTGTTACAGAAAATTATTTAAAGATTTCAAACTAGCAAAACTTCAATTTCTGTCCGGCATTTCATGACTAAGATGTTCATGATGTGTGTAGGGATGAATAGTAACAGTTTGGCCAACATTTACTGAAACGACATTACTCCTTGTGGGTCAAATGTGGCTTTTGATAACAATGTTACCATAATATGACATTTTACAAGAACATTTGGTTAGGGTGGTGCTTTCAACATTGCAAAACCTAAATTTTTGTCTGGGACTTGAATAATTCTTTTCTTTCTATATAGAGATAAATAATAAATTAACATTTTGGCCAAATAGCATTACTCGTTGTAGTCAAATGTGGGTTTTGATAAAAAAATTTTTATTGTTGTTGCTGACGTAGCTGTTACTATAATTACAAAAAAATTGCACGGGACCCTACAACTTTTTTGCCATTTTATAGAGATAATAAGAAGAGAAATACAAATTTCTATACATTCAAGTAGTCACATGTTTGTTTACTTTCAGAGTAGTAGTAGTAGCTTGTTGGCGCTGACCCCCGAGGAAGAGAGGTATTGGCGCCTCGTGAAAGTCATTCTTGATGATATGCCAAGACATCTGAGGGAACTCTTCCGGTCAGCTTTCCAGAAGACATACAGACTGGCATGGGGCGACAATTCATCCACAGGGAGAGTTTTTATGGCAATGGTCCCAAACTCGAAGAAAAGAGATAAACACACAACAACCACTGTCGAACAGGGCATTTCAGAGCAGTTTGACCCCACTGTTTTGTTCTTCTGTTTGCTTTACTCCGGCACAAACCTGTTATTGCCAGGCACCAGAAAGAAGGAATTGAGAGTGCCACCTTTCTATGAAAGTGAACGCGTGGATCAGCTCCGTGAGCAAAGAAATGCCGTGGCCCATGCCACTACACCAAGTCTATCTGAGGCAGACTTCCACGCAAAGATACGAGAGATAGAAGACATCTACACACAGCTTCAATGGGACCAGACACAGTTGATGGAGGCTGCTTATGGTCGTATTTGGCCTGTAGAACATGACAGACTGCAAGGGAAGATTGATGTGGAAAAGGCACGAATTGACAATCATGAGCAGCGACTACGGGATCTTGAGCAGCAGTCACAGCCACAGCCACAACAGGACCGAGAGACATTTGTGAAGACAGTAGAAGGTATGTCAATAATGTTACATAAAATAGCTCTTAGTTTATTCACTTTGTTTTGAATGCTAAGACGCAATCCATAGGTAAAAGTAGTACCTGTGTAACCATAATGGACTATTTCAAAACTCTGCTGGTGTGGATATGTAATTTAATGGAAACAATACATGTTATTAACACAATGACTCATATTGGACATGTATGTTTTCCTGTGTCAGTACGAAACAGTACATGGTGTTATTGACACAATGACTCATGTTGGACCTATGTATTTCCCTGTGTCAGTAAGAAACAGTACATGTTGTTATTGACACAATGACTCATGTTGGACCTGTATATTTCCGTGTGTCAATAAGAAACAGTACATGTTGTTATTGACAAAATGAATCATATTGGATCTGTATGTTTCCATGTGTCAGTAAGAAACAATACATGTTGTTATTGACACAATGACTCATGTTGGACCTGTATGTTTCCCTGTGTCAGTAAGAAACAGTACATGTTGTTATTGACACAATGACTCATGTTGGACCTGTATATTTCCGTGTGTCAATAAGAAACAGTACATGTTGTTTTTGACACAATGAATCATATTGGATCTGTATGTTTCCGTGTGTCAGTAAGAAACAGTAAATGTTGTTATTGACACAATGACTCATGTTGGACCTATGTATTTCCCTGTGTCAGTAAGAAACAGTTCATGTTGTTATTGACACAATGACCTCATGTTGGACCTATATGTTTCCCTGTGTCAGTAAGGAACAATACATGTTGTTATTGACACAATGACTCATGTTAGACTTATATGTTTCTATGTGTTAGTAAGAAGCAAGACATGTTGTTATTGACACAATGACTCATGTTGGACCTATATATTTCCCTGTGTTCAAAATAAGGTTTTGCCAAACATTCAGCCCATCATAATATATTGGTATGTGTTCGGAAAAGTAATGACGTATTCTACTGACCCCGCTAATTTTTTTGTGCACTTAAAATGCTTGTGTTTGGGTAGATAAATTATGATAATATTTCCCTTTTTAACATGTCATTTACATTTCTATTTGCAAATCCACATATTGGCAGTATGCATCTTCCAATCTATATCTACAGTTTTTGAATTGTTATTTTTTTTATAAGTTAAAGTCCAAGTAAACAGGATTATATGCAAGATGAATGTACCCTTGCACACAGTTGTTGTTGTTTAGATTATTTAACTATTTATTCATTTGTTTTATTGTGTTATAATAGTTGGGAGTTAATGGAGAACTGTTCAGTTGTTCCACATTAAGTATTAATTTAAGTCAGTGGCACATAAATAATGCAACATAACACATTGGCTTAACATAACACATTGGCTTAACATAACACATTGGCTTAACATAACACATTTTTTGGCAATACAACAGATAGGAGTGAAAAATGGCAACATTGTTAAATTATGAATTTTTTATATTTTGTATTCATATGTTGATAATAAAATATTCATTAATGTATTTTTTTACAGATACAATAACTAAACAGATACGACAGAAGTACTGCAGTTCATATCTCCCTGTTCAGTATTCGCTAGATGCACCCACGCGTGTCCCTCTAGATGACATGTTCGTTGACCTACGACTGCAGAAGTTCGAGACAAGAAAACTCCCAGAAACACTTCCTTATCGTGATGTGGAAGAAATGCAGCGATGCAAGAGGTCAAGTGAAGTTATACAAATTCCACAACTTTTTGATGTGTTGGAAGACAAAGTTGCCCCACACAATGTCCTGATTCGAGGGAAAGCGGGTGTTGGAAAAACGACATTCGTTAAACAAATGGCAAAGAAGTGGGTTGAGAAGAAGCTCTGGAAAGACATCAAGTATTTATTTGTTGTCACATTGAGGGAGTTGCCGCAGGATAGGAAGTGGACACTAGCAGATCTGTTGCTGGGAGAACTGACATTGTCTGAAGGAGAAAAGACTGTCGCCATTAACGAAATCTGCAAACACCCTGAAGACACCATGGTGGCCATCGAGGGCCTAGACGAATTTCCAGAATATAAGTTCTTGGAAAAATGTGGAGGAGTGAGGAATGAGGAGGTTGACTTGAACGTGTTAATCTCAGGTATCATTGACGGCGTCATGCTGCCTGGAGCAAAGGTACTTGTTACCTCCAGACCAACTGACCAGCTTCCTTCAGAAGTGTGTCATCGTGTTACGGAAATCTATGGCTTCTCAAAAGAAAATATTGAGAAATATGTTGACAAATTCAGTGGCCGTGACTCAAAATTGCAGCTGTTCATCAGGAGATTTCTTGACACAAATGTGAACATCGCCACCATGTGTTACATTCCTATTCAGTGTAACTTTGTGTGCATGTGCCTTCGAGACATGCATTCGTGCAAGCTAACTGGGGACGTGGCTGCAGTATCAACCATAACACAGTTATACGTGTTTGCCACATTGCATCTCATCAGGAAACTGCATCCGGCTTTGAAGAATGAATCAAAACAAATGGATGCTGAAGCGATCTTCAAAGAAGTTGGAGATTCTTTGAAGAAACACGTAAAGGTGGCTAAATGTTGCACACTATCGTCTCCACTACGCCTAATCCTGTATGAAAAAGACATAGAAGAAATCAGCGTTGAGGACAGACAAAGTGGTTTCTTAGAAGAATCACAGACAACGGATGCAGTTACGCGAGGCCTAAGACGACACTGTTGGTCTTTCACGCATTTAACTTTTCAGGAGTTTTTGACGGCGGTTAGTTTGCTGATTGGACACCCTCGTGACATTTTACGTCTGACTGATAGTGAAACATCAATCCATCAACACGAGGTTTTACTCACCTTTGTAGTTGGTTTGTTATGCGACCAAGGCAATGCCAATTTCATGAGGTACTTTGGGTCAGCCGATAATGAGCAACTGAACCCACGGACTTTCATTGAGGAACTTGAGCACAGGACTGAACCGTTGCAACTAATAACTCTGATCCACGAGGCACAGTGTGAAGATCTAGTTGAGATTGTCCCAGAAACAATAGCGTCTAGGCGATTACACCCTACAGAGGGGATGGCGCTGGCATGGTTATTGCAGCAGCAGACGTGCGCGATCACCAGTCTCAAGTAAGTCATACAATGTTTACACTTCAAATTACCCCAATGTAATGGGCAATATCAACTTTAAAACTATGGCCTATATATAGTGCAGAACAGTATACTAATTCAGTGGTTTTATGGATGTGAATGTTGACTGCCTCCTACCAGTCATGTAAACATGTATGTGAACATGTAAATATGTACGTGAACATGTAAACATGTACATCAACATGTAAACATATACGTCAACATGTAAGCATGTATGTCAACATGTAAACATGTATTTGAACATGTAAACATGTACGTGAACATGTAAACATGTATGTGAACAAATTCATTATGACATATTTCAACATGTCACGGTTTCTTTCAAAGTAACTTTCACATTAATGTACATTGAATGTTAATGTTAGACATTTAACTAAGACCTGACATCAGACATAGGTTAGTAACTCATGACAACATTCCTGAGTGAATGTTGAAGGGTGCTTGGTTGTTGGGTCAGGCTTATTAGAATACAGCTAACTAATGGGAAACTGACCAGTAATTGTGACACTGTTTCTCTTCCAGGTTAGGAGGGTTAGACAGCCATATGATGATGCAACTGTGTGATGGTCTGGTGCAACACAAGTTGCTTAAGGAGTTAAGGTAAGTTATTATTTTTGTTCTTCCAGTCCACCCTACTCTTGAGTGCCGAATAAGCATCCCTATACGCGTATTTATTTAAGAAAAATGCCACCATATACGCACCTTATTTGGCATTATACTATTATTAAATTTAAACATTTGTGCCAGCCTATATTCTCCGATAATCGTGGCAAATTATGCAGGGTATAATTTTTAGGAGAGCAATCGCTCTCACTCCCTATAGCTATAGCGCTAATCAATCATTCACGTTGCGGTTTACTGCCTGCGCTAAAATCACTTGCTCCCAACTGGAGCTGCTTGTGGCTCCTCTGACGGCTAAGTTTTCATCCTTTAGAACGACAGTCATGAATTTAGCGGGATCACTCGCTTCTGAGGATCCTAGATTTTTATCCCGAAGCGTTAGACTGTTAGATTTCCATGAATCCTTAGTTATCGGGAGTATATTACTAGTTAAAACGCCATTATCACCGCGTAAACCGACCATAAATGGCCACTGTGCGCATCGCCTCAAATCGGTCGTAATTGGCTGGCGGTGGTTTCCCCTCAAACGGGCTTGCGTTTTCAATTCAATAAAACTTTAATGTACATTTAAAAACGGACAATTCCCCGGTTTTTCGTAGATATAAAATGCGGTTACTATATCTGCGGTGACGTGAATGCGCACAAAGTTTATGCATATTCGGCAGAAAAAAAACCCAAATACACAGCGATCCGCGTAGTTTTCTAGGGACGGATTGGCTTCACATGGAGTAAAAAAATTGCTTTGGCGCTAAAAAAGACAGACTAGTGACTTTTTTACACTGTACTATTATTTGTTTTGAACAATTTGCCCCCCCCCATACTGTTATTCGTCACTATACCATTATTAAATTTGACATATTTGTCACGCTATACTGTTATTTGGCCTATACGTTTATTTGGCACTTGAGAGTAGTAGGTTATGTACTTACTTACTTACTTAGGCCCTTAACTCCTCCTGGAGCATAGGCCATCCACAACATTTCTCCAGCGCCTCCTGTCTTGGGCAATCCTCTCCAGTTGTTGCCAGCCATTCCCTGTTTGCTTGATGTCTGCCTCGAGGTCACGCCGCCAGGTATTTTTTGGTCTTCCCCTCTTTCTCTTGCCTTGGGGTTCCACATCAGGGCCTGTCTGGTTATGTTGGTGATTGGCTTTCTCAAGGTGTGGCCAAG
Organism: Lamellibrachia columna; assembly: GCA_963662155.1. NCBI lineage: Eukaryota > Metazoa > Annelida > Polychaeta > Sabellida > Siboglinidae > Lamellibrachia > Lamellibrachia columna. The sequence continues at coordinate 19,721,500 of OY759268.1, forward strand.
CCATCCCCATCTCCTCTTAAGGATCTCTATCTCTATTTGGGCTTGGTGTGTTCTATCCTAGAGGTCTTTGTTGCTCACCCTGTACATCCAGTGTATTTGCAGAATTCTTCTCAGGCAATGGTTGACAAATGTCTGAATCCTTATCAGCGTGGTCTTGTTTATTCGCCACGATTCCGCTCCGTACAGCAACACGGACTTTACATTTGTGTTAAACAAGCGTATTTTGGTGGTTTCTCCAATTACCTTTGACTTCCACACATTTCTCAACAGGTGGAAAGCTACCCTTGCTTTGCTGATCCTTTTTTTTACGTCAGCCTCTGTCCCTCCATGCGTATCCACTATGCTGCCTAGATATCTGAAATCTTTAACCTCTTCCAGTGTCTCTCCCTCAAGCATGATTGGTGTTTCGCAAGTAGCATTTGTTCTCAGGATCTTTGTTTTCCTTTTGTTGATTTTCAACCCAACCTGCGCTGAAATCAATGCCAGTTCTGTTGTTTTGTCCTGCATCTGCATATGGCTGTGAGACAGGAGTGCAAGGTCATCCGCAAAGTCCAGGTCATCAAGTTGGGTCAGCATCGTCCACTGGATTCCGTTTCGTTTCTCCTTGGTTGCTGTTTTCATGACCCAGTCTATGACTAGAATGAAGAGGAATGGTGACAGTAAGCATCCCTGTCTCACCCCCGTCATAACCTCAAAGTTCTTTGTAAGTTGACCTTCATGAATAACTCTGCATGACATTCCCTCATAGGAGTTTTTGATCATGTTGGCTAGTTTCTTGGGCACCCCATAGTGTCTTAGCACTTTCCAGAGTGTCTCCCTGTCCACACTGTCAAAGGCTTTCTCGTAATCAACAAAATTGATGTATAGGGATGAGTTCCATTCGATGGATTGTTCCACTATGATTCGCAGTGTTGCAATCTGGTCAGTACATGATCTGTCCTGCCTGAAGCCTGCTTGCTGTTCACGCAAAGTTTGGTCCACTGTGCCTTTCATCCTCTCTAGGATTATTCTGTTTAGAACCTTCCCAGGTACTGACAACAACGTGATTCCTCTGTAGTTATCACAGCGGCTCAGGTCTCCTTTCTTGGGGATCTTGATAAGGTAACCTTCTTTCCATTCTGCTGGAATTTCTTCTTTTTCCCAGATCTCCTCAAAAAGACTGTACAGCATTTCTACTGAAGTATTTACATCTGCCTTTAGTGCTTCTGCAGGGATACCATCAGGGCCTGCTACTTTCCCATTTTTCATATGTGCGATTGCCTTTTTTATCTCTGCTCTAGTGGGTTTGTTACAGTCTATTGGGAGATCTGTCTCAGCTGGTTGGATGTCTGGTTGATTCTGTGGTAGTAAATATGTACATGAACATGAAAACATGTATGTGAACATGTAAACATGTACACCATAACACGAACATGTAAGCATGTACGTAAACATGTATGTGAACAAATTCATTATGATACAACTCAACATGTCACATTTTAATACAGCTGGCTATTGTGCACCACCACTGGTTTCCTGACAGTCCTTTGAGCCACCACAAGAATGAGGCAGTGGACTAATGAGTATTTTCAGTGTATTTCACTTAACTAACTTTCAATGCTGACTGAATAGTTTGTCATTATCGTTATGCCATTGTCCATGGTGGTTTTTTATTTCCAAAATTAAGGTTTTCAGAATGATATTTTAAAACAATAAAATTTTTCCAATAAATAATAATAATGTTGTCACTTTCCAACATAGATGGCAGTGGTGCAACAGTGTATTGCTTGACCAATGACCACAACACTTCTTCTAGCCAGGCATAAATTATTACTAGCACATAAAACCATTCCATAATCATAACACGTTTAGCAAATGATACGTTTAATAAAAATTAATGTTAAGTCTTTACTAGATATAAAATGTGTTTATCTGCACAGTAATTATGATAGAAGCTAAGCACTGAAAGTTTTTTTTTTGGGGTTCCTTCATATAATATAAAATTATTACTGAATTTGGCTCCATATTTTTATAAATGTTTACTCAAATGTTGTGTTTGTTAACCGATAGATTAAGCTGAAGTCTATCAGGTTTTAACTTTATTACCTGCACAGCACTAGCTTGATGGTCCATGCCTTGAAATTGTTCACTTGGGATACATGATCAAATAAACATGGATAAAATAGATAAATGATAACATTAATGTTATTAAACTTAGATATATTTCATCCTGTATTTTTATAAATCGCTACAGTATACGTAATGACAATTTTGTTAATTTAGAAATGCTTTCCCATGTATAAATTGCTTTCCGCGGTGGAATTTTCAGTTACTGTAAGTGCTGCCACCTGGTGTCCTGTTAAGAAACTGGACATCCCTTTTTACAGTTTGGATCTACCCATGATTTTACACATGTTTGATGGCATAAGTTTAAAACATGTTTATGGGGGTGGGGGGGGGGGGGTGGGGCGGGGTTAGCTGTTCCCTTTCAAGATCTTGTTTGACACAGTCTTTCCATCACAGCTTTGGTCTTCCTCTTCTTCTGCCACCCTCTTCTGCTTTCCATGCTCTTTAAACGTGGTAGAAGATACTGACCCTCACATAATAAGTTTAACCAAATCATGGGCCAACAAAGACATCGCAGATGCTGAATTAGGACTGAGAGGATACGTCATGCTAGCCTGGCATGGACTGACTATTATTATTTACTCATTGTTGGATGCCTCAACTAAATTTAAGAGTGATTAATTTTAAATATATTTTGTGCATGACTGAAGCAGAAACTGGGGTTTTTAGAAGTGAATTTAATGTAACACAACTACACAGTGCATATTGGAAGGATACATTGTGTCAAATGTCTGCCTTGATATTTATTTTTAATTATGTATTACCTTTTCAAAAGTCCTGAGTTGGTGATCTGACAATCAACACAGAAAGTGTGTCAGTTACATTTGATATGGTTTAACTTTTATGGTTATCCTTAATCCAGGAATATAATCTACTTTGTAGTCTGAACGACAGCGCTGGATTGTTAGCGACGGTCGAGGTGGCTGAAGCGTTGGGTGACGCTCTGGCGTCAATGCCAGATCTGCATCGACTACAGTAAGAATTAGTTTTTTATTTACACCTTTTTCGGCCAACAACTATAATAATTTTCTTCAAGACATCACATATATCAATTTCAATTTTAATTCATTCTTGCATTTAAAGGTGCTTAATCGATTCAATTTTTTTGCTAGTCTCATTTCAAATGAATTTTTTGCGAAAAAAAACCTACCTTGTATACACTCCAACATGCTAGCTCGTTTGTATGTAGTTTTATATGTAGTTTTTGTGAAATCATCAGACAAACTATTAAATTAGTTAGTTAATGCTTGTTCAAGCATTAACTGAATTGTAAATCAAAATGATGAAAAATCACGATTTTCTTCCTTGGTGGAATTTTATAACTTTGTCATGTGCTCGGCTAGAGGGTTGAAGTCACGCCCATGGCCAGCATTGACCCACACATGGCTTACCATTTTGGATATCCACTATTTTGATCCTTACCAGATCAGACAGCTAAACTCAATTCTTCCGATAATAAAAAAAAAAAAATTATTTTTCATTATTAAATCGACTCCGGATGTTACATAAACTATTCACACACTACATATTTGGACAGTAATGAACCTAATTTGCGATATGCTAAATTAGTTGAGGAAGCAGTTTTAACTATTGCATTTAGTTTATTGGAATATTTCACTGTCGAGTAATGTATTTAAAACAAAAGTTTACATTTGACCTATATATTTTTTATTATGTATTAAAATTGTTGCATTGTGCACTTAATGTTTCACAATGATTGAGAGAAGTGACTTTGTCAAACGATATATTATATTTTGCTGATGAAATGTAGGTGTATCATGATGATTAAACACGTATGATTGTTGTTACAGGTTGGCGGACTCTGATCTGTCCCCCCAGTCGCTGACTGCTATCTTGACCAGACTCGCTCATGGGGGGCAATCACTAGAGGGTATCAAGTAAGAACAACTTTGTATGTGAAATAGTTACCATGACTGTTATTGTGTAAGTTTTCTCGATCTTAATTACCCTGTCAGTAAATGCTTATTTCCTGTATTTCTACAAAACTCATAATTTATGTAGAATAGCCTAAATTATGTTTATTTATGTAACATTGTCAACGCTGATGACCAACAGGGTTGCTTTATTTGTTGATATTTTTGGCGTAAATTTGTTATTGAGTAAGAATACTTCTGACAATCAACACATAAAGTCTGTCAATTACATTTGATGTGATTTAATTAGTGGACAGTGAGTGACACCATCGTCTATTTGTGTTGTTTTAATCCAGGAATATAATCTACTTTGTAGTCTGAGCGGCAACAAAGGATTACTAAAGACGGTTGAGGCAGCTGAAGACTTGGGCAGTGCTCTTGCGGCGATGACACGTCTGTGTAAACTAGAGTAAGAATTAGTCAAGTAGAACTTTATTTACACCTGTTTCAGCCGACAACCATAATAATTGTTGTAGACATATATAAATTTATATTTGTAATTCATTCTTGTGTTTAACTGTTGCATTCAATTTATTGGAATATTGCACTGTTGAATATTGTATATAAAACAAAAATTTATATTTTAACTATATATTTTTTATTACATATTAAAATTGTTGTATTGTGCACTTAATGTTTCACAATGATTGAGAAATTATATTTTGTTGATGAAATGTAAACACGTGTGATTGCTGTTACAGGTTGGACAAGTGTGATCTCTCTCCACAGTCACTAACCACCATCTTTGCCAGACTCACTCGGTGCGGGGGCCATCAGCTAGAGGTCCTCAAGTAAGAACACATTTGTATATTCACCCTACAAATGTCAAATAGTTTCCAAGACTGTCACTGAACCTGAAAGTTTGTGGTACATTGTTAGTGTTGTAGTTGTGGGTTAAACGCTTCCAGGGAAGTGCCTTTTCCGGTACAGGGTCAGGGTTATCAAAATTGCAGGAGGATGGCAATTGACACGTTAGTTCAGCAGCTATGTCGGGAGGAGGAAGTTGGATTTGTTGATTTGTGGGGTTTCTTTGTTGGGAGGGCTGACATGTTCATGAGGGATGGGCTCCATCTAAGTGGAAAGGGTGCAGCAGTGTTTGCGTATGAAATCTTAAGAACTGTCAACTGTGGCATGGGTAGCATAAAAAATATTTTTGGCAACAAACGTTGTTTAAACTAGAAGCACAATACATACTAGGTGCCTGAAACAGGACAAGAGGGCACTAGTACACACAAACCAGTTATTTTATATATTAAAGAATTTACTCAGGCTTACAAAATAAAATTAGAAAGGAAAGCAGGTTGCGATAAAGCTGTTTGGTGCAATATAGTTACAGGAAATTCAACATTACTTAATAGATTATATACACCTAGTCTGCATGGAACGACTTTTTATTATTTACTGTTACTTATTGTTAGATGCCTCAACTAAATTTAGCAGTGTTCCGTTTTAAATGTTTTTTATGTGACTGAAAAAGAAACTGGGTCATTTGTTTTTTATCCCAACTACACAGTGCATATTGGAAAGATACATTGTGTCAAACGTCTGCGTTGATATTTTTTTATTATGTATTACCTTTTCAAAAGTACTGAACTGTTGATATGACAATCAACACAGAAAGTCTGTCAATAACATTTGATATAGTTTAATCAGTGAACAGTGAGTAACACCGTGGTCTGTTTGTGTTGTTTTAATCCAGGAATATAATGTACTTTGTAGTCTGAGCGGCAACGAAGGATTACTAAAGACGGTCGAGGCAGCTGAAGCGTTGGGTCATGCTCTAGCAGTAATGACACATCTCCATGAACTAGAGTAAGAATTAGTTAGTCAAGTAGAACTTTATTTAAACCTGTTTCAACCGACAACTATAATAATTGTTGTTAACACAACTATATTAATTTATATTTTTAATTCATTCTTATGTTTAACTATTGCATTCAGTTGATTTGAATATTGCACTGTCCAGTAACGTATATAAAACAAAAGTTTACATTTGACCTGTATAACATTATATATTTTTTATTACGTATTAAATTGTTGTATTGTACACTTTATGTTTCACAATGATTGAGAAATTGTATTTTGTTGATGAAATGTAAACACGTGTGATTGTTGTTACAGGTTGGACAAGTGTGATCTCTCCCACAAAGCATTAACCGCCATCTTGGCTGGACTCACTCGCGGGCCGGGGGGTCATCAACTAGAGGAGCTCAAGTAAGAACACATTTGTATATTGACCCTGTAAATGTCAAATAGTTACCAAGACTGTCACTGTATAAGTTCTCTCAGGTAAACAAGACATATACATACAAATATGTATTACAAATAGAAATAAATTAACACCTATTCAATAATTAATTATCAATAAATGTTATGTAAATAAAAATTTGTAATAACAAAGGTTAATGAAAAGTGCTTCAAAATATACATAACAAACTATTGTATCTCTCATTTCAGGTACTGCCTACATCAAATTATTTTTTTAATTATTTTCCCAATAAAATTTATAATAATGTAACATTTAAACCTTTTTTTGAGCAAAGTGATCTGACCCTGATCTTTGAAAGTCAGTCACTCAACCTGAAAGTTTATGGTACATTGTTAGTGTTGTAGTTGTTGGGTTAAACCTTGCCAGGGCAAGTGCACTTTCCAATACATTATGTCAACAGTCTGTTTTTGTGATATCTTTGTGACATTAAATGCAGAAAGTAGGTCAGACATTTCTAGAAGTTTGACTGTCCAGGTCGTTACATAATTACTGACACTGACAAAGTAAAATGTGACTATTAATCCACGGACACAGTTGAGTCTGTATTGTCTTGGCAGATGTGTGGCAGTAATTTCACTGAAATTTCATTAATCTACCAGTTATGTACATGACACATTTGATATGGTTTAATGAGTTCACAATGAGTGACACCGTCGTCTGTTTGTGTTGTTTTAATCCAGGATTATAATCTACTTTGTAGTCTGAACCGGAACCAAGGATTACTAGAGACGGTCGAGGCGGGGAGAAAGCTTGGTGACGCTCTTGGTACAGTGACAAGACTACGTAATTTAGAGTAAGTATTTAGTCAATTAACACTTTATTTACACCTGTTTCAACTGACGACTATTACAATTGTTGTCACAACGTCACATATGTCAATTTATATATTTAATTACTTCTTGTGTTTAGCTGTTTCAGTTTACTGGATTGTCGTCTAGTGTAAACAAACTGTTTACATTTAAAAAAAAATTATTTATTTATTACATATTACAAAATTTCATTGTACATTTAAACTGAACAATCGACAACGATTGAGAAAAGTGACTGTCAGAAAATAGATTATATTTTGTTGATGAAATTTAGGTCTATAATGATGATTAAACAAATGTCATTGTTACAGGTTGATGGACTGTGGTCTCACCCCCCAGGCATTGACCTACATATCGGCTGGACTCACTCACCAAGGGGGTCAACAACTAGTGGTGCTCAAGTAAGAATACATAAAATTTTGTATATTCACCCCACAAAAGGTTGCCATGTTTGTCACATGTCTGGAGTTAATTACCCTTTCAATAATTGTTGATGTTTATTATCTGCATTTGTACCAATTTTATTAATCAAAATAAACACTCCTTTTTAGGACACCCTAACACGTGATCCCTGAGGGTGAGAGTTTATCACCCAACGTTTGTTTACTTTCTGTCTGTTGTTTACACAGTTGCCGTGACAACCCTTTGACAGATGCAAGTCATGACACGTTCAGAGACCTCTTGACACAGTGCCCAAAGTTAGAGATATGGTAAGTTGACATTGGTTCTTACAGATGTTTTAGTTTTGTGTCACGCAGACCCACATAGAGAGCCGAGTGACGACAGTGGTATGTGTTCTGTATATGGGATCATGCCTCAATTTGACTTCCTGGTGTGTTACACACGAATGTTGGGCACAGTAATTTTAGGTGTAATTTTTAAAAAATCAGCACAAAAAAGCAGTCACGTTGGCCAGTTTGCTGGTAGAACATGTTAACAGTGTAACTGGATTTTTTAGATGATTTCAATAGGTGTTTTCGCCACAAGGCATATGTACATAGTAATTCATGCAGAAATTGGTAAAAATTAACTCGTGTGGCATGTTCAGACATTTAAAATGAGTTAGACGTACGAGACTTTGACTAAACTCGACCAGCATGTCAATGAGATGATGACAACGGCAGGTAAGAAGTTTCAGAATTTTTGATGGTCCCGTTTTCTTATAATCATGCAAGACGTTAACATGGTCGTCAATGGGAAACGTAACAGTAGGCTGAACCCATATCTGTCCTGTGTCTTCCAGGGTGCGGAACTGTCCCCTGTCAGATATGTGTCGCCGTCAACTGAGGGAAGAGTTCGGTGAAGAGAGGTTTTACTGGGTAAGTCAGTTGATTGTCAAAGTCACTGATGTTGACACTGTCTCACCATCTACCATCTTTCACCAATGTCCAACTTGTCCACTACTAATGACCTGTCTCTAAATGACCACTTTATTAGCCGGGGTTGTAAACACAACAGGGTAACAGTGTCTGCCCCAACAACGTAACACGTTCATTGATGTGTTACATTGTAGCAATGACGTCAGACGTGTCTGTTTACTTCAGTTCCTCGCTGGAAATACACAGTAAATATACATTATAATGACTGATGACCAGGGCAACTCTCAAAACAAAGACCTTTAAATAGGGGACTATCTCAAAATTAACAATTATTTATTTTTGTTTAATAAATGCATCTTTTTTACTCTCTCCCTGTGCCATGAGGCACACAAGACAGAGACGTCACCCATCTCTATCTTCAGCCATTCATTTCCTCTTTCCAGATGGTCTCTAGTACCATGCCTGTTTTGGTGTTCTTGTTGGCGGCATTCAAAGGATATGACCCAAATATCTCCATCTTCTCTTCAATAGTGTTGACTTGATTGGCTCAGCATTTGCTCTTTAAATACTTCCTCGTTAGTGATGAATTCATTCCATCTGATGTTTAGAAGTCTGTGCAAGCATCTCGTCTGGAAACTTGCTAGTTTCAGTTCTATTTGTTTGGTCGTTTTTCCATGTTTCTGAGCAATAGAGAAGCACATTTATAACATTCCTTTTGCAATTTCTTGTTGGTCTTTATATTTGTACACTTTGACCTCCAATTTTTTTTAATGCTCCCCATGCCTAAATACATCTATTAAAACATGCTGTGTTAATAACTTTTTTTATGAAATGAATTGAACTTCATAGAATAATTTTAATTACTCAAGATGTGTTGATATTTTGTTTGCAGTGATGGTGATTTCATTTTGGAGATGGCCGTGTCAACCCTGGGGGGATTCTGTGTCTCGCAGTGATGGAGAAAGAATAGGTTTAGTAATTTTCACAAAAAACAGCTAGTCACTAAGTAGCCACACAAAACTTTGGGCATTTTGCTAGGGAGAAAAATTTGTGGTGGCGGTCGGTCACATTGTAATTTTGGGTGACCTGGTGGCGGAGTGACCCCCACCCACATGGTAAAATAAACATATTGGCTTGTAGTGATTTATTTAGTAGTCATAATATTGTTACCATTGGTTGACACGCTTATTACGATGTCGAGTTATATCTATTAGGTGAAATTAGCAGTCTGGGGCCGGCATGCTTGCTGTGGTTATTTGTCACTTGATTATTGATGTTTACACGATTATTATTAATAAAACTACATGTCATTAAGTTGGCCTACTTCAATCTATACCTGACTTGCGTTGTTGTTCTGCATAAATGCTATAATCAGTAAGGTGGAGCCCCTTTCCTCAAACGTTGATCACAAGAGTCAATGACCTCGTGGGTATACCAGCAAGTCTGTACCTTGTTCCCGTGAACGTCATCACTAGGCGACCTTATCTCACAGCCTACCATATCCCTTGCTCCAGGTGAAATGACCAATTATATATTTTCCACAGTATTATTTGACTCGGGAACTCCCATCTCAACATGCTGTCAGCATGGAAAAAACCAGTGAAACTGCACCTGCCACTCCTCGAATACACCAGTGGCACCCTCTACTGGAGCAAATGTCTACTAGCGTTGGCGTACAACATACTGAACTATCACCTTCCAGCACTCGGTAACAAAACAAAAATACTTCAACAAAATCAACACACAAATGACAAAGATAACAAGTTCAGGCAAGAATGTCTGTATGAACACTGAACAACATTAGAAACAAATCCTGGTTTTATGTGCAGAATAAAACAAGGTTTCACAGACAGCAATAGTCATGTGGCGACCACCAACATGGTCACATGACACCAAAGAACAGATTAGTCTGATGCTGAAGAAGTGACTGAGATTACAAAAGCTCCGTCGAGCAGAAACATTGACATGGAAAGGTGTCTGAAGTTGACGACTGTTCACAATTGTTGACATTTATATCTGTATACAAAGTGTACTAATTATCAGACCCTCTCCTTCAATTAACACTTTAAAATGTTGATAATTTTCCAGACTGCAAAACATTTCGATGTAATAATGTTCATAACAGTTAACACAGCATATGTATAGAATGAACACTAATAAACCACCGGAATATGTTTAAAATCGGTATTACTGTGCCATACAGTGAACGATTACATCATTTAAAACATTAGTAGTTCCTTAACACCTCACCGCATGGCGCTCCATGATGCATTGGTGATCATATTTCGCCTGCAACAGACATTTAAAAAATGTAGTATGTGGCCCTTGACAATTATGGTGTGACTTCTGTATTAGACCCACCTCTCTTTGACATGGTCCCCAAACATATCAAATGTTCATAGTGATGTCACACTGATGTCATCTTTTGGCATAGTAAACTTTTGACAGGCATATAACACATCAACAGTATGTACCATGTATCTCCAGTGGTAATACTTTCAGCCACACTTCAAAATTACTGGGGTACGCATTTTTAATGTTGTTCAGCACACACATAATTATGTTAATGTAGTAAACTACTTATGTATATACATAATGCCATAATCCTCTAACTATTGAATACATCAACAATCATGTTGCACTCAAGCAGACTACAAATAACTTCCGGTATTTCTCAACAAACTGTGTGTTTGCGTCAATTCGGAAAAATAAATTGGCATTCTTAACCCTGTACATGTGGTCAACACACTAGAAAATTTATATGGACTTAATCTAGGCTGCTAACATTATTGTGTTATGATGAACAATTAATAATATAAATTAATACTTACTAGCAATAATTTCTGGGACACAAATAACGCAACAATACCTCTAGTACAACAAACAAGACAAATGTAGCTCCATCCCAGGGTTCAACAAAACTTGTCAGACACATGCCTTGTGCAATGCTGCCACCTGGTGTCTGCTTTCCCTGCGCAGCCAAGGTTTATTTCACACGTAGCTATTTTAAGAAGCATTTTTAGATTAACACCCAATCAAGGTAAATAAAACTCTACTGTTCAGAGATCTACGTGGTGCCACCTGGAGGGGCAGATGATGTATGTGTTACGACAGTGTATCAGTCACAACAGTGCATTAGTTACAAGTATATCAGCTGGTGTACTGTGGATGATACTAAGTTGACCTCCAGAATGTACTTACCATCGCCATGTGAGAAGTTGTGAGAAGCTGCCAGCTTCTTGCTCATTGGCAGTAACATCTCGCTGGCGTGACGTCGTACGGTGGCGCCCTTGTGCTTCAGCACCTCAGCAGGCATGTGCGGCAGCGAATGTAAAGAACTAGAATTCCGGGCAAGGGTGAGTGCGCCAGACAGCGGTGCATGGTGATTGCATCCCGTCTAAGACGTTCCGCGCCGCTAGCACCGCTGCACCATCCTTTGTGGCGGCACTGTCAAGTTATCGCTGCTGCCACCGTCGCCGAGCGGCTTGTGTTGCTGACATATCTGTGCAATTATAAAATCAAATACGATTACAAAAATCATACAGCTCCCTCTAGTGATCAACATAGGGTGCAATTACAATGACATTAGTTTGATATTTCACTTTTCAAAACTTTGTTTCTGTTTTGTAGTAAATACATTATCTGGTGAGTTCTAAAACAGTTTGTGTAACAGATCAATGGTTACATCAGCAACAATATAAACAAACAAATTGTTAGAAAAGTTATTAAAAAAAATACAGTTACCAGTGATAACATTTTACAAAATACTTTCTATAATTGTACTTACCTGACTCATAATCTAAACTTAATTTAATTAGTTATACAATAAAATTGGTATTTATCTGATGCACAGCTTCTGCAAGATTTTGAATACAAAACAGTACAAGATTTAAAACACTGGCATATTCTAGCTACTGACAAATGCTCTATTGACTATAAATTAATCTAAAAAAGGAAGACTAGTTCAGCTTAGTCTGAGATGCGTCAGTTGCGGGCACAAAAACTAAACATTAATTTTAATTAATGAATTTTATTTTACATTGTTTATGTTACATTTATGATAACAATTCAACATAGAACATCACACGAGAGATGAACTCCTCTCAGGAACTCTGAAGGTTGAATTGTGTTACTCCGACACAAGTTGTTGACACAATTACTCAATGACTCTCTGGCCAAGACTTCTATCCTTGACCAAAATTAATTGTTAGGGTGTGATCAAGTATTCACCCCCATGAAATATTCACTCCAGGGTGAGGATTTTGCTATGAAATGTTCACTCCCTCCATGAAATATTCCAATTAATGATGTGATCTTAGTAGACGCAGTTCTGATTTGTACATACCTTATTATACCAAATAAAATCATGTTGGAAAATATATTGTAAATTTTACAAATTTTTAACGTTTTAATTATATTTGCAAAGTCACTTGAGCTCATTCATGGGTATATGTAATTGTGATGTTTATTTCACCGAGAACAACACCTTTTTGCACCTTTCTGTTTTTTTAAAACTGTTAGTCCAACTATATGCATAAATTAAACAAAAACACAAACTGGTATTTCCAAGTATACTAGAACTGTCTTAGGGATCAACATTAACTTTTGATAAATGACAGTAAATTGTCGATACCTAATTTGAAACAAGGTTGCAAACGTCACAGCTTACTATAAAATAGCAACAGTGTCGTAATTTTGTAATACGACTAGAGGTATCGAGATATATCAATATAACATTCCAGTCATATTTCAAACATTACCTTCTCTTTCTCGGAAGCTAAACAGCTCTTGCATCTGACCTCGGACCCCCAGAATGAGCCCCATGTGGACACAAAGGTTCGTATGTATGTGCGTGCATCACACCTCACCGAGACAATCCCTGGGGAGATGAGAGATGCACACAACAACAGCGCCAACTCTCAGTAAAATGTGTCTTACAAATGACTTAGTAATAATCCAGTCACTGCAACATGTTGAAAACAAGAGGAACTGTAGTTTCTCAGATAAACATCACATCAGAGTCATCATATTAAGTTCATTTCAGTGGAATTAGAGATCACAGTTAATAATTTGTGGGTATGTTTCTAGAATATTAATCACATTTAAATCATGAAAATGGGACTTCTGAATTTTCTGAAAGTTTTCAAGACTGCATATATGCAAAGGACTCAATTCACTTGTTTATCATTCCATTAAAAATATATATAAACTACCCAAGTCTGCCAATTGTACTCGAGGAGTTTACTCTCATAAATTGTTCTCACTCGTAACTGTCGCTTCACGGCCGAGATAAGCGGAGGTCCCTGGAACAGCGCTCCAGTCAATTTCTCTACTGCCTACAACAATCACATTCCAATAATAAACGAAACAAAATGTGTAATTTGCCAAGTACAGTATCCGCACATTTTTGATTTCCATGTTACTCCAGTGCTCTTTACTTAAGCCTTTTCATTCCCTGACGGACACTGACTCCTGGGTTTGGATCTTCCAGTTTTTCCATTTACATCCTGTTTTTGCTACCTCAGCAGCAAGTGGTTTTTGAACATAAAGAAATGCAACATTAGTCATTCTTATGCTAATAAATGTAACATTGTTGCTCACCAAGAGATAATAAACTGATTTTTTTCTTTGACACTTCCCGTTCCTTGTCAGCCCAATCACAGGAATAGTATGCTAGAACAACAGGGGGGCAGCAGGAGGCTCCCACTTGTTTTGGGGGCCAACCTCCCACCTCCTGCCACCCCCCCGCCCCTCAATAGACGTACAGGCCAAGCCAGGATAGGTGCAATACAGTTTATCTTTTCCACTGACTTACCGAGATGTCAGATTGTTCAATTGGACAGTGGTAATATAAAAAAATCAGAATCATACCCTCTTGAAATGTTGCTTATATGAACTCAAAGTCTTTGTAGCAGCTAAACATACATTTGTACACCATTTGAAGATCTGAGGTGAGAACGTTTGTCCAAATTTAAACAAAGGGTCTGCTGGCAATGTTACCATGTGGCAATTGGAAGAACTCAGAAGTTCTGCTCAAATCAAACTATGGTGGGGTGCTTACTTTGAATTCCATACAGGTTGCAGCTCCTTGTCTAAGATAACATTTGTTGTCTGCCTGCACATATCTGAAATCATGCCCTTTGTGTGTGCTAGGAATGTGTGAATCCATAGCCAACCCAATGGAGCTTCCCAACAATTAGTAATTAGCTTGTTACTCCTGCATTGTTTCATTGAGCAGGTATTTCTGAAACCATAAAATTATCAGCCTACTGGTCTTTTCGTGTTGTTTGAATAACGCCTCAGCCATTGTCTATACATTGTTTACAATTACTAGCAATTGGAATAACATGCAAACAAACCTGATATTTTGTAAGTTTGCAGCAATAGATAGAAAAGTAATAGAATTGTATCTATTACTTTAAGATCTATTACTATTACTTTTGAAAAAGTTCCTCTATTACTATTACAGAAAAAATGCCTATTATAATTACATATTACTATTATCCCATGCGTTTGTGTTGGAAAAACTCCAATAGAATTAATTTGGAATTTGCATTGAAAGATTTGAGCTGGAATTTGAATTGAAAAAAGAATTTGAAAAAATTTATTGAATTGGAATGGATTAAATTGAATGGAATTTGAGTTGATTTAATGGAACTGACCCCAAAATACGCCACTGAACATATACCCTTACACTGTGTGATTTACAAAGTAGGTAAAATGTTATCTGATTGCAGGTACAGATTGACAGGGGTCTCCATGCTCCTCTCCCACCTGTTTTGGATGACAACTTCCCACCATCCACTTATTTTTGAGGCAGACATCCTATCATGTTGTTGTCCAGCGTGTCCTGTCATCATGGGCTGAAACATCCAACACCCGTATGAATAGGGTGGACCTGACATATACACCAATTAACTTGTGTCTACTCAGCGAATACTGTGCGTGCGGCATGGTTGTCATGGAAACCTTGTATGTCACCCACAATGACGCTCTCGATGAAGTTTATGCAGTCAGCCCTGTAAACCTGCATCTGAACCATGTACATTATTCAATATTTATAAATGTATTTATAAATGTACATAGAGTTACAGATATGGAGATGCATGTTTGTCCATGTGGATGCAGATTCTTTCAGTACAACAAATACATGGTAGTTGTATGTAATGTAGTCATGGATATAGAGAATCATTAGGTTGAAAATGCCACTGATGTTCCAGCATTTGACAATTGGTTGCCCACTGTTTTAGTTCCAACTTCTCCAACTTGCTGTGCATCTTACTTGACAAGTTGATATGTCTCAGTATTTATGTCTCTCAAAGTTCTTCATTTGTGTTTTCAAAATAAATTATTACTATTAAAACAAATTAGCACATTGTCTGATTGTGTGCATTTATTGCTGTACATAATTACTACATACGTATATATACACATGCATGTGCGCACATGCACAAGCCGTATTTGTTGTACTGGTAGAGTAGACACATTCATAAAATGTTAAACTGTCAAGGAATTTGTGTTATTTTAGTATCTTCAGCATACAGTATATTCAGATTAGTAAACAGATACACAAACCTCCTTCGTTAAATGCAAATCTGTTCACATCAAATACGCCAATGCAACAAACACATACCTGGTGTGCCTGTGTGATAGAATGAGACTGGTCAGTGTAGTACATGGGCAATGACCAGTCTGCTAAAGGCAGCATCTTCCACCCCTTGACCAAGTCGTGCAGATATGTCTTCTTCAGGTTCCCAGCCTTCAAGATTGTGCAAGAGTTATTTTATTAGGAAACAGTTAATTTAATGTGTACACATATTCTAGGCATACAATTCTATGGTTGGATTGAGGGCCACATTGGAAATAAAACCAGATTGCACCACACAAAAAAATGAGGTTCAATTAATTTTCCTTCGATTCCAATTCAACTTAATAAAAATCTTTCAATTCAAATTCAGCTTGGTGAAATTCTTTCAATTCAAATTCAGGAATTGAATTGAATAATTCCAATTAATTTTTTAATTCACCGAGCCCTGATTGGAGGGGGGGCTTTTGGCAACGGTCCCCTTTGGGTACATTTTTTACTGTATATTTATGTTGTGCCGCTACATGGTAGCTTGAATAACTAGTTTTGCTCTCCCCTTTGTGAGATCTTAGATACACCAAAGAATATGATGAATTAAAACATTCAAAATAAGCAACATTTCAAGAGGGTATGATTCTAATTTTTTATATTACCCCTGTCCAATTGAACAATCTGACATCTCAGTAAGTCAGTGTACACATTAAATTGACTGTAACATAAAGAAATACATTAGTCATTATTAT
This sequence comes from Lamellibrachia columna, assembly GCA_963662155.1. NCBI lineage: Eukaryota > Metazoa > Annelida > Polychaeta > Sabellida > Siboglinidae > Lamellibrachia > Lamellibrachia columna. The sequence continues at coordinate 19,738,265 of OY759268.1, forward strand.
GCTAATAAATGTAAATTTTTTGGCTTCCACCAAGAGATAATAGATGGATTTGTTTGTTTGACACTTTCCCTTTTCTCATCAGCCCAATCACATGAATAATGTGCTAGAACTGAGAAGGACTGTGGCAGGGTTTCAACCTCCCATCTCCCACTTGTTTTGGGGGTTAACCTCCAACGAATTTTGAGTGTACACCTCTCACCAATCCTAAATCCCGCCTATTTTTCAGGCCAACCTCCCACGTTCTGCCACCCCCCCCACCCCTCAATAGACATACAGGCCAGGCCTTTCCATTGACTTATTGAGATGTCAGATTTTTCAACTGGATGTTTTAATTTATCACGTACAGTGATATGTCTAGGATCTCACAGGGGGAGGGCCGGGGCTAATCACCCATGTAGCAGTGCAACAAAAAAATACAGTTTAAAAAATGTAAACCAAAGGGGGGCCATGGCCCAAAGCTCCCCCAAATATGTCACTGATCATATACCCTTATAATGTGTCTGCTACAGAACAAGACAACATTATCTCACAATATTATTACATTTTCATGTGTACTTAAAACCACCAAGTGTAAAAAAATAATACCATCTCTAATTCTGAAGTCACGACAGCAAACTGTGAAAACCAGTTTTACTGACAGATGTGGATCATTTCACCTACCTTGGAAATGTAACATCCAAAGATGGAGACTATTCCATTTACACAAAGAATAGACTAGGAAAGGCATGGGGAGTATTTAAAAAACTCACAACAATTTAGAGGTCAAAGGGTATCAATACAAAGGGTATAAATACATAAGAATGTTCAACAACAATGTCATTTATACATAAGAATGTTCAACAACAATGTTATTTGTTACACCTGGGCTTCTAAAGAAAACATAAAATGGAACAAATTCATCACCAATGAGGAAGTCCTTAAATGAACAAATGCTGAGTCAATTAAGTCAACAATATTGAACAGAAGATGGAAATATTTTGGCCATGTCCTTAGAATGCCCAAACAAGAATGCAAAAACAGGCATGGTGCTGGAAACCATGTGGAAAAAGGAAAAGAGGACATCCAAAAGAAACGTACCAATGAACCATCACTAGAAAGGCACAACTTGAAATCTAAGAATGACAAAACTGTGAGGACATGAACATAGACATGATGACACATACTTCTTGCGGGGGTCCAGAAGACACACAGCCGACCCTTCTCACGGCCGGCCTGTCTTTTAGCTGCTGCAGAATGATGCTGACACCTGGAACGTCAGCAGTTTCACAACGGATGTAGCTGAAACTAATCAGGAATATTTCAGTTAATAAATTCTATTTTAAATATTTTATGCTGCATGTGAGGGGATCCAGGGGGTTTGTGTGGAAAATTTATAGGAGATGAATTTTTTTATTTCGTCTCAGAGGGCGCATTTAAAAAAACAATTTTATAGAAAAAATTTCCTCTACAAGCAAAAAAGGTAGATTTCTGGGTGTACAGAAAAGGCTCAACAAAGGTTTGATAGAAATAGATGATATCGACTGAATGACCAGTTGCATAGCATAACATTTTTTTTAATACAAAACTAGTTAAACCATTCCAATATGCAAATTATCAATCATTTAAGGATTTTGGACAGCAAACACGCAACCAAATATCCATCCCAGTTGAAACAATTGTCACTTTACCATTTGAATGTATATTACACAAATGCTACACAAATTCTTAACTATTTCATATTAACAATATTATCATCCCCACAAGTTCCAAACTAAGCAATATGGATTTTAAATTCCAACAAGATGTACCCACTGAATTTTTGCAACCATGAAGCCCAATTAATTTTACTGAAAGCCCACACATAGGCGTGTCAACACCTAAAAGATTCTGAATGTTTTAGCAACTCAATTTATTTTAATATAATTATTTGGGGTAATAAATAGTAAAAATTTTCAGAAACGCTTATATTTCTGGCATGATATTATTGCAATCATTTACACATAGTCAACTTTGCAATCCATGAAGCTTCATGGTGGATGCAGCACTTACCCATGGTCCAAGCCAGACTTGCTTCCACCAGAGTAATCCTCTCGTCAAAGTAGTTGCCAGAGAGACACATGCCTGCCTCCAATCGCAGATTGTCCCATGCACCGAGTCCTGCCAGCTTCACACTGCCATCTGGTGAGGTAAGCAGGCATTCAACCACCTCAACGGTTCAGTCCACTGGTATCAAGATGTGACAGAATGAAAACAGGTTAACTTTCTGTTGGATTTTATGATATCCTGCATATTTATCAACTGTAATGGCTTAATAAATATAACTAGGCACCAATCTCAAGCACAGTTTGGTATAGATTACATCCGATTACCATACCAATTGTGAACAAGCGTATGATTAACATAGACAATTTCAACATTTAGTGAAACCAAAAATGGCACACCTCTGAAAAAGGCAATCAGTACAAAACTACTGAACTATACAGATCACAACTATACAGAATTTATCATAATATCTCAAATAGTTAGATTTTACAATCAGCTAATCTTACTTTATATACTTAGCCAGAATGTTGTATGTTGATACAAGTACAAAACATGTATGTTATATTATAATAAAATATAATTTACAACTTCCCCAAAGGGGGAGAAATGCCCAACTCTACCCATCTTCCCTCATGTAGCCGCAGTGGGAAACTCAAGAGTTGTGCACCCCACAGTTGCCATGGGACGTTGTCTGAGACAACTGTCACGTGAATCAGCATGGGACCACCACAACCTTATATACTTTATGTCATCACTGTTACCTAGGGACCTTGCTTATGACCATTGTCACCAGGGACCCACTCACATGAATAGTGTGTTAGAACAACAGAAGGGAGTGTCTGAGGGTCTCCACTTCCCATCTCCCAAAAATTTTGAGAGTCCACCTCCCACCAATCCTACCTCACACCTATTGTTAGGCCAACCTCCCACCCCTCAATAGATCTCACAAAGGGGGAGACCAAGACTAGTCACTCAGTCTACCATATAGTGGTGCAACAGAAAAATACAGTAAAACTCATTTTACCCAAAGGGGGAGCCATTGCCCAATGCCCCCCCCAAATACACCACTGATCATATACCCTTATACTGTGTGATTTACAAAGTATTGTAAAATTTTATCTGACTGCAGGTAAACAACTATGAGGGGGTGTAACCACCCACCAATCCAACCTATTTTTGAGGCAGATATCCCGTCACCTTGGTATCCACCATGTCATTATCTCCTGTCGTCATGGTGTAAAGAGCATACCGTGTATATATGAAAAGCAGAGTAATATATGAATACTAACAGGTGTGTACACAGTTTATCTATTTTATGTAGACATGTCAATAAGGGATGTATCGCTGCTTCATGCTGAGTCTCAATGCTCTATTGAACACTCGTCGATAGACAAGCAGAGGTGTTTGTCGAAACGGGGAAAGGTGATTAATATCGCACTGATCAACTGTACGGTCAAGAGGAAGATTTGCATAGTGTCTACACGATGTCATACCTATAGATGAGAGTTGAGTTACGCGGGTTCCACGAATTCCCAACTTAGCTTCTCCGACAATGGAGGTGCACAACATTTATTTTAATTAGACATTTCAATGCAGAAAGGTCCACGTGAAGAGCGTGACTGGCATACGTGATAGGAAGCATACCCATGTTTCCTACTCCACTATGCGTAGAGGCCAGCGGCGAGAGAGAGCTGAGAGAGCCTACTACCGAGTTCTCATCTTCCGATACCAAGGGAGATGATCTTCAACCCTCGAGAGAACTTGTTTATGTATGCCAGTAGCGCTATAACAGATTGATGTTGTGTATAACAATAAAAGCCTACTCTGTAGGTCGAACCTGTAGAATACACGAACATGTATTAGTTGTCTCTATTCGAAATCACATCAGGGCTGAATGCTGAATGAAGTAGGTGGAAGGTCCTGACGTGAGACGGTTATGAGAGACAGGTAACGGTGAAGTTACAATGGGATGAAACATCCAACATCCATTTGAATGGGGTAGACCTGACAAATACACCAATTACCATGCGTGTTTACAGAAATTAATATTTGTAATACCTCCTTAATTTTATGATTTTGTTATTGAGCTTTATTCGCATATTACATAGACAGACAATGCCTGTTCAAAGCTTTGCATATATGATAATGGATAACTTAATAATACAACAAACACCGGGTTTCGAAAGCACCCTCTGCCATTTCAAAACTTGGGCAATTTTGTCCACCCCGCTTTGCCTCTGTCTTTCTGAAGAGACACTAAAAGCCGTTGGTCCCTTCTACCAAGACCGAGTTCGACTTACCGACTAACAATGAACAGTGGTCATTCTAGTTGCCACCAGAGTAAGCTGAACGCATTCTGTGTTACCTAGTTTGGCGAGAATTACATCACATCATCCAACCAACATTCATGAACATTGCCACCTCCTTCAGGGTGAAAGGTCACTATAGAGATATTGCTGTCTTTGATAGTACATTTAGGGATGTTAGAAACTGTAAGCTGATGAAGCTGTTGCATGTGATGCTTGCTGCCACTTTGAAACAACCAGCGTTGACTAATTCTCGTTCAACTTACATTAGTCGGATGGACATGTAGGCAAGCGTCACACGTCATACGTTGGTTTTGCTCTTCGACCACTGGTCGGTGTTAGTTGGTAAGTCGAACTCGGCCCGGCCAGGCTCCAGTCACCAGGCTGGTGTCTATGTATGATTCTCAATGACTATGTCAGGGGAAGTAACAAGATTCCACACAGGGAAATGGAAAAACCTATAGTGGACTCACTGACTCTACAGATGCAAAACTGAACCACTCCTGTGTTACCAAAAGACATGGCTAACTGTCATAAGTAAACGAAATACACGTAGGTAATGAAACGTGGGCGATATAAAGGGATTTTTAATACACGGCCACAAAAACATAATAGTTTTACTTATTATTGTTCTTTTCGTACGGCCGATGGGTAATGGCCGATGTCTCAGTTGTGTCTAACTTCCATAGAACTACAAATATCAATCTTACCAACGTACGTATTCAAGCCTGTCATTTCATACCTAACAAGTTCCACGCTTTTCTACCAGCCACCTGGCGGAGAAACGAAAAATTATCTGGACTACGACCGGGGTCAGGAAATGGGGCGAGGACGAACGCTTATTCGCAGAGCCAACGTCTGGAAATGTAATGTGGATTATAACATGTTGCAGAATCATTTTGTTGAAGATAAAGACGTAAATATGTGTTTCTCTTCCCGGTGACTGGACGTGTGAATTGTAGTTGAAGCGAATTCGTTTGTAGAACTTAATGTGATTAATCTAATAATTATGATTAATTTAATATGATTTATGATTAAAACAAGTAAAAATTGCCCAAGTTTCGAAATGGCAAAAGGTGGTTTCGAAACCCGGTGTTGTATTATTAAGTTATCCATTATCATATATGCATAGCTTTGAATAGGTATTGTCTATCTATGTAATATGCGAATAAAGTTCAATAACAAAATCGTAAAATTATGGAGGTATATTAGAAATATTAATTTCTGTAAACACACATGGTAATTGTGTATTCGTCAGGTCTACCCTATTCAAACGGATGTTGGATGTTTCATCCCATGACGACAGGAGATAATGACACGCTGGAATCCAACGTATCTACATCACTGTTGCTGTTGTAAAGGGTCAATAAAGTTACGAGCGTTACAAAACTTCATTTAAGAATGTCTTCGTGTCCATAAATTCACTTTTTTCATCCAAGTCTGTTGAAGTAAATGGTGAAGAAATTCAGGTAAATGTATGTATGGGAGGAGACTACAAATTTCTCCTTATGGTACTTGGCATGGCGGGTACAACTTCCAACCATGCCTGCATATACTGCAAGATTCACACCGATTATCGTAGAGATATGTCTAAAGCACATAATTTCTACTACCAAGAATATTTTGCAAGAACAATCGAAGAAATGTCTCAAAATGCATTGAGCAATTACCAATGGTTGCAAGCTTAAACCTCTTCTTAGAATCACACTTAGTCAAGTTGTTGTTGATCAACTGCATATGATGCTTCGAATCAGTGACATATTTCTAATCAATTTGATAGAGTACGCAACTGATTATGATGCTAAAGAAAAAAATGGGATTATTCCAAAACCAAATGCATCCCATATTGATGAACTAGTTAAGTGCATTTCTCATTGTGGAGTATAAGTTTCAGAATATTGGAGACCAGGAATGTAGCCGGTAAAGGTACTATGAAATGTCTAGAAGAGCAGCTTGCTGTTGGGGATGCTATACATCCTAATACAAAAGAGTAGAAGTTGTAGAAGTCTGCCAGAGATTCGATGCATTATATGCAGTTTTCAATCATGATTATCGAGATCATAATGGTGTCACTTCTGCAAATATTTTTGGTCTAGCCAATGATTGGGTGAAACTTTTCATTAGCCTTGAAGGGAAGCGGAAAGGATATGAAAAGAAAAGGGTCACCCCCTACATGCCCTGCCTTGTGTATCATATGCCATTTCTATCTGGCTTGCACCTTGGACTGACAAAATTTAATGGTCAAGGCATGGAGAAAGCAAATGAGATTGCCAAATCAACTCATTACCAGCATTCTAATAAAATAAATGCATGTGCTAACATTTTGAAAGGTTCAATGAGGCAGCTGCAGCTGAAGCATATGCTAAGAGAAAGCAGGGAATATTCAAAGAGGAACCTTGTGAATTGGCATGAAGACATCTTCAAAAAGAGACAAAGAATTGAGCATTCTTCTGAGCTTGAACACTCTAGGGAGGAAAATCCAGCTGAAGAGTTGTCTGTTTCATATGTGAAGGATCAATTAAAATCCCTTAGGGTCAAAACTAGGCTCAGAAATGAACAAAAACTTAGAGAATTGTTGAAGAAACGCATTGAAGAAAGTGAGGGCTCTAATTATTTCTTATGTACACTTGATTGCTGATTTACATGTATATAATTTATGAAAAAATAAACTGTACAAGTATGAAGAAATATATTCTAGTCTTGAAAATTAAGTTATAAGGTGCTTAAAAATATTTCTCTTGAAACCTGCCTTCTTGGTAGAGTTACGAGATGTTTAAGATACTTCCTAGTCTTAATTCCTGTTATTATATACAGGGAATGGGGTATTAAAAAATATTTCTGGTCTTGAAAATTCAAGAAAATTCGTAAGACTTTAGGGTAAACTGCACTGGTGTCTATATATCAGTATTGTAGTCGCACTGTCTCCGTTAGACCGGCTAGGTGGAGCAACTATTTTGACTCGCTGAAAAACCTCAGGGTGGTCTGTGGCAATTGGTTGGCGCAATTTGTCGACATGCTTCTTTATATACGATAAAACAATCTGACATATTTAATTACAAAACAGTTCAACTTGTTTTCTTTATTATTTCAGGTGAGTGTGTATAATTCAGACGTGTGCGTGCGTGCGTGCGTGCGTGCGTGCGTGCGTGCGTGCGTGCGTGTCTAAGAGCGTGCGTGTGTGCATTTAATAATGGCGAAATGCATCTCTCAGTAAAGCTTAGCCCAACCGTAGTAGTACCAACGCCACCTCAGACAAACTGACGTAGCACTCTCGCCACTGCAGTCCAGCCATCGTAGCACCCTCACCACCACAGTCCAACCATCGTAGTACCATCACCACCGCAGCCAAACCATCGTCATACCCTGATCGCCCCAGTCCATCCATCGTAGTACCCTGTCCACCGCAGTCCAACCATCGTAGTATCCAGACCACCACAGGCAACCGTCGTAGTACCCCGAACACCACATCCGAACCATTGTAGCACCCTGACCACCGCAGCCCAACCATCTGAGTATCCTAACCACTGGAGCCCAACCATCGTACTAGCCTGACCACCCAGCCCAACTATCGTAGTACCCACACCAACACAGCCCAACCATCGTAGTACCTGACGTTTAACAAAATAACCACGCTTATTTTAGCTGGGTAGGGAAATACATCCTCGTATTACCAGTGGTTTCTATCGACATCAATATTAATAAACAATACACATTCAGATGTATATAAACACAAACAACTCCACACACGCACAAGCACACGCACACAGCTCTGCATACAAACACACTCCACTGCTCTGTACTGCACTGTACAATAACACACACACGCGAGCGCGCGCACACATCACACACGCACTCGAACGCACGCACGCACGCACGAACACATACACACACGCACTGCATAAAAAAAAACATACACTGCACTGCACTGCATTGAACAATAACACACACACGGAGGAAATTAACGAGTGCATGCGGTCATTCTAGTAATACTTGTGTGCTTCGTGAACGTCGTGAACCTCAAGTGTCCACTTAAATTACGCGTTCTGATTAATTAAGGACAACGCTAGGTTTTATGGACATACGTGTATGCATACTTAAGTATAATTACGTTATGTTATGCTTGCGTGGCAATGTATACCCGAATGTATTCCTGTGTGCGTGCGTGCGTGCGTATACAATACACACACGCACGTGCATGCGCACGCGCACGCGCACACGCACACGCACACGCACACGCACACGCACACGCACACGCACACGCACACGCACACGCACACGCACACGCACACGCACACGCACACGCACACGCACACGCACACGCACACGCACACGCACACGCACACGCACTCGCACACGCACTCGCACACGCACACGCACACGCACACGCACACGCACACGCACACCACTGAACGGAAACACAGACACACACAACTCTAGAAGCATGCGAACACAGTTCCGAAAATCTACTATGTTAATATTTATTATGTCATCAAATCGCTGAACACAATTCGTTAAATTGTGTAATTTTTCTCTCCAGAAAGTCAAAACACAACATGCTCCCCATCAAATGTCGGCCAAAACAATTGCATCGCGTCTTCATACGAAAGGGATCCTACAGTCACTGGCATACGCATATGTTGACAGTCGGCCACTAGAAATTTTAATCTGGGCACAGCATAAGTGTTGTGTAGTCCTCAAATAAAAATTATGGCCATATCTCAATGTTGATAGAGTGCCAACAGTTGAAGGTAGGCGTGTAGGGCGCGACATTGCTGATGAGGTTCTCTCCGTCCGAACCAACGAGTAGCCCTACGTACAGACACGCGGCCAACGACGCCATCGCTACCACTGCCTTAAAAGCGGAAAAATACAAGAACTGTACAGGATGGAGGAAATTTACTTCTTACCATACTGACAGGAGTTCTAGTGTCATTTGAATTCCTAATTGTAGTATGGTGAACAGGTGTGTGCTCGTTTCCTTCAGAAACAAGCACCAACCTTCATCATATTACATGATATTCTACACGATTCCTGCAAACGTTTGCTTACTTTCACCTACCACTGTGACTGTCGGAGAGTATTGGAATGTAGTCGCGTGATGTTGAGTGGGAATCCACAAGGCGGGTCCCTCTGTATTTATACAAACGTGTCGTATGAAAATGTGATGTTGCTATAATGTTCCGCAAATTACGAACCATGTTTATAAAGGGATCACATAGCTTATGACACAATTCACATCGTGTCGCTCGCATACTCACCGTGTCTCACTCACATACACAACGTGTCTCGCTAGTCGACTCATCGTGTCACGCTCCAATAATCACCGTGTCTGGCTCGCAGACTCACCGCGTCACGCTCGCCACGTTGCTTCGTTTTCTTCAAATTGCGAACTATTAATTTAAAGAGACCATAAAACTTTTAAAAACAACTCATCTAGTCTCGCTCGCAGACTCACCGTGTATTGCTAGCAGACTCACCTTGTCTAGCACGGGACTTGTTGTTCATGTTTACCACCTTGATCCACTTGTCCACAGTTGGTTCATGCCTCAAAACGTTGTTCAATACTACACTATATAGGTTGAGACGTCCTATGGACGAACAGGACATTAGTACATTTAGAAAGCGCGCACGCACGCACGCGCACCACACACACGCACATACGCAGAGGCGCGCACCACAACCATGCACAAATATAAAAGAATAAATATAATATTATTGGCACATTTCACTGTTTTCCGCCGACATTTTGTCACTCTTTAAATTTAATCCTTCATGAAAATAAGACGGTGGAAATTAGATTTAACATTCGTGTAAGCCTGTACCTGTAACACAGATATGTGTGGCGCCGGAAACTATAAAGCCGTGATGACATCTGGGACTCGGTAAGTTCTTCAGCCACAGCCATTTTCCTTCGTCCAAATTAGAGGTTACATAAACCACTATGATTTTACTGACATATTTATAAGAATATGGTTAGAAAATGCAGTCGTTTTGAAATAAGTATAATATTTTACGCATATATGTAGATTGGAATTTGCGTTAATCACTGATTCACAAAACCGAAATCAGACATTAATGTCGTATCCTCTGTCACCTGTTGTGTTTCACTTCGTCCTTACCATATCCAGTACCTTTTATCAAAGCATGGAGTGGGGAAACCAGAGAAATATTGACACCCTGAAATTAAGAATGCAATGCAAGGTAATAAACAGTTCGTGGGCCATTGTGATTCGATGAATTGAGGTGTTCCCGGGCACCTCATGGACACCCTGGATCCGACCGTGATTCGGGTATGAATGATAAGCGTGAGAGGCACGGGACACTGTTTCTGAGGTGTCAACATTCGGTCGGGAAATACCGCTTTTTTCCCCTCCACTTTTTGGATGGAATGTCCAGCTTTTTTTTTAATTAAAAAAAATAATAATTTACGCTAAAATCGATCTATCTGTTGCACACGAGGCTATCCTAAGCACATTTTATGTCTTTGGAGCCAAGAAAGTTGAGCGGAGGAGGATGTTTCCGGCTTTTCATGAGCATTTACCGCTTTATCACGAGAACTTGGATACCTAAAATAAGGTGGGGCATAACACCCACAGTAAGAGTCATGCAGAGCTACCAAGTCTCACACATTTGGCGTGAGACTCACGCATTTGGCTTCCATCTCACGCTCTCGCGCAGCTATTTGTAGATCTCACGCACATTGGCCGTTTCAATTAATAATTAATATAATCCCCTAGGTATATTTTTATCATCATCAGTGACGTCGCGCGTAATCGCCACTTTCACACACGATTATCGACAGACAGCCCGGGTGACAACCCATGTTTCCCTGCCAGAGTGATCATGATCACGGGTATGGTCGGGGCTTGTTACGAGCGCTGGTCCCTCGCCTCGTTGGCACACTGACTGTCAAACTGGCAATGGACCGCCCACTGACATTTGAGCCAACAAACGATTTGCTTATTAAAAGTATACATGGGCACACAACCAGACACATCCTAGTAGTACCAACCTTGAAGCATATAAGCCAGACGTGTGCAGGTTGGGTTAAAATGCTAGACGTCTACCATGTTATTTTTACTTTCGAAGTTAATAAAGACAGTGTGATAATTCAACGTGATGACCAGTTGTGTTCCTATATGAGAATAACTACGGTTCCGAGTGTGCTTTCTATAAAACTTGCTGCGTTCTTTTGAAATCGTCTAATATTGTTTATGTGTAATATGTATGTGGTCCCAGAAGACTGATACGAATGACACATAGGGAATTATCATATATCATGATGTTACCTTAACTGTTTCAGAACAATTGAAAATATTTCGTCCCGTATTTAAATAAACCGCAATTGCACACATAATGAAAAATTTATCAATCTGTCAATTATTTCCAGTGTATTATGAAAAGCTGTCCCCGATAGAAATTTGAATGAATATAATTGCTTTCATCTGGTGCCCTAGTTGTTGGGAAACATAACACCATTTTTCAGTGTTTTGGATCCTGCCAATATTTATCGCAAATTCCTCTACACAACATGGCAGCTCTGGTCATAGACATGATAAGCTTTATGGAAATAACATACAATAAAAAAAATTATGTGTCAAACTGTGGTTAACTGTATGTCTTCATGTGTGTTGCTGTCATGTTGCTGTGAATTACGCTCGCCATCATTAACGTTTATTACGTTATTAGATATTTTGTTTTAGAAAAGGTCGAAAAAGTGTTATTTTGTCCCTGAGACAACCAAGGTGTGGTACGTAAATTATTTGCCATCACAACTCGTCCACTCTGCAATATGTTTCAGAATGCTGGCGTTTGACTGAAGCAGATGAGAGATAATTTTCAACCTTCCACACAACATATCTTTGAAACATCATGCCATTTTTCTGGCCACAAAAGATTTCTAACACAGAACTTCTGAAAGTAACTGTTCAGATTAACATGGATGACTTGTTCACAACAAGAATCGGCCAAGTTTTTACTAAACGACGATGACAATACGGCGAAAACAGCTGTGAGGTAAACCCCGAAGGACAACGAAAACGAGGTAGACTAAAGAAACCTGCGACTGTTGTGCTCTCTAACGGTGGTTTGACGTGCCAAAGTAGATGAGAAAATAATATAATTTAAGTGCACCTATTTCATGTTTTATGAGTTCCCACAATGTCCCACAATAAAATCCATGAACCTTCTCTTTTGAATTAGCGCGTTAGCATTGATACGCGATTGTTTCAACGCACGGTAAACAATTCGCGCGAAGCGCTTCCGAATGAACTGTTGAAGGTCAGTGACAGCCACAAAGGGGTGGTACGACTTCAACTGAATCGGAGCGAAGCTTTTGACATCGACCGACATAAACATGCAGCTTACACGCTATTATGAAAACACGGGCAACATCGTCTGTTGGGTCGAAAGATATGCCTGTCATGGTTCGTTGCCTATATCCAGCACAGACAATACAATAGTTCAGCTGCCCGTGAACATTCAAGAGATCACCAAATGAACTGCGGCTAGTCCAACAAGGCTTAATTACTGTTGACCGACCAGCACGTTCTTCAAATTAGTTTCTTACATAACAGTCCAGGCGAAGTTGGTGCTTCTGTTGACGCACCTGACAAGACCCATTTGTGAAAGACCTCACTTGCTGGTTTGCATGGATTCGAATTCAATATACATTATTGGCCTATGACACACACTGTATGCTTGATGCGGTGTTGTGCGTGACGTTGACAGCCAGTCGGGGAAAATTTGTGAAGATTGAAAACGGTGTTCCAATACAAAGACGAACAAAAACAAAGTGTTCTTTATGTGTGCACAGGAACTTGGTGACTAGCTGGAAACAGCGCCGTGAACGGGTGGCATTTCCCTCATGGCTGGCACGGCGACAATCTGAGAGGTTGGTAATTATCGAGTGATGTGTATCACAGCAGCTAGGCGATGGCAGTTTATTCCACCATGCACTTCCTTTATCTTCATAGCTTGAAGCTTTCAAATTTATGTATTGATTGTTGAAATGACTGTGTTTGTTTACTTATTTTAAAACTACGTTATAGCGAATCCACCTACGTTATAATATTGTGTCATATTATATATTTTCTACATATCAATTGGTGAAATAACTCTGTATTGCATATCCCGTTTTAAATATTGTGTACTATTTTCTAGGAAATATTTTTATTGTCGCTGTTCACGCGATACATGAAAGATGTTCATCAACGGACTACCTGTCATGTGTGCCTCTTCGAGTCTTGCTAAGGGATCATCTACAAACAATTTCGGCTTTAATTCTCATTATATGATGAAAAGCTAGCTTTGTGCATAAATGTTAGTTTGGTATTGTATATAGATATGATCTATTCCATTGTTGCACATTTAATTGGACCGGCAATTAATGTATTGGGGCATATATTTATTACTAGTGATAATTAATGGTGACATATTCGTAAATTTCAGATTATTAACTCAATACAGCCCCTTGTGGGGACAGCAGCATGATAAAGCGCCGTCGTTGTATATTTGCCTCTTATTTGATATGTGTGCTGTATTTATATTTGTAATACTAATACTTGTACATATAAGGGCCAAATAAAGAGCATGTTTCTGCTTGTCTGTTGTAGGCGCCATCTTAGGTTGACCACTTCCGGCGGATGTACATAGCTATGATTGAATACGCTACGTGTTTTCCTGGACAATGCATAATTCAATATCAATAAAATGGATTAGTAATATTATATACGCATTTTTTATCGTGTATGCTGGATCACCATATGATGTATTGTATATAATAAACATTCTAATGAATAAATATTTTACATATTTTCATTAGATGTTGTCACTTCAGCTAAATTTTTATTGAACAGGTTTGAAAGACACACACACCACAAATTCGCCTTTTCGGTCATGACATAGTATATAAGCAAAAGAAATTCCTACAGTTATTAGGTTGAGAACTATAACACACAGGGTTATGTCACAGTAGTCGGGTGGGAGACTACAGGCTTAGGGGTCGACATGCACTCTCCCTTGAATAGTTCAATAAAGCAACCAAAAGAGATCCTGTGTTGTGGAGGAGGTCCCACACACCAAATCTATAAAGTGCTCCACTAATTGCCCGAGCCCAAGGCAGAATGGCAAAGCGTCACTCGCTTCACTGTGGTCTCTTCTTTTTTCTGTGCATTATTTTAATCTTTTGACTGACATTTGAAATTTATGACAAACTAGTGTTATACACACACACGCACACGCACACGCACACGCACACGCACACGCACACGCACACGCACAACATTCAACATCTTTTCCCAGTGAGAAACACCCAGTTAAGCAAACAAGTGTAGGCTACTGGTTCAGGCCACAATTTTTAATAAAATATACACACACACACATATATATATATATATACATATACATACACACACAAATATATATATATATATATATATATATATATATATATATATATATATATATATATATATATATATATATATATATATATATATATATATATATATATATATATATATATATATATATATATATATATATATATATGCAAAATAACAACACAAGTCCAGCGTAGAATGAAATAGGCCAAATAGTGACATTTAGATTTATTAATTAAGGAGCAGGAAATTAGGCAAGTATACACCCTCAAAATAAGATACATCAAATAATCTCAGCAACCATGCCGGCCCCCAAAATTTACACATAATTAGTAAATCACGCCTATCAGCTACCCACTACCAGTACTATTTGTACCACTACTGACTTATATACAATTCACATGGTGTTCGTGAGGGTCACTCCGCCGTGAATTAACCATACACATGCATTTACAAACAGAAAGACTGGGGTACTCGATCCCCCAGCCAAACATGATCAATGAAAAAAGTGGGCTAACCATACAACATTCGTGAACAATTCATAATGAAAATTATGTTAACACAACACACAATGTATAAAGGTGTTACATATCTAGACATTAGTCAACCAATAACTACTAACACATCAGACCGAGAGGTAGGGCCAAACAGCCACACAAATGTACTCGTAAAAAGTACCCGCACTAAAAAGCCTGTATACACTACTGAAAACTCAGTGGAGGGAAAAGCGTTAATGCAAAACCTCGTGTACCAAACTCTAACAGGGAAAAGCGTAAAAAAATTCAAAAACTTTGTGAACTACCTCTCTGTCTTCAGTGTTTCACTGTGTATCTACACATAATGCACAACTTGATTTATTAGATAACAACTCGCTAACATATAATGTCGGTTCTAAACGCTGAAAGTTTAGCCATTGCTAGTTACAACTGTGATGGTATTACTAGCAGTACCGGTTTTATAAACAACCTAAGTGATACAAAAATCGATATAATATGCCTACAAGAAACTTGGTTACTAGATCGAGATATTACAAAACTAACGAATATTCATGCCGATTATCAGTTTAACGGAAAATCTGGAGTAGATGCCACCGAACGCATTCTTCCCGGTAGACCGCAAGGTGGCGTTGCTATCGCATGGCATAAAGCACTATCGCACTCTGTGCAACCTATCGGAATTTCCAACAGGCGTATCTGCGCAGTTAGAATGCAGCTGAATGTGCATAAATATATTCTAATTGTCTGT
>OY759268.1:19759219-19991719 GCA_963662155.1 Lamellibrachia columna
TCAAACTCAAAGACGCCAACCGTTGTCGTTGAAAAAGTTTCCACTGTAAGACGACGATCGAATACCGCAAACATGTTGAATATATGTTTTAGTAAGTCGGTTGTTTTAAAACATAACGTTTCTAAAATGACGTTATAACTCGCTGGCCGTCGTAATATTTCACAATATCGAGTGAGTCCTGAAGATGAATGAGTGTCTCGTTACTCAGTCACACTTGTCTATCCGAAAGATGGCGAACTCTTAAGCCCAAATCCCCAACCTGTGGCGCCACTAACCGTTCCATTAGCCTCGATTATTCAAGCTGCGGGATGTGGCGCCACAGTTTGTTGCACACACTACACATTCATCAAGAATTACTCGTATATATTTCATGTCCTGGAATATCAAGCAACAAATATTGTTGTAGGTAATATTGGTGTTTAGATAACTGAAAGTTCGAAGAATGGCTCTGAATTCAGAACACGCAAAAAAAACCTGTAAATTAATTTCAAAATGTTTTGCCACCTGTAAAACTCTGCCTTGCTGTATATCCACCCATTACAGACGGCTTTGACTAACGTCATCCCGGCGGTCGATGTTCCTCCTATCTTGGGCAGATCTACAGAATGAATAGCAAATTTTTTTTCCATACTTTATGACTGTACTCGTCAGTGTTTGTACCTTAAATAGTAGTAGGCCGGAATCGGCCAAAATGCATCGTTTGGCCTTGGAGCTATCAAAACCAGGCCCGTCCTCTTGGTCTTGAAAAGAGTGGCTCGAGCGTATAGAATCAGTCGTGGTTTTCTGGAATGACTTCTGCAAAATGTTACAGTAAAACAAAATTCGCTCAAAAATGGGGTTTTGTTCGAACCCCCCTCCCAAACCCCACGAAGACGGAGACGAGAACATATAAAAAATTAGAAACGAACATAAAACAATGATAATATATCATGAGCCAAACACGTGGTTACTATGCTATAACAACTGCATCACATTAAACGTATAAGTAAAATGTTAAGGCCGCTCTTGGCGTCTTGTATTATGTGGCGACTAAATAAAAACAAACAACATAGGTATGTGTGTCAAAATTTATATACTGCAATAATTATCTGTCATACATATTCCGCTCATATTCAATTCATATTACACAGAGCTATGGCTCTGCAATCAATAGTTAATTCAGGATTTTGGCCTGGAGCTTTTGCTTTTGATAGTCGACTATAACAGCAAAACACTCTGTATTATAAGCACGTAGAATTTTTGTTGGAAGAGATCAACATTGGCAATTATATTTTGGAGTGCCCCTCGATACACCCCACATCGCATCACAACTAGGGATAAACGCCGACAAATGTCACGATCAGTATTGCCACAGAGTGCCCCTCGATACACTCCACACCGCAGCCCAGCTAGGGATAAACGTCGACAAATGTCACGAACAGCATTGCCACAGAGTGCCCCTCGATACACTCCACACCGCATCCCAGCTAGGGATAAACGCCGACAAATATCACGACCAGTATTGCCACAGAGTGCCCCTCGATACACTCCACACCGCATCCCAGCTAGGGATAAAAAAACGACAAATGCAACCACACACCCACACACATCCACATACACCCACACAGCCATACCCGCATACACACACATAGATTTCGCTCTCTCATTATCTACTCGTTATTAATGTAACTACCGTATATCAACTGCAGGGATTCTGTTGTGCATGGAGTCAATAATTCGTTGTTATCTCACTGTTCGCCAGATGTCAGCACATACTGGGGGATATGTCGTCGTGATGATATTTGTTTGCACTGAATATGCTCTTTTCGGGAATGTGGACTAGCGAATATAGGACTGAAGATGTTGGGAGGAAAGATGTGCGAACGTCGAGACGAGGGGAGAGCAGAAGTTAAGAGGTGCGACGAGAGAATATGGGAGGGAGGGAATGGAAATATGAGCGGAGGGGTGAGACTGCGTGGAGGAAACAAACTGTGCTGAGTGGAGGATGTGAACAAGTGGAGATGAAAGAGTGAATGTGGAGGAGATGGAGATAAAATGTGAGGAGGAGTGTTGAACGAATGTAAGGATGAGAACCGAACAAATATGGGAAGAAGGGATTGGAACCGACCGACCGACCGACCGACCGACCGACCGACCGACCGACCGACCGACCGACCGACCGACCGACCGACCGACCGACCGACCGACCGACCGACCGACCGACCGACCGACCGACCGACCGACCGACCGACCGACCGACCGACCGACCGACCGACCGACCGACCGACCGACCGACCGACCGACCGACCGACCGACCGACCGACCGACCGACCGACCGACCGACCGACCGACCGACCGACCGACCGACCGACCGACCGACCGACCGACCGACCGACCGACCGACCGACCGACCGACCGACCGACCGACCGACCGACCGACCGACCGACCGACCGACCGACCGACCGACCGACCGACCGACCGACCGACCGACCGACCGACCGACCGACCCCGGGTTCTCTCGTTTGGGTGTTCTAACTAAGACGCCGCCCAGTGCCTGGTTAACCTGGTACAGGAAACCTAAGACTGTTGCAGTGAGGCAGTGCTGTGAAAGTGCGACCCTCACATACAAGTGGTACACTCGTGCCACCGCCCCCCCCCCCGCACACCCACAAGTGTTACACTCGTGCCAGGCCTCCACAAAAAAGGGTCCTCCACATAACTGGTCCTGTTTGGGATACGCATAGAATCATACATATCCGTCACGTCACGTTTAGGATAAACAATAATGTCGTACATACACGTAATATGGTAATCTGGCTAGGACATAAATAATACGTTTGTACACGTTATGTGGTAAGCTGGCTATGACATAAAAACATAAACAAATACACATGCGCGCGCGCGCGCGCGCGCACACACACACACACACACACACACACACACACACACACACACACACACACACACACACACAAACAAACACACACACACACACACACACACACACACACACACACACACACACACACACTCTCTCTCTCTCTCGCATACACACGCACGCAAACACACGAGCGCGGCGCACGCACGCACCCACCCACGTACACGCATGACTAGACCGTCACGCGTGGCTAACTTCTGACGCCGGTCGTTTAGCGGCGAGATTAGATCAGAGAATCAGTCAACAGCCGACACGCGACCCCCTGACAGAGACGAGCTCTCGTTGTGTGACTACAGAACACATAACAGTATTAATTGGATTCCTTATTAATTTCCCACCGAAATGTCTACATGTTTTCAAATCGTCCTCGTAATGCAAAAGACTTACGAATTACCATCAAGCTATATTGGCAGCAAACTGCCAGAGGGCAAATGTTGGTGTCTAGGGCAGGGTTTTCCTCCACGCTCTATCCAAATAACACAACGAAAACATTATAGAGCCATCAGAAAATGCATTTATTTAATTTCGTCTCTAGTCAGGTGCGAAACCGCAGGAAAAGGTTAGAGTAGAGTAAAACAGTCAGCCACGTTGCTATCGTACTTGATTGAAACATAAGCTTGAAGCCACATGTGAATTTGACATTGTCGCAACATGTATCAGTGATCTATCGTGTGTGGTCTGCTTTCGATATAAATGTTACTGCATTCTGAGCAAGAAATCGGCTGCCCAAAAGAACATACAATCGTAGGACGATATTATTAAAAGGGCAAATATGTTGACCAGGAACACGATCAGGATTAATGCATATGAAACTGATGTATCCCCTGCTTTAAGCAGCAGTGAGTCTCTTGCTAGCTCCTCCAGCTCCATTTCAGTGGTTCATCCAGGGTATCACCACCGGTCACGGACTCCTCATTTCCAAGCTGAATGTGTTCCACTTCTGCATCCGGAGAAGGTCGAGGCAGCCTCAGTCATTGGTACTTATAACAAGATTCCGATCGCTCCACCCCACCCACACGCACGCACGCACGCACGCACGCACGCACGCACGCAAGCAAGCACGCACACATACACACACGCCCGACTAACTGGGGGCACACATCAAAACAGAGAAGTAATATTCGATGTACTTTTTTTATTTAAGGATATGACTTTCAACCTTGCACGGAGTGGCGTATTTGGGGGGGGGGGGGGCATGACTGCCTTTGGCTCCAAGGTGTTTTTCAGTACAACCTGTTGCGCCACTACTTAATAGCATGGTAAACTAATGGGTGACTAAGCTTGCCACCCCCCAACACCCCCCCACATGGTCGTTATTCAGACACTTCTTTTAACTCCCTGCATATTTGTAAAACATTATGTGGTGACGTTACGCGTACTACGACAGTAACCAAACTGGTTGCTACACACGCGTATCGACTGTATGACTTCTTCCTTTCGTCCAAGTATAATTTTCGTCCATCTATCAAGCGACTTGTACAATCGTTTCTCTTTGCTGAAATTCCCGGATCAGGCGATCGATTACGTAACTAGTCATCGAAATTTCACCAAACTAACTGTCTGTTCCTGGTATCTGGATCGTTGTGTCATTTATGGATTTTACGGATAGGCACCATTCACAAATGATAAAACGAAATATAACAAACAAGTTTCGTCACAAATTGGTTGTCAGTTGAACATGAAATGGCGTAGATTTCAATCTCCCGGACTGATATCTTTTGCTTGCTTCAAAATGATGGAAACTACGCAATTGTTGAACGTGTCCAATCAATTTCCTTGTTGTTGTGCCTCTCTGTCTCCCCATGTTGAACATTTATGCGCGCGAACACACGCACGAACGCACGCTCGCTAACACGTACATAGCCACGCACCCATGCTCGCACGCACGCATCCGTCCACGCACGCTCGCATGCAGTCACGCACGCACGCACGCACGCCCGCACCAACGCACGATCGCACGCATGCATTCACACTCGCACATTCGCAGGCACCAACGCACGAACGCACGCACGCACGCAGGCACACAAGAATACACGCACACATGCTCGCTCGTTCTCTCGCACGCATCCGCGAACTATGCTCGCACTGGCTCCCCGTGATGCGCATTTATGCGCACGCACGCACGCACGCACGCACGCACGCACGCACGCTCGCACGCACGGAAGCACGCACGTATCCACGCACCCATGCTGGCTGGCACGCACGACCCACGCACAATTCGCTGTCTCATTATCTCCCACTTTTGTCTTCTTATCTTCGTTATTGATGTACAACTACCGTAGATGAACTGCAGCTATTCTGTCGTGGGGTCAATTATTCGTTGTTATTTTACTACTCGCCAGATGTCAGTGTTATCGTTTGGTTAGCCGAACCACTACAAAATTACACAATTGTCTACGCAGACAAAAGCCAACGTCTACGAATGTCACGCTGTTTGAGTACTATTCATACAACTTACGTAGAGTAGTGACGTCACAAGACTACCGATATTTAATCTACCCTTTTAAAATATGTGTTCTCCCACTGACATTTCCAATGTGGATACATTTTCATGACACTAATATTACGTCGACACGGTAAAAGTTGTCCTGTTCCCCCAACCCAATGCTTTAACGAGGAACGGATTCTTGTGACACACATACTTGTAAACATACTTGTGACACACCTACTTGTAAACATACTTGTGGACCTCTAACAGTTGTCAGTAGTTAGTGGAAGTTTCTGAGACCTCAAACTAATTCACGTGACAAACATCAAAGGCAAAACACCCTAATATCGCCCACTGCTAATGAGTGCGCGCAGCCAATCAGATCACCGCAGAGCGCCCCCTGGCGGTGGTAGCCGAGCGTGCGTGACGTAAGCGCCCCTAGCGACTGGAGGAGGAACGAACATTGACCATAGTCATCGATGGTGGACATAGGAACAAAGAAAATACACGTAATATCACCCACCCACCACCCACCCACCCACCCACCCACCCACCCACTCACCCACGTAAACACGTGACCGTGACCTCGACCCTGACGGAGTGACCAGTCCGAGTGGCTAGCTAATGTCAACTGGACGTCCGAACGACTGGAGTTAACTGTAAGCCGAAGCGTTTATCCAGCTGTGAGCCATAGCGCGAGATCAAAGGACGCTAATCTGTACAATGTAGCAAGTTAGCTGAGCTAATCAGTGATAAACAGCAACTATGTTGCAGTGACGACATTGATGTGGGACCGAGGCTTGTTATAGCCGGTTATATGGAGTGAACATAAGACGTGATAAAATTAAAACCGATAAAGATAAGACGAATGTGTAATAGTTAATAAGTAGCCGACATGCATGGCTACAATATAACCGCTGGACGACGGAAATCGGACCGTTCGTTAAATAAAATGTAGCAGGACGAAAATGGACTATGTGTAAAATATAATATGCCAACACGCAGTTGGAACAAGAACGCAATACAAGACGTGAATATAAGTTGATGCAAAATTTAATACATGAAAAATCACAAGTACAATATAAAGTAAACGATATTAGATATAATAACAATAATAATAATAATAATAATAAATGTTCGTGGGTATAAGTGGTCAAGGAGCGGTATTGAATGCGTTCAATAGTGATCGGCGCACGCAACGAACAGTCAGTTTGCGTGCTAACGATATTCGGAGAGACACAGATCTACGGCGACGGAACAGTGATGCATGATGAATTGGGCCTCGGTGAAGTCGACAGAGAATAGGTGTGGGAGATGGGGCGTGTATTAGGCGTAATTCATTCATCACAAGCTCCCAGTGCGTCATATGGGCACGGAAAGCGGCACGGAAATCGGCGTCATAGTCGTCGGCGAGGTCGACTTCATCGTCCCACGACTCCTGCGTGGTCGAGGGGGTGCGAAAGCCAGGACCGTAGTGGAAACAGATGTCCGACATGACATGGCGCCAACGGCTGGCATGTTCGGCGAATGCGGTGAAGAGATCGGCGTCGTGTAGTTGTTCCCGAAAGATCACGGCTGCTTGACATCTCCGGCGCTGTACGCTCACATCCATCAGCTCCATGAGCACGCACGCCCAGTAAAAGCGAGGTATGCTGTAAGTAAAGGATACAATCAGAGTGAGAACATGCATAGGCATCTATATATAACAGACGTAACCAAGCAACGAGAGAGAGATAGGTAATACGAAACCGATCGACTGGCAGACGTTATCGCTCGGCAAGCCACTACATATGGAACTTGGAACGTGGACCCGACGAACACTTAGCGAGACATGTATACACAGGAACGATAGAACAGTATGTAAATTGAAAAAAACAGGTAGGAGCTATGTAGAACTATGTAGAGCTATGAAAGTATAATATTAATAAATAAATAAATAAATAAATAAAAGACATACTCACACACTACGCATTAGAGGAAGCACCTCCATAATGACCAAAAAATTGGCAAAGTCTCGGACTTGCAGTACAGGCATGGTGAATTGAAGGTTGTCGACGTCGAATGCAATGGCGGTTGTGATGACGACACGACGATCTCAGCCGACTTATATAGCATGCTAGAAATAAGCCAGACAACTGACGTCAGCCTCGGAACAATACCACACTAATCAGAAAACAGATAAGCGGCCGGCAACTGTCAGCCTACCGACACCGGGCATCCATCACGCAAGGAAAAAGTGGGGGTTATGTACTCGACAGTGCTAGAACGGCGTGTAGTTAAGACAGTAACTGTACATTTTAACGTCATAAAGTCACCATGAACCGTCCTATAAAGTTTAGAGGCGGCAGACATTTTCTGTCCAATTTCTACGCGTGCAGGATACACGTGTGGAATAGACAATTTACCAGTGTCGAAAGTGCCTACCAATGGCGGAAATGCATGCATCATGGCGACATGCAGACTGCAGAAAAAATACTGTCCACGCGCACGGGTCTACAGGCGAAACATCTCAGCAAGAGCATACGAGAAAAGGAACAGTTACGCGCTGAATGGAACCAACAACGATATTCACTAATGTATGCGTTAGTTGCTGTTAAATATCGCGATCCAACCCTACGTAAACGACTGCTAGACACTGGGTATTCCCAGTTGAATGAATGGGTCAGGAGTCGGGAAGGATACTGGGGCGCACTGACATACAGTGGTCAAGCCGGTCAGAACATGTTAGGGCATATATTAATGCGAGTACGCGAGTTCATTCGATTGCGCAATACTCCCGCCAGACGATCACAAGACCGATGAACAGAGTACAGCGAGATAGCACACATCCAGCAGCAGCATCACGCGCTCGACCAAGGGTAGGTGATAAGAAAGCGCGCCATAGACAGTGGGAGGTGTATATAAACCCGACGCAGAGTGAACGAGGCACACAACCGCACTCCGATCCACAGCACACGTCGATACTTACTACCAGCATCAGCAGAGAACGAAATGGCCGCTCAACAAGCCGAGATGATGTCAGTCAGCCAACTCGAGAAGGAGGTATGTAACGGTACTTATATATTTAGACGGCCGTTAACCATAGTACAATGTGCTGTTCAAGATAAATATATAGTATATCCATCATGTCAGCAGTGTAACAAACGTGTGAGTCCTGAAAACAATGGCTTTGTGTGTCCTATCCATCGATGGCAGCGTGGTGTAGTGTATCAGTTCGCTATGCGTATCCTCCTACAAGACGCCATCGGCAGTGAAGTGTGGGCAACGTTATTTAATGTCAAGGCTGTCCAGGTGTTGGGATTCACGGCTAACGAATACATGACCATGAAGACAGATGCCGAGCGGTATGCAGCACTGGACATTTTGCGGGGGGCCCAAGTCATGGTGACCATTCGGAAACGCGAGGCGGGGCAGTATGTAAATTACACGGTGTCAGACTTGGAAGTAGTCACAGTGTGAATCATTCTGTTGACAGGCTGTCGCTACCGTCGCTGCTGTAGCTACTGCAGTTGCTACCGGAAGCAGTAGTGACGTCATCGACGTTGAGAGCCACTCTAAGGTAATGGAATGGTTACATGCTAATAGTTCGGAGATACTATTCTCCTCCTCTGCGGACAGCTGTTCACCGCCATCATTAATTAAAATATCAGATGACGAGGGGGAGGATAGCATTAGCATTAGCAGTAGCGATGATATGGAGGCCACGGTGGTTGGTTTAGATAGGATACGGGATCGAGCCGAAGCCATGACGAATGAAAATATTTTCTATAAGACACTAGAGGTCGCCAGCGTGCGATATGCCAGTGACGAGGTGGAACGCATAATGAATTTAAATGACGATAAGGATCGTTACGTACCATCGTCCAGCATGGTCATGCACGTCTTGCGGTGGTTATCTATAGATGTCATCGCAACGTGTGGGAATATGACATGGCGTAACCAAGTGACAGAATTGGTTAGAAAGAGTATGTACGAAAGATACAACGATATACAGGGCGACGCGGATGAATATGCCGAATGTGACTAGTTCTTTCTGTTCAATAGATGGGTCTGACGCAGCTGCAGAGAGCGTACAAACGACAGCTGACGGACCTGTATGACGCCGATGACGAGGACGAGGTGACGCCATCGTGGAAAAGACATAAACCAACCCCAGCAGATGGCGACACCAGAGTGGTGGTGAAGCACCGTTGCACGGGGCAACGCGTCACACCGACATCATCGCAGGATTACTACTGCGACTCGCCACCAGCAAACCAGGAGGCGGTGCTACCGTGGGGACCGGTGGAATTGTTGTCGGACTCTGACTCGGAGACTGTCATCGATTCTTCCATCCTCAACACCCCCCCTCATTACTACGACGATGTGGACGAGGATGCTATCGCCTCATCCCCCGCTCACGAGAAAGAGAACGATGACAATTTTACATTTAGTCCTGCATCGCCACCACCACTGACACAAAGCACACCCGAAGCCATGACAATACGGAGACTGTATGTATTCCCGGATGAAACCGTCGTTGTGACAGCAGACGGCGAACAGATCCGGATACCGGATCAAAACACTAAAATACACCCGATGATGATCACTCAGTCGACGTCGACCGTCGAGGACCCGAAGCCGTCGACCGTCGAGGACCCGAAGCCGTCGACCGTCGAGGACCCGAAGCCGTCGACGACGACGACGACGACAACCATCGAGGACCCGAAGCCGTCGACGTCGACCACAGAAGAAGAAGAAGATCCGAGAAAGGTGTGTTTTCTCGCAATGCAAACGCACATAGCATACTTGATTGCGCACCAGTGGCGGAAATCCGCCCCATCGACGGTGGAAGAAGTAACTGTGGACGTGTGCCGATCAATGGCAGTCACGGTGCTGTCGGCACCGTACCAAGAAATATTAATGAAATATGTGCGTTGTGCTATCCGTCAACCACGGTGAACAGTAGTATGTGATGAACAGTAGGCGGGAGTGAGTTAGTTAGGTAGTATGCAGTAGGTAGTTTGTATGCACTTATAACCACGGTATATGAACATTAGTAGTAGTAGTATTGTTGTTGTTGTTGTTGTTGTTATGTAGATTGAAGTGTACGACGAGGCACCCGTACTCCCAGCCAGCATTCGGAAGCGATCTGGAGTATTGAACGCCACGTATATGACGGCGTCAACAGAATATTATTATTAGTAAACATAACCATCTGACTATTTAGGTCCGTTAGTTGTAACTCCAGAATTGGTAGCTAAGAAAATAAAGGCAATGAAAGATAACAAATCACCGGGAGTGGATGGGATTCCTCCAAAATTACTAATGGAAACAGTAGAACAAATCAGTATACCACTTGCAAGAGTATTCAACTTGTCATTAAAAGAGGGAGTTGTTCCGTTTGAATGGAAAGAAGCAAACATCATACCATTATTTAAAAAGGGTTCGAGAAATAAGTCAGAGAATTACAGACCAGTGAGTTTAACGTCAGTGATTTGTAAATTATTAGAAAGGTTAATTAAAGACCATATGGTGGAATTCCTCGTTAAGCATAAATTATTAAATTCATCTCAACATGGATTCCTTAAAGCGAGGTCATGCTTAACAAATATGTTATGTTTTTTGGAAGAAATCACTAAGTGGATAGACGTGGGATCGCCAGTAGATATTATCTACTTAGATTTTCAGAAAGCTTTTGACAAAGTGCCACATCAAAGATTACTACTTCAATTAAAAGCCCATGGTATCGGGGACAGCATAACTGACTGGATAGAACAATGGCTGACTGACAGAAGACAACGAGTTGTAGTAGATGGAGAAGTTTCAAATTGGAAATCGGTTTTGAGTGGGGTACCTCAAGGATCAGTGTTAGGACCTATATTATTCTTAATTTATATCAATGACTTGGACGACAGTATAACAAGTAACGTACTGAAATTTGCGGATGACACAAAACTGTTTAGAAAGGTTAATACTGATGGTGATAAACAACATTTACAAAACGATCTAGACAGATTAGTGAAATGGTCTGAGAAATGGCAGATGTTGTTCAATTTTGGGAAATGTAAATGCCTACATACAGGACATAGGAACTTGAATGTAAACTATAAAATGGGAGATACTGTTCTGGGTACTACTGTAAAAGAAAAGGACTTAGGAGTTACAATAAGCGCTGATATGAAAGTTTCAGAGCAGTGTGGTATTGCAGCATCAAAGGGTAATCAAATTCTTGGATTGATTAGAAAAAACATAACATACAAGGGAAAAAAGTTAATTATACCTCTTTATAAAGCAATAGTTAGACCTCATTTAGAATACTGTATACAAGCATGGAGACCATATCGTAAGAAAGATATAGATACGCTTGAACGCATACAAAGGAGAGCAACTAAAATGATTCCAGAACTGAGAGTCCTTAGTTATGAAGAACGCCTGAAAGAATGTGGTTTAACAACTCTAGAGACAAGGAGGTTAAGAGGAGATCAGATTGAAGTTTTTAAGATATTGAATGGGTATGAAAATATTGATAGAAATATGTTTTTCTCACTCAAGAAGGATAGCAGAACTAGAGGACATGACGTAAAATTAGTAAAGGATCAATGTAGATTGGACATCAGGAAGCACTCGTTCTCACAGAGGACAATAAATGAATGGAACAAATTGTCTACAGATTGTGTAACTGCTAGCAGCGTGAATATGTTTAAAAACAAGGTTGACACATATCTCAGGAGGGCGGGTTATAAGTAGATGAACATTGTTGGACTCTCGATAAGCCAATGGCTTCCTTGTCCACTTGCCATCTGGGCCTTTGGCTTGGATGGCAAATCTTGTTAAATCTTGTTAAACCGAGTTAGTAGGTAGTATTAAGTAATATGGAGTGAAATATGAATATCTTTTAATTTGTTCTGTAGGATGATGATGACGTACCTGTGCTACCGATTGAAGCGCGTAGGCGAGCAAGCCGTGAATTAATAGTGCTACTACTAGAATATATCATATCGACACACGATGAACAATAGGTCTATTTCTTTATGTAGGAGGAGGTGAAGGAGGAGGTGAAAGAGGAGGAGGAGGCACCCGTACTAGCACGGGCCGAGAGGACACGCACATTACATAGATTACTACAGATAATTGTTGATTTTATGGTTGAAACCCCCGCATTTTAAGAAGCACCGTTTGCAACGGAATAACAGTAGTTAGTCGCTCTCTCTTTTATTGTATGCTTGTAGTTGCATGACATAGAGTAATGTCTATATATATATATATATATATATATACCTACAGACTTATATAGTATTCATCATCATCATTGTACGTAACCTCTGTCGTGGTGTAAAAGCCCACAAGTTAATAACCATGGAACTAGCCACTGGCGTATCGATAACCGATCGTAAGCTAGAGGTCACTGTCGCGGATGTAACAATCCCACAAACCTTAAAGTCGTCATAGTAATTATATAAGTCTAACCGTGTATATATGTATATGTATATGTATATTATGTATATGTCTATGTCAGTATATACTCAATAAAACGTCATACAATGAATGAAACGTGTTGTCAGTGGTGTTGAAAGAGAACCCGTAGCCATCGATAGTCGGACACACAGTAGCCAATACCACAGGATCACACCTTAGGTCATACACCCTTCACCAATCACCATGCACCAACCACCACCACAGTCACCAACACCGCCACCACCACCACCACCACCACACGTACTATATAGCTGTACTAAGGACCGCTGTCTCTCAGTTGTAGATACGTAGAGCATCATGAAACGTCACCAATGTCGTCACTGCGGACTGGTGCTCGACACGTATGCAACGCTAAAACGCCACCTAGCGAGACATGCAACACCGACAGTGACTGAACACACGTATTCGGTGGCGCAGCCATTAGAGGTGCCAATAGAGGTGCCACCTAGCGACCAGGCAAAGCGAACGAAATATTCGTGTAAATGCGATGCAACGTTTGAGATATGGGACGATCTGCAACAACATGTGAGGTCCGTATGTCGTCTTAGCAGTAGCAGCAGCAGCAGTAGCAGTAGCAGTAGAAGTAATAGAAAACAGACCACAGTGTACACATGTGCGAAATGTGGAAAGAAGTTCACTAGACTCGGTCACCTGACCAGGCACGCGCGAATAGCGTGTACCGACGACGACGACGTCACGAAGCCACCATCGCCGAAGAGATCAATCAGGGAAGACACCACACCCCACCATCCACTCGTTACCGATGCAGACCCCATAGACCCACCTGCTCGACTCCCCTTCGCCGACAACCTGTCGACGGAACTGTTAGATGTCGTACGAGCGCACTGGTCGACCATACGGACACGTGTAACGAGAGGTCCTCTCCAGTGCAGGTACGATTACAGATTAACGACTCTGGACACGACCGTTCTAGAGACGCCGTTGAAGAACGTGTTCCAGGAACAGACCAACGCTTTCAAGATTAACCTCAGTTACGGGTTCATTCTGAGGAACAAGAACACGGGTCAATACAAGTACTACCATCCCTCGTGCAACTGCTGTGGACGCTACCTGGACGAGCCCAGTCTCATCATCAACAGCAAGGACTTTGATAAGTTCCTCGAACGCATCCGAGAAACGGACGTCTTGCAATGGGCCATCAATCAAAGACCGGATTCGGCGTGGGTGTGCGAACTCGTGACCAATGTCACATTTTTCGTCAATCGCATCATCGAACACCCGATAGGATGTGTAGGAATGACCGACCTTCCAATGTACATCAAGAAGAACAAAGCCGTCATCGGATTGGAAAAGGAGCCCATCCATGCCAAGAGGTACAGTGACAACCTGTGTCTCTTCCGATGTCTGGCCCTGCATCGCGGATGTGAAAGTCGTCGATTGGAACCAGCTGTGAAGACGCTGTACGAGACTTACGTCCAAGACGGCGTACCCATGGCAGCATTTGCCGGGGTCACGATGGACGACCTCTATCGTGTAGAGACCACGTTCCAAACGAATGTGTGCGTGTACAGTCTCGTAAAACCGGATGGAGAAGATGGAGAGCCAACTGCAGAACTCGTTCGTCGCTCGGTACGTAAGTACCCTGACACACTCTACCTCAATCTTCACGGGACACATTTTTCCCTCATCCAGGATAGACGCATGTACTGTCACTCGTACAGATGTCGGAAGTGTGGGGACTGTTTGTGGAAAGACGCATGGAGTCTACGCAACCACGAGAGCACGTGTACGGGGGGTGTGCGCCGAGTCTATCCTGGTGGCGTGTACCATTCGACTCCGTCGGTGTTCGAACGTTTGGCAGACGAGAACATCCGAGTGGCCGAAGCGTTGCAGTACTATCCGTACCGAGCCACCTTCGACTTCGAGTGTTGGTTCGACACCGAACACCTTCCGTCTGACAGTGCCCAGGTTCACTGGGTTGCGCGTCACGTCCCGCTGAGCGTCAGCGTGGCATCCAACGTACCCGGACACGAACAGGTGACATGCATCGTCACGGACGGAGACACCAACAAGTTGGTGAGCACCATGATGACTATCTTGCAATCGATGAGCGAGGCCGCGTACGACAAGATCAAAGACTCATACGATCATGTGTTGGACCAACTAGCAGAAGAGCTGACGAAATGGGACGCACGGGAGGCAGCTGCACGGGAGGCAGCTGCACGAGAGACCACCGAGAAGAAAGCTCGACCGGCAACCAATCCGTACAAAACGCTGATGGGACAACTGTATGGATGGATGCGTCAGTTACCTGTCATCGGGTTCAATTCGGGGAAGTATGATCTCAATGCCATCAAACAGTTCCTCATACCGTACTTCCTGACGACTTCAAAGACCGTGGAACAAGACGAAGCCGAGGACGAGGACGAGAGGGAGCAAGAGGGCAACAAGACAGAAGAGAACGACGGCGTCGGGGCAATGTTCGTCATCAAACGCAACAACACTTTCATGTGTCTTTCGACGGATCAGCTGAAATTCCTAGACATGATCAACTACATAGCCCCCGGGTTCAGCTACGACAAGTATCTGAAAGCGTACGGATGCGAGGTGACGAAAGGTCATTTCCCGTACGAGTACATGGACCGTCTGGAGAGACTCGACGACACCGCACTTCCACCGAAAGAGGCCTTCTTCAGTCGACTGAAGAACGAAGGTATTTCAGACGAGGATTACGCCAGTTGTCAGGAGGCCTGGCGCGTCAATGGCATGACGACGTTGCGGGACTTTCTCGTCTGGTACAACAACAGGGACGTGGTTCCCTTTCTACAGGCCATCGACAGACAGTTCGCGTTCTATCGACAACGGGGAATAGACATGTTCAAGCAAGGTATCAGCGTACCTGGTCTGACCCTGCTGTACCTGTTCAACGACCTTCCAGAGAAGACCTACTTTACCATCTTCAACGAGAAGAATAAAGACCTGCACGACCTCGTTAAAGAGAACATTGTAGGCGGGCCTTCGATCATCTTTCATCGCTATCACGAGAAAGGGGTCACCACGCTACGTCAGAACGAGTACGGAGAGGCGGCTCGTCCTTGTCGAGCGATCGTCGGATACGATGCGAACGCACTGTACCTGTGGTCGCTCATGCAAGACATGCCTATGGGATGGTACACGCGACGACGAGCAGAGAAGGACTTCCGCCCCGAATCGGCGCAGCTGTACGGACAGATGGCTGGAGAATGGTTGACGTGGGAATCCGAACGCACGGGACGTTCCATACGGCATCAGATCAACGGACGAGAGAAGAGAATAGGCAAACATCGGGTGGACGGATGGTGCAGCGAGACGAAGACGGCTTATCAGTTCCAAGGGTGCTTTTTTCACGGTTGCTCGTGCAACCGTGACGAGGTGAACGCCGTCAACGGGAGACCAATGGCGGAACTGCTCGCCGCGACCCGAAAGACCACCGCCTACCTACGACACTTTGTCACAGTCGTCGAGTTGTGGGAATGCGAGTGGAAAGAGATGAGACGAACCCCGGCCGTACGCAAGTGTGTGGATGCAGCATTTCCCCGACGTCGACACGTGCGATGGACGATGACGTCACAACAGATCCTGAACGGCGTGCGTGCAGGAACCGTGTTCGGCATGATCGAGTGCGACATACGCGTACCGGAAGAATTGCGCGCGCACTTTGCCGAGATGCAGCCCGTGTTCAAGAACATCAGTCTGATACGCGAGGATCTCGGGCCGTTCATGCGCCGATACGCCGAAGAACACGACATCATGAAGACTCCGCGACGCATGCTCGTGGGTAGTTATTGCGGCGATAAGATACTGCTCGCAACGCCACTGCTGCGATGGTATCTGGACCACGGTCTCGAGGTACTGCACGTGTACCAGGTCATCGAATACGATCCTATTCCGTGTTTCCGGCGGTTCGGCGATGCAGTGTCCAAGGCCCGACGCGAGGGCGACGTTCACCAAGACAAGACCATCATCGCGGACACCATGAAGTTGCTGGGGAACTCGGGCTACGGAAAGACCATCACCAACGTTGACCGACATCGTGACGTCAGCTACTGCACGGAGAAGGCGGCATCGCTCCTGGTCAACGATAAACGGTTCCGACAACTCGAGATCGTCGTCGACGATGCGTACGAGATAGAGTTGAACAAGAAAACCGTCAAGTACACCCTACCCGTACACGTGGGATTCTTCGTTCTGCAGTACGCCAAGATGCGCATGTTGCAGTTCTATTACGACTTCATCATCAGATACGTGGAGCGCCCTCTGTTCGAGTACTGAGAGATGGATACAGATAGTGCCTATTTAGCCTTGGCCGGCGAGTCCGTCGACGACCTCGTGACCCCGGAACAACGAGAACATTATTTCCGACATCGTTCCGAATGGCTCCCGTCCGAATGTTGCGACGACCATCGGAACGACTACGTGCGCTGTCGTCTCGCCAATCGACCGTGGGTCGGAGACGAGGCGTGCTGTAAGGCGCGACGAGCGTTCGACAAGAGGACACCGGGTCTGTTCAAGGTCGAGTGGTTCGGTGCCGGGTTCGTGGGGTTGTGTAGCAAGACGTACTATTGTTTCGGAGCCACCGACAAGTACAGCACCAAAGGACTGAGCAAACGGCACAACACCATCGACAAGGACGCGTTCCTGGCGGTGCTCACCAATCGTCGGAGCGGAGGTGGATCGAACCGTGGTTTCCGGGTGCATAAATCTACTGTGATGACGTACGTGCAGGCACGGGATGCACTCACCTTCTTTTACGCCAAACGCGTGGTGCACGAGGATGGGGTGACCACGGGTCCGGTGGACGTGTAGAAAAGGCGATGCACGCTGCACTCGTTTCATACGCAATCATGGATGCACGATGGAAACACCCCTTCACGTGCATCGTCGCCGGACCGACGGGGTGCGGCAAGAGTACTTTCGTGACGCGTATGTTGCGTCACGCCGCTGCGATGATCGATCCACCGCCCGAACAAATAACGTGGTGTTACGGAGAATGGCAAGAGGCTTACGCAACGACGAACTTGGGTCACGTGCGATTCGAGGAAGGGTTACCGACGGCGGCCATGTTCGATCCGACAACGAGGAACCTCATCGTCATAGACGATCTCATGGCAGAAACGGACGAACGGGTCACGACCTTGTTCACTAAACAAAGTCACCACAGGAACACGTCCGTGCTGTATCTCGTACAGAACCTGTTCCCTAAAAACAAAGAGAGTCGCACCATCAGTCTGAATTCGCAGTACATGGTGGTGTTCAAGAATCCACGTGACGCATCGCAGATGGCGACCTTGGCGCGGCAGATGTATCCGGGACGCGACAAGTTCGTGCAAGAGGCGTTTAAAGACGCCACGGCGGTACCGTACGGTTATCTATTGGTCGATCTCAAACAGGACACGCCCGAGGACATGCGTCTGCGCACGGCCATCTTTCCAGACGACGGTGTTCAGTACGTGTACCTGCCGAAGGTATAAACGACCGAGTGTGTGGATAGTCTCTTCATTCGCATCATGTCTGCCCTGGTGAAGAGACACATCGTGTGCATACAGGCGCTGGCCAGAGTCAAGAACAACAAAATTAAAAAGGCCATAATCGCCAACGCCGACGCCGAACTGCTGTGTGCACTAGCCGAGTGTGCCTACAACATACTAACAAAGAACATTCCATTGACCGCTTTACAGAGGCGACGATTGCATAAATACAAGGCGAAGTTACGCGAGTTGGCTAATAGACGAACGCTCGCTGCCAGAAGAAGACGCATCTTGCTGCAACCGCAGGTTGGCGCGGGACAGAGCGGCGGTTTCCTATCGGCCTTCCTAGCACCGTTGGCAAGTTCGGTCTTGATACCCTTGCTCCAACAGGTGCTGACCCAACGGTAGATACATGGAACACGCACGCAAGATGGCCTTGGTGGACCCGCGCCTGTTGGACACGCTTCGGTCACCCCCACCCCCACCCGCGACCGACACCTTAGGCAAGAAGGTGCAAGCCCTCGATGACGAGATGAAGACCATCCTAGATAGAAATGACCTAGACGACGGGACCAAGGTGACCCTGTATAATCAGGTGTTGCAGCGGTACAACGTCTTGGCCACTAAACGCATCAAGGAACCGCTACGCGTGGTCACGGTGAACGAGTCGGAGGTGGCGTCGGAGTCGGGGTCGGAGGGTGCAGTCCGCGCTCCTATTAGCGGACTGGAGGCCACCGTCTTGGCCACCGTACCCAGGACCATGCAGGCCAAAGCCAGCCGTTTGATGGAGCATCTCAAGAAAGACATCACGTGGACCGCTCGCGGTGAACTGATACACGAGGGCGTGCCGGTTGTCGGAAGTAACGTGGTGGATCTCGTTAACGAC
Source organism: Lamellibrachia columna (assembly GCA_963662155.1). Classification (NCBI taxonomy): domain Eukaryota; kingdom Metazoa; phylum Annelida; class Polychaeta; order Sabellida; family Siboglinidae; genus Lamellibrachia; species Lamellibrachia columna. The sequence continues at coordinate 19,778,378 of OY759268.1, forward strand.
CTGTTGCGTAAGAGCAAGACCGCTCCGACGGGTTGGCAGCCGTTCGCACGACAACTCCGTGCCATCAACCTACCCATGACGTTGGTCGGTAACGTCGCCAGAAGAGCCTACATACGTCCGGAGCCTTCGATCACTCCCTCTCGTCGATCCAGTCCTACTCCGCGTGCTGCATCAGGTAGTGCACGAAGATCGCTAAGTTGGACACCCCTCGCCCGTCAGAGTCGTCGAATGGAACATACCATGCCCACCCCACCCCCCGAAAGACGCAAGGCTTTGACGTCATTGGCTGGTTGGGACAACCTATAGGATGGTACGATGCGTGTCCGTAGCACAGTGTTCGTCATGTCGCCCGATCCACAGGACCTCGTTTACCGTTCCATCGTCGGTGCGATATGTATCAGTGGACTTTACATGATTGCTCACAGTCTAGTCCTCAGTTTTATGCCACAGACGTTATTCGAACCCCCCTCGCTCGACGAATGGACCATTCCTCGTCCACCCACCCACCCTCCCCCCGCATCGCGCAAGGCTTCGTCGTCATTGGCTGGATGGAACAACGTATAAGGTGGTACGACGCGTATCCGTAGCAGTCATGCTCATCGATCCACAGGACGCGTACCGATCCATCGTCGCTGCGCTATTGTTACCGTGCTGGGAGACGTTGCAGCCGACATTCTTATACAACAGGTGTTATTCCGACTATGGTTACTCCGCTAGACCGTTGTTGTTCCACCGCTGTCATTGTGGGTGCCATAGTGTGTGTCCTAATACACGTCGGCGTGCTCCTCGTCATTCGTCAACAGTGGGACTCCGGAGTCAACGGCACCGCCCCCGTCAACACATCGATCCTCCACCTCTTTTGATGGCTCAGAGGGGAGAACGCTCCTTGAGCGAGGTCTACTTCGATCCCACGAAGGTAGGCAGTTATGGCGGCGTCGATGGCTTGCGACGCGTCACGCGCCTGCCACAGAAGACCGTCAAGGCATGGTTGTCGGCACAGGACGCCTACACCTTACACAAACCAGCAAGACGTCATTCCAAGAGACGACGCGTCATCGTGGGTGGTATGCATCAGCAGTGGCAGGCCGATCTCGTAGACATGACGAAGGTCAAAGACGTCAACGACGGTATGGCCTTTCTCCTCACGATGATCGACGTCTTCTCGAAAGTGGCCTGGTGTGTTCCCATGAAGAACAAGTCCGCGGCGTCGTTGGTAAAAGCGCTGCAATCCAAGTTCGTCGACGTTTGCCCCCTGACCTTGCAGACGGATCAAGGCAGAGAATTTCGGAACAAATCCGTTCGGGCGCTATTGAAGCGTTACGACATCCATTACTTCTACACGCACAACGCGGAGACGAAGGCAGCCGTCGTGGAACGGTTCAACCGAACGTTGAAGACGCGCATGTGGCGCTACTTCACGAAACACCAGACGTGGCGGTACGTCGACATCCTTCCGGACTTGATGCGATCGTATAACAATGCCCGCCACCGCATGATCGGTATGGCGCCGTCACAGGTGAATGCACAGAACCAAGAACAGGTGTGGCAACGTCTGTACGGTCACGATGGCAAGGGCGTGCCCAAGTTGCGCGTGTCGGATCGCGTGCGTGTCAGCAAGTACAAACGCACGTTCGAAAAGGGCTACGAGACGAACTGGAGCGAAGAGTTGTTCACGGTACACGAGGTTCACCCCTCCGACCCACCCGTGTATCGCTTGCGGGACGATCTCGGCGAAGAGCTGGAGGGTACCTTCTACGAACTGGAGCTGCAGAAGGTGACGGTACCCTTTGATAAAGTGTACCGTGTTGAAGCGGTACTGAAACGCCGTACGGTTGGTAAACGTAAGGAAGCTTTGGTGAAATGGTTCGGCCATTCCTCCTACTTCAACAGCTGGATCGATGCCAAGGGACTCGTCAACTATAAAGCCTAGCCGCGCACATGACGACACTGCATTCGAGGAATGACACACGACGCGACACCACCACCACCACCGACCTGCCTCACCACCATAGACGAGGAGGAGACGGAGGAGAAGGAGCAGGACGCGGATTGTACTGACGCTGCACCGAACGAGCCAGACAGCACTCCCTGGCATATTTTCGGTACCGCGTGTCCCAAAGAGGAGATCGTGTTTCTGTGTCAGGTCGTCGTCCTGTACACGGTCATTCTGATCAGCATTTACAACCTGACGACAGGTCGCGGCGATTCTAATCTGTGGACGGCTCTGTTGAGTAGTTCGTTGGGTTACCTACTGCCCAATCCCACGTTGAGACGCAATGGCGACTGATTTCTACATGACGCTACCCAGCAACGCTTCCATGGAGATGCACCCCGACAACACCTTGACCCATTACGTCACGCACTTACCTCAACGCATAGATCTTACCGGCGAGTGGGAGTGTGGATTGGCTGAAGTCCAGTATCCGCACACTTGGTACAACGTCACAGAGAACGATGCCTGGTTATTCCTCAACCCGGTCGATGCTCCGCACACGTACCGACGTACGAAGTTGTCGTGTGGGTATTACGACGATCCGTTAACATTGATGTATCACGTCAACAAGGGACTGTACACTCTGAGGACGTCGACTACGCAGGCGCAAATGAGCTATAGTTCCGTCACTCAGAAAATGACGTTACACATGACAGCGAACACCCTGTTCACCTTACCGCACCACACGACGGCGTCCATGTTAGGATTCCGTAAACCCGTAGCCAGCGACTCGGTTACGGCGTCATCCTCCACCACCATGGACTCCCGCCCTTCCGACTCGTCGTATCCCTTCCACTTCGAGGCCGAAGATGTGGTGAACTTGACACAGGGGTTCGACACCCTATACGTCTACACGAACATCGTGGAGTCTCGCATAGTGGGTGACACTCTCGCACCTCTGTTGCGACCCATTCCGATTAGCGGACGTAACGGTGCCAGGGTGTCCGCTCGTTTCACTAACGTGCACTACGTGCCTCTGTTGTACTCGCACTTCGATTCGATCGAGGTGGATATAAGGGACGACATGGGTCGGCACGTGCCATTCGAATACGGTAGAGTGACGGTGACGCTTCATTTTCGTCGACGCAGGTCCAGACTGTTCTGATGAATTACAACGATTATTACGCACGCCAGGCTGGCGGTGCGCTGCCCTACTTCGCCGGTGCGCCATACCAGCGAGGTCACGGACTGGGCAGTCTGTTCGGCAGTCTGTTGCGCAGCGTCATGCCGCTCTTCAAGAGAGGTGCCGTGGCGTTGGGCAAGGGAGCGTTGAAGACCGGCGTTCGCATAGCCGACGACGTCTTATCGGGACAGAACATAAAAACGGCTGCCAAACGACGCGTCACCGATGCCGTGCTCAGCAGTATTCGGAGCCCCCCTGGTAAACGTATAAAACGAGCGGCCGCAAGGCCGACCGTCACTGCAGTAAAGAGACGCCGCAAGAAACGGACGTCCCAGAAACGCGTGGCCGACATATTCGACAACAGAGATGGCGTTCGTGCATAGACAGTCGTGCGAGGGAGTCAAGACCGAGCTGGATCTCTTTACCGTACCCCCACTCAGAACTGCATCGCCGACAGTCATGTGGTGGAACATCAACCCACGGCCTCTCTGGACTCTGGAGGACCGATCGAATTCTTCATCCCCGGATCGGGAGACGATTACATAGATCTCGCCAACACGATGCTCCACTTGCAGGTGAAGGTGACGCGCTCCGACGGTAACCCTCTCGATGCGGGCGACCCCGTGGGACCGGTGAACAACTTCTTGCATTCGCTGTTCAGCCACATCGACCTCTCTCTCAACGACACGCTCGTGACCTCTTCGGCCTCCAACTCGTACCCGTATCGATCCTACATAGAGACGCTGCTGAGTTACGGATTCGATGCCAAGTCGACGCAGCTGACGAATCAGCTGTGGTACAAGGACAAGGCTAGTCGCATGCACGCCTCCGAGCTAGCCGCCGGACCCGATCCTAACCCCGGGTTCGTGACTCGACGAGACTACATAGCCGGCAGTCGCGTGGTCGACATGATAGGTCGTCTCCACGTGGATATGTTTCTCCAGGATAAATTCCTGATCAACGGTGTCGACGTCAAGTTGCGACTGGTGCGCAGCACGCCCGCGTTTGCGCTGATAGCCGGTGGAGCGAACGAGTACAAGATAGTCGTCGTCAACGCGTCCTTGTTCGTGAAGAAGGCCACCGTCAATCCAGCCGTGCAGAAGGCTCACATCATGGCTCTCGATCGGACCACGGTCAAGTATGCGTTACGACCCGTCGAATGCAAGGTGTACTCCATTCCCACGGGCGCTCTGTCGCACACCCACGAGAACCTGTTCCTCGGCTCCCTGCCGAAACGTCTCGTACTGTGCTGCATCGACAACGACGCCTACAACGGCACGTACGCCACAAACCCATTTCACGCCAAGAACAACGCCATCAGCTTCGTCTCCGTGTACGTGGACGGTCGTCAGATACCCGCCAAACCCTTCCAGCCCAACTTCGCTGAAAACCTCTTCGCCAGGAGCTACGCGAGCATGTTCACCTCGACCAGCAAGATATGGCAGGACGAGGGGAACGGTCTGACTCGCGACGAGTACCGAGACGGCTACACCTTCTTCTGTTTCGACCTTACCCCAGACCAGTGCGACGGTCCCTGCTTTAATCTGGTACAAAAGGGCAACCTGCGCTTAGAATTTCATTTCCGAGAAGCGCTTCGGACCACCGTGAACGTCGTCGCCTACGCCGAATTCGAGTCCGTGCTGGAAATAGACAAGAACCGCAACGTCATCTACGACTACTGAGATGGACACCCTGCAGATCGCCCGTCTACTGGCGATGGATCCGAACACCGCGTCCGTCTTTGGCGGCGTCGTACCCCGAGATGGACTGCCTGCAACAATTGACGCTTTGCCGATCGCCTTCGTGTGCAACACCGACGACGGTGACGAACCGGGCGAACATTGGATAGCGCTGTACCTGTCCTCCGACGGGCGCGGCGAATACTTCTGTTCGTACGGTCTGCCGCCTCGCCACGCGGCGTTCCGCACCTTCTTGAACAAACACTGTTCCGAGTGGACTCATAATAGCAAGAGACTTCAGAGTGGTGTGTCTAACGTTTGCGGACAATGTTGCGTCACTTATATCATGCTTCGTTGTAACGGCGCTCCTATGAGAACTTTCGTCAACGCTTTCCACACCGATCTGGTCGCTAACGATTGTCGCGTGTTCGATTGGATTAGGCTGCTAAAAAAGGGTATACCGTACTATAACGTATCATACTGAGCCTCTGGCGCGGTGGTCGCTCCACCCGTAAGCTCGCCCTCGAACCTCTGGCGCGGTGGAGACACCCGTAAGTTCGCGACCTCTGGCGCGATGGTCACCATTCGCAAGTCGCCTCCACTTCATCTTCATCTTCATCATACCCAGCTCGTTGTATCCAATCGCATACGATCGCCTCGTTTGTACTGCTGCCGCTTTGTTGTATTCAATAAAATACATGTGCACCGTACGATTGTGTTCGTCTCCTTACTATGTTAACGACCCTTCGGTAAACGTAACTAGTTCCTCCTCCAGTCGCTAGGGGCGCTTACGTCACGCACGCTCGGCTACCACCGCCAGGGGGCGCTCTGCGGTGATCTGATTGGCTGCGCGCACTCATTAGCAGTGGGCGATATTAGGGTGTTTTGCCTTTGATGTTTGTCACGTGAATTAGTTTGAGGTCTCAGAAACTTCCACTAAGTACTGTTGTCTCTCTAGCACCCACACATCCTCACTAAGCTCATAAAGTTCAAGTAATTACGTGAAACTTGTGAAAGCTATATTGTTCTTCCACTCCTCACATTGGGGGACGCATCGTCTGGTGATGTTTGGCCGCGCTGAGTACGACCTTTCAGCTGATTGGACGAGCGAAAACGAGGACGAGGTAGTGAGGTATGGGAGGGAGACTAATGTAGGGACGAGGGGAGAGCAAGCATTGAGATATGGGGAATGTGGAGAAGAGGGAATGTTACAATGAGTGGAAAGACGAGCGAATATGGGAAAGATGGGAGGCCAACTGCGGGGAAGAGTTGGGATGAGGACCAGTAAATGTGGGGAATAAGCAGAAACGGTGCTGGGAGGAGGAACCAGTGAATGTGAAGATTAGGGAAAAAAGGTGTCGGGAGAAGGAACCAGTGAATGTGGGGAATAGGAAGAAAAAGTGTGAGGAGAAAGAACCAGTGGATGTGGGGAATACGGAAAAAAGGTGTTGGGAGGAGGAATCAGTGAATGTGGGGAATAGGGAGAAAGGTAGTTGGGAGAAGGAACCAGTGAATGTGGGGAATAGGTAGAAAAGTTGTTGGGTGAAGGAACCAGTGAATATGAGGAATATGGAGAAAAGGTGTTGCAGAAGGAACCAGTGAATGTGGGGAATAGGGAGAAAGGTTGTTGGGAGAAGGAACCAGTGAATGTGGGCAATAGGGAGAAAAGGTGTTGAGAGGAGGAACCAGTGAATGCGGGGAATGGGGAGAAAGGTTGTTGGAAGGAGGAACAAGTGAATGCGGGGAATAGGGAGAAAAGGTGTTGGGAGAAGGAACCAGTGAATGTGGGGAATAGGGAGAAAAGGTGTTGGAGAAGGAACCAATGAATGTGGGGAATAGGGAGAAAGGTTGTTGGGAGAAGGAACCAGTGAATGTGGGGAATAGGGAGAAACGTTGTTGGGAGAAGGAACCAGTGAATGTGGGGAATAGGGAAAAAGGTTGTTGGGAGAAGGAACCAGTGAATGTGGGGAATAGGGATACAGGTTGTTGGGAGAAGGAACCAGTGAATGTGGGCAATAGGGAGAAAAGGTGTTGGGAGGAGGAACCAGTGAATGTGGGGAATGGGGAGAAAGGTTGTTGGAAGGAGGAACAAGTGAATGCGGGGAATAGGGAGAAAAGGTGGTGGGAGAAGGAACCAGTGAATGTGGGGAATAGGGAGAAAAGGTGTTGGAGAAGGAACCAGTGAATGTGGGGAATAGGGAGAAAGGTTGTTGGGAGAAGGAACCAGTGAATGTGGGGAATAGGGAGAAACGTTGTTGGGAGAAGGAACCAGTGAATGTGGGGAATAGGGAGAAAGGTTGTTGGGAGAAGGAACCAGTGAATGTGGGGAATAGGGATACAGGTTGTTGGGAGAAGGATCCAGTGAATGTGGGGAATAGGGAGAAAGGTTGTTGGGAGAAGAAACCAGTGAATGTGGGGAATAGGGAGAAAGGTTGTTGGGAGAAGGAACCAGTGAATGTGGGGAATAGGGAGAAAGGTTGTTGGGAGAAGGAACCAGTGAATGTGGGGAATAGGGATACAGGTTGTTGGGAGAAGGATCCAGTGAATGTGGGGAATAGGGAGAAAGGTTGTTGGGAGAAGAAACCAGTGAATGTGGGGAATAGGGAGAAAGGTTGTTGGGAGAAGGAACCAGTGAATGTGGGGAATAGGGAGAAAGGTTGTTGGGAGAAGGAACCAGTGAATGTGGGGAATAGGGAGAAAAGTGTTGGGAGGAGGAACCAGTGAATGTGGGGAATATGGAGAAAAGGTGTTGGAGATGGAACCAGTGAATGTGGGGAATAGGGAGAAAAGGTGTTGGGAAGAGGAACCATTGAACGTGTGAAAGGTGTCATTGTGTGGCTGGCATGGCTGGTATTTGCTGGTTCGAATAAATCCGTGACCAAAATTAAGCAACTCAGAAAAATGTCCTTCGTTAAGATAAAATACGTGTTAGTCTCTTTGTGTGCAAAGATACTTCAATTGTAATTGAATTGTACACATTGTCGTATGAATAAATACATAATTTTACTATTACTACACTACCGTGAAAAAAATCCGTATTGTATACGGACAATACGTACGACGTCGCAAGTCTGAATTTTGGGTCGATTACATTAGGCCTTATCTTGCCTAACACCAGATTATGGGTGTCCAAAATTACACAATTTCAACTGTTTTATCTAAGAAAACGTCAAATGGTTGGGACCCCCACCCCCACGAGACTCGTTGCGCTTCATACATTACCTTGGACCCCCCCTTTTCTAAAACCTGGATCCACCCCTGAAGACAAACATGTGACAGACATTCCCCAAGTGTTTCGTTTAAGGACAGACGTGTGACAGACATTCCCAAATGACCCGTATAAAGACAGACGTGTGACAGACATTCCCAAGTGTCCCGTATAAAGACAGACATGTAACAGACATTCCCAAGTGTTTCGTTTAAGGACAGACGTGTGACAGACATTCCCAAATGTCCCGTATAAAGACAGACGTGTGACAGACATTCCGAAATGTCCCGTATAAAGACAGACATGTGACAGACATTCCCAAGTGTTTCGTATAAGGACAGACGTGTTACAGACATTCCCAAATGTCCCGTATAAAGACAGACGTGTGGCAGACATTCCCAAATGTCCCGTATAAAGACAGACATGTCACAGACATTCCCAAGTGTTTCGTATAAGGACAGATGTGTGACGGCATATCTACCGCTTTTAATGATGTGACGGTGATAGATTAGATCAAGATCTGGCGCCGAAGTCCTCGCGCCGCGGCCGCGAGGGGAGGGTGTAGAAGGGGGCTTCCCGTCCTGGCATAAAAAAAAAATCTATTTTAGAGTATGTTTACTTAATTAATTCTGGTGCATTTCCTATGTGAAGTGATGTGGTTTGGTCATATATTTGGATTCGAAATAAGTAATTTTAACTGTACCCTTGGAATTGCGGTTTGGCGGTAGATTTTGGCTTGAACGCAGTAAAGCGGTAAATAATGTAAAATTGAAGACAAAGTGGTAGTTCTACCGCCAAAGCGGTAGACTTTGTAGCTTTGTATAAATACTAGTGCCCTGCGCGGGCCGGGCCGGGCCGGGCCGGGCCGGGCCGGGCCGGGCCGGGCCTCTACATAATTTTGCGGGCCGGGCCGGGCCGGGCCTGGGCCTACATACTGCTGGCCCGGTCCGGGCCTGGGCTGAAAACAATTTAAACACATCGGGCTTGGGCCGGGCCTGGGCCTAGTGTGAGCGGGCCGGGCCGGGCCGGGCCTGGGCTGGGCCTGGACATAATAAAAATATTCATGCAAAACACAGATTATTACTTTATTTTTTAATAAAAACTTATTATAAATTGTAATTCCGGTTAATGAATGCTTAAAATTATTTCTTTAGTATTATATAGTTGCAAATTGGGACCTTTCATGGAATCTAGTGGCCCCATAAGTTCACTTGGCTGGAAGTAGCCAGTCCCAAATGTTTACTTTAGAAATATTTGCAGAGGCAATCAAGCCATGATTAACCATCAACTTATCACCCTTTGACCCTACCAGTGGACATTCTATTGTTTAGGTCTTCCCTCCAAACATTGCCCACCTGAAAGTCCTGCCCACTGCCAAGTGCCCACTAGGCCACTAGCCAACTACCCAGTTGGTAATTGGTATTTCTCCCCAGTCCTAATTCATTCACACTTGTACTAATTCACACATGTCTGTACCTGTCTGTCTCAAGCTAGTGATTGCAGGCCTGCTGGAAATGCCTCTGGGTGTCAGTGCCAGTGGGTGACATTTAATTGAAATATCATATTAAATGATGTTAACTTAGTTGAACTAATTCAATTAACAATATAAATTGGGGTTATGGCTTGCATATGGGTTAAGTCAGGGTTAAATAAACAAATCTACCCTAACCATAAGCCAATACATTAAAGCCAAATATAACAAATATTATCATATTTAATAGTAATGACACTAAGAAGTTTTTCTTTATTTTTCTTCAGGATATTCGTAAGTTTGAAGAAGTTGGTGGTGCTGGATTTTTAGAACTCATCCTCGTCTTTGTTATAAGATTATAGGTTTATCTTCTCTAAACTTAGCGGGCCGCGGGCTTGCGGGCCGCAGGCTTACCCATCTTTGGCCCGCGGGTATGGGCCGGGCCTGGGCCTGAAACTTGCGGGCCGGGCCGGGCCTGGGCCAAACATTCACGGTCTGGGTCGGGCCTGGGCCGGGCCTGGGCCTAAATTCTAGTTTGCGGGCCTGGGCCGGGCCGGGCTTGAAAAATTATTGCGGGCCTGGGCCGGGCCTGGACTTTAACTGCTAATTGCGGGCCGGGCTTGGGATCAAATTCTAGGCCCGCGCAGGGCACTAATAAATACACGATCAACTCGCGATGGTGACGTACTGTCGGGTTTGTTGCTCCGCAGGTTCGAAGCGCCTCGCTGAGTCCTTGGAAACTTGGTCAGATCGCAAATTCACCCGGAAACCATATTTCAGTTATATACATCGCGCTCTGTCAGTTTTTGTCTTATCCATTCTGAATAAAGTTTATATCAATTTCTTGTTTGTCTCCCAACAAGTGCCAAAAAGAAAAAAAATTCACATTTTCAAAATATAATATCTCTTGAAGAATATCTTTCTCTGGATCCACACCCCTCTTATATTTTGTGGACTTATTGAATATTATATATATATATATATATATATATATATATATATATATATATATATATATATATATATATATATATATATATATATATATATTGTTGTCCTTGGACATATGTGACGTTGTTAGATTCTAGCAACAAATTAAAAAGCTGTGCGTGGTATAAAAGTAGCACTGTGTTAATAGCCAAATCCCCGGATGATTATTATTACTAATTATGTACGCACCCAGAATCTGGGTGCATATAATATTATGTATGCAAAGCCCGTCATAATGAAAAGAATACCGAGTCCAAGTGATGATGTGTGCGACAAACATTGGCGCCACATCACGGAGCCTGGATAATGAAGGCTATACCCTGGGCGATCGACGCCAGGGTTCCAAAGTGTTCGAAGAAGCTCAAGCCGTATCAGCATATATCGGAATAACTACGATAGATGTAAGCGATCGGTCAGTACGTACGTAGTGGTGAAGACGAAGTGGGGAGCGAGAGAAAACGTCAGCACATGGAATTTAGAGGTAAGCTGAAGACGCTCTCGTCGTTTTGAATTACCGTATTTTGTACAGTTGGGCCTGGGCCGGGCACTGCCACTGGCACTGGACGAAAGAGGCGCTCTCGAAACACTGCAGTCACCAGCCGTAATCGTTTACTTAAAATTATTAGGGCTTTATGCTGACGGTTTTCCTGCATTTTTGTACCTGAATGCGTTCCTTATATAATACTGCATATGCCACTGTAAAAAAGTTCATATATAAACAATATGATTGTGTTTAGGCCGCTTTTAATCAGTTTTATAGATCAAAACAGGAGAACCGTTTGCATGATAAAAATGGCGCGCGTGCGATTTGCGCATTAGTCACGCCTCGGTGACGACGGTGCCACCAGAACCGTGATGTTTGTGCATATGGTGCATACAATTATGCAACGTAAGAAAAAAGAAGAGAAAAAATTGAGAAAATAGGCTCCAAAAATGTTTCAAACGAAGAAATTCTAGAAAAAAAATTAAAACGTTCTCCACAGGCACAGTTTTCCTATTTTTTTGTAGAGCACATAAGTCATTTCTAACATAATATTTCACATTTTATTTAATGAAATATTTGATGTTACAAATATTATTTAACAAAAAATTATATGGTTGACATTAGATGTTATGTGTATGCGCAACTACAAGGGGACATCTCATTGCAGGTCATTGTTAATATAATTAAATTTAAAAGAATGCATGGGTTAAATTATCTGTCGTTTTGGTGAACAAAGGCTTTTTTTTATTATACTGATGATATTGCATGTCATATGTATGCACATCTTGAAGGAGACAAACACATGTATGGGTTAAAATATATGTTGTTTGAAGGAAATTTTTTTCTTTCTTTAGGGAGAGAGGGGAGGGAGGGGTGAATGTACAGAAGGAGATCAGGGTATCTATGAATGGGAAACATTGTCAACTGAGGTGGGCTGGCCATTCATGAATACAATTGGAAATCTATTTACCTTATTTTTATTTTCGATGTAATGACGATGTAAAAAAAATTCAATGTAACAACTCTTGTTATAGTTTGGTTGGCTCTGAAAAGAGCCGTTTGGTTCTGAGTTAAAACAGTCGTTAGTAAATTTATTCTGCACCATCGTCGTTCGGCATTCTGTAAAAGAAGGATCCCATCAAGGTTAAAAGAAAGTCGTCCACCTCAGTTGCACGTCTTTTTGTGTATGAATTCGTAGAAAGCGTCATGTACACTCTTCAGTATCTTGAGTCGTACTAACGAAGAACAGCAGAATGAACATTGAAGTACCGCGACTGAGCGATAATAGAGGGTCTGCGCCTCATTGAGCCATTAATTAAGTACGGGTACCTGGCAGCAGGCATGATAAAACTTCTGTTCTGTGTTTGTTTTCGCAGCAATATCCTGCAGAAAAATCGCGATGTATCACCGCCTTGCCAGTGATTAATGGGAAGAAGAAGATATAGCTCAGAAACAATTGTAATTGTTCATATTAAATAAAATTGGTTACTTTCTCATAATACATGTGAAAAAAAAGCATCCTTTCAACAAAATACACAACATTAATTAATTATTTTAGTAATTAATTAATTGTGATTTTGACGTGTAATAAATAACACACAACAGTTTACAGTTATTTAGCTTTCATAACGGGATGGAATCATCATAGAATATTCATGCAGTATGCAACAATAATTACGTAAAAACATAAATGTATTATCATTATGGGACTACATAACTTTTCGTTATCATTACAAGCCATGATTGTCAGTTTCATTATCATTACCATCAATGACCATTTATATGTAAAGAACTCCATGAACGAACTATTGTAAAAGTTGCTTATATTTATTTGAATGAAAAGGTCACAAAGTAACAATGGTGCTTGAAAGTTGTCTGCTGATGTAACATGTACTGCACTGCTGCTTGGAGGGTTTATCAATACATATGTTAAAGAGAGTCAGCTTGCTGCTGGTCCACTGCTGGAAGTCTGGAACCCATATGATGCATATCAGTTTCAATGGAAAACATGTGGAGCCTGTCCCCATCAGGAGGCTAGTGTGGAAAGGACAGTTAGGTGGGGACTCTTGAAAAGCCCATGGTGTCCTTGTCCAGTTGCCATCTGGACCTTTGCCTTGGAAGGCAATCTTGTTAAATATTGTTGGGGTATGGACATAACTCCTCACCGACAAAACCTCTAATGATCATTATTATTTTGAACTTGCAGTAATGCAAAATATTTTTTTGACAACTTGTTTATTTAAAATAATTCAGTCGCGTACATATTGAGACATCATATGTATTGAATAGGAGAAATACAATACTATCACATCATAACATCACTTTTTTTTGTCCGGAGGGGATAGTGTAGGTATACAGACACACTTTCCCCGGATATAATGTCCCCACCTAAATGGCAACTGGGACTAAAAAAAGCTCCTCACATAACTACATAACAATACAAACACAGTATATGTAATAACCTTTATTTGCACTTGTAAAAATGTAGTTACAGATTTTTATTGTGGGGGGGTGAGTACCACGGCTAATCCGCCACAGGCTAAATACCTTTTTCCTGTTACTAATTATTCTGATTAATGCTGCATATATACCGCTATGTAGGCGCATGCAGAAATAAGATAAATTTCTGTAGGAAATCTTTGCTCAAGCCTAAATAATAACAATATTTAGTTAGTATTTACATCGTTTGGCTTTCTTCTGCGCACCGAGGGCCTCGATCTGAGGTAGTTGCACAAGAAGCATTTGCATGAACTGCCGTAACTATAGAATACACATCGAATGCATCGATTGTGTATCTGCTGGATGTGAGCAGTGAATGTGTTATCAGTCATTCGATCAAGAAATGTGCACTCACACAAATCCGGTGGTAATACAACTGCTCATAGACACCGCTTATACGTGAAAAGCAATACATTATGTGGTTAGGTTACTCACAAGTTTAGAACGATTAGAAAACCTAAATATGGCTTTGGTGTTCCACAAAATATGAATATGCATATAATTTAATTATTTGTAAATTAATTAAACGAACATGTTAATGTAAAGAGAATAAATTTACATAAATTGACTTAATTAAATTGAAGTACAGTACTCCCTCCCGAAAGAAAGAAAGAAAGAAAGAAAGAAATTTCCATGAAATGGCATATATTTTAACCCATATATTAAAGATGTGCATGGCATGCAATATCATCAGTATAAATTTAAAAGAAGCCTTTGTTCACCAAACGACAGATAATTTAACCCATGCATTCTTTTAAATTTAGTTATATTAACAATGACATGCAATGAGTTGCCCTTTATAGTTGCGCATGTGCATGGTATGCAATATTATCAGTATATTTTTTAATTACAAAAACAATAGTCTTTGTTCACCAAACGACAGATAATTTGACCCCTGCTTTCTTTTAAATTTAATTATATTAACAATGACATGCAATGAGATGTCCGCATGCATGCGCATAACATCTAATATCAACCATACAATTTTCATACAAATAATATTTGCAACATCAAATATTTCATTAAATAAAATATGAAATATTACGTTAGAAGTGATTGTATGTGCTCTACAAATGCGTTTAATATGAAAACTGGAGAATGTTTTCATTTTTCATAAAGAAAAAAGATTAATGTCCAGTTACAGAAACAATTATGGTGTTCTTCCTTTCGCATATAAAACAAATATTTCTCATAGAAAATCACAATGGAAAAATTACATTAACATAAATGTTCTTTCATGCATGAGTAAACAAATGTATTTCATCTTTTATAAAAGCCAGCATCAAGATACATTTCAACCTTGGTTTTTCTCTTAACTCTTTTAATAACACTATTTTTCAATAAGTGATAGACAAATTTCCTCACATAACATGATTTTTTTTATATAATTTTTTTTTTTTTTTTTTTTTTATATATTTTTTAAATCTGGCATATAAAAATTTATATTGATGTTTATATTGATAAACTCTTTCAAATGTGTTATATTTAAATCGATTTGGGTACTTGTCTTAACAGAGGGTACATAATTTTTGCTTATATAAAATATTAGACAATGTCCACAAGGCCTCACCACTTGTAGTTGCATAATCTGTCTTGGAAAGGAAAGCATGCTGTGTGTCTGTGGCTGCAGCAGTGTATATTGTTTGCTGAGAGGGTGGATTAGCACCTGTCCAGGGCTCTGTACTCTAAGGGTCTCCAAACATACTGCAAACTGGTACATTATTAAACAATTGTAGCCCAGACTGTCTCACTTGAGTCAACATACTGAATTGGTAACAACTAGCACAAGCTCTAAGTAAGTGGACTTTAACTCAGGGCTTCTGACTTGAAAAGATACTTCCTCTGGAAGACAAGTTTGTGTGGCTTCACTGCATTCAGAAAGGGAATAGCTCAAACATACACAATGTCATAAAATATTTGATTGTCAAGCTATCTGGTGTCAATACAGCTACACAAATGTGCGCACTTTGTGCTTTTGTATTAAAAAACATACAGAACTTTGTTGATCGCGATGCTTGTAAACAATTATTTGTGTTAAATTCATATAAATCAGTGATTAAAAAAATTGGAAGTCAAAACAAAATAAAAAATCATAAATCGATGATTTTGTTTGGAGTGATTTAAATCCTGATTTAAATATATGATTTAGATCAAATGCTTTAAATCAAACAACCCTGATGACAATTGTGGGCACTGTATATGACACACAGTGCTGCACACATGCACAAACACACGTTTTGTTTATGGTTTGTCGTAAAAAATAATCTTCTTTTAAACAAATGAAATGTCATTGTGGTCATTCAACAGTTTTAAATTGCACAAAAATACTAATAAAAACTTAAAACTCAACAGATCAAATGTACGCAACTAGTCGCAATAATCATAAAAATTATGACATAATCAACAAACAGCAGAGTGACGTTTATGCATTTATTTAATTTATTATCAGTACGGCTTGCCATTAGATATAGCTTGAATTTAACCGGTTTCCTCATCTCGCGTGGCATGGTTTGGACGTTCAGTATTCGTAAGTTTTTTACTCAAAAGAACTTTTTGTATAATTTGTTTGCATTGAATTGATGAAGTGAATGTTAGTGAATTGGTATATCGATCTCTGGCAGAAAATGTTTCTTAAGATATTTTTCAGTTTTAATGAAAAATTTAAATGTGATGACAAACCTGGCAAAAAGGGCCCACTTTGGACTTTGTTTCCCTATACTATGATCTTTGTTGTGTCACTTTGGTAATGTGTACGAAATTGTAAAAGGGCAATTCTGGCATCATGGATGTACATTTCAGAAAAAATATCAAGACGTGCATTACAGCACAATTTGGGATTTTGAAATGGGCATAATGTGTAACCTATGAAGTATTATTAATATGCCAAATGATAACTCTACGGCTTTGCTAATTTTTTTATAAATGTTCTAAAAATAGTTCTGTTATGGACGTACTCAGAGAAAATGATTTTTGAATGTTACACACGAGTTGCCCTGTATCCCTTGTGTAATGGGAGGGTCCTTTCTCCATGATGTTACACATGAGTTGCCCTGTATCCCTTGTGTAATGGGAGGGTCCTTTCTCCATGATGTTGTGCACATTCCTGAAGTTTTCTACCTGGTGCTACTGCCATGCATCCATTTGGTCATTTGCAATGAGGACGTCATTCCAATATATAACTAATTAGTTAAATTATTTTCATCTTGAACATTCATCATGTAATGTTCTATGAGTAAATGCAGTGTAACATAGTTTTTATTTGACATATAGGCAGACTAGATTTCTTTAATGTTACTAGACAGAATGTTTTCAATAAAAAAAAAAATTTGCGCACTACATATGTCCTCATTAAGGTTGCCATTGACCACTTGCATCATAGCGTACTGATTCTTGATGAGATCTTTGTGTATGACAAATACTTTTCCAAGTAACATATTCCTTGGAAAACATTTTGTGTAATTCCTCAGTGGGTAGCTCCTGTGTCACTGATGTAACCTGTTTATAGCCATTATCCAGGTGGAAGTGACGTGAGTTTTCATGTCCTGTCCACCCGGACATCTTGACAGATCTTGTATTTCCTGCAGTAGCTTTTGAACATCCTTCTTTTGAAGCCTCTTAGCGAAGTGGTCAGAATGTATCTTAACCTTTGCAACACTAAAGCTTGGTGCCTGGTGCAACAATAATCACCATACCTTGGTGCCTGGTGCAACAATGATCACAATACCTTGGTACCGGGCGTAACAACCACTTGACAATATTTTAAAGCAAAGTTGAGATGTTTTCTATAATAACATTATAACACTGATGTTTTCTCTGCTTCTAAATATAGGACAGCAATATAAAACATACTATTTTGCTAACGGATGTTAGTTGACCCATTTTGGTGATAAGAGGTTCGTACTGGGCATAACCGTTCAGGTGAAATGCTGAACATTTGTCTAAATGTGTTTCACTTGATGTGTTATTGATAGCATCCCATGAGAGAGGATTTGTTAATTTTGAAGTAATTATTTTCATTAGTTATTTTAACCTCAAATATTTTGAAATTCATGCAATAACATTGATACATCCATCATATTTCCCTTTAGTAGTAATGTTTACCTTCAAAATGGAACCCTATTTGTATAGATAAAAAATTCAAAATATGGTAAGGCTGACCATATGGTGGAATTGCCCAAATAAACATGTGTGTTCTATTGAGATTGGGCTACAGATAAACATAAACAAAACAAAGATGCTGCGAAACAGCAGACCCCATCACAATTGGAGGAAAGGATATTGAAGAGGTGACCGAGTTCACCTACCTTGGGGCTAAGGTGTCAACAGATGGAAACTCGGAGTCTGAGATTAAGGCAAGGATTAGAAAGGCAAGAGGGGCATTTGCGGCACTGAAGAATATCTGGAAGACAAACAAGATCAGCAACAGAACAAAGATCCGCCTGTTCAAGAGCAACGTCCTAAGTGTGCTACTATATGCGGCGGAATCATGGAAAGTTACCAAAAGCATATGCCAGATGCTGGACGTTTTCCAAAACAAGTGCCTCAGGAAGATACTGCGAATCTACTGGCCGAACAAAATCTCCAACACGAATCTCCATGAAAGAACAGGTATGCAGCCCATCTCTCTCGAGGTTAAACGCCGCAGATGGAAATGGATCGGACACATCTGCAGAATGCCGCTGACATCCATTCCAAGAGTGGCCATGCGCTGGACCCCTGGTGGCAAGAGAGCGAGGGGGAGACCCAAGGAGACGTGGAGGAGATCAGTAGAGCGGGAGATGAAGGCTCTCGGGTGGAGTTGGGGCCAGGTGACGAAGCTTGCAACGGACAGGCAACATTGGCTTTCTTTGGTGTCGGCCTTAAGTGTGATCCCGCACGAACAGGATTAAGTAAGTAAGTTCTATTGAGGGACAGCACAGCAAAAATATATACAACTTCTTTGGGTAAATCTTTGATGTAGCCTATGTAGTAAGGTTGTAAAGTTTTCACAAAAAAACCCAATAATTACGCCAGAAGTTGGTGGTACTTGTGATACACTATAGAATTGTTGACACAAACAAGGGGATTTCTTGCTGTCACCTGATGTCACAGTCAACTAACTAGATTGCTTTGTTATCACATCAGTCATACACAGCATACAAAGAACTAACTGTTCAGGTGAACTCTACGTTAGAGCTGTGTTCATTGTTTAGAGCTGTGTTCATTGTTGCTATGTGGCTTTGGTATAAAGACAAAAGTGCAGCCACCCAGGCAGTTATTGAAATGATTATGTTCATATAACTGATAGAAATCACCTTATGAGTGCAGACACCAATGTACTAGGTGGACAAGCACAAAGGGTCTTTGCGGTGAGTGTGGGAGGGGGGGTAGATACCCCAGTAGTCCTGCTACAGCAGAGCTCAAGCAGATATCACCATCACTGGCCCAGCACTTATTTGTCTACCTACAGTCACTACTGTTATGCCTGTGTCAGATATAACATGTACCCCCATTGAAAATGGACCAATATTTGATTATAGGATTTGTTACTCCATTGAAAAAGGTGCAAAATTGATAAGATAATATAATGCAGTTTGTAGGCTGTAACTTGAATGTCAAAACCATTGCTTCTATGAATTTTCCCCAGGTCCATTTTCTGTGGGAGTACATTTTCTGTATGACCCCCATAGAAAATGGAACCACTGAAAAGGTGAAAATTGATCAGATAATATAATCCAGTTTCTACATTGTAACTGGAATGTAATGACCATCTTTTCTAAGAATTTTGTAAAATAATATTTAATTAGCTAATTTCAAGCTAAATTCACAACAATATGCCTGTTTCAAAGACCTTTATCACGTCTTCAACAACAAAACCACAACAACATTAATGCAATTAGCTTTTACATTAAACTTTAACAAATGGACCCCCCCCCCATAGAATATGGACCTCCCTGGGTCCAAATTCTTTATGGGGGTTCATTTCCTATAATAAAAAGTGGACCCGTTGGGCCAATATTTTATGAAAATGTACCAAGCTCTAATGACGTAACGGGCTAAACAGACTCAACAAGTGCGAGGTTGTTACGGTTGTTCCAAGTAATGCAAACAGTCCACTGATCAGTTCGATATTAGATGCCAGAGACTTCAGGGGATGGTTTATGTAACTTGGAACAGTTGTAGAAAAATTGCATAGTGTTACAAACACGCGACCAACCAACCAATGTTGACCGACTGTTACATCTGCTTATATATGTAATAATCATCAGCTTATGTAATAATCAACATGATGATGATGATGAGGAGGATTGTTATTGTGATTATGAATGGGATGATGAGGATGATTACAAGGAGGTTGAGGGTGATGATTATTGTTACGATTATGATGATGATGAAGACGATGAGGATGATTAATAATATTATGATGAGGATGAGTAGGGTGAGGATAATAGAGACAAGATGATGAGAAGGATGAATATTGGGATTGATGAGGATGAAGATGCTAATGAGGATGATGACACGATGACGAGCATGATGGAGAGGAGGAGGGTGATTATGATTATAACGATTATAATGATGTGGATGGTGATGAGGAGGATAAAGTGATGATGAGGATGATTGTGACAATATGAGGAGGAAGTTGAGGATGATAATGAGGATGATGGTTAAGAGAAGATGATGAGTTTGATGTTGGTGATGGGGACGATGAGGATATGTACTGCTACATCTTCAGTTGTAAATATCATAGCAGTTTCACAAAACCAGCATTACCTAGTATTTTCAGTTTTATTAATATTCTGTTTATGTTTTAGTAATACAGTTTTTACAGGTTTTCACCAACACTTGGAGGTTACCAAATTGAAGAATTTGATTCCCAGAATCCATCAGAATGCACCAGAAAGCATCGTTTATGCAGAAAAAAATCCTTAATTTGGGAATTCCAAAATTTTTATATTCCTGAGCAATATGCCAATTGAATTATGATGTCCCACTACAGAATTGTGTCTCCCACTACATAATTGTGTCCCCTCTACATAATTGTGTCCCACCTCTACAGAAATGTGTACCTCTCTACATAATTGTGTCCATCCTAACAAAAATATGTTATAGCTTAATAAGAATGTATGTCAAACTGACATATGTATATGCTGTTATTTTTAAATTGTAGTCTGAGCGATCAATAATTAACAATGGAGGTCAAAATTATGTGGGGGTCATTTTTGTATGGGGGTTGCTTTACTATCTCACACCGAGCCTGTCTATCCAATTTCTTAAACCAAATTATGATAATTCATGACAGCTTCAAATTATTCAGTGAAACTGCTGATATTAACAATTGTAGATGTTGCATTAGTTGTGTTTATTTTCATAAAGTATACAATGGTTATTACATTATTGGTTATTACATCCTAATCATCATTGCTATCCTCATCATCTTGTCATAATCATCCTGCTCTATTATCCTTATCTTTATCAACCTTATCATCTTATTCATTATCTTAATGCTCATCATTCTCATCCTCCCAATCCTCTTCTTCATCATCCTCATCATATTATCATAATCTTCCTCATCATATTATCAGACATTTCAGATGGGTTAAATGAATTAGTATTTCAGCTCGGTTTTTACCACAGAAGATATCAGCTCACTTCCAATTACAGTTACTAAATTTGAGGGCAGTAAATCACATCATTTAGGGCAGTTATTTGTAACTCCTGAAATAATAACAAAGAAAATTAAGAAGATGAAAGATAATAAATCACCTGGAGTTGATGGGATACCACCAAAACTGCTTAACGAAAGTGTACAGAAAATTAGTACGCCAACTTGCAAAAGTGAATAACTTGTCACTAGAAGATGGAATCAACTATTGAAAATGAAAGACGTATACTGTGGTGGAATAGCTGGAACGAAGCCAGACGTGTACCAGCTGACAGAACAAGATGGAGGAGAATCACTTCGGCCTTATGGGCCACTGGGCCCGAAGAGGATAGGTAAGGTAAGGAAGAAGATGGAATAGTTCCTTCAGAATGGAAAGAAGCAAACATTACGCCGTTATTTTAGAAGGGATCGAGGAACAAGTCAGAAAATGACAGACCAATAAGTTTAACATCAGTTGTATGCAAATTATTAGAAACGTTAATTAGAGACCACATGGAATTCCTTGTAAAACATTAATTCATAAATACATCTCAACCTTTGTTTCTTAAAACAAAGTCATGTCTAACCAATCTCTAAGTTTTTGGAAACAAATTACAAAGTGGGTAAATGATGGATCACCAGTGGATGTTGTCTACTCAGATTTTTAGATAACTTTCAATAAAGTGTCACATAAAAGAGTGTTACTTAAAGTAAAAGCCCATGGTATAGGTAATAATGTAATCAACTGGATAGAAAAGTGGCTTACACACAGAAGACAGAGAGTAATAGTAGATGGTGAGATTTCAAACTGGAAATCTGTTTTGAGTGGGGCACAACAGGGATCAGTATTATGAACTATGCTATTTTAAATATATATATATATGTATGTATGTATATATATATATATATATATATATACAGTCGCGCCTCGTTATTATGTGCCCCGTTATTATGCGGATTCGGATATAATGCGGTCGGTCGTGGACCCCGATTTTCTGCCGCCAGGGGAAAATCCCAAATGGAGCAGCTTAAACCTACTTAGAATTGCTTTGACCATTCTCAAGAAACATTAGATGAACAATGTCAATGAACGAGTATGAGGGTGTTGTTTGTTTTACGCTGTCCCCGACATCAATCGCTGTCGCTGGCTTCGCTTCGTCGGTTTGTAAATTGCAAACAAGATTTACAAATACGCCTCGCGTAAGAAACAGATCAACAGTTTTAAATGCATTTAGTATGCAACACCAACATAACGCTTGGGTGAAATGACATGCTTCCATTACATCGTAAATTTAATCGTTTTCGCGACGCGAAACCAACATGCCAAATTCCTAACCCAAGGCTCTACCGGTGCGCGGAAATACGCTAACTATATATATATATATTATATGTATATGTAACCGCGGAATCGCATGAAGACGGGAAATGGTGATTTCCTTTATTTTGTATAACAAAAACTATATCAAAAAAACCCCAACTGGGCACTGCAGGCCTAATCAAAAATGTAAAACTGTGTCTGAGCACCGACTCAGTGCAACCACATCCTGCATTTTACAGGGGGTCATCTGCACCAAAACAGGGTTGTTGTTGTCTTGTTGACAG
The DNA here is from genome assembly GCA_963662155.1 of Lamellibrachia columna. NCBI lineage: Eukaryota > Metazoa > Annelida > Polychaeta > Sabellida > Siboglinidae > Lamellibrachia > Lamellibrachia columna. The sequence continues at coordinate 19,801,048 of OY759268.1, forward strand.
TGGGATCAGCCTGGCCCACTGGGACACAGCCCCTCCCCCTGACCACATGTGACCACTGTCTCTTGGGTAAATGTTTTATTTAAACAACTTAATTATTAGTAACAGGACCAGCAATGGACACAATAAATGCAATTAACCATAAGACAAATAGTTATAATAATAATAACTAATTAACTAGATTATCTATAGATTACCCAGGGTGCTGCCATATGGTGGCAAGTAATGGCACCATCAACCCTGTGCTCTTCTGGTATTATCGCGTGACCTTTGCTGGGTGACCGGCGGTGTGATTGGTGGGGCAATTATAAATTACTAAATGTCCAGTAACCATGCCGGTTACATACCCCCCTGATTAAATTGTTGCTATCCCATGAGCAACTGAACAAATATACCCAACTTTTTTTTTTTTTGCAATAGTGATCTATATATGATTATTGTTAGCTGTTGCTGCCTGCGACTGCAACCAAGCTGTCTGTAACATGGAGCCTAACTTTGAGCTCAACTCGGCTCCTAAGCTTGACATAGCTTCACTCAATTCGCCAAACGATGGTTGCACCAATAGCTCTGTCGTCTGGAGAGCAGCAGACCGTGGCAGATTATAGGGATTTGGGTTGCGGCCAGCAGTGGAACGCTTAGTTCTCCTAAGTGTCACTGTTTCATTCTCATCTGCTGATCCGGCCGTTGATATGGAAGTCGCCCGCCTAGAGCGCTCAGACCGGCTCTTGATCTTGACGAACCGCTTCCGGCGAGACTGTCTCAGAAATGGCTCCGAAGAACCGTTGCTGTCTGAATCTACAGACAAACAGCTGCGCGCCTGGGTACCACTCCACCCCACATCTTCAGCCTGGGCTTGCCGATCACCCCTGGTTTCCAGAGCCGTTGTCGGGTCACTCTGGTGTGACTTGTCTATTGTAGGAATGGGTGTCGGCGATTCCTCTTCCTTCAAACTGTTATGCCCCTCGAGATGTGTTGGATGAAACACTGGTGGAGCAGGGGAGGTCGGAGGTTCCTCTTCATGGTAATTTCCATTGCGAATTATCATCCACCTGTTGGCTGGTGTGGAGCTACCCTCCGAGATTGACTCCCCGTGTCCATCTGTTTCATGTTTCCGCAACTGTTTTCTCTCTTCAGGTGCCTTAGCAGTGTTCTCATTAGGGATCCGTATATCCTTAATGTCCAGTATCGCAGAGCGATGCACCACCCTGGCTTGTCCCAGACCATCGAACCGATGGACACGATATAAAGGACTATTTGGACTCATCCTTTCTTCGACTCTGTATGGAATAGCCACCCACCGATCCTGGATTTTATTTCGTCCTAGGATTCCTCTATTCCTAAGAAAAATTCTATCCCCAGGCTGCAGTGGCGCATCCGATCCCTTCTGGTCATGCCTGGCCTTCCTGATCCCAGCTGCTTTGGCTAACCTCTGTCCAGCTAATTCAAATGCTGCCTCAAGTCTGTGCTGATGCTCCTGTACCCAATCACCATACCCTTTACCTATGTGTGACAAAGGGCTATCCCCATCCAGTAGCTCATCCACGGGAAGTCTGGGTTCTTGCCCGAACATCAAGAAGTAAGGCGAGAAACCTGTGGCAGCGTGGGGTGTAGAATTGTACGCAAAGACCAGCTCCTGCAAATAACGTGGCCATTGTCTCTTCCGTTCTGGCGGCAGAGACCGCAGTAGATCGTGCATAGTACGATTGAATCGTTCGCACTGGCCGTTCCCTTCCGGATGATACGTAGTGGTACGTGACTTCTTTATTCCGTAAACAGAACACAGAGCCTTAACTAAATCGCTCTCGAAATTTCTTCCCTGGTCACTATGGATGCGTCTAGGGACCCCATACCGATAAAACCAATCTTGAGTCAAAACCTTTGCTACCGTAGATGCTTTTTGATCTTTTGTTGGAATTGCCACAGTGAATTTGCTGAAGGCATCTGTCATAGTTAGGACATTTTCACGTCCATCCGAAGCCTTCTCTAGCAAAGTGAAATCTAGTGCCACTAACTGGAGGGGTTTCTCCGCTAAAAGATGGCCCATGCTCGGTTTCACCGTAGGTCTTAGCGCCTTTGCCGTACAACATCTTGAACAACTGGCACAATACGAGTTCACATCTTTGCTCATTCCAGGCCAGAATGCTCTCTTTCTCACCAAAGCAAGAGTCCTATCTCTTCCCTGATGTCCACTTCCATCATGAAGAGCTTCCAGTATTGACTGTCTCAAACTGGTTGGCAATGCAAGTTGTAGCGTTCCTTCCCCATTCTCAAAGGACTCAACATATAGAACGTTGTCCATACACACAAATTGGTCCCATTTGTTGTACCAACGACGAGCAACTGCTGGCATCTTCTGCAGTTCAGTTCGACCTGGCCTTGTGCCTTTCCTCCACACAGCCACGACTTTACTCAAAATAGGGTCTTGACTCTGTAACTCAGCAAGTTGCTGCTTTGTATACCCTGGAAGTGGGGATACTGCTCCCATCTGTTTGGCTTCTTGGCCCAGTGCTGCTGCTGTCATATTTTCCTCTACGCTCTCCATCATCACTTGGTGTCGCTCTTGAATTTCGTTGGGTATTGCCGATGTACACAACGTACCCACCACTGTTTGATCCACTACCAACTCGGTCAATTCCACTGCTACAGAGTTCGTTTCCACTACAGTTACCACTGGTTCTCCATGCCACGTTTTCCGACTGAGGGCATCAGCACTGGCATTAGTACGACCACTGCGGTATTTGATACTGAAGTCAAACTGAGCAAGTTGGGCAGCCCAACGCAACTCCGTAGCTCCCAGCTTTGATGTTTGAATATAGCTCAAGGGATTATTATCTGTATATACTGTGAATTTCGACCCGAGCAGATAGGGACGAAACTTATCCGTGACGGCCCATTTCAGCGCAAGTAGTTCTAACTTCATGGAGCTGTAGTTGGCGTCATCCCTCTCCGCCGGCCTCAAACCGCGACTAGCGTATGCAATAACTCCATGTTCTTGGGAAAGTACCGCACCCAACCCTTGGAAGCTGGCATCGGTCTCGACAATAAACGGCTTCGAGAAGTCTGGGTAGGCTAACACAGGAGCACTGGTCAACTGCTCCTTCAACCTCTGGAATGCCAGACTACAATCCCGATTCCACTTTTCATGGAAGAGTTGGTTGTCCCGTGGTATCTTTCTCCTGGTACCCTTCTTCGAGTTGGTTGCTTTGCCTATACACTGGTGAAGAGGCTTAGCTATCTGGGCAAAGGAAGGTACATATCTGCGATAGTACCCTGCCAATCCAAGGAAGGATCGTAGATCGCTCTCACTCTTTGGCTCTTGCCACTCTTGTACCGCCTTTATTTTGTCTGGGTCTGTTGCGACTCCTTCCGCAGACACGATATGTCCCAAGAATTTAACTTCTTGCCTGAACAAGCTACATTTCTGTGGCTTAATCTTGAGTCCAAAGGCCCGTAATTTACTGAATACTAGGTCCAACCTCTGCAACATCTCCTCCACTGATTTTCCGAAAACTAGAACATCATCCAAGTAGATGAGAAGAGAATGGAAATTCTCATTTCCCAATACATGATCCATCAGGCGGGAGAAAGTTGCTGGAGCATTGCAGTCCCATGGGCATCCTAGTGAACTCATAAAGTCCACTATTTCCCACCCGGAATGCCGTCTTTGGCACATCTCTGGCGTCGATGGCACACTGATAATAGCCATGGGCCAGATCCAAGGTACTGAAATATTTTGCCCCAGTGAGGGCCTCCAAGCATTCATCTACTCTTGGTAACGGGAAAGCGTCCTTGATTGTCTTCAGATTTAGTTGCCTATAGTCTATGCATAAACGCAAAGAGTTGTCCTTCTTCCTGACTAGAACAGCCGGTGATGCATAGCAGCTGGTGGATTCTTTGAGGACCCCCAGTTTCAGCCACTTCTGGAGATGCGCCTTAACCTCCTCCCATTGGTTAGGGTGAACCCTTCGGTGGGGAACTCTAACGGGCCTATCATCCAAGGTGACTATCTGATGTGGGACAGCATCGCAGTAACCAATGTCATTTTCGTCTTTACTGAATACATCCTTGTGTTTGACCAACAACATCCTCACCCTCTGAAGTTCCTCATCTGAAAGGTCCAACCCTCCCAAATCCACTGATGGTAAGCTATCAACTCCAGATTCTGTGGACCCAGTCTGCCCAGACAGTCCCTTGCCGTTTACAGACTCAGATATCCTACAATCCTCAGCACACGCCGACTGAATGATAATATCATTGAGGCCCACTTCAGTGATGAGATTAGGTGGCTCCAAGACATCCACCTCCTGTATAGTTCCCAATACACTCTTAGGTTGAAGCCAGATATCTTCCTCATTGAGATTTAATACTTGCACTGGAATTACTCCACCCTGAACACAACTCTGGTCAGCACTGGCAACAGAGCATACAGTCTGCACTCCCCGTGGCAACCCGCCCGACTCCCGATCGAGTGGTTCAACCAATAATTGGCAGAGCCCAACTGGCTTCACCACGTGAGCCAAGACTGTCACAGCTGACCCTGCCGGTAACATATGTGGCTCCGTCCCTGCCAGTCTCACATGTCGCTGCTTTAAGCTGTCTCTGGGGTGTGTGACCAGTGACAACACACTAGCCCACTGTGGTCCATTTTCATTTACCTTGATTGATTCCAGGTAACGTGGCCCAAGTTCTGAGGCTAGAGTGGTCCCGACTCTATGTAATATGTTGCAGCCAATTATTCCAGGGCGTTCAACTTTCCGCTGTCGTAGGACAGGGTCCTCTGGATCCCTTGTCACAAGGAAACCCATGTCCTTAAAAACCTTCCCCAATACAATCACCTCACATTCTACATAGCCGAGATAAGGCACAGGCAACCCATTTGCAGCCGTGATGGAGATCCATCCTGTAATATCCTTTAGTGTCTGTCCACGTGGCAGCAGGTGGTTCCTGAAGAATCCCTCGGTGATGGTTGACACTTCTGCTCCAGTGTCCAACAAACAGTTTGCCAACTGCCCACTCACCTTCACCTCCACCACTGGACATTTACCGATGGCTTTCTCCATCAAGGCTTCCACATCTGATGGGTCCTTTAGTTCGCCATCCCCTACCTAGACCTGTGCAGAGGTGGCGTCTAGTTTCCCGTCTTTACAATCTTCTGGGGACAATTGGGGCTGATATGGTCCATGGATCCACACGTATAACAAATCCGTTTCCCCTCGGCATTGTAACCATGCTTGGGCTGACGCCGGGCTTCCCAGCTTCGTGTGTTCCTAACACTGTCTAGCTGCTGTTGCTGTTTTGTTAGAAGGTCTTGCATTCGCTGCAGTTGCTGCTGCTGGGCTTCTAACACCTTCACTATGGCGGCATTACCATCACCAGTACCAGCGACCGTGCTGATTACATCCTGGGAAACCATCTTCTTGGGAACTTCCTTCCCTAACCAGGAGACTCCCCTGTCACGGAACTCCCAGAAGGACATTCCCGGCTGATCCATCTCGAGCCGGCGCATTTCGCGTTGCAAGTGCGGCTCACGCACTCCTGAAGCAAACCGCCCCTTCAGGGTTTCATTCCTCAGTGGGGCCAAGCTAGTCTGTCGCTTGCTCAGTTTTCCAAACAACTTCACTAGGGCAAGTGAATAATCTAACAGCGTCTCGCCTGGCTGCTGAACCCGTGTATAAAAGGCCTCTTGTGCCGCTCCCACTGTGTCTACATCGCCGAAGACATTCCTTACAATCTGAAGAGCCTCCTCGGCTGTTCTAGGCTCTCGGAACCTTACCTCTTGTCCAGCTGCCCCACTAAGGTGGTCCATGATGAAGTCCAGCCCCTCTCGATCAGAAAATGGACTGGCCTTCAGGTGGCTCTCCATATCTGAAGCCCAGTCATCCACATCCGGATCATCTGGCTTCTGGGGTCGACCGCACAGCTTAGGCATCCGCCGCTCCCTTTGCACATAAATGCGCTGTGGCGGTACGGCTGAAGGTTCTCTGAGTACGGCCTCACTGGTTCGTTCTAATTCTCGCTGCAGATGTGCTTTCTGAGCATTCCACTCAGTTTCCGCTGCAGCCTTCTCCTGTTCTGCTTCTGCTGTTTGAGCCCGGGATTGCTCAAGCTGCAGTCGCAACACCTTAAGCTGCTCCTCCAAGACATCCATGACTACAGGCAGGCAACCCCAAGCATGAAGAAATTAAAAATTAGATTTAACAAATGAGCAAATATCTTGGTAGTGACAAGCCTTAACACCAAGCAATGGTCACACGTATAACCAGGAGTAACTGCAGGATTACCTTTTCTTAGGACACAGTCTATAAAATTACTCCGAGGAGTTAACCGGCACCATGTACTATCATTGCCAAGACCAAGCTAGATAACCAAGACCAACCTAATGACCCAGCTCCAAAGCAGGAGTGACATTAAAAATATCCAGCAGTATTCATCGCAACACATGATACCCAAGCGGCAGGGAAAAGCTGCAAGAAAAACATTATACATAACATACAATATCTGGCCTGTACCAGTTCAAGGATACACACGCTGCAAGAAAACAACATTACACATAGTTATTAACAGGCATGACATTTTCTGTAGTGTCCCTGTCACAGTTCAAACGTGTCACTCAGTTCTGTTCGGAACTGGTCCTACTCATGTAGGCACCAAACGAAGTTGTCACCTCGGAAGTTGCCGCCTCGAATGTTCGTCACTTCGGAATCATCATCGACGTCTCACAGTCACTTGCATTACGCAACCCGCAACACATCATGATGTTAGCAGATGTTAGCAGCATCGATGTTCCTTGCACAGCTATCGGAGCCTCGCATCACTTCTGCTAGCGCTGACCGATGGACGTCAAGTTATCTTCATTCTCGTGATGCTGTCATTCCTTCCAGCTGGGGTTTATTTTGTTGTCTTCATCCCACTTCTGACACCATTTTGTAACCGCGGAATCGCATGAAGACGGGAAATGGTGATTTCCTTTATTTTGTATAACAAAAACTATATCAAAAAAACCCCAACTGGGCACTGCAGGCCTAATCAAAAATGTAAAACTGTGTCTGAGCACCGACTCAGTGCAACCACATCCTGCATTTTACAGGGGGTCATCTGCACCAAAACAGGGTTGTTGTTGTCTTGTTGACAGTGGGATCAGCCTGGCCCACTGGGACACAGCCCCTCCCCCTGACCACATGTGACCACTGTCTCTTGGGTAAATGTTTTATTTAAACAACTTAATTATTAGTAACAGGACCAGCAATGGACACAATAAATGCAATTAACCATAAGACAAATAGTTATAATAATAATAACTAATTAACTAGATTATCTATAGATTACCCAGGGTGCTGCCATATGGTGGCAAGTAATGGCACCATCAACCCTGTGCTCTTCTGGTATTATCGCGTGACCTTTGCTGGGTGACCGGCGGTGTGATTGGTGGGGCAATTATAAATTACTAAATGTCCAGTAACCATGCCGGTTACATATATATATATATGTATAATTTTGAAATAATAGTGGCTTGTTTTGTGTGCATAAAATACTAATTGTGGCTCGGGTGTTTTCTACTTAGGTGGGACATTCCATGTTGCAATATATTTATGTACCCCGGATATAGGCGGGGCACTGCTTGTAACGAAATACAACTTACCACTTGGGGAACACGATTGCTTTCTACTTAGGTGGGGCAATCTGTGTGACACGGATAACAATGCAATATTAGTCTACATTGACTAAATTCATATACAGATGTAATTCTTGTTATGCTATCCAGTGACATGGAATCCGGTGGGGTGGGGGAGCCATTCTGAAATTGGCCATTACAGAATTGGCCTGGTGTGGTCGGTTCCCCCACCTTTGCTGTTAATTGGTGAATTTTCAATTACCTAGATTTGATGATGTCGTTTTATATTATATATGCATATTGTATTCTTGCATAATCATTTGGCTTACTATAAAAGCTTGTATACAAACATACATCTGACTTGTACTTTTGCCTTCAGCAAACTAGCCACGATTCCGAGTCAATAACATTAGCAATTCGCATTGTCCCACATAAATACAAATTAGTCATCTGCATATGAAACGATGAATCAATGTTAAGTGGTGCGTAATAAATTGATGCTTTGGTCGAGATCGATTGAAAGATTAAGTGAAACAATTATTAATTCTACCTATTGCCGTTTTCGGTGTTTTATCAGCTTACATGCTACGTTTGTCAAATCATATAAGTTTTCGGCTGCTCAGTACATCATCATCGTAGTAGATCTATTCCATAACAGTATACGTACATGTGTTGTGTTTCAGTTCAAGAATCAGCAGGGTGTGACATTTAAAAATAATACACGTTGATTCTAGTGTAAGTTTAATAAGTTCCATAAACTGCATGTTGGTGTATAAGACTGCTGCAAGCACACAGGGCTTCGACAGCGTTCATGGACTTGGTGCAGCGGGTGGCGATCACTGTTCTTTAGTAGCTCCCTGGTGGCAGATATGGGAACACCTAACGCGCCTCGCGTACAGCGCGGTCCGAAGTTGTGGACCCCGACCACCGCGTTATAATGAGGCTCGACTGTATATATATATATATATATATATATATATATATATATATATATATATATATATATATATATATATATATATATATATATAAATGATTTGGAAGATGACATATCTAGCAAAGTACTGAAATTTGCAAATAACACAAAAGTATTCAGAAAATTAAAAAATTATACAGATAAACAAAATGTACATGATGATCTAGATAAATTGGTTAAATAATTTAAAAAAATAGCAAATGTTATTAAATTTTGGGAAGTGTAAATGCATACACATATGACATGGAAATATGGATGAAATATATACAAAGGGGTATATAATAGGTAGAATTACAAAAGAAAAGGATTTTGTATTTTAAGTAGTTTTGATCTAAATGATTCCTTCGTTAAACGTTCACACACATTCTGCAGCAGGAATGTGGAAAGTTGTTGTGAGTGAATGTAGAACAGTTTGTAATAACAATATTTGATTGTTCTTTCAGAATGGATAACAAGCATCACAAATGTTCACTGCCCACTGACAAGTTCTCGGCCAGCACAAAAGTAAGCAAATTGGACAAGAATGAATCCGCAGGTAGCCATGTCCCACAGCAATCCAGTGGCAGTGACACAGCGACAAGTTCGACCCAACAAACAGTTGCATATGTCCCACAACAGGGCAGTAGCAGTTGTATGACAACAGCATGGAGCCAATAAATAGGCACCCCTTTCCGACAACATGCCAGTAGAAGTGGCCCAACGATGACACCACGTCAACAGACAATAGACCCTGTCCTACAGCCAGCCAGTAGCGTGACGATGACACCAAGTCAGCAGGCAGGAGCCAATGTCCCACAGTTGGCCAACAGCATGACGATGAAACCGAGTCAACAGACAAGAATCCCTGTCCCACAGTCGGCCAGCAGCATGACGATGACACCGAGTCAACAGATAGGAGCCTCCGTCCCACAGTTGGTCAGCAGCATGACGATGACACCGAGTCAACAGACAGTAGTCTCTGTCCCACAGCCAGCCATCAGCATGACGATGACACCGAGTGAACAGACGGTAGTCTCTGTCCCACAGCCAGCCATCAGCATGACGATGACACCAAGTGAACAGACAGTAGTCTCTGTCCCACAGCCAGCCAGCAGCATGACGATGACACCGAGTCAACAGACAGGAGCCTCTGTCTCACAGCCACCCAGCAGCATGTCAATTACACCGAATCAACAGACAGGAGCCCCTGTCACACAGCCACCTAGCAGCACTGGCACTTCCCAGGTAAGCATTATACACACACACACACACACACACACACACACACACACACACACACACACACACACACACACCCACCCACCCACCCACCCACCCACCCACCCACCCACCCACCCACCCACCCACCCACCCACCCACGCACGCACGCACGCACGCACGCACGCACACACTACAATTTTCGCAGGATGTATTTGGTAAGCAGAACATTCCACAAGTCTCTCGGTGGTCATTTCCATCCCCATCTGTCGTGTTGGATCATTCAGCATCACTAAAAGTTTAACTGATCAATTATAGTAACAACTTCAAATTGATCATTCGTTAAGGCGGTCGACTACTCTGAAATCAGTCTGCACATCATTGTTACGACAACAATTAAATCAACACAAATGTTATATTTGTTGATTGAAACTACATCCATAATGCAAAAAGTAAGCATGGTACATTTATTGGTAAAAGAATGTTAATACGAACAGAAACCATTATAAATATAACATTATACGTTATGTGGTGCGTTTTGCGGATATGCGGGGTAACTTCTGTTGAGGAATTGTTACAGAAAATTGTTTAAAGATTTCAAACTAGCAAAACTTCAATTTCTGTCCGGCATTTCATGACTAAGATGTTCATGATGTGTGTAGGGATGAATAGTAACAGTTTGGCCAACATTTACTGAAACAACATTACTCCTTGTGGGTCAAATGTGGCTTTTGATAACAATGTTACCATAATATGACATTTTACAAGAACATTTGGTTAGGGTGGTGCTTTCAACATTGCAAAACCTAAATTTTTGTCTGGGACTTGAATAATTCTTTTCTTTCTATATAGAGATAAATAATTAATTAACATTTTGGCCAAATAGCATTACTCGTTGTAGTCAAATGTGGGTTTTGATAAAAAAAAAATTATTGTTGTTGCTGACGTAGCTGTTACTATAATTACAACAAAATTGCACGGGACCCTACAACTTTTTTGTCATTTTTTAGAGATAATTAATAAATGAACATCTTAGCTAAATTTTACTGACGTTACATTACTCCTTGTGGGTCAGATATTGAATATTGTCAACATTTGGCTAAAATGTGGTATTTCTTTAACTTAATAAATTACATAAAATATATTTTTTTACAATTTGTGTTATTTGAGTTTGACATATTACGCTTTATATAGTATATGAACATATCGAATTGGAATATTTCTGCAAGTTTTATATTTGAATTGTAAATAAATCTCGAGTTATGGCTGATTATGATCAGAGTACAGTATTTTGCTAATCTTGTTGGCTGTTACTTTAAAAAAATTGCACGGGACCCCCAACTTTTTTGGTCTTTGGGGTCGAGTTGATTTCAAACAACCTTTAAAATTTAAAGTTTAAATACTTTTATTTCAAGGTAATCAGCCACCTTAAACCAAACTAAATGTTAGGTCTTTGATATAACGCTGTCTTTCAATATTTAAACAATTTATGAAACACTGTTATCCAAGTGTACAAATCGGAGTCATGTCAGATAGTATGTGTAATCATGTTAGATGTTTTGACATTATGTATTTGTGGAGAAAACCCCTGGTATAACAGGGATGGCAGTAGCTATGGAAATGTGATCAGAGTCATTGTGTGGATAACTTACTTAACTCGTTTCATGGTATCGGTTCCAAAAGCATTACCCTAGCAACACATTTATACAAAGCGCCAAATCACGCACATCCATGGAGGTGCTTCTACCAGGACATGTACACTGGTAACATGCAATGATGATAGTGTGCTTACTACCAATTGTCAGGGTTGTATAATACAAATATAATAGTAATGTGTGTTGTTCCCTGTAGGGCAACATATTGTTCAAAGAGTCACGTATTTAGACATTGTATATCTCAAAAGAAATGTGGTTCATATCTCTGAATATTTCGGCCGTGTCTCACAGAGCTGACGAAGGCTGTCAAATAGTCGGATATGTGAACCAAGTTTCTTGTGATTTAAACAATATATAATTTAACAAGCAGAGAGATAAAAATTTCTATACATTCAAGTAGTCACATGTTTGCTTACTTTCAGAGTAGTAGTAGTAGCTTGTTGGTGCTGACCCCCGAGGAAGAGAGGTATTGGTGCCTTGTGAAAGTCATTCTTGATGATATGCCAAGACATCTGAGGGAACTATTCCGATCAGCTTTCCAGAAGACATACAGACTGGCATGGGGCGACAATTCAGCCACAGGAAAATTGTTATGGCAATAGTCCCAAACTCAAAGAAAAGAGATAAACACACAACAACCACTGTCGAACAGGGCATTTCAGAGCAGTTTGACCCCACTGTTTTGTTCTTCTGTTTGCTTTACTCCGGCACAAACCTGTTGTTGCCAGGCACCAGAAAGAAGGAATTGAGAGTGCCACCTTTCTACGTTTCCTCCTAGACGGCTTGCACCTCAGGCACCAAGCTTTCAGAGATTAATCTACAATCCCATGAATGAAATGTAATGCCTTTATTTTTTCGAAAAACCTGTATATCAAGGGTTCTTAGTGGTTTCTATGGTAAATCAAATGTTTGCTACGTAAAACGTTAACTTCCAACAATCGCAGAAACCACGCATGCAGGCAGCGAATGCTTCGGTACTTAAACTTCTGGGCCAACACGTAATAAAAAGATATTCTACTAATCTACAACCAAGACATTAATTAATGGTTAATTTATTCTGTTTTATTAATACAGCTGTACAATAATTTTTACAGTCATTTATTTTATTGCATGTTGTTACCATTTGTGCACTGGACTCGTAATTAATATATCATGTGATAAAAGATTCTAGGTGCTAGCAGTCTTTGTTCCATGCAGAATATTATAGTTCTTGCTAAATATGCACTGTTGTTATTTGTAAACATGAAAACAATTAATTATTAATAAATATTATGTAAATAACAATTAATAAGAACAAAGATTAATGCAAATGTTTCAAAATATACATAGTTTCTTCTCCTTCCTCTTGCTCCCTTGCAGGGTGGGGTCCAAGTCACTTGATAGCTTCTTCCCCTTGCTCCCTTGCAGGGTGGGGTCCAAGTCACTTGGTAGCTTCTTCCCCTTGCTCCCTTGCAGGGTGGGGTCCAAGTCACTTGATAGCTTCTTCCCCTTGCTCCCTTGCAGGGTGAGGTCCAAGTCACTTGGTAGCTTCTTCCCCTTGCTCCCTTGCAGGGTGGGGTCCAAGTCACTTGATAGCTTCTTTCCCTTGCAGGAGGGGGATCCAAGTCACTTGATAGCTTCTTCCCCTTGCTCCCTTGCGGGGGGGGGGGGGTCCAAGTCACTTGGTAGCTTCTTCCCCTTGCTCCCTTGCAGGGTGGGGTCCAAGTCACTTGGTAGCTTCCTCCACTTTCATTGTTAATGCTCTCCATCTCCCTCTGTCTTCTGCGATGGTCTTCCACTCTTGGCTGTTCATACCTGCCCTTTCAAGATCTTGTTTGACACAGTCTTTCCATCACAGCTTTGGTCTTCCTCTTCTTCAGCCACCCTCTTGTGCTTTCCATGCTCTTTAAACGTGGTAGAAAATACTGACCCTCGCATAATAAGTTTAACCAAATCATGGGCCAACAAAGACATCGCAGATGCTGAATTAGGACTGAGAGGATACATCATGCTGGCCTGGCATGGACTGGCCATTATTATTTACTGATTGTTGGATGCCTCAACTAAATTTAAGAGTGATTAATTTTACATGTGTTTTGTGCATGACTGAAGCAGAAACTGGGGTTTTTAGAAGTGAATTTAATGTAACCCAACTACACAGTGCATATTGGAAGGATACATTGTGTCAAATGTCTGCCTTGATATTTATTTTTAATTATGTATTACCTTTTCAAAAGTACTGAGTTGGTGATCTGACAATCAACACAGAAAGTGTGTCAGTTACATTTGATATGGTTTAACTTTTATGGTTATCCTTAATCCAGGAATATAATCTACTTTGTAGTCTGAACGACAGCGCTGGATTGTTAGCAATGGTCGAGGTGGCTGAAGCGTTGGGCGACGCTCTGGCATCAATGCCAGATCTGCATCGACTACAGTAAGAATTAGTTTTTTATTTACACCTTTTTCAGCCAACAACTATAATAATTTTCTTCAAGACATCACATATATCAATTTCTATTTTAATTCATTCTTGCATTTAAAGGTGCTTAATCGATTCAATTTTTTTGCTAGTCTCATTTCAAATGAATTTTTTACAAAAAAAACCTACCTAGTATACACTGCAACATGCTAGCTCGTTTGTATGTAGTTTTGTATGTAGCTTTTGTGAAATCATCAGACAAACTATTAAATTAGTTAGTTAATGCTTGTTCAAGCATTAACTGAATTGTAAATCAAAATGCTGAAAAATCACGATTTTCTTCCTTGGTGGAATTTTATAACTTTGTCATATGCTCGGCTAGAGGGTTGAAGTCACATTGACCCATACAGGGCTTACCATTTTGGGTATCCACTATTTTGATCCTTACCAGATCAGACAGCTAAACTCAATTCTTCCGATAATTTGAAAAAAAATATTTTTCATTATTAAATCGACTCCGGATGTTACATAGACTATTCACACACTACATTTTGGACAGTAATGAACCTAATTTGCGATATGCTAAATCAGTTGAGGAAGCAGTTTTAACTATTGCATTTAGTTTATTGGAATATTTCACTGTCGAGTAATGTATTTAAAATAAAAGTTTACATTTTACCTATATATATTTTATTATGCATTAAAATTGTTGCATTGTGCACTTAATATTTCACAATGATTGAGAGAAGTGACTTTGTCAGAGGATATATTATATTTTGCTGATGAAATGTAGGTGTATCATGATGATTAAACACGTGTGATTGTTGTTACAGGTTGGTGGACTCTGATCTCTCCCCCCAGTCGCTGACTGCTATCTTGACCAGACTCGCTCATGGGGGGCAATCACTAGAGGGTATCAAGTAAGAACAACTTTGTATGTGAAATAGTTACCATGACTGCTACTGTGTAAGTTTTCTTGATCTTAATTACCCTGTCAGTATATGCTTATTTCCTGTATTTCTACAAAACATAATTTATGTAGAATAGCCTAAATTATGTTTATTTATGTAACATTGTCAAAGCTGATGACCAACGGGGCTGCTTTATTTGTTGATATTTTTGGCGTAAATTTGTTATTGAGTAACAATACTTCTGACAATCAACACAAAGTCTGTCAATTACATTTGATGTGATTTAATTAGTGGACAGTGAGTGATGCCATCGTCTGTTTGTGTTGTTTTAATCCAGGAATATAATCTACTTTGTAATCTGAGCGGAAACAAAGGATTACTAAAGATGGTTGAGGCAGCTGAAGTGTTGGGCAGTGCTCTACCAGCGATGACACGTCTGTGTAAACTAGAGTAAGAATTAGTCAAGTAGAACTTTATTTACACCTGTTTCAGCCGACAACCATAATAATTGTTGTAAAGACATATATAAATTTATATTTGTAATTCATTCTTGTGTTTAACTGTTCCATTCAATTTATTGGAATACTGCACTGTTGAATATTGTATATAAAACAAAAAAAATTATTTTAACTATATATTTTTTATTACATATTAAAATTGTTGTATTGTGCACTTAATGTTTCACAATGATTGAGAAATTATATTTTGTTGATGAAATGTAAACACGTATGATTGCTGTTACAGGTTGGACAAGTGTGATCTCTCTCCACGGTCACTAACCACCATTTTTGCCAGACTCACTCGCTGCGGGGGCCATCAGCTGGAGGTCCTCAAGTAAGAACGCATTTGTATATTCACCCTACAAATGTCAAATAGTTACCAAGACTGTCACTGAACCTGAAAGTTTGTGGTACATTGTTAGTGTTGTAGTTGTGGGTTAAACGCTTCCAGGGAAGTGCCTTTTCCAATACAGGGTCAGGGTTATCAAAATTGCAGGAGGATGGCAATTGACACGTTAGTTCAGCAGCTATGTCGGGAGGAGGAAGTTGGATTTGTTGATTTGTGGGGTTTCTTTGTTGGGAGGGCTGACATGTTCATGAGGGATGGGCTCTATCTAAGTGGAAAGGGTGCAGCAGTGTTTGCGTATGAACTCTTAAGAACTGTCAACTGTGGCATGGGTAGCAACAAAAATATTTTGGGTAACAAACGTTGTTTAAACTAGAAGCACAATACATACTAGGTGCCTGAAACAGGACGAGAGGGCACTAGTACACACAAACCAGTTATTTTATATATATTAAAGAATCTGCTCAGGCTTACAAAATAAAATTAGAAAGGAAAGCAGGTTGCGATAAAGCTGTTTGGTGCAATATAGTTACAGGAAATTCAACATTACTTATTACATTATGTACACCTAGTCTGCATGGAACGACTTTTTATTATTTACTGTTACTCATTGTTAGATGCATCAACTAAATTTAGCAGTGTTCCGTTTTAAATGTTTTTTATGTGACTGAAAAAGAAACTGGTTCTTTTGTTTTTTATCCCAACTACACAGCCCATATTGGAAAGATACATTGTGTCAAACGTCTGTGTTGATTTTTTTTTATTATGTATTACCTATTCAAAAGTACTGAGCTGTTGATATGACAATCAACACAGAAAGTCTGTCAATAACATTTGATATGGTTTAATCAGTAAACAGTGAGTAACACCGTGGTCTGTTTGTGTTGTTTTAATCCAGGAATATAATGTACTTTGTAGTCTGAGCGGCAACGAAGGATTACTAAAGACGGTCGAGGCAGCTGAAGCGTTGGGTCATGCTCTAGCAGTAATGACACATCTCCATGAACTAGAGTAAGAATTAATTAGTCAAGTAGAACTTTATTTAAACCTGTTTCAACCGACAACTATAATAATTGTTGTCAACACAAGTATATTAATTTATATTTTTAATTCATTCTTATGTTTAACTATTGCATTCAGTTGATTTGAATATTGCACTGTCGAGTAATGTATATAAAACAAAAGTTTACATTTGACCTATATAATATTATATATTTTTAATTACTTATTAAAATTGTTGTATTGTACACTTTATGTTTCACAATGATTGAGAAATTGTATTTTGTTGATGAAATGTAAACACGTGTGATTGCTGTTACAGGTTGGACAAGTGTGATCTCTCCCACAAAGCATTAACCGCCATCTTGGCTGGACTCACTCGCGGGCCGGGGGGTCATCAACTAGAGGAGCTCAAGTAAGAACACATTTGTATATTCCCCCTGTAAATGTCAAATAGTTACCAAGACTGTCACTGTATAAGTTCTCTCAGGTAAACAAGACATATACATACAAATATGTATTACAAATAGAAATAAATTAACACCTATTCAATAATTAATTATCAATAAATGTTATGTAAATAAAAATATGTAATAACAAAGATTAATGAAAAGTGCTTCAAAAATACATAACAAACAATTGTATCCCTCATTTCAGGTACTGCCTACATGAAATTATTTTTTACATTTTTTCCCCAATAAAATTACTGTAACATTTATACCCTGTAACATTTATACCCTGCTGATGCTTAATGGCAGAACCCTGAGCTCGTTTGCTACAGGAATACACAAAGAGTGATTGTTGGTAAAGGTCATTTAATAATTGTACCAAAAGAAAATAATATGAATCAATGAAAAGTAGCTTGGCAGCTAGCACAAACATACTCATCAAGAAAAATACAATAAAATACAATACATGTATATCAAATGAGATATCGCTTAGTTGCCAATACAAAGTTGCTCATTGAGAAACAATTATTAAATGACAGAAGTAGAAGTAGCAAAGGTGGGGCGGTCCTTTGTCCCACCACATAAACATAGAATATCATCATCATAACAATGCTGTACAACGATCAACTAACCAGTCAAATATGCATCTGAAAATTAAAGGTTATGAAAGAAAAATTAAATTGTTAAAAGTTTGTCGTACAGCATACATATTGCTGACCAAGACATTGTGTATACAAGTGAATATAGACGATACGCACTAAAATCTTTTAAAAACCCTATGGGAAAATTATACACGTTAAAGCGTTAACGCACAATTGTGATTGTTTATCACAACCAAATGAGGAACTATCGGGAGTTGAATGTATACATACAATACAGAATAATAACATGGTAAGCAACACGCGAACAATGGAGGTAGACAGGGGAGGATGGTGGGAAGAAAAACTTCCAATGTGATGGCTCTGCAAAATACATCTAGCGTGGCTCAGAGTTCCAACACAAAGGGAATGACTCTCGTTTGCCACGTGATCACCTAGCGTCATTTGACCACGAACCGTTTCACGTACTGCGGACTGTTTCCCAGGTTGCGGACTGAAGATCACAGACTAACACTACTGCAACAATTAAACCAGTCATTTTCACCTCACATTGTATAAACACTATTTTGACATGTGTAAAAATATTCATTTATACCCTGCTGATGCTTAATGGCAGAACCCTGAGCTCGTTTGCTACAGGAACACGCAAAGAGTGATTGTTGGTAAAGGTCATTTAATAATTGTACCAAAAGAAAATAATATGAATCAATGAAAAGTAGCTTGGCAGCTAGCACAAACATACTCATCAAGAACAATACAATAAAATACAATACATGTATATCAAATGAGATATCGCTTAGTTGCCAATACAAAGTTGCTCATTGAGAAACAATTATTAAATGGTAGAAGTAGCAAAGGTGGGGCGGTCCTTTGTCCCACCAGGCCTCCAGTAATAGAGGCCCAACCCCCATCACAACATTTAAAACTTTTTTGTGAGCAAAGTGATCTGACCCTGATCTTTGAAAGTCAGTCACTCAACCTGAAAGTTTGTGGTACATTGTTAGTGTTGTAGTTGTTGTCGAGTTAAACCTTGCCAGGGCAAGTGCCCTTTCCAATACATTATGTCAACAGTCTGTTTTTGTGATATCTTTGTGACATTAAATACAGAAAGTAGGTCAGACATTTCTAGAAGTTTGACTGTCCAGGTCGTTACATAATTACTGACACTGACAAGGTAAAATGTGACTATTAATCCACGGACACAGTTGAGTCTGTATTGTCTTGGCAGACGTGTGGTAGTAATTTCACTGAAATGTCATTAATCTACCAGTTATGTACATGACACATTTGATATGGTTTAATGAGTTCACAGTGAGTGACACCGTCGTCTGTTTGTGTTGTTTTAATCCAGGATTATAATCTACTTTGTAGTCTGAACCGGAACCAAGGATTACTAGAGACGGTCGAGGTGGGGACAGCTTGGTGACGCTCTTGGTACAGTGACAAGACTACGTAATTTAGAGTAAGTATTATTTAGTCAATTAACACTTTATTTACACCTGTTTCAACTGACGACTATTACAGTTGTCACAACGTCACATATGTCACTTTATATATTTAATTACTTCTTGTGTTTAGCTATTTCAGTTTACTGGATTGTTGTCTAGTGTAAACAAACTGTTTACATTTAAACAATTTTTATTTATTTATTACATATTAAAAAATTTCATTGTACATTTAAACTGAACAATCGACAATGATTGAGAAAAGTGACTTTGTCAGAAAATAGATTATATTTTGTTGATGAAATTTAGGTCTATAATGATGATTAAACAAATGTCATTGTCGTTACAGGTTGATGGACTGGTCTCACCCCCCAGGCATTGACCTACATATCGGCTGGACTCTCACCAAGGGGGTCAACAACTAGTGGTGTTCAAGTAAGAATACATTAAATTTTGTATATTCACCCCACAAATAGTTGCCATGTCTGTCACATGTCTGGAGTTAATTACCCTTTCAATAATTGTTGATGTTTATTATCTGCATTTGTACCAATTTTATTAATCAAAATAAACACTACTTTTTACGACACCCTAACACGTGATCCCCGAAGGTGAGAGTTTATCACCCAACGTTTGTTTACTTTCTGTCTGTTGTTTACACAGTTGCCGTGACAACCATTTGACAGATGCCAGTCGTGACACGTTCAGAGACCTCTTGACACAGTGCCCAAAGTTAGAGATATTGTAAGTTGACATTGATTCTTACAGATGTTTTAGTTTTGTGTCACGCAGACCCACATAGAGAGCCGAGTGACGACAGTGGTATGTGTCCTGTATATGGGATCATACCTCAGTTACACTTCCTGGTGTGTTACACACGAATGTTGGGCACAGTAATTTTAGATGTGTAATTTTCAAAAAAGCCGGCACGTTGGCCAGTTTGCTGGTAGAACATGTTAACGGTGTAACTGTGGATTTTTAGATGATTTCAATATGTGTTTTCGCCACAAGGCATGTGTACATAGTAATTCATGCAGAAATTGGTAAAAATTAACTGGTGTGGCACGTTCAGACATTTTAAAAGAGTTAGAAATATGAGACTGACTAAACTTGATCAGCATGTCAATGAGATGATGACAACGGCAGGTAAGAAGTTTCAGAAGTTTTGATAGTCCCGTTTTCTTATAATCATGCAAGATGTTAACATGGTCGCCAATGGGAAACGTAACAGTAGGCTGAACCCATATCTGTCATGTGTCTTCCAGGGTGCGGAACTGTCCCCTGTCAGATTGTTTCTGAGCAATAGAGAAGCACGTTTATAACATTCGTTTTGCAATTTCTTGTTGGTCTTTATAATTTTCCACTTTGACCTCCACATTTTTTTAATGCTCCTCATGCCTAAATACATCTATTAAAACATGCTGTGTTAATAACTTTTTTTATGAAATGAATTGAACTTCATAGAATAATTTTAATTACTCAAGATGTGTTGATATTTTGTTTGCAGTGATGGTGATTTCACTTTGGAGATGGCCGTGTCAACCCTGGGGGGATTCTGTGTCTCGCAGTGATGGAGAAAGAATAGGTTTAGTAATTTTCACAAAAAACAGCTAGTCACTAAGTAGCCACACAAAACTTTGAGCATCTTGCTAGGGAGAAAAATAACTGAGTGAAACTAAGTATCTGCGTTACATTATGTAAATATGTGGAAACCTGTCTTTGTTCACTGTGATTTAGAAAACAACTACTCATTTAGTTCATCTATAGAAGTGTACCATGATTCTGGTTCACTTACAGGTAGATCATTAGTTCATGACGTGTAGAGTGACAGTGTACTGTAAGTAGATTATTGTATTATACTGGCGGGTAGATGATGATGTCCACAAGTGTACTGTAATAGTTGTATGTAGGTTGTTGTTTACACAGGTGTATTATGATACACCTGTAAATACTAGTCAGCAGTGTAACATGGGATGTAGCATTTTGTAAATATGTAAATTAATATGTAAATATGTGTTAACAATGTGCAATAAAATGATGTATGCTTATATACAATGGTGTGTTTGTTTTAGATATTTACCCAGATATATGTTATGTATTCACCTCCTGTGTGACAGATATGCTATAATCAGTAAGGTGGAGCCCCTTTCCTCAAACTCTGTACACAAGAGTCAATGGCCTCGTGTGTATACCAGCAAGTCAGTACCTTGTACCCGTGAACATCATCACTAGGCGACCTTATCTCACAGCCTACCATATCCCTCGCTCCAGGTGAAATGACCAATTATATATTTTCCACAGTATTATTTGACTCGGGAACTCCCACCTCAACACGCTGTCAGCATGGAAGAAACCAGTGAAACTGCACCGGCCACTCCTCGAATACACCAGTGGTGCCATCTACCGGAGCAAATGTCTACTAGCGTTGCCTTACAACATACTGAACTATCACCTTCCAGCACTCGGTAACAAAACAAAAATACTTCAACAAAATCAACACACAAATGACAAAGTGAACAAGTTCAGACAAGAATGTCTGTATGAACACTGAACAACATTAGAAACAAATCCTGGTTTTTCACAGACAGCAATAGTCATGTGGCAACCACCAATATGGTCACATGACACCAAAGAACAGATTAGTCTGATGCTGAAGAAGTGACTGAGATTACAAAAGCTCCGTCGAGCAGAAACATTGACATGGAAAGGTGTCTGAAGTTGATGACTGTTCACAATTGTTGACATTTATATCTGTATACAAAGTGTACTAATTATCAGACCCTCTCCTTCAATTAACACTTTAAAATGTTGACAATTTCCCAGACTGAAAAACATTTCAATGTAACAATGTTCATAACAGTTAACACAGCGTATGTATAGAACGAACACTAATAAACCACCGGAATATGTTTAAAATCAGTACTACTGCGCCATACAGTGAACGATTACATAATTTAAAACATTAGTAGTTCCTTAACACCTCACCGCATGGCACTCCATGATGCATTGGTGATCATATTTCGCCTGCAACAGACATTTAAAAAATTTAGTATGTGGCCCTTGACAATTATGGTATGACTTCTGTATTAGACCCACCTCTCTTTGACATGGTCCCCAAACATATCAAATGTTCATAGTGATGTCACACTGATGTCATCTTTTGGCATAGTAAACTTTTGACAGGCATATAACACATCAACAATATGTACCATGTATCTCCAGTGTTAATACTTTCAGCCACACTTCAAAATTACTGGGGTACGCATTTTTAATGTTGTTCAGCACACACATAATTATGTTAATGTAGTAAACTACTTATGTATATACATAATGCCATCTGAGTAAAATGTTTGGGATGATTACAGTGAATGTAATTAAGCGTTAATCAACGTAAACTATCTTAATAATTTTTATGTAAATGTTACAATTATGGATAGGGGAAGGTATTGTTAGTTGAGCCACCCATGTTTCCCAGGAAACTTCAGCAGCAACAGTTACATGGTACCACCCGGTAATTGAACATGTTATTAGACCACGATTGATGTACAATAAGTGCATTTGTCACAACGGTAAAAAAAAATTAATTGAAGTATATTTTTTATATTAATTTGAAACTTTTGGTGTTTGTGATTAATGTCTGCTTCTGTGTAAACTATCAACGCTTGTGACGAGACTTAATTTTTTGTGCACTTGCAAATAGTTTAACTATGCACAGGGAAGAAAAGTATTTATATCACTTTGCGCATTAAGGAGAAGTTAATTAAAAAAACTTAATTGTTGGAACGGGGCTAGTTGAGCCACACAAGGTCCAAGGTTAAAGAACAAAAACAGGTGTTCTTTACCCCAAAACACATCAAGGAATTCATTTTTTCTGAACAAATTGGATAGCTACCAAGCAACATATTAATGGTTATTTATACTGGTTGCGATTGGCCTATAAGTCTATATTAATTAAGTGTGCCAACTTATTAATTAAGCTTGTAGACTTGTCAGACATGTTTTACTCAGTGGGTAGATGTGTCAGCCGAGTTGTTATGAAATTTTAGTACACGGCCAACATAAATTATACAAATAAAGCATTTACCCAACTTGCGCTACACTGTGGAATAAGAAACACTTGTCTTGTGGTGCCACCTGGAGGGGCAGATGATGTATGTGTTACGACAGTGTATCAGTCACAACAGTGCATTAGTTACAAGTGTATCAGCTGGTGTACTGTGGATGATACTAAGTTGACCTCCAGAATGTACTTACCATCGCCATGTGAGAAGTTGTGAGAAGCTGTCAGCTTCTTGCTCGTTGGCAGTAACATCTCGCTGGTGTGACGTCGCACGGTGGCGCTCTCATGCTTCAGCACCTCAGCAGGCATGTGCGGCAGCGAATGTAAAGAACTAGAATTCCGGGCAAGGGTGAGTGCGCCAGACAGCGGTGCATGGTGATTGCATCCCGTCTAAGAAGACGTTCCGCGCTGCTAGCACCGCTGCGCCATCCTTCGTGCCGGCACTGTCAAGTTATCGCTGCTGCCACCGTCGCCGAGCGGCTTGTGTTGCTGACATATCTGTGCAATTATAAAATCAAATACAATTACAAAAATCATACAGCACCCTCTAGTGATCAACATAGGGTGCAATTACAATGACATTAGTTTGATGTTTCACTTTTCAAAACTTTGTTTCTGTTTTGTAGTAAATACATTATCTGGTGAGTTCTAAAACAGTTTGTGTAACAGATCAATGGTTACATCAGCAACAATATAAACAAACAAATTGCTAGAAAAGTTATTAACAAAAAAATACAGTTACCAGTGATAACATTTTACAAAATACTTTCTATAATTGTACTTACCTGACTCATAATCTAAACTTAATTTAATTAGTTATACAATAAAATTGGTATTTATCTGAGGCACAGCTTCTGCAAAATTTTGAATACAAAACAGTACAAGATTTAAAACACTGGCATATTCTAGCTACTGACAAATGCTCTATTGACTATAAATTAATCTAAAAAAGGAAGACAGTTCAGCTTAGTCTGAGATGCGTCAGTTGCGGGCACAAAAACTAAACATTATTTTAATTAATGAATTTTATTTTACATTGTTTATGCTACATTTATGATAACAATTCAACATAGAACATCACACGAGAGATGAACTCCTCTCAGGAACTCTGAAGGTTGAATTGTGTTACTCCGACACAAGTTGTTGACACAATTACTCAATGACTCTCTGGCCAAGACTTCTGTCCTTGACCAAAATTAATTGTCAGGGTGTGATCAAGTATTCACCCCCATGAAATATTCACTCCAGGGTGAGGATTTTGCTATGAAATGTTCACTCCCTCCATGAAATATTCCAATTAATGATGTGATCTTAGTAGACGCAGTTCTGATTTGTACATACCTTGTTACACCAAATAAAATCACGTTGGAAAATATAATGTAAATTTTACAAATTTTTAACGTTTTAATTATATTTGCAAAGTCACTTGTGCTCATTGATGGGTCTTAAGATATATGTAATTGTGATGTTTATTTCACCGAGAACAACACCTTTTTGCATCTTTCTGTTTATTTAAAACTGTTAGTCCAACTATATGCATAAATTAAACAAAAACACAAACTGGTATTTCCAAGTATACTAGAACTGTCTTAGGGGTCAACATTAACTTTTGATAGATGACAGTAAATTGTCGATACCTAATTTGAAACCAGGTTGCAAACGTCACAGCTTACTATAAAATAGCAACAGTCTCGTAATTTTGTAATACGACTAGAGGTATCGAGCTATATCAATATAACATTCCAGTCATATTTCAAACATTACCTTCTCTTTCTCGGAAGCTAAACAGCTCTTGCATCTGATCTCGGACCCCCAGAATGAGCCCCATGTGGACACAAAGGTTCGTATGTATGTGCGTGCATCACATCTCACTGAGACGATCCCTGGGGAGATGAGAGATGCACACAATATCAGCGCTAACTCTCAGTAAAATGTGTCTTACAAATGACTGAGTAATAATCCAGTCACTGCCACATGTTGAAAACAAGAGGAACTGTAGTTTCTCAGTAAACATCACATCAGAGTCATCATATTAAGTTCATTTCAGTTGAATTAGAGATCACAGTTAATAATTTGTGGGTATGTTTCTAGAATATTAATCACATTTAAATCGTGAAAATGGGACTTCTGAATTTTGTGAAAGTTTTGAAGACTGCATATATGCAAAGGACTCAATTCACTTGTTTATCATTCCATTAAAAATATATATAAACTACCCAAGTCTGCCAATTGTACTCGAGGAGTTTACTCTCATAAATTGTTCTCACTCGTAACTGTCGCTTCACGGCTGAGATAAGCGGAGGTCCCTGGAACAGCGCTCCAGTCAATTTTTCTACTGCCTACAACAATCACATTCCAATAATAAACGAAACAAAATGTGTAATTTGCCAAGTACAGTATCTGCACACTTTTTGATTTCCATGTTACTCCATTGCGCTTGACTTAACCCTTTTCATTCCCTGACGGACACTGACTCCTGGGTTTGGATCTTCCAGTTTTTCCATTTACATCTTGTTTTTGCTACCTCAGCAACAAGTGGTTTTTGAACATAAAGAAATGCAACATTAGTCATTCTTCCCGTTCCTTGTCAGCCCACTCACAGGAATAGTATGCTAGAACAACAGGGGGGCGGCAGGAGGCTCCCACTTGTTTTGGGGGCCAACCTCCCACCGCCTGCTACCCCCCCTCCGCCCCTCAATAGACGTACAGGCCAAGCCAGGATAGGTGCGATACAGTTTATCTTTTCCACTGACTTACCGAGATGTCAGATTGTTCAATTGGACAGGGGTAATATAAAAAATCAGAATCACACCCTCTTGAAATGTTGCTTATATGAACTCAGTCTTTGTAGCAGCTAAACATACATTTGTACACCATTTGAAGATATGAGGTGACAATGTTTGTCCAAATTTAAACAAAGGGTCTGCGTGGCAATGTTACCATGTGGCAATTGGAAGAAAGAATTCAGAAGTTCTGCTCAAATCAAACTATGGTGGGGCGCTTACTTTGAATTCCATACAGGTTTAACAAGAGATTTAACAAGATTTGCCATCCAAGCCAAAGGCCCAGATGGCAATTGGACAAGGAAGCCATTGGCTTATCGAGAGTCCAACAATGTTCATCTACTTATAACCCGCCCTCCTGAGATATGTGTCAACCTTGTTTTTAAACATATTCACGCTGCTAGCAGTTACACAATCTGTAGACAATTTGTTCCATTCATTTATTGAGAGAACGAGTGCTTCCTGATGTCCAATCTACATTGATCCTTTACTAATTTTACCTCATGTCCTCTAGTTCTGCTATCCTTCTTGAGTGAGAAAAACATATTTCTATCAATATTTTCATACCCATTCAATATCTTAAAAACTTCAATCTCATCTCCTCTTAACCTCCTTGTCTCTAGAGTTGTTAAACCACATTCTTTCAGGCGTTCTTCATAACTAAGGTCTCTAAGTTCTGGAATCATTTTAGTTGCTCTCCTTTGTATGCGTTCAAGCGTATCTATATCCTTCTTACGATAATATTATGGTCTCCATGCTTGTATACAGTATTCTAAATGAGGTCTAACTATTGCTTTATAAAGAGGTATAATTAACTTTTTTCCCTTGTATGTTATGTTTCTTCTAATCAATCCAAGAATTTGATTACCCTTTGAAGTTGCAATACCACACTGCTATGAAACTTTCATATCAGCGTTTATTGTAACTCCTAAGTCCTTTTCTTTTACAGTAGTACCCAGAACAGTATCTCCCATTTTATAGTTTACATTCAAGTTCCCATGTCCTGTATGTAGGCATTTTCATTTCCCAAAATTGAACAGCATCTGCCATGTCTCAGACCATTTCAGGTTGCAGCTCCTTCTCTAAGATAACATTTGTTGTCTGCCTGCACATATCTGAAACCATGCCTTTGTGTGTGCTAGGAATGTGTGAATCCATAGCCAACCCAATGGAGCTTTCCAACAATTAGTAATTAGCTTGTTACTCCTGCATTGTTTCATTGAGCAGGTATTTCTGAAACCATAAAATGATCAGCCTACTGGTCTTTTCGTGTTGTTTGAATAACGGCTCAGCCATTGTCTATACATTGTTTACAATTACTAGCAATTGGAATAACATGCAAACAAACCTGATATTTTGTAAGTTTGCAGCAATAGATCAAAAAGTAATAGAATTGTATCTATTACTTTAAGATCTATTACTATTACTTTTGAAAAAGTTCCTCTATTACTATTACTCAAAAAATGCCTATTATAATTACATATTACTATTATCCCATGCGTTTTTGTTGGAAAAACTCCAATAGAATTAATTTGGAATTTGCATTGAAAGATTTGAGCTGGAATTTGAATTGAAAAAATGAATTTGAAAAAAATTAATTGAATTGGAATTGATTAAATTGAATTGAAAGGAATTTGAATTTGTGTTGATTTAATGGAACTGAAATATGCCAAAATATGCCACTGAACATATACCCTTACACTGTGTGATTTACAAAGTAGGTAAAATGTTATCTGATTGCAGGTACAGATTGACAGGGGTCTCCATGCTCCTCTCCCACCTGTTTTGGATGATAACTTCCCACCAATCCCACCATCCACTTATTTTTGAGGCAGACATCCTGTCACGTTGGTGTCCAGCGTGTCCTGTCATCATGGGCTGAAACATCCAACACCCGTATGAATAGGGTGGACCTGACATATACACCAATTAACTTGTGTCTACTCAGCGAATACTGTGTATTAATCATCCCCCTATAAACCAGAGCAATAAGCCAGCTCACTGCAGTGAAGCGGGCTTGGACAATCTGTCCAACAGACTGCACCAATTAATCACCAAAGCCTGGGAAGAGGGTTCTGTACCACAAGCGTGGAAGGATGCCAGCATTGTAACCATCTACAAGAAAGGAGATCGAACAGACTGTGGGAACTACAGAGGAATCTCTCTTCTTTCCATAGCAGGCAAGATCTTCGCCAGGATCCTGCTCAACAGACTATCTATTCACATAACACCAGAAGTAGTTCCGGAGACACAGTGTGGCTTCAGATCCAACCGGACCACAGCGGACATGATATTTTGTCTTCGACAACTACAAGAAAAGTGCATTGAGCAGGACCGACCACTATATATAGTATTTGTCGACTTCACGAAGGCGTTTGATACAGTCGGAAGGACTGGGCTATGGCAGCTACTGAGGAAATATGGATGCCCAGAGAAATTCACAACCATGATCGAGGCTCTACATACGGGAATGATGGCGAATGTGAGTGTTGGAGGGGAAGTCTCGGAAACGTTCGGTGTTACCAATGGTGTCAAGCAAGGCTGTGTGCTGGCCCCCACGCTCTTCTCCATCTTCCTATCAGCAATGCTTGTCGAGGCTTTCCGAGGCATGGGAGATGGCGTCTATATACAGTCTAGACAGAGCGCTGACCTATTCAACATCGCACACTTCAGAGCGAAGACCAAGACTACCCAGATACTTGTGAGAGAGCTGCTATACGCAGATGACAGTGCACTGGTCGCCCACTCCGCTGAAGAGATCCAGAGAATAGTGGATGCTTTCTCCGATGCATCAAAGAAGTTCGGCCTGAAGATTAACATCAAGAAGACGGAAGTGCTGTACCAACCCAACTCTACAAGAACCCGAGAGGAGGATATCATGGTTGATGGAAACAAACTGAACTCTGTTCCTGAATTCACCTACCTCGGAAGCACTATATCAAGTGATGGACGCATTGATGCTGAAATACAGAGGAGGATGGCCAAGGCTAGCGCATCTTTCGGCCGATTACGCCAGAGACTCTGGAACAACCACCATGTGTCCACGCGGGTCAAAGGCAAGATCTACCGTGCAATTGTGCTATCCACCTTACTATACGGAGCCGAGGCCTGGACAGTGTACAGACGACAGGTGAAAAAGCTGCATGCCTTCATGATGCGACATCTGCGTTCGATCATGAGGCTAACCTGGAAGGACAAAGTGACAAACAAGGAAATACTCGGTCGGATAGGGCTGCCCTCTATGGAAGATCTTCTGATCAAAAAGAATCTCCTGTGGACTGGACACCTCATGAGGATGTCATCAGACAGACTACCAAAGCAGATCCTCTACTCTCAATTGTCTTCTGGTCACAGACAGAGAGGACGCCCTCGTCTCCGGTTCAAGGATACCATCAAGAGAAACCTCAAGCTGAGAGACATAAAGACCGACTCATGGACATCACTCTCACAGCAGAGAACTAAATGGAGTGCGGCGGTCAAGAAATGAAAGCAGTCTTTGTCGCATAGCGACTGACAGCATGATGATGATGATGACTCAGCGAATACTGTGCGTGCGGCATGGTTGTCATGGAGACCTTGTATGTCGCCCACAATGACGCTCTCGATGAAGTTGATGCAGTCAGCCCTGTAAACCTGCATCTGAACCATGTACATTATTCAATATTTATAAATGTATTTATAAATGTACATAGAGTTACAGATATGGAGATGCATGTTTGCCCATGTGGATACAGATTCTTTCAATACAACAAATACATGGTAGTTGTATGTAATGTAGTCATGGATATAGAGAATCATTAGGTTGAAAATGTCACTGATGTTCCAGCATTTGACAAACTATTACTATTAAAACTAATTAGCACATTGTCTGATTGTGTGCATTTACTGCTGTACATAATTACTACATATGTATATATACACAACTCTGCCTGGAAAATGCTCTTTGAGAATCTCCTGCCGGTCCCAAGCCCAGAAAAAAGAGGAGGGTTGGGCGTGGGGCCAGCGACCCCACCCCGTAAAAACAGCCTAGCTACGGAAACTGAAACAAGAGAGAAAACTGCACCGGGCGGTAGGAGAGAAGCAGTACAGGCAACTGGACTTATGAAGGATGGGGACCAAACCCGCAAGGAAGTCTAGAACCCAATGGCGGATCTCCTTACACCCAAAACTTTTATCAACATCGGATGCTGGAATGTGAGAACACTATATCAGACAGGAAGACTGGCACAGGTTCTCCAGGAAAAGCACCAATACAAAATCAGCCTTCTAGGTATCATGGAGGCTAGATGGAATGGAGCTGGAAAACGACAACTGGCGACAGGAGACACCATACTGTGGCAGAGAGGACAACCAGCATAGACAGGGAGTAGCCCTGATCATCCAGAAGGAGAAAGGTAACACTCTTCTTGAATGGAAACCAATAACTGAACGATTTCTTTATGCTAGATTTAAGTCCAGATTTATCAAACTCTCAGTGGTAACCTGTTACCTGTTACGTGGCTAGCACACAAGCTTGAGACCTTCCAAAACAAGTGTCTACGGAAGATCCTAGGAGTATTTTGGCCCAACACCATCACTAATGAAGAGCTGCACCGCAAAACAGATGCAACATCCTTGGCCACACAGATAAAGAAGAGAACATGGAGATGGCTTGGACACGTGTGCCGAATGTCACCTGGCGCACTGCCCAAGACAGCCTTACTCTGGACAGCAGATGGAAAAAGGAGACGTGGTCGCCCAAAAGAAACATGGAGACGAACAGTGGAGAAGGAGATGAAAGAATGCGGCCTGACATGGAACACCATCACCAAATGGGCTGCAAACCGACAGCAGTGGAGCTCTCTTGTTGATGCCTTATGTGCCACCGGGCACGAAGAGGACTAAGTAAGTAAGTATATATATGCACGCATGTGCGCACATGCACGCACGCATGAACGCATGTACAAGCCGTATTTGTTGTACTGGTAGAGTAGACACATTCATAAAATGTTAAACTGTCAAGGAATTTGTATTATTTTAGTATCTTCAGCATACATGATATATACAGTATATTCAGATTAGTAAACAGATACACAAACCTCCTTCGTTAAATGCAAATCTGTTCACATCAAATACGCCAATGCAACAAACACATACCTGGTGTGCCTGTGTGACAGAATGAGACTGGTCAGTGTAGTACACGGGCAATGACCAGTCTGCTAAAGGCAGCATCTTGCACCCCTTGACCAAGTCGTGCAGATATGTCTTCTTCAGGTTCCCAGCCTTCAAGATTGTGCAAGTTATTTTATTAGGAAACAGTTAATTTAATGTGTACACATATTCTAGGCATACAATTCTAGGGTTGGATTGAGGGCCACATTGGAAATAAAACCAGATTGCACCAAAAAAAAAATGAGGTTCAATTAATTTTCCTTCAATTCCAATTCAACTTACTAAAAAATCTTTCAATTCAAATTCAGCTCGATGAAATTCTTTCAATTCAAATTCAGGAATTGAATAATTCCAATTAATTTTTTAATTCACCCAGCCCGGATTGGAGGGGGGCTATTGGCAACGGTACCCTTTGGGTACATTTTTTACCGTTTTTTATGTTGTGCCGCTACATGGTGGCCTGAATGACTAGTTTTGCTCTCCCCTTTGTGAGATCTTAGATACGCAGAAGAATATGATGAATTAAAACATTGAAAATAAGCAACATTTCAAGAGGGTATGATTCTAATTTTTTTATATTACACCTGTCCAATTGAACAATCTGACATCTCAGTATGTCAGTGTACACATTAAATTGACTGTAACATAAAGAAATACATTAGTCATTATTATGCTAATAAATGTAAAATTGTTGGTTTCCACCAAGAGATAATAGACGGATTTGTTTGTTTGACACTTTCCCTTTCCTCATCAGCCCAATCACATGAATAGTGTGCTAGAACAGAGAAGGACTGAGGCAGGGTTTCAACCTCCCATCTCCCACTTGTTTTGGGGGTTAACCTCCCACCAATTTTGAGTGTACACCTCTCACCAATCTTAAATCCCACCTATTTTTCAGGCCAACCTTCCACCTTCTGCCACCCCCACCCCCAATAGACATACAAGCCAGGCCTTTCCATCGACTTATTGAGATGTAAGATTTTTCAACTGGATGTTTTAATTCATCACGTTTAGTGATATGTCTAGGATCTCACGGGGGGAGGGCCGGGGCTAATCACCCATGTAGCAGTGCAACAAAAAAATACAGTTAAAAAATGTAAACCAAAGGGGGGCCATGGCCCAAAGCTCCCCCCAAATATGTCACTGATCATATACCCTCATACTGTGTCTGCTACAGAACAAGACAATATTATCTCACAATATTATTACATTTTCCCCGTGTACTAAAAACCACCAAGTGTAAAAAAATTACACCATCTCTAATTTTGAAGTCACGACAGCAAACTGTGAAAACCAGTTTTACTGACAGATGTGGATCATTTCACCTACCTTGGAAATGTAACATCCAAAGATGGAGACTATTCCATTTACACAAAGAAGACTAGGAAAGGCATGGGGAGTATTTAAAAAACTCACAACAATTTAGAGGTCAAAGGGTATCAATACAAAGGGTATAAATACATAAGAATGTTCAACAACAATGTTATTTATACATAATAATGTTCAACAACAATGTTATTTGTTACACCTGGGCTTCTAAAGAAAACAACTTGGCACAACTTGAAATCTAAGAATGACAAAACTGTGAGGACATGAACATAGACATGATGACACATACTTCTTGCGGGGGTCCAGAAGACACACAGCCGACCCTTCTCATGGCCGGCCTGTCTTTTAGCTGCTGCGGAATGATGCTGACACCTGGAACGTCAGCAGTTTCACAACGGCACGTAGCTGAAACTAATCAGGAATATTTCAGTTAATAAATTCTATTTTAAATATTTTTTGCTGCATGTGAGGGGATCCAGGGGGTTTGTGGGGAAATTTATAGCAGATGAAATTTTCTATTTCGTCTCAGACGGCGCATTTAAAAAAACAATTTCATCGAAAAAATTTCCTCTACAAGCAAAAAGGTAGATTTCTGGGTGTACAAAAAAAGCTCAACAAAGGTTTGATAGAAATAGATGATATCGACTGAACGACCAGTTGCATAGCATAAAAAATTTTTAATACAAAGCTAGTTAAACAATTCTAATATGCAAATTATCAATCATTTAAGGATTTTGGACAGCAAACACGCAACCAAATATCCATCCCAGTTGAAACAATTGTCACTTTACCATTTGAATGTATATTACACAAATGCTGCACAAATTCTTAACTATTTCATATTAACAATATTATCATCCCCACAAGTTCCAAACTAAGCAATATGGATTTTAAATTCCAACAAAATGTACCCACTGAATTTTTGCAACCATGAAGCCCAATTAATTTTACTGAAAGCCCACATATAGGCGTGTCAACACCTAAAAGATTCTAAATGTCTTAGCAACTCAATTTCTTTTAATATGATTATTTGGGGTAATAAATAATAAAAATTTTAAGAAACGCTTATATTTCTGGCATGATATTATTGCAATCATTTACACATAGTCAACTTTGCAATCCATGAAGCTTCTTGGTGGACGCAGCACTTGCCCATGGTCCAAGCCAGACTTGCTTCAACCAGAGTAATCCTCTCGTCAAAGTAGTTGCCAGAGAGACATATGCCTGCCTCCAATCGCAGATTGTCCCATGCACCGAGTCCTGCCAGCTTCACACTGCCATCTGGTGAGGTAAGCAGGCATTCAACCACCTCAACGGTTCACTCCCCTGGTATCAAGATGTGACAGAATGAAAACAGTTTAACTTTCTGTTGGATTTTATGATATCCTGCATATTTATCAACTGTAATGGCTTCATAAATATAACTAGGCACCAATCTCAAGCACAGTTTGGTATAGATTACATCCGATTACCACAACCAATTGTGAACAAGCCTATGATTAACATAGACAATTTCAACATTTAGTGAAACCAAAAATGGCACACCTCTGAAAAAGGCAATCAGTACAAAACTACTGAACTATACAGATGACAACTATACAGAATTTATAATAATATCTCAAATAGTTAGATTTTACAATCAGCTAATCTTACTTTATATACTTAGCCAGAATGTTGTCTGTTGATACAAGTACAAAACATGTATGTTATATTATAATAAAATATAAAACACAACTTCCCCAAAGGGGGAGAAATGCCCAACTCTACCCATCTTCCCTCATGTAGCCGCAGTGGGAAACTCAAGAGTTGTGCACCCCACAGTTGCCATGGGACGTTGTCTGAGACAACTGTCACGTGAATCAGCATGGGACCACCACAACCTTATATACTTTATGTCATCACTGTTACCTAGGAACCTTGCTTATGACCATTGTCACCAGGGACCCACTCACATGAATAGTGTGTTAGAACAACAGATGGGAGTGTCTGAGAGTCTCCACTTCCCATCTCCCAAAAATGTTGAGAGTCCACCTCCCACCAATCCTACCTGGCACCTATTATTAGGCCAACCTCCCACCCCTCAATAGATCTCACAAAGGGGGAGACCAAGACTAGTCACTCAGTCTACCATATAGTGGTGCAACAGAAAAATACAGTAAAACTAATTTTATCCAAAGGGGGAGCCATTGCCCAACGCCCCCCCCCCCCCCCAATACACCACTGATCATATACCGTTATACTGTGTGATTTACAAAGTATTGTAAAATTTTATCTGACTGCAGGTAAACAACTATGAGGGGGTGTAACCACCCACCAATCCCACCTATTTTTGAGGCAGATATCCTGTCACCTTGGTATCCACCGTGTCATTATCTCCTGTCGTCATGGTGTAAAAAGCATACCGTGTATATATGAAAAGCAGAGTAATATATGAATACTAACAGGTGTGCACACAGTTTATCTATTTTATGTAGACATGTCAATAAGGGATGTATCTGAGTCTCAATGCTCTATTGAACACTCGTCGATAGACAAGCAGAGGTGTTTGTCGAAACGGGGAAAGGTGATTAATATCGCACTGATCAACTGTACGGTCAAGAGGAAGATTTGCATAGTGTCTACACGATGTAATACCTATAGATGAGAGTTGAGTTACGCGGGTTCCACGAATTCCCAACTTAGCTTCTCCGACAATGGAGGTGCACAATATTTATTTTAATTAGACATTTCAATGCAGAAAGTTCCACGTGAAGAGCATGACTGGCATATGTGATAGGAAGCATACCCACTATGCGTAGAGGCCAGCGGAGAGAGAGAGCTGAGAGAGCCTACTACCGAGTTCTCATCTTCCGATACCAAGGGAGGTGATCTTCAACCCTCGAGAGAATTTGTTTATGTATGCCAGTAGCGCTATAACAGATTGATGTTGTGTATAACAATAAAAGCCTACGCTGTAGGTCGAACCTGTAGGATACACGAACGTGTATTAGTTGCCTCTATTCGAAATCACGTCAGGGCTGAATGCTGAATGAAGTAGGTGGAAGGTCCTGACGTGAGACGGTTATGAGAGACAGGTAACAGTGAAGTTACAATGGGATGAAACATCCAACATCCATTTGAATGGGGTAGACCAGACAAATACACCAATTACAATGCGTGTTTACAGAAACTAATATTTGTAATACCTCCATAATTTTACGATTTTGTTATTGAGCTTTATTCGCATATTACATAGATAGACAATGCCTGTTCAAAGCTATGCATATATGATAATGGATAACTTAATAATACAACAAACACCGGGTTTGGAAAGCACCCTCTGCCATTTCGAAACTTGGGCAATTTTGTCCATCCCGCTTTGCCTCTGTCTTTCTGAAGAGACACTAAAAGCCATTGGTCCCTTCTACCAAGACCGAGTTCGGCTTACCGACTAACAATGAACAGTGGTCATTCTAGTTGCCACCAGAGAAAGCTGAACGCATTCTGTGTTACCTAGTTTGGCGAGAATTACATCACATCATCCAACCAACATTCATGAACATTGCCACCTCCTTCAGGGTGAAAGGTCGCTATATAGATATTGCTGTCTTTGATAGTACATTTAGGGACGTTAGAATCTGTAAGCTGATGAAGCTGTTGCATGTGATGCTTGCTGCCACTTTGAAACAACCAGCGTTGACTAATTCTCGTTCAACTTACATTAGTCGGATGGACATGTAGGCAAGCGTCACACGTCATACGTTGGTTTTGCTCTTCGACCACTGGTCGGTGTTAGTTGGTAAGTCGAACTCGGCCCGGCCAGGCTCCAGTCACCAGGCTGGTGTCTATGTATGATTCTCTATGTCTATGACTATGACTATGTCAGGGGAAGTAACAAGATTCCACACAGGGAAATGGAAAAACCTATAGTTGACTCACTGACTCTACAGATGCAAAACTAAACCACTCCTGTGTTACCAAAAGACATGGCTAACTGTCATAAGTAAACGAAATACACGTAGATAATGGTAAAACAAACTATGTGGAGGGTTTATAGGCGTACCAGAAAGGACGAAGACTATACAAAATACAAAGAGGCACTTAATGCAGCTACAACTGAAATCAGACAATCTAAAAGAAGCTATGAGCAAAAACTAGCATGTAACATAAAAAATGACAGCAAGAGTTTTTATGCATATGTCAGGAGTAAACAAAACGTACAAGACAAGGTTGGACCTCTAGAAGACAGTGCTGGAAATATAATATCACAGGGGTTTTTAATGGCGGAAGACCTAAATGGTTACTTCAGTTCAGTGTTTACCAAAGAAGATATTAGTTCATTTCCAGTTGCTGATGCTAAATTTCAGGGGGCTAAATCTGACTATTTAGGTCCGTTAGTTGTAACTCCAGAATTGGTAGCTAAGAAAATAAAGGCAATGAAAGATAACAAATCACCGGGAGTGGATGGGATTCCTCCAAAATTACTAATGGAAACAGTAGAACAAATCGGTATACCACTTGCAAGAGTATTCAACTTGTCATTAAAAGAGGGAGTTGTTCCGTTTTAATGGAAAGAAGCAAACATCATACCATTATTTAAAAAGGGTTCGAGAAATAAGTCAGAGAATTACAGACCAGTGAGTTTAACGTCAGTGATTTGTAAATTATTAGAAAGGTTAATAAAAGACCATATGGTGGAATTCCTCGTTAAGCATAAATTATTAAATTCATCTCAACATGGATTCCTTAAAGCGAGGTCATGCTTAACAAATATGTTATGTTTTTTGGAAGAAATCACTAAGTGGATAGACATGGGATCGCCAGTAGATATTATCTACTTAGATTTTCAGAAAGCTTTTGACAAAGTGCCACATCAAAGATTACTACTTAAATTAAAAGCCCATGGTATCGGGGACAGCATAACTGACTGGATAGAACAATGGCTGACTGACAGAAGACAACGAGTTGTAGTAGATGGAGAAGTTTCAAATTGGAAATCGGTTTTGAGTGGGGTACCTCAAGGATCAGTATTAGGACCTATATTATTCTTAATTTATATCAATGACTTGGACGACAGTATAACAAGTAACGTACTGAAATTTGCGGATGACACAAAACTGTTTAGAAAGGTTAATACTGATGGTGATAAACAACATTTACAAAACGATCTAGACAGATTAGTGAAATGGTCTGAGAAATGGCATATGTTGTTCAATTTTGGGAAATGTAAATGCCTACATACAGGACATAGGAACTTGAATGTAAACTATAAAATGGGAGATACTGTTCTGGGTACTACTGTAAAAGAAAAGGACTTAGGAGTTACAATAAGCGCTGATATGAAAGTTTCAGAGCAGTGTGGTATTGCAGCTTCAAAGGGTAATCAAATTCTTGGATTGATTAGAAGAAACATAACATACAAGGGAAAAAAGTTAATTATACCTCTTTATAAAGCAATAGTTAGACCTCATTTAGAATACTGTATACAAGCATGGAGACCATATCGTAAGAAAGATATAGATACGCTTGAACGCATACAAAGGAGAGCAACTAAAATGATTCCAGAACTGAGAGACCTTAGTTATGAAGAACGCCTGAAAGAATGTGGTTTAACAACTCTAGAGACAAGGAGGTTAAGAGGAGATCAGATTGAAGTTTTTAAGATACTGAATGGGTATGAAAATATTGATAGAAATATGTTTTTCTCACTCAAGAAGGATAGCAGAACTAGAGGACATGAGGTAAAATTAGTAAAGGATCAATGTAGATTGGACATCAGGAAGCACTCGTTCTCACAGAGGACAATAAATGAATGGAACAAATTGTCTACAGATTGTGTAACTGCTAGCAGCGTGAATATGTTTAAAAACAAGGTTGACACATATATCAGGAGGGCGGGTTATAAGTAGATGAACATTGTTGGACTCTCGATAAGCCAATGGCTTCCTTGTCCACTTGCCATCTGGGCCTTTGGCTTGGATGGCAAATCTTGTTAAATCTTGTTAAATAATGAAACGTGGGCGATATAAAGGGATTTTTAATACACGGCCACAAAAACATAATAGTTTTACTTATTATTGTACTTTTCGTACGGCCGATGGGTAAAGGCCGATGTCTCAGTTGTGTCTAACTGCCATAGAACTACAAATATCAATCTTACCAACGTACGTATTCAAGCCTGTCATTTCATACCTAACAAGTTCCACGCTTTTCTACCAGCCACCTGGCGGAGAAACGAAAAATTATCTGGACTACGACCGGGGTCAGGAAATGGGGCGAGGACGAACGCTTATTCGCAGAGCCAATGTCTGGAAATGTAATGTGGATTATAACATGTTGCAGAATCATTTTGTTGAAGATAAAGACGTAAATATGTGTTTCTTTTCCCGGTGACTGGACGTGTGAATTGCAGCTGAAGCGAATTCGTTTGTAGAACTTAATGTGATTAATCTAATATGATTAATTTAATATGATTTATGATTAAAACAAGTATAAAAATTGCCCAAGTTTCGAAATGGCAGAAGGTGTTTTCGAAAACGGTGTTGTATTATTAAGTTATCCATTATCATATATGCATAGCTTTGAATAGGTATTGTCTATCTATGTAATATGCGAGTAAAGTTCAATAACAAAATCATAAAATTATGGAGGTATTAGAAATATTAATTTCTGTAAACACACATGGTAATTGTGTATTCGTCAGGTCTACCCTATTCAAACGGATGTTGGGTGTTTCATCCCATGACGACAGGAGATAATGACACGCTGGATTCCAACGTATCTACATCACTGTTGGTGTTGTAAAGGGTCAATAAAGTTATGAGCGTTACAAAACTTCATTTAAGAATGTCTTCGTGTCCATAAATTAACTTTTTTCATCCAAGTCTGTTGAAGTAAATGGTGAAGAAATTCAGGTAAATGTATGTATGGGAGGAGACTACAAATTTCTCCTTATGGTACTTGGCATGGCGGGTGCAACTTCCAACCATGCCTGCATATACTGCAAGATTCACACTGATGATCGTAGGGATATGTCTAAAGCACATAATTTCTACTACCAAGAAAATTTGGCAAGAACAATGGAAGAAATGTCTCAAAATGCATTGAGCAATTACCAATGGTTGCAGGCTTAAACCTCTTCTTAGAATCCCACTTAGTCAAGTTGTTGTTGATCAACTGCATATGATGCTTCGAATCACTGACATACTTCTAATCAATTTGATCGAGGATGCAACTGATTATGATGCTAAAGAAAAAATGGGATTATTCCAAAACCAAATGCATCCCATATTGATGAACTAGTTAAGTGCATTTCTCATTGTGGAGTATAAGTTTCAGAATATGGGAGACCAGGAATGTAGCCGGTAAAGGTACTATGAAATGTCTAGAAGAGCAGCTTGCTGTTGGGGATGCTATACATCCTAATACAAAAGAGTAGAAGTTGTAGAAGTCTGCCAGAGATTCGATGCATTATATGCAGTTGTCAATCATGATTATCGTGATCATAATGGTGTCACTTCTGCAAATATTTTTGGTCTAGCCAATGATTGGGTGAAACTTTTCCTTAGCCTTGAAGGGAAGCGGAAAGGATATGAAAAGAAAAGGGTCACCCCCTACATGCCCTGCCTTGTGTATTATATGCCATTTCTATCTGGCTTGCACCTTGGACTGACAAAATTTAGTGGTCAAGGCATGGAGAAAGCAAATGAGATTGCCAAATCAACTCATCACCAGCATTCTAATAAAATAGATGCATGTGTTAACATTTTGAAAGGTTCAATGAGGCAGCTGCAGCTGAAGCATATGCAAAGAGAAAGTAGGGAATATTCAAAGAGAAACCTTATGAATTGGCATGAAGACATCTTCAAAAAGAGACAAAGAATTGAACATTCTTCTGAGCTTGAAAACTCTAGGGAGGAAAATCCAGCTGAAGAGTTGTCTGTTTCAGATGTGATGGATCAATTAAAATCCCTTAGGGTCAAAACTAGGCTCAGAAATGAACAAAAACTTAGAGAATTGTTGAAGAAACGCATTGAAGAAAGTGATGGCTCTAATTATTTCTTATGTACACTTGATTGCTGATTTACATGTATATAATTTATGAAAAAATAAACTGTACAAGTATGAAGAAATATATTCTAGTCTTGAAAATTAAGTGAATAGGTGCTTAAAAATATTTCTCTTGAAACCTGCCTTCTTGGTAGAGTTACGAGATGTTTAAGATACTTTCTAGTCTTAATTCCTGTTATTATAATAAAAAATATTTCTGGTCATGAAAATTCAAGAAAATTCGTAAGACTTTAAGGTAAACTGCACTGGTGTCTATATATCAGTATTGTAGTCGCACTGTCTCCGTTAGACCCGCTAGGTGGATCAACTAGTTTGACTCGCTGAGAATCCTCAGGGTGGTCTGTGGTAATCGGTTGGCGCAATTTGTCGACATGCGTCTTTATATATTATAAAACAATCTGACATATTTAATTACAAAACAGTTCAACTTATTTCTTAATTATTTCAGGTGAGTGTGTATCATTCAGACGTGTGCGTGCGTGCGTGCGTGCGTGCGTGCGTGCGTGCCTAAGAGCGTGCATGTGTGCATTTATTAATGGCGAAATGCATCTCTCAGTAAATCTTAGCCCAACCGTAGTAGTACCAACGCCACCTCAGACAAACTGACGTCGCCACTGCAGTCCAGCCATCGTAGAACCCTCACCACCGCAATCCAACCATCGTAGTACCATCACCACCGCAGCCAAACCATCGTAGTACCCTGATCGCCCCAG
This sequence comes from Lamellibrachia columna, assembly GCA_963662155.1. NCBI lineage: Eukaryota > Metazoa > Annelida > Polychaeta > Sabellida > Siboglinidae > Lamellibrachia > Lamellibrachia columna. The sequence goes on from OY759268.1 coordinate 19,842,220, forward strand.
TCCAACCATCGTAGCACCCTCACCACCGCAGTCCAACCATCGTAGTACCATCACCACCGCAGCCAAACCATCGTCATACCCTGATCGCCCCAGTCCAACCATCGTAGTACCCTGTCCACCGCAGTCCAACCACCGCAGTATCCAGACCACCACAGGCAACCGTCGTAGTACCCCGAACACCACATCCGAACCATTGTAGCACCCTGACCACCGCAGCCCAACCATCTGAGTATCCTAACCACTGGAGCCCAACCATCGTACTAGCCTGACCACCCCAGCCCAACTATCGTAGTACCCACACCAACACAGCCCAACCATCGTAGTACCTGACGTTTAACAAAATAACCACGCTTATTATACCTGGGTAGGGAAATACATCCACGTATTACCAGTGGTTTCTATCGACATCAATATTAATAAACAATACACATTCAGATGTATATAAACACAAACAACTCCACACACGCACTGCACACACACACACACACACACACACACACACACACACACACACACACACACACACACACACACACACACACACACACACACACACACACACACACACACACACACACACACACACACACACACACACACACACACACACACACACACACACACACACACACACACACACAGCACTGCATACAAACAAACAAACAAACAAACATTCACTGCACTGCACTGTACAATAACACACACACGGAGGAAATTAACGAGTGCATGGGGCCATTCTAGTAATACTTGTGTGCTTCGTGAACGTCGTGAACCTCAAGTGTCCACTTAAATTACGCGTTCTGATTAATTAAGGACAACGCTAGGTTTTATGGACATACGTGTATGCATACTTAAGTATAATTACGTTATGTTATGCTTGCGTGGCAATGTATACCCGAATGTATTCCTGTGTGCGTGCGTGCGTGCGTGCGTATACAATACACACGCGCACGCGCACGCGCACGCGCACGCGCACGCGCACGCACTCGCACACGCACCACTGAACGGAAACACAGACACACACAACTCTAGAAGCATGCGAACACAGTTCCGAAAATCTACTATGTTAATATTTATTATGTCATCAAATCGCTGAACACAATTCGTTAAATTGTGTAATTTTTCTCTCCAGAAAGTCCAAACACAACATGCTCCCCATCAAATGGCGGCCAAAACAATTGCATCGCGTCTTCATGCGCAAAGGATCCTACAGTCACTGGCACACGCATATGTTGACAGTCGGCCACTACATAACATAACATAACATAACATAACAGTTCAACTTGTTTTCTTAATTATTTCAGGTGAGTGTGTATAATTCAGACGTGTGCGTGCGTGCGTGCATGCGTGCGTGCGTGCGTGCGTGCGTGCGTGCGTGCATAAGAGCGAGCGTGTGTGCATTTAATAATGGCGAAATGCATCTCTCAGTAAAGCTTAGCCCAACCGTAGTAGTACCAACGCCACCTCAGACAAACCGACGTAGCACTCTCGCCACTGCAGTCCAGCCATCGTAGCACCCTCACCACCGCAGTCCAACCATCTTAGTACCATCACCACCGCAGCCAAACCATCGTCATACCCTGATCGCCCCAGTCCAACCATCGTAGTACCCTGTCCACCGCAGTCCAACCATCGTAGTATCCAGACCACCACAGGCAACCGTCGTAGTACCCCGAACACCACATCCGAACCATTGTAGCACCCTGACCACCGCAGCCCAACCATCTGAGTATCCTAACCACTGGAGCCCAACCATCGTACTAGCCTGACCACCCCAGCCCAACTATCGTAGTACCCACACCAACACAGCCCAACCATCGTAGTACCTGACGTTTAACAAAATAACCACGCTTATTATAGCTGGGTAGGGAAATACATCCTCGTATAACCAGTGGTTTCTATCGACATCAATATTAATAAACAATACACATTCAGATGTATATAAACACAAACAACTCCACACACGCACACGCACACGCACACAGCACTGCATACAAACACACTCCACTGCTCTGCACTGCACTGTACAATAACACACACACGCGAGCGCGCACACACATCACACACGCACTCGAACGCACGCACGCACGAACACATACACACACGCACTGCATGCAATCAAACAAACATGCACTGCACTGTAAACTAACACACACACGGAGGAAATTACCGAGTGCATGCGGTCATTCTAGTAATACTTGTGTGCTTCGTGAACGTCGTGAACCTCAAGTGTCCACTTAAATTACGCGTTCTGATTAATTAAGGACAACGCTAGGTTTTATGGACATACGTGTATGCATACTTAAGTATAATTACGTTATGTTATGCTTGCGTGGCAATGTATACCCGAATGTATTCCTGTGTGCGTGCGTGCGTGCGTGCGTATACAATACACACGCGCACGCGCACGCGCACGCACCACTGAACGGAAACACAGACACACACAACTCTAGAAGCATGCGAACACAGTTCCGAAAATCTACTATGTTAATATTTATTATGTCATCAAATCGCTGAACACAATTCGTTAAATTGTGTAATTTTTCTCTCCAGAAAGTCCAAACACAACATGCTCCCCATCAAATGGCGGCCAAAACAATTGCATCGCGTCTTCATGCGCAAAGGATCCTACAGTCACTGGCACACGCATATGTTGACAGTCGGCCACTACATAACATAACATAACATAACAGTTCAACTTGTTTTCTTAATTATTTCAGGTGAGTGTGTATAATTCAGACGTGTGCGTGCGTGCGTGCATGCGTGCGTGCGTGCGTGCGTGCGTGCGTGCATAAGAGCGAGCGTGTGTGCATTTAATAATGGCGAAATGCATCTCTCAGTAAAGCTTAGCCCAACCGTAGTAGTACCAACGCCACCTCAGACAAACCGACGTAGCACTCTCGCCACTGCAGTCCAGCCATCGTAGCACCCTCACCACCGCAGTCCAACCATCTTAGTACCATCACCACCGCAGCCAAACCATCGTCATACCCTGATCGCCCCAGTCCAACCATCGTAGTACCCTGTCCACCGCAGTCCAACCATCGTAGTATCCAGACCACCACAGGCAACCGTCGTAGTACCCCGAACACCACATCCGAACCATTGTAGCACCCTGACCACCGCAGCCCAACCATCTGAGTATCCTAACCACTGGAGCCCAACCATCGTACTAGCCTGACCACCCCAGCCCAACTATCGTAGTACCCACACCAACACAGCCCAACCATCGTAGTACCTGACGTTTAACAAAATAACCACGCTTATTATAGCTGGGTAGGGAAATACATCCTCGTATAACCAGTGGTTTCTATCGACATCAATATTAATAAATAATACACATTCAGATGTATATAAACACAAACAACTCCACACACGCACACGCACACGCACACAGCACTGCATACAAACACACTCCACTGCTCTGCACTGCACTGTACAATAACACACACACGCGAGCGCGCACACACATCACACACGCACTCGAACGCACGCACGCACGAACACATACACACACGCACTGCATGCAATCAAACAAACATGCACTGCACTGTAAACTAACACACACACGGAGGAAATTACCGAGTGCATGCGGTCATTCTAGTAATACTTGTGTGCTTCGTGAACGTCGTGAACCTCAAGTGTCCACTTAAATTACGCGTTCTGATTAATTAAGGACAACGCTAGGTTTTATGGACATACGTGTATGCATACTTAAGTATAATTACGTTATGTTATGCTTGCGTGGCAATGTATACCCGAATGTATTCCTGTGTGCGTGCTTGCGTGCGTATACAATACACACGCACGCGCATGCGCACGCGCACGCACACGCACGCACGCACGCACGCACACACACACACACACACACACACACACCACTGAACGGAAACACAGACACACACAACTCTAGAAGCATGCGAACACAGTTCCGAAAATCTACTATGTTAATATTTATTATGTCATCAAATCGCTGAACACAATTCGTTAAATTGTGTAATTTTTCTCTCCAGAAAGTCAAAACACAACATGCTCCCCATCAAATGTCGGCCAAAACAATTGCATCGCGTCTTCATACGAAAGGGATCCTACAGTCACTGGCATACGCATATGTTGACAGTCGGCCACTAGAAATTTTAATCTGGGCACAGCATAAGTGTTGTGTAGTCCTCAAATATGGCCACATCTCTGTTCGAGAACAATGTTGACAGAGTGCCAACAGTTGAAGGCAGGCGTGTAGGGCGCGACATTGCTGATGAGGTTCTCTCCGTCCGAACCACCGAGTAGCCCTACGTACAGACACGCGGCCAACGACGCCATCGCTACCACTGCCTTAAAAGCGGAAAAATACAAGAACTGTACAGGATGGAGGAAATTTATTTCTTACCATACTGACAGGAGTTCTAGTGTCATTTGAATTCCTAATTGTAGTATGGTGAACAGGTGTGTGCTCGTTTCCTTCAGAAACAAGCACCAACCTTCATCATATTACATGATATTCTACACGATTCCTGCAAACGTTTGCTTACTTTCACCTACCACTGTGACTGTCGGAGAGTATTGGAATGTAGTCGCGTGATGTTGAGTGGGAATCCACAAGGCGGGTCCCTCTGTATTTATACAAACGTGTCGTATGAAAATGTGATGTTGCTATAATGTTCCGCAAATTACGAACCATGTTTATAAAGGGATCACATAGCTTATGACACAATTCACATCGTGTCGCTCGCATACTCACCGTGTCTCACTCACATACACAACGTGTCTCGCTAGTCGACTCATCGTGTCACGCTCCAATAATCACCGTGTCTGGCTCGCAGACTCACCGCGTCACGCTCGCCACGTTGCTTCGTTTTCTTCAAATTGCGAACTATTAATTTAAAGAGACCATAACACTTTTAAAAACAACTCATCTAGTCTCGCTCGCAGACTCACCGTGTATTGCTAGCAGACTCACCTTGTATAGCACGGGACTTGTTGTTCATGTTTACCACCTTGATCCACTTGTCCACAGTTGGTTCATGCCTCAAAACGTTGTTCAATACTACACTATATAGGTTGAGACGTCCTATGGACGAACAGGACATTAGTACATTTAGAAAGCGCGCACGCACGCACGCGCACCACACACACGCACATACGCAGAGGCGCGCACCACAACCATGCACAAATATAAAAGAATAAATATAATATTATTGGCACATTTCACTGTTTTCCGCCGACATTTTGTCACTCTTTAAATTTAATCCTTCATGAAAATAAGACGGTGGAAATTAGATTTAACATTCGTGTAAGCCTGTACCTGTAACACAGATATGTGTGGCGCCGGAAACTATAAAGCCGTGATGACATCTGGGACTCGGTAAGTTCTTCAGCCACAGCCATTTTCCTTCGTCAAAATTAGAGGTTACATAAACCACTATGATTTTACTGACATATTTATAAGAATATGGTTAGAAAATGCAGTCGTTTTGAAATAAGTAAAATATTTTACGCATATATGTAGATTGGAATTTGCGTTAATCACTGATTCACAAAACCGAAATCAGACATTAATGTCGTATCCTCTGTCACCTGTTGTGTTTCACTTCGTCCTTACCATATCCAGTACCTTTTATCAAAGCATGGAGTGGGGAAACCAGAGAAATATTGACACCCTGAAATTAAGAATGCAATGCAAGGTAATAAACAGTTCGTGGGCCATTGTGATTCGATGAATAGAGGTGTTCCCGGGCACCTCATGGACACCCTGGATCCGACCGTGATTCGGGTATGAATGATAAGCGTGAGAGGCACGGGACACTGTTTCTGAGGTGTCAACATTCGGTCGGGAAATACCGCTTTTTTCCCCTCCACTTTTTGGATGGAATGTCCAGCTTTTTTTTTAATTAAAAAAAATAATAATTTACGCTAAAATCGATCTATCTGTTGCACACGAGGCTATCCTAAGCACATTTTATGTCTTTGGAGCCAAGAAAGTTGAGCGGAGGAGGATGTTTCCGGCTTTTCATGAGCATTTACCGCTTTATCACGAGAACTTGGATACCTAAAATAAGGTGGGGCATAACACCCACAGTAAGAGTCATGCAGAGCTACCAAGTCTCACACATTTGGCGTGAGACTCACGCATTTGGCTTCCATCTCACGCTCTCGCGCAGCTATTTGTAGATCTCACGCACATTGGCCGTTTCAATTAATAATTAATATAATCCCCTAGGTATATTTTTATCATCATCAGTGACGTCGCGCGTAATCGCCACTTTCACACACGATTATCGACAGACAGCCCGGGTGACAACCCATGTTTCCCTGCCAGAGTGATCATGATCACGGGTATGGTCGGGGCTTGTTACGAGCGCTGGTCCCTCGCCTCGTTGGCACACTGACTGTCAAACTGGCAATGGACCGCCCACTGACATTTGAGCCAACAAACGATTTGCTTATTAAAAGTATACATTGGCACACAACCAGACACATCCTAGTAGTACCAACCTTGAAGCATATAAGCCAGACGTGTGCAGGTTGGGTTAAAATGCTAGACGTCTACCATGTTATTTTTACTTTCGAAGTTAATAAAGACAGTGTGATAATTCAACGTGATGACCAGTTGTGTTCCTATATGAGAATAACTACGGTTCCGAGTGTGCTTTCTATAAAACTTGCTGCGTTCTTTTGAAATCGTCTAATATATATTGTTTATGTGTAATATGTATGTGGTCCCAGAAGACTGATACGAATGACACATAGGGAATTATCATATATCATGATGTTACCTTAACTGTTTCAGAACAATTGAAAATATTTCGTCCCGTATTTAAATAAACCGCAATTGCACACATAATGAAAAATTTATCAATCTGTCAATTATTTCCAGTGTATTATGAAAAGCTGTCCCCGATAGAAATTTGAATGAATAGAATTGCTTTCATCTGGTGCCCTAGTTGTTGGGAAACATAACACCATTTTTCAGTGTTTTGGATCCTGCCAATATTTATCGCAAGTTCCTCTACACAACATGGCAGCTCTGGTCATAGACATGATAAGCTTTATGGAAATAACATACAATAAAAAAAATTATGTGTCAAACTGTGGTTAACTGTATGTCTTCATGTGTGTTGCTGTCATGTTGCTGTGAATTACGCTCGCCATCATTAACGTTTATTACGTTATTAGATATTTTGTTTTAGAAAAGGTCGAAAAAGTGTTATTTTGTCCCTGAGACAACCAAGGTGTGGTGCGCATGTGTCATGTACGTAAATTATTTGCCATCACAACTCGTCCACTCTGCAATATGTTTCAGAATGCTGGCGTTTGACTGAAGCAGATGAGAGATAATTTTCAACCTTCCACACAACATATCTTTGAAACATCATGCCATTTTTCTGGCCACAAAAGATTTCTAACACAGAACTTCTGAAAGTAACTGTTCAGATTAACATGGATGACTTGTTCACAACAAGAATCGGCCAAGTTTTTACTAAACGACGATGACAATACGGCGAAAACAGCTGTGAGGTAAACCCCGAAGGACAACGAAAACGAGGTAGACTAAAGAAACCTGCGACTGTTGTGCTCTCTAACGGTGGTTTGACGTGCCAAAGTAGATGAGAAAATAATATAATTTAAGTGCACCTATTTCATGTTTTATGAGTTCCCACAATGTCCCACAATAAAATCCATGAACCTTCTCTTTTGAATTAGCGCGTTAGCATTGATACGCGATTGTTTCAACGCACGGTAAACAATTCGCGCGAAGCGCTTCCGAATGAACTGTTGAAGGTCAGTGACAGCCACAAAGGGGTGGTACGACTTCAACTGAATCGGAGCGAAGCTTTTGACATCGACCGACATAAACATGCAGCTTACACGCTATTATGAAAACACGGGCAACATCGTCTGTTGGGTCGAAAGATATGCCTGTCATGGTTCGTGGCCTATATCCAGCACAGACAATACAATAGTTCAGCTGCCCGTGAACATTCAAGAGATCACCAAATGAACTGCGGCTAGTCCAACAAGGCTTAATTACTGTTGACCGACCAGCACGTTCTTCAAATTAGTTTCTTACATAACAGTCCAGGCGAAGTTGGTGCTTCTGTTGACGCACCTGACAAGACCCATTTGTGAAAGACCTCACTTGCTGGTTTGCATGGATTCGAATTCAATATACATTATTGGCCTATGACACACACTGTATGCTTGATGCGGTGTTGTGCGTGACGTTGACAGCCAGTCGGGGAAAATTTGTGAAGATTGAAAACGGTGTTCCAATACAAAGACGAACAAAAACAAAGTGTTCTTTATGTGTGCACAGGAACTTGGTGACTAGCTGGAAACAGCGCCGTGAACGGGTGGCATTTCCCTCATGGCTGGCACGGCGACAATCTGAGAGGTTGGTAATTATCGAGTGATGTGTATCACAGCAGCTAGGCGATGGCAGTTTATTCCACCATGCACTTCCTTTATCTTCATAGCTTGAAGCTTTCAAATTTATGTATTGATTGTTGAAATGACTGTGTTTGTTTACTTATTTTAAAACTACGTTATAGCGAATCCACCTACGTTATAATATTGTGTCATATTATATATTTTCTACATATCAATTGGTGAAATAACTCTGTATTGCATATCCCGTTTTAGATATTGTGTACTATTTTCTAGGAAATATTTTTATTGTCGCTGTTCACGCGATACATGAAAGATGTTCATCAACGGACTACCTGTCATGTGTGCCTCTTCGAGTCTTGCTAAGGGATCATCTACAAACAATTTCGGCTTTAATTCTCATTATATGATGAAAAGCTAGCTTTGTGCATAAATGTTAGTTTGGTATTGTATATAGATATGATCTATTCCATTGTTGCACATTTAATTGGACCGGCAATTAATGTATTGGGGCATATATTTATTACTAGTGATAATTAATGGTGACATATTCGTAAATTTCAGATTATTAACTCAATACAGCCCCTTGTGGGGACAGCAGCATGATAAAGCGCCGTCGTTGTATATTTGCCTCTTATTTGATATGTGTGCTGTATTTATATTTGTAATACTAATACTTGTACATATAAGGGCCAAATAAAGAGCATGTTTCTGCTTGTCTGTTGTAGGCGCCATCTTAGGTTGACCACTTCCGGCGGATGTACATAGCTATGATTGAATACGCTACGTGTTTTCCTGGACAATGCATAATTCAATATCAATAAAATGGATTAGTAATATTATATACGCATTTTTTATCGTGTATGCTGGATCACCATATGATGTATTGTATATAATAAACATTCTAATGAATAAATATTTTACATATTTTCATTAGATGTTGTCACTTCAGCTAAATTTTGATTGAACAGGTTTGAAAGACACACACACCACAAATTCGCCTTTTCGGTCATGACATAGTATATAAGCAAAAGAAATTCCTACAGTTATTAGGTTGAGAACTATAACACACAGGGTTATGTCACAGTAGTCGGGTGGGAGACTACAGGCTTAGGGGTCGACATGCACTCTCCCTTGAATAGTTCAATAAAGCAACCAAAAGAGATCCTGTGTTGTGGAGGAGGTCCCACACACCAAATCTGTAAAGTGCTCCACTAATTGCCCGAGCCCAAGGCAGAATGGCAAAGCGTCACTCGCTTCACTGTGGTCTCTTCTTTTTTCTGTGCATTATTTTAATCTTTTGACTGACATTTGAAATTTATGACAAACTAGTGTTATACACGCACACGCACACGCACACGCACACGCACACGCACACGCACACGCACACGCACACGCACACGCACACGCACACGCACACGCACACGCACAACATTCAACATCTTTTCCCAGTGAGAAACACCCAGTTAAGCAAACAAGTGTAGGCTACTGGTTCAGGCCATAATTTTTAATAAAATATACACACACACACATATATATATATATATACATATATATACACACACACACAAATATATATATATATATATATATATATATATATATATATATATATATATATATATATATATATATATATATATGCAAAATAGCAACACAAGTCCAGCGTAGAATGAAATTTAGATTTATTAATTAAGGAGCAGGAAATTAGGCAAGCATACACCATCAAAATAATATACATAAAATAATCTCAGCAACCATGCCGGCCCCCAAAATTTACACATAATTAGTAAATCACGCCTATCAGCTGCCCACTACCAGTACTATCTGTACCACTACTGACTTATATACAATTCACATGGTGTTCGTGAGGGTCACTCCGCCGTGAATTAACCATACACATACATTTACAAACAGAAAGACTGGGGTACTCGATCCCCCAGCCAAACATGATCAATGAAAAAAGTGGGCTAACCATACAACATTGTTGAACAATTCATAATGAAAATTATGTTAACACAACACACAATGTATAAAGGTGTTACATATCTAGACATTAGTCAACCAATAACTACTAACACATCAGACCGAGAGGTAGGGCCAAACAGCCACACAAATGTACTCGTAAAAAGTACCCGCACTAAAAATCCTGTATACACTACTGAAAACTCAGTGGAGGGAAAAGCGTTAATGCAAAACCTCGTGTACCAAACTCTAACAGGGAAAAGCGTAAAAAAATTCAAAAACTTTGTGAACTACCTCTCTGTCTTCAGTGTTTCACTGTGTATCTACACATAATGCACAACTTGATTTATTAGATAACAACTCGCTAACATATAATGTCGGTTCTAAACGCTGAAAGTTTAGCCATTGCTAGTTACAACTGTGATGGTATTACTAGCAGTACCGGTTTTATAAACAACCTAAGTGATACAAAAATCGATATAATATGCCTACAAGAAACTTGGTTACTAGATCGAGATATTACAAAACTAACGAATATTCATGCCAATTATCAGTTTAACGGAAAATCTGGAGTAGATGCCACCGAACGCATTCTTCCCGGTAGACCGCAAGGTGGCGTAGCTATCGCATGGCATAAAGCACTATCGCACTCTGTGCAACCTATCGGAATTTCCAACAGGCGTATCTGCGCAGTTAGAATGCAGCTGAATGTGCATAAATATATTCTAATTGTCTGTATATACATGCCATGCGACACGTACAGCAACATCAGTGTTAGTACAGAGTATGAAAATTGTATAAATTGTCTTGAAGAATTATTATCGCAATACGCGCAAGATGATATTATTATATGTGGTGATTGGAATACCTCTTTTGAGAGAGACACCTATCAAACACGATTGATGAGTGCGTTTTTAGAACGTAATGAGTTATGTCTCAGTTGGCATCATCCGATGGCCAACAAGTCCAATACTTACGTGAATCACAACCTACACCATGAATCGTGTATCGACCACTTCGTTGTCTCTAACAATGTTTATGGTAACATACGTCAAAATAACGTTAATGACACGCCATTAAATCCAGCAACCCACTGCCCGGTGATGCTGGTGTTCGACATATCATATAGGTATACATACGAAGAACCAGAACATGTATCTGATGAAAAAACAGTTAAAGTAGCATGGCACAAGGTAGACGATGAAAGTATTGATCGCTACAAATGCCGTATTGATGAGTTGATTCCAAATACGATTATGTCGCTCGACATTCTATTTTGTAATAACGTATTGTGTGAATCTGAGAATCACAGATCGGATATTGATAGTGTATGTAAACAATTGATTGATGTGTTATTACGTGCTGGTCAAGAAACGCTGCCACAATGTAGTCATAGAGACCGCGGCATCCCTTACTGGAATGACGAGGTAGAGAGCGTAAGAGAAACCGCCATGTTCTGGCACTGGTTGTGGGTAGACAATGAGAGACCCAGGCATGGGCACGTGGCCGCTGTCATGCGTAAGACCAGAGCTACCTATCATTATGCTGTGCGATACATAAAACGAAGGGAACGCGAGTTAAGAAAAAGTAAAATGGCAGAATCTGTATCGACGAACAAACAACGCGACATATGGGTGGAAACTAAAAAAATGCTATCCGGAAAGAAACCCTCGATCAACTCAGTTGATGGAGCGTGCAATCCAGAAGCTATTTCGGAAGTTTTTGCATCAAAATACGAAACACTTTTTCAAGGTACGCCTACTGAGCCTGCAGAGCTACAGTCTTTATATCGAACTATTAAGAGTGGTGTCACAGCTGACGATCGAAGTTATTCTTCAATCACAGTAAATGACGTCGCAGATGCCTTGAAAGATATCAAGCTAGGCAAACGAGACGGAAAATATAGTTTATCGTCAGACCATTTGGTCAACAGTAGTAGGAGATTTTTAATCATATTGTCGATCCTCGTGTCAAGCATGCTTGTTCACGGATACAATGCTGCAGATTTATCGTCATCCACTATTATTTCAATACCGAAAAATGCTCGTGGAGACATGAGTCAAAGCGACAACTACAGAGGGATAGCACTGTGTAATTGTATTTGCAAGCTGTTTGACATTATACTGATGAAAAAATGCAGCGATGTATTGTGCACTAGCGATCAGCAATTTGCATTCAAAGCGAATCACTCTACCACTCTTTGTAGTGGAATATTAATTGAAACTTCCAATCATTTTGTAAATAATAACAGTTGCGTATACAGCTGTTTTCTAGACGCCTCTAAAGCATTTGATAAGGTTCACTACGGAAAGCTGTTCAATTTGATGCTTAAACGCAATGTACCTCGCGTAAATGTTAGATTCATTCTTGACGGATACATCAGACAATGTATGTGTGCACAGTGGGAACGTTACAAATCTAGAACTTTTTATGTACGCAACGGAGTGAAGCGAGGGGCGGTTATATCACCGATACTGTTCGCTGTATACTACGATGAATTAATAGCTAAATTAGCCAGCAGCGGATACGGGTGCCGTATCGCTCAGCACTTTGTTGGTGCACTATCGTATGCAGACGATATCACATTATTATTACCTTCGCTACAAGGTCTGCAGTACATGGTAAATATATGTGAGGAGTACGGGAAAGAATTCCATGTCACTTTTAACGATAAGAAAAATATAGGAATGGTGTTCGGCGCAAGCAATGTTGATTGTAAAGCCATCCAGGTAAACGGGAACAATGTTACTTGGGCGACGAACGCAAAACACCTTGGTAACGTAGTCGATCACAAGCTTTCAGACTTGAATGATATAAATGCAAAAAAAGGTTATTTTATCGCGAGTGTTAACTGGTTTGTGGGCCACTTCAGAGGCAAAGTGCCTATTGATTGTTATATTCGTCTATTTCAGTCTTATTGTAGCACCCATTATGGTTCAACTCTATGGGCATTACATGATAAAGGGTTCAACGATTTTTGCGTGACTTGGAACAAAGACGTCAGGCGCATCTTAAACGGCAGTTATATGACGAATACAGCACTTTTTGGACAATTAATTAACACCTTTCACATATCCATTCAATTGGTGAAGCGATTTTGCAAGTTTGTGGATTTAATGTTGATTAGCCGCAACGCCATTGTTAGGCACTTCGTTAGGCGGGCTATAAACTCAGCTCAATCACCAATTGGCCGAAATATAGCGGTTATTCGGCATAGGGACGCAATATATGTACTAAATATTAACGTGAACCACGTACGAAGACAATGTCTTTTCAGTCAGCCAGAGCTGACAGGAATCGCTTGGTGCATACTCGAATTATTGCGTGTATCCAATAACGAGATTGACTTACCCGGTTTTACAAAAAAATTATGTTAACAACATGATTAACGCACTCTGCACTTGTTAATCAGGCTGCCAATGATTTTTGTTTTATTCAATTGTACCTAAACTATTGCGTACGAATAAATGATATACACACACACAACTGTTAACGCAATATTATGAAGGGAGGATGGGTTTTTTCAAACGGAGCGAATTAAACTGAACAACAACACTGATCTTGCAATAAAATCAACAAATTCAGCGATAACGATTAACCAGTAACAATAGGTATTCGGAAATATTTGCAGCGCAAAGGTCTCACAACGACACAAGCAGACTTGGAAATCGAGAGAGGCATATATATACACATATATATATATGTATGTATATATATACATATATATACATATATATATATATATATATATATATATATATATATATATATATATATATATATATATATATATATATATATATATATATATATATATATATATATATATATATATATATATATATATTGACGTTATTTGTTTTCTATATTATCAATTGGTTAAGCAACTGAGTAATGCATATCCCGTTTAAAATGTTTAGTATTATTTTCTAGGTGTATGGTGTAACTTTTATTATTGCTGTTCACACGATACATGAAAGATGTTCATTCTGCCTGCGCTCTTTGTCTGATCGAGTCCTGCTGAGGGATCATCTACTATTTACTTACATAAAAAATGAGGAAACACGCGCCTCCTCCAACGCACGCATACCGGATGCATCAGGTCCGACCCCCACCGCCCCCCTCCACGTACGCACTACTGGTAGTGGTGACGTAACTAAGTCTATAATAAGCGGCTGGCAGCAGGTGCAAATATCAATACTTTCCATCAAAGCGGGAGGGTACAAAATCAAGATCCAAGTTGCAATGTGTTGACAAGATATTTGTCTAAACGACAACAAATCGGTGTCAAAATCGCTGGCGTAGACGTAGAACTCTACTTCAGTCCTTTCACAACAACGATGCTTTCAAACACCTTACATCTTTCAAATGTGTTCCCCACAATAGTTGGGTGGATAAGTAGAAAGAGTGTGCACTTGTGCATACAATTTTGACACTGCATACATATACTACTTGGGACCCTGAATGTGTTCTGATGTAGTGCGGATTCAACTTACAGCGCTACCTAGTGGTTGGCCAGGCACTGTACGGCAGATATGTAAACTATTTACGATGACAACATGAAACTTAGCAGACACTTAGATAATATATTAACTGATGGTATCTGGCTATATAACCATAACAAATGTTACCATATACGTCGCATTTTTAAAGATAAATAGGTTTACGCCGGCAATGATTTTATATATTTTACTTTAGACTTTCTCCGACATTCAAAGTCAAAACAAATGTTCCCATATCATAAGAATAACTTCAACTAGAGCCTTACTTGTGGTGTCAATAAATAGTTTTTCGATGCGATGATTTAAAATAGATTACTTTTGAGCTACTACGACAGTCGTATATCCGCCATTTCTAAACACGCAAATATAAATGCCGGAGAAGGTCAAAAGTCAAATATTTGAAATTGTTGCCACCGAAAACCTGTGTTTTGACAATACACTTACGGCTCTAGGTGATGTAGTTTTTAAGATGCTTGGAAAATTAGTTTTAACGACAATCATCTTTAAATATGGCGGATATGAATGTCGGAAGAGGTCAAAACTAAAATATTTTAAATCGTTGTCCCCGAAAACCTGTATTTTGACAGTACACTTACGGCTCTATATGGTGTAATTTTCAAGATATGGGGAAAATTGGCATAAATGTTGGAAAAGTGCCACAAAAAGCATTATGTTATACTATCATATGCCCCTTTTGTACCGGAAATGATTTGGAATGATGTAATGAACACATTGAGATACACAAATACAAGTTAGGACGTCGACAGAAAGCCGTGTAAGTTAGGCTAGTTAAAGCTGATTCGTTAAATGGTTCAGCCAATCGAGAATCTGGTTCACTTATGTGCAGGTGTGTAGTGTGTGACTAGCTTAAGTAATGGGCGCAGTCTGTTTAATAAAATTGTCTATTTTTGTTCAAATCATCGAAATAATTGAGTTTAGTCCTTAGATGATAGATCTGGACCAAAATAGTGGATATCCAAAATGGTAAACACTGTGTGGGTCAATGCTGATCATGGGCGTGACTTCCATCCTCTGGCTGATCACATGATAAAGTTAAAAAAATTCACCAAGGAAGAAAATCGTTGTTTTTCAGCATTTCGATTATCACTTCAGTTTATGCCTGAACAAGTATTAACTATTTTATTTGTTTGTCTGATGATTTCACAAAAACTATATTCAAAAGTTGCACAAACGAGCTAGTATGTTGGTCTCAAGTAATTATGCTCCTAACAACCCAATATTGGGGTATCGCAGGAGTTTGGACCAATGGCTTTTAGTGTCTCTTCCAAAAGACGCAGGCAAAGTGGGTAACGAAGTTGCTAGAAATAGCAGGAATAATACCCTTGCAGAGGCGCTGCTAACAATGATCACGTGCCGCTTATAGCCAATGGGATCGCACAAAAGCGACATCCACGCAGATTACGCGTGGTCGGAAGATCCACTTTAAAAGATTGATAAAAGGTCCCGATTTACCCATTTCAAAAATTAAAAAGATGCTTCACTGAAGCTGAAGACGTCTTTGATTTAAAATTTCGCCAATTTGAACCGGGACCTGTAGTACACACAAATGAAATGAAAAATACACGTACAACGTAATACATTTTTACCAGTAATTTGAAGCAGGGGTCAGGGATTTTAAAATTGCCAGAGGATGGCAATTAACATGCTAGTCCAGCAGCTATGTAGGGAAGAAGAAGTTGGATTTGTGGAGATGTTTTGTTAAGTTACACATAGTTCTCAAAGGTTACATACATCACTCATATATTTCTGGTAGTACTTGGCGAGAGTGTCAACTGCGCTAGACCGCAGTGTGTCAGTCAGTCGTTGATATAGGCCATCTGTTGACCGAGGGATGAGTCGCTAGCTGCGATGCCCAGTGCGCGGATGTGTAATGTCTTAAAGCTCGGGTGATCATGTAGTTCTTTCTCTGTTGTCATAGAGCACAGCTGACTGTGACGGTATGGATCTGTAAAGATAATACTTAACAACTACTTCGTCATGGAGTACGTCAAATTGTTATTCAGCATTGTATACAGTTTTGTTGATGTCTGAATATGCATATTTGTATGTTACGTTTTCAAAAAACATTACAGGTACTTAGATTCTGACACTTTTTTCACAATGAAATGTATCGTAACTACCACCATCTCATAAAAAAGATCAGCAATTTGAAATTTTAATCCCTATTTTTGGCGGTACCAATTTGTGAAATTTGATCGATTAGGGTCTAAATGTTCTTCGACCCAAATTCTTGTCACTAGCAAATTGTATCTACACCCCGGAAGGTCTAAATATAGGCAGAAACACATACATTGTATTAAATAGGAATACTATTAGGCCAACAACTTTGTTTAAATTAAAACACTGCTTCGAAACATTGTGCCTCGCCCTCGCTGCCTCGGATCTGGCGGCGTTGCTCAAACTCAAAGACGCCAACCGTTGTCGTTGAAAAAGTTTCCACTGTAAGACGACGATCGAATACCGCAAACATGTTGAATATATGTTTTAGTAAGTCGGTTGTTTTAAAACATAACGTTTCTAAAATGACGTTATAACTCGCGGGCCGTCGTAATATTTCACAATATCGAGTGAGTCCTGAAGATGAATGAGTGTCTCGTTACTCAGTCACACTTGTCTATCCGAAAGATGGCGAACTCTTAAGCCCAAATCCCCCACCTGTGGCGCCAGTAACCGTTCCATTAGCCTCGATTATTCAAGCTGCGGGATGTGGCGCCACAGTTTGTTGCACACACTACACATTCATCAAGAATTACTCGTATATATTTCATGTCCTGGAATATCAAGCAACAAATATTGTTGTAGGTAATATTGGTGTTTAGATAACTGAAAGTTCGAAGAATGGCTCTGAATTCAGAACACGCAAAAAAAACCTGTAAATTAATTTCAAAATGTTTTGCCACCTGTAAAACTCTGCCTTGCTGTATATCCACCCATTACAGACGGCTTTGACTAACGTCATCCCGGCGGTCGATGTTCCTCCTATCTTGGGCAGATCTACAGAATGAATAGCCAAATTTTTTTCCATACTTTTAGTCATGATAACTATTATAACAATGTTGGTTTTTAGGAAAGTTATATTTTAAAATGTGGAAGATCATTTTTTTTCACGAGGGTGTGACCCAATAGAATAATTAAAATTTGTATGAACGGACGTAATGTAAGACCACATGTTTTATTTGGGCTGCTTGGATTAAAAGACATTATTAATTTTGTGACAAGGGAAAGAAACCGTTTACATACTAAGCTCCATATTTCCCTTCTCAAAGGTTTTTTCGCTTGTGGGATAGTTGGTTTGTAGCTATGAAATAAACAAATGTCATGAAAAGTATTGTCACATTTGTTTAATTAGCATTAATAACAAAAATAACACTGTACTCGTCAGTGTTTGTTCCTTAAATAGTAGTAGGCCGGAATCGGCCAAAATGCATCGTTTAGCCTTGGAGCTATCAAAACCAGGCCCGTCCTCTTGGTCTTGAAAAGAGTGGCTCGAGCGTATAGAATCAGTCGTGGTTTTCTGGAATGACTTCTGCAAAATGTTACAGTAAAACAAAATTCGCTCAAAAATGGGGTTTCGTTCGAACCCCCCTCCCAAACCCCACGAAGACGGAGACGAGAACATATAAAAAATTAGAAACGAACATAAAACAATGATAATATATCATGAGCCAAACACGTGGTTACTATGCTATAACAACTGCATCACATTAAACGTATAAGTAAAATGTTAAGGCCGCTCTTGGCGTCTTGTATTATGTGGCGACTAAATAAAAACAAACAACATAGGTATGTGTGTCAAAATTTATATACTGCAATAATTATCTGTCATACATATTCAATACTCATATTCAATTCATATTACACAGAGCTATGGCTCTGCAATCAATAGTTAATTCAGGATTTTGGCCTGGAGCTTTTGCTTTTGATAGTCGACTATAACAGCAAAACACTCTGTATTATAAGCACGTAGAATTTTTGTTGGAAGAGATCAATATTGGCAATTATATTTTGGAGTGCCCCTCGATACACCCCACATCGCATCACAGCTAGGGATAAACGCCGACAAATGTCACGATCAGTATTGCCACAGAGTGCCCCTCGATACACTCCACACCGCATCCCAGCTAGGGATAAACGTCGACAAATGTCACGAACAGCATTGCCACAGAGTGCCCCTCGATACACTCCACACCGCATCCCAGCTAGGGATAAACGCCGACAAATGTCACGAACAGTATTGCCACAGAGTGCCCCTCGATACACTCTACACCGCATCCCAGCTAGGGATAAAAAACGACTAATGCAACCACACACCCACACACATCCACATACACCCACACAGCCATACCCGCATACACACACATAGATTTCGCTCTCTCATTATCTACTCGTTATTAATGTAACTACCGTAGATCAACTGCAGGGATTCTGTTGTGCATGGAGTCAATAATTCGTTGTTATCTCACTGTTCGCCAGATGTCAGCACATACTGGGGGATATGTCGTCGTGATGATATTTGTTTGCACTGAATATGCTCTTTTCGGGAATGTGGACTCGCGAATATAGGACTGAGGATGTTGGGAGGAAAGATGTGCGAATGTCGAGACGAGGGGAGAGCAGAAGTTGAGAGGTGGGACGAGAGAATATGGGAGGGAGGGAATGGAAATATGAGCGGAGGGGTGAGAATGCGTGGGGGGAAACAAACTGTGCTGAGTGGAGGATGTGAACAAGTGGAGATGAAAGAGTGAATATAGAGGAGATGGAGATAAAATGTGAGGAGGAGTGTTGAACGAATGTAAGGATGATAACCGAACAAATATGGGAAGAAGGGATTGGAACCGACCGACCGACCGACCGACCGACCGACCGACCGACCGACCGACCGACCGACCGACCGACCGACCGACCGACCGACCGACCGACCGACCGACCGACCGACCGACCGACCGACCGACCGACCGACCGACCGACCGACCGACCGACCGACCGACCGACCGACCGACCGACCGACCGACCGACCGACCGACCGACCGACCGACCGACCGACCGACCGACCGACCGACCGACCGACCGACCGACCGACCGACCGACCGACCGACCGACCGACCGACCGACCGACCGACCGACCGACCGACCGACCGACCGACCGACCGACCGACCGACCGACCGACCGACCGACCGACCGACCGACCGACCGACCGACCGACCGACCGACCGACCGACCGACCGACCGACCGACCGACCGACCGACCGACCGACCGACCGACCGACCGACCGACCGACCGACCGACCGACCGACCGACCGACCGACCGACCGACCGACCGACCGACCGACCGACCGACCGACCGACCGACCGACCCCGGGTTCTCTCGTTTGGGTGTTCTAACTAAGACGCCGCCCAGTGCCTGGTTAACCTGGTACAGGAAACCTAAGACTGTTGCAGTGAGGCAGTGCTGTGAAAGTGCGACCCTCACATACAAGTGGTACACTCGTGCCACCGCCCCCCCCCCCCCGCACACCCACAAGTGTTACACTCGTGCCAGGCCTCCACAAAAAAGGGTCCTCCACATAACTGGTCCTGTTTGGGATACGCATAGAATCATACATATCCGTCACGTCACGTTTAGGATAAACAATAATGTCGTACATACACGTAATATGGTAATCTGGCTAGGACATAAATAATATGTTTGTACACGTTATGTGGTACGCTGGCTATGACATAAAAACATAAACAAATACACATGCGCGCGCGCGCGCACACACACACACACACACACACACACACACACACACACACACACACACACACACACACACACACACACACACACAAACAAACACACAAACAAACACACACACACACACACTCTCTCTCTCGCATACACACGCACGCAAATACACGAGCGCGGCGCACGCACGCACCCACCCACGTACACGCATGACTAGACCGTCACGCGTGGCTAACTTCTGACGCCGGTCGTTTAGCGGCGAGATTAGATCAGAGAATCAGTCAACAGCCGACACGCGACCCCCTGACAGAGACGAGCTCTCGTTGTGTGACTACAGAACACATAACAGTATTAATTGGATTCCTTATTAATTTCCCACCGAAATGTCTACATGTTTTCAAATCGCCCTCGTAATGCAAAAGACTTACGAATTACCATCAAGCTATATTGGCAGCAAAATGCCAGAGGGAAAATGTTGGTGTCTAGGGCAGGGTTTTCCTCCACGCTCTATCCAAATAACACAACGAAAACATTATAGAGCCATCAGAACATGCATTTATTTAATTTCGTCTCTAGTCAGGTGCGAAACCGCAAGAAAAGGTTAGAGTAGAGTAAAACAGCCAGCCACGTTGCTGTCGTACTTGATTGAAACATAAGCTTGAAGCCACATGTGAATTTGACATTGTCGCAACATGTATCAGTGATCTATCGTGTGTGGTCTGCTTTCGAGATAAAGGTTACTGCATTCTGAGCAAGAAATCGGCTGCCCAAAAGAACATACAATCGTAGGACGATATTATTAAAAGGGCAAATATGTGGACCAGGAACACGATCAGGATTAATGCATATGAAACTGATGTATCCCCTGCTTTAAGCAGCAGTGAGTTTCTTGCTAGCTCCTCCAGCTCCATTTCAGTGCTTCATCCAGGGTATCACCACCGGTCACGGACTCCTCATTTCAGTGGTTCATCCAGGGTGTCACCACCGGTCACGGACACCTCATTTCAGTGCTTCATCCAGGGTATCACCACCGGTCACGGACTCCTCATTTCCAAGCTGAATGTGTTCCACTTCTGCATCCGGAGAAGGTCGAGGCAGCCTCAGTCATTGGTACTTATAACAAGATTCCGATCGCTCCACCCCATCCACACGCACGCACGCACGCACGCACGCACGCACGCA
The DNA here is from genome assembly GCA_963662155.1 of Lamellibrachia columna. Lineage (NCBI taxonomy): Eukaryota > Metazoa > Annelida > Polychaeta > Sabellida > Siboglinidae > Lamellibrachia > Lamellibrachia columna. The sequence continues at coordinate 19,864,005 of OY759268.1, forward strand.
CGCACGCACGCACGCACGCACGCACGCAAGCACGCACACATACACACACGCCCGACTAACTGGGGGCACACATCAAAACAGAGAAGTAATATTCGATGTATTTTTTTTATTTAAGGATATGACTTTCAACCTTGCACGGAGTGGCGTATTTGGGGGGGGGGCATGACTGCCTTTGGCTCCAAGGTGTTTTTCAGTACAACCTGTTGCGCCACTACTTAATAGCATGGTAAACTAATGGGTGACTAAGCTTGCCACCCCCCCCCCCCAACACCCCCCACATGGTCGTTATTCAGACACTTCTTTTAACTCCCTGCATATTTGTAAAACATTATGTGGTGACGTTACGCGTACTACGACAGTAACCAAACTGGTTGCTACACACGCGTATCGACAGTATGACTTCTTCCTTTCGTCCAAGTATAATTTTCGTCCATCTATCAAGCGACTTGTACAATCGTTTCTCTTTGCTGAAATTCCCGGATCAGGCGATCGATTACGTAACTAGTCATCGAAATTTCACCAAACTAACTGTCTGTTCCTGCTATCTGGATCGTTGTGTCATTTATGGATTTTACGGATAGGCACCATTCACAAATGATAAAACGAAATATAACAAACAAGTTTCGTCACAAATTGGTTGTCAGTTGAACATGAAATGGCGTAGATTTCAATCTCCCGGACTGATATCTTTTGCTTGCTTCAAAATGATGGAAACTACGCAATTGTTGAACGTGTCCAATCAATTTCTTTGTTGTTGTGCCTCTCTGTCTCCCCATGTTGAACATTTATGCGCGCGAACACACGCACGAACGCACGCTCGCTAACACGTACATAGCCACGCACCCATGCTCGCACGCACGCATCCGTCCACGCACGCTCGCATGCAGTCACGCACGCACGCACGCCCGCACCAACGCACGATCGCACGCATGCATTCACACTCGCACATTCGCAGGCACCAACGCACCAACGCACGAACGCACGCACGCACGCAGGCACACAAGAATACACGCACACATGCTCGCTCGTTCTCTCGCACGCATCCGCGAACTATGCTCGCACTGGCTCCCCGTGATGCGCATTTATGCGCACGCACGCACGCACGCACGCACGCACGCACGCACGCACGCTCGCACGCACGCTCGCTCGCTCGCACGCACGGAAGCACGCACGTATCCACGCACCCATGCTGGCTGGCACGCACGACCCACGCACAATTCGCTGTCTCATTATCTCCCACTTTTGTCTTCTTATCTTCGTTATTGATGTACAACTACCGTAGATGAACTGCAGCTATTCTGTCGTGGGGTCAATTATTCGTTGTTATCTTACTACTCGCCAGATGTCAGTGTTATCGTTTGGTTAGCCGAACCACTACAAAATTACACAATTGTCTACGCAGACACCAGCCAATGTCTACGAATGTCACGCTGTTTGAGTACTATTCATACAACTTACGTAGAGTAGTGACGTCACAAGACTACCGATATTTAATCTACCCTTTTAAAATACGTGTTCTCCCACTGACATTTCCAATGTGGATACATTTTCATGACACTACTATTACGTCGACACGGTAAAAGTTGTCCTGTTCCCCCAACCCAATGCTTTAACGAGGAACGGATTCTTGTGACACACATTCTTGTAAACATACTTGTGACACACCTACTTGTAAACATACTTGTGGACCTCTAACAGTTGTCTCTCTAGCACCCACACATCCTCACTAAGCTCATAAAGTTCAAGTAATTACGTGAAACTTGTGAAAGCTACATTGTTCTTCCACTCCTCACATTGGGGGACGCATCGTCTGGTGATGTTTGGCCGCGCTGAGTACGACCTTTCAGCTGATTGGACGAGCGAAAACGAGGACGAGGTAGTGAGGTATGGGAGGGAGACTAATGTAGGGACGAGGGGAGAGCAAGCATTGAGATATGGGGAATGTGGAGAAGAGGGAATGTTACAATGAGTGGAAAGACGAGCGAATATGGGAAAGATGGGAGGCCAACTGCGGGGAAGAGTTGGGATGAGGACCAGTAAATGTGGGGAATAAGCAGAAACGGTGCTGGGAGGAGGAACCAGTGAATGTGATGATTAGGGAAAAAAGGTGTCGGGAGAAGGAACCAGTGAATGTGGGGAATAGGAAGAAAAAGTGTGAGGAGAAGGAACCAGTGGATGTGGGGAATACGGAAAAAAGGTGTTGGGAGGAGGAATCAGTGAATGTGGGGAATAGGGAGAAAGGTAGTTGGGAGAAGGAACCAGTGAATGTGGGGAATAGGTAGAAAAGTTGTTGGGTGAAGGAACCAGTGAATATGAGGAATATGGAGAAAAGGTGTTGCAGAAGGAACCAGTGAATGTGGGGAATAGGGAGAAAGGTTGTTGGGAGAAGGAACCAGTGAATGTGGGCAATAGGGAGAAAAGGTGTTGGGAGGAGGAACCAGTGAATGTGGGGAATGGGGAGAAAGGTTGTTGGAAGGAGGAACAAGTGAATGCGGGGAATAGGGAGAAAAGGTGTTGGGAGAAGGAACCAGTGAATGTGGGGAATAGGGAGAAAAGGTGTTGGAGAAGGAACCAGTGAATGTGGGGAATAGGGAGAAAGGTTGTTGGGAGAAGGAACCAGTGAATGGGAGGAATAGGGAGAAACGTTGTTGGGAGAAGGAACCAGTGAATGTGGGGAATATGGAGAAAGGTTGTTGGGAGAAGGAACCAGTGAATGTGGGGAATAGGGATACAGGTTGTTGGGAGAAGGAACCAGTGAATGTGGGCAATAGGGAGAAAAGGTGTTGGGAGGAGGAACCAGTGAATGTGGGGAATGGGGAGAAAGGTTGTTGGAAGGAGGAACAAGTGAATGCGGGGAATAGGGAGAAAAGGTGTTGGGAGAAGGAACCAGTGAATGTGGGGAATATGGAGAAAAGGTGTTGGAGAAGGAACCAGTGAATGTGGGGAATAGGGAGAAAGGTTGTTGGGAGAAGGAACCAGTGAATGTGGGGAATAGGGAGAAAGGTTGTTGGGAGAAGGAACCAGTGAAAGTGGGGAATAGGGAGAAAGGTTGTTGGGAGAAGGAACCAGTGAATGTGGGGAATAGGGAGAAAAGTGTTGGGAGGAGGAACCAGTGAATGTGGGGAATATGGAGAAAAGGTGTTGGAGATGGAACCAGTGAATTTGGGGAATAGGGAGAAAAGGTGTTGGGAGGAGGAACCATTGAACGTGTGAAAGGTGTCATTGTGTGGCTGGCATGGCTGGTATTTGCTGGTTCGAATAAATCCGTGACCAAAATTAAGCAACTCAGAAAAATGTCCTTCGTTAAGATAAAATACGTGTTAGTCTCTTTGTGTGCAAAGATACTTCAATTGTAATTGAATTGTACACATTGTTGTATGAATAAATACATAATTTTACTATTACTACACTACCGTGAAAAAAATCCGTATTGTATACGGACAATACGTACGACGTCGCAAGTCTGAATTTTGGGTCGATTACATTAGGCCTTATCTTGCCTAACACCAGATTATGGGTGTCCAAAATTACACAATTTCAACTGTTTTATCTAAGAAAACGTCAAATGGTTGGGAAGGGGGATACCCCCTCCCCCACCCCCACCCCCACGAGACTCGTTGCGCTTCATACATTACCTTGGACCCCCCCTTTTCTAAAACCTGGATCCACCCCTGAAGACAAACATGTGACAGACATTCCCCAAGTGTTTCGTTTTAGGACAGACGTGTGACAGACATTCCCAAATGACCCGTATAAAGACAGACGTGTGACAGACATTCCCAAGTGTCCCGTATAAAGACAGACATGTAACAGACATTCCCAAGTGTTTCGTTTAAGGACAGACGTGTGACAGACATTCCCAAATGTCCCGTATAAAGACAGACGTGTGACAGACATTCCGAAATGTCCCGTATAAAGACAGACATGTGACAGACATTCCCAAGTGTTTCGTATAAGGACAGACGTGTTACAGACATTCCCAAATGTCCCGTATAAAGACAGACGTGTGGCAGACATTCCCAAATGTCCCGTATAAAGACAGACATGTCACAGACATTCCCAAGTGTTTCGTATAAGGACAGACGTGTGACGGCATATCTACCGCTTTTAATGATGTGACGGTGATAGATTAGATCAAGATCTGGCGCCGAAGTCCTCGCGCCGCGGCCGCGAGGGGAGGGTGTAGAAGGGGGCTTCCCGTCCTGGCATAAAAAAAAAATCTATTTTAGAGTATGTTTACTTAATTAATTCTGGTGCATTTCCTATGTGAAGTGATGTGGTTTGGTCATATATTTGGATTCGAAATAAGTAATTTTAACTGTACCCTTGGAATTGCGGTTTGGCGGTAGATTTTGGCTTGAACGCAGTAAAGCGGTAAATAATGTAAAATTGAAGACAAAGTGGTAGTTCTACCGCCAAAGCGGTAGACTTTGTAGCTTTGTATAAATACTAGTGCCCTGCGCGGGCCGGGCCGGGCCTCTACATAATTTTGCGGGCCGGGCCGGGCCTGGGCCTACATACTGCTGGCCCGGTCCGGGCCTGAAAACAATTTAAACACATCGGGCTTGGGCCGGGCCTGGGCCTAGTGTGAGCGGGCCGGGCCGGGCCTGGGCTGGGCCTGGACATAATAAAAATATTCATGCAAAACACAGATTATTACTTTATTTTTTAATAAAAACTTATTATAAATTGTAATTCCGGTTAATGAATGCTTAAAATTATTTCTTTAGTATTATATAGTTGCAAATTGGGACCTTTCATGGAATCTAGTGGCCCCATAAGTTCACTTGGCTGGAAGTAGCCAGTCCCAAATGTTTACTTTAGAAATATTTGCAGAGGCAATCAAGCCATGATTAACCATCAACTTATCACCCTTTGACCCTACCAGTGGACATTCTATTGTCTAGGTCTTCCCTCCAAACATTGCCCACCTGAAAGTCCTGCCCACTGCCAAGTGCCCACTAGGCCACTAGCCAACTACCCAGTTGGTAATTGGTATTTCTCCCCAGTCCTAATTCATTCACACTTGTACTAATTCACACATGTCTGTACCTGTCTGTCTCAAGCTAGTGATTGCAGGCCTGCTGGAAATGCCTCTGGGTGTCAGTGCCAGTGGGTGACATTTAATTGAAATATCATATTAAATGATGTTAACTTAGTTGAACTAATTCAATTAACAATATAAATTGGGGTTATGGCTTGCATATGGGTTAAGTCAGGGTTAAATAAACAAATCTACCCTAACCATAAGCCAATACATTAAAGCCAAATATAACAAATATTATCATATTTAGTAGTAATGACACTAAGAAGTTTTTCTTTATTTTTCTTCAGGATATTCGTAAGTTTGAAGAAGTTGGTGGTGCTGGATTTTTAGAACTCATCCTCGTCTTTGTTATAAGATTATAGGTTTATCTTCTCTAAACTTAGCGGGCCGCGGGCTTGCGGGCCGCAGGCTTACCCATCTTTGGCCCGCGGGTGTGGGCCGGGCCTGGGCCTGAAACTTGCGGGCCGGGCCGGGCCGGGCCTGGGCCAAACATTCACGGTCTGGGTCGGGCCTGGGCCTAAATTCTAGTTTGCGGGCCTGGGCCGGGCCGGGCTTGAAAAATTATTGCGGGCGTGGGCCGGGCCTGGACTCTAACTGCTAATTGCGGGCCGGGCTTGGGATCAAATTCTAGGCCCGCGCAGGGCACTAATAAATACACGATCAACTCGCGATGGTGACGTACTGTCGGGTTTGTTGCTCCGCAGGTTCGAAGCGCCTCGCTGAGTCCTTGGAAACTTGGTCAGATCGCAAATTCACCCGGAAACCATATTTCAGTTATATACATCGCGCTCTGTCAGTTTTTGTCTAATCCATTCTGAATAAAGTTTATATCAATTTCTTGTTTGTCTCCCAACAAGTGCCAAAAACAAAAAAATTCACATTTTCAAAATATAATATCTCTTGAAGAATATCTTTCTCTGGATCCACACCCCTCTTATATTTTGTGGACTTATTGAATATTATATATATATTGTAGCGGTCGGCTACTTATGATAGCACCCCTTAGTGACTCTCGCATTTCCGGCTACAAACGATCGACACACGTGCCATTTCGCTCTATCAATAAAGTTGTTTTAACGTGACTTCTTGTGTCGCTACATTGGTGACCCTGAGTACCAAGACGGATTCTTGGTAAGCAGCACGCACACAAGCCGAGAAACCGAACTTTGATACGAAAATGGACACGTTATTCGCATTTTGCCGAACATTCATTGAATAGCCGAAGACCGGCGCGTTAAGCGCTGGTCACGCTCTACTGCACAGCTAGCGCACGGCTAGCACAATGGAAATGCCGGACTCGAACGCAGTCGCATTGAAACTGCCGGTCTTTTGGATCGACCAACCCCGGGTGTGGTTACAACAGGCGGAGGCCCAGTTCGCGCTGAAAAATATCACATCGGACGTGACGAAATATCACTACGTGGTCGCCGCACTCGATCAAACCACTGCACTGCGCGTAATTGATGTACTGGAAGATCCACCACAGCATGGCAAATACGACAACCTCAGGCGACGCCTAACGGATGTTTTCGGCCTGTCGCCGAGGCAGCGAGCGGATCGTCTGCTCGAATTTGGCGCGCACAGTCTCGGTGACATGCGCCCATCTCAACTGATGGACGAGATGCTCGGCTTACTCGGTGGGCATAGACCGTGCCTGCTTTTCGAAAGCCTGTTCCTGAAGTCGATGCCAGAGGACGTGCGAATGCAACTAACAACAGCCAGCTTCGACGACCCACGAGCCCTCGCGAAGACCGCCGATGCGCTGTGGCAAGCAAGAGGACAGGCATCCGTGGTGTCTGCTGCAGATAACCGCTCTCCACCAACTTCAAACAACCGCACTCAACGAAACGCGCGACCGTTAGCGACCGACATCTGCTACTACCATCGGCGATTCGGCAACGCGGCCAGGAAGTGCAAACCACCGTGTACGTTCACGGGAAACGACGGAGCCGGTCGTCAGTAGTAGCTTCGGCGGCCGGCCAACGCAACAGCCTGTTGTTAATCGTGGACGACATCTCAGCCAAGCGTTTCCTGGTTGACACGGGAGCATCCGTCAGCGTGTTTCCTGCCTCGCACAAGGACAGACACGGTGGCGTACGCACGCCTTCCCTTGTCGCTGCCAACGGGACGAACATCGCTACATACGGAACCAGAGAGATGTCTCTCAGTCTAGACAGGCGCAACTACACGTGGCCTTTCATCATCGCTGATGTGAGGACACCGCTTCTTGGCGCAGATTTCCTACAGGCCAACGCACTACTCGTCGATCTACAAAGCCGACGTCTGATAAACGCCACTTCATTCACGTCATCAGCACTACAGCAATCTGACGAGCCGGCCCTACATCTGCACCACGTCACTTCAGACGACCCCTACATGCGTATACTCGACGAGTTTCCGGCTATTACACGCCCTGAGTTTGCGAGCCCTTCCGTTCGCCACGGCGTTGAACACTTCATCACAACGACAGGCCCTCCCGTATACGCCAAGGCCCGCAGATTACCACCTGATAAACTCGCAGTGGCCAAAGCAGAGTTTAACACTATGGAAGAAATGGGCATCATCAGGCGATCTGACAGTCCGTGGGCGTCACCTTTGCACATGGTGCCAAAGAACTCTGGCGGCTGGAGACCGTGCGGCGATTATCGGAGACTTAACGATATCACTGTGCCTGACAAGTATCCAGTTCCACATATTCAGGACTTTTCCTCGCAACTTGCGGGCGCCACTCTCTTCTCGAAGATCGACCTAGTACGTGGGTATCACCAGATCCCTGTCGCGCCAACGGACATCAGCAAGACGGCCGTCATCACGCCGTTCGGCCTTTTCGAGTTCCTGCGTACACCCTTCGGCCTTAAGAATGCAGCACAAACCTTCCAACGCCTCATGGACACTGTCTGCAAAGGACTCACGTTCGTGTTCGTCTATCTAGACGACATCCTGGTTAGTAGCGCAACTGCCGAGGATCACGTGTCGCACCTACGAACAGTTTTCGAGCGCCTGGCTTCACACGGGTTGGTGATCAACGAGAGCAAGTGCCAGTTTGGAACACCGACTATCGACTACCTCGGTCATCACATCACACGTGAAGGAGCAATTCCGCTACCCGCTAAGGTAGACGCTATTCGAACGTTTGAAAGACCGACAACAGTGAAGGGACTCCAACAGTTCGCCGGTATGGTCAACTTCTACCATCGTTTTGTACCGAACGCTGCTCACATCATGCGTCACATCTACGCTGCGTTGGCTGGCAATCCTGTCAACTTGGAGTGGTTGAGCGACCTCGAAGACGCTTTCAACGCCGCCAAAGAAGCTCTAGCAAGGGCAACGATGCTCGTGCACCCACGCGCCGATAGACCCACCGCACTGACAGTTGACGCATCGGGAACAGCGATTGGCGCCGTTCTTGAACAGGACCTTGGTTCGTGGAAGCCAGTGGCGTTCTTCAGTCGCAAACTTCGACCTGCAGAACAAAAGTACAGCGCTTTCGATCGCGAGCTTTTAGCTATGTATCTAGCCATTCGTCACTTTCGATATTTCCTCGAAGGCCGCACCTTCACGCTTTACACGGACCACAAGCCTCTGACCTTCGCGATTTCTAAAATCAGCGATCCGTGGTCGCCGCGACAACAGAGGCACTTGGCATACATCTCCGAATTCACCACAGATGTGCGACACATAGAGGGGAAGAATAACACCGTGGCAGACACCTTATCTAGAGACGGCATCTCAGCAATCAAGGCACCTCTTCATGGTGTGGACTACGAGGCGATGGCAGCAGCCCAGCTCACGGATGACGGCATTGCCAACATGCGGTCAGCTCCGACGGGTCTTGTCGTACGAGAAATTCCGCTCAATACGAACGGCCCATCGATCTACTGTGACGTCTCCACTGGCCGACCTCGACCTCTCGTCCCCGACACGTGGCAGCGCACCGTTTTCGACGCAGTGCACGGCCTCTCTCATCCTTCGATCCGAACCACGAGGAAGATGATCGCAGAAAAGTTCGTATGGAGAGGTCTCAACAAGCAAGTCGGCGCATGGGCTAAGTCATGCCTCCGTTGTCAGGCAGCTAAAGTCCATCGGCATACAGCGTCTCCCGTGGCAGACTTCGCCCCAACGACGCGTCGTTTCGACCATGTGCACGTGGACTTAGTCGGCCCTCTTCCGCCTTCGCAGAACCACCGCTACCTGTTCACCGTCGTTGACAGGTTCACGAGATGGGCGGAGGCAATTCCTCTAGTCGACGCACAGACCACCACATGCGCGAGAGCCTTTGCTGCTCACTGGGTGGCTCGTTTCGGTGTGCCAGCGGACATGACGTCTGACAGAGGATCGCAGTTCACATCTGAATTGTGGTCGGTACTGTCGCAGCTATACGGTACACGTTTACACCGCACCTCCGCGTACCACCCACAGTCGAACGGACTGGTGGAAAGGTTTCACAGACACATCAAATCCGCACTGATGGCTCGTCTCGATGGACCTAATTGGCTCGACGAACTGCCATGGGTCCTGCTCGGTATTCGCACTGCGCCCTAAGAAGATCTCGGGTGTTCATCAGCGGAGCTGGTCTACGGCGCGCCACTGACGGTCCCGGGAGATTTCATCCCTCGTGGGCAAGAGACTCAGGAGGCAGCACGGTTCCTTCCGCGACTACGCGAAAGGGTTCGCGACCTGGCACCGAGACCTTCCATCCCGCACGGCACCAGACCGTCGTCTGTGCCGTCCACTCTGGCACACAGCGCCTACGTCTTTGTGCGCCGCGACAGCCACCGTCCACCCCTCACACCGCCGTACGAGGGACCCTACAAGGTATTGACGCACGGCGAGAAGTCGTTCGTACTCGACTACGGCAATCGACACGACCGCGTCAGCATCGATCGCCTGAAACCTGCCCATCTCGACTCGGATATTCCAGTCGATGCAGCTAAGCGAGCCCCCCGGGGCCGTCCAGCTGCCGTGCACACACGATCTGGCCGCCAAATCAGACGACCAGAACGCTATGCCCCGGGTGACGGGTGCTAAGGGGGGTTGTGTAGCGGTCGGCTACTTATGATAGCACCCCTTAGTGACTCTCGCATTTCCGGCTACAAACGATCGACACACGTGCCATTTCGCTCTATCAATAAAGTTGTTTTAACGTGACTTCTTGTGTCGCTACAATATATATATATATATATATATATATATATATATATATATATATATATATATATATATATATATATATATATATATATATATATATATATATATATATATATATATATATATATATATATATATATATATATATATATATATTGTTGTCCTTGGACATATGTGACGTTGTTAGATTCTAGCAACAAATTAAAAAGCTGTGCGTGGTATAAAAGTAGCACTGTGTTAATAGCCAAATCCCCGGATGATTATTATTACTAATTATGTACGCACCCAGAATCTGGGTGCATATAATATTATGTATGCAAAGCCCGTCATAATGAAAAGAATACCGAGTCCAAGTGATGATGTGTGCGACAAACGGTGGCGCCACATCACGGAGCCTGGATAATGAAGGCTATACCCTGGGCGATCGACGCCAGGGTTCCAAAGTGTTCGAAGAAGCTCAAGCCGTATCAGCATATATCGGAATAACTACGATAGATGTAAGCGATCGGTCAGTACGTACGTAGTGGTGAAGACGAAGTGGGGAGCGAGAGAAAACGTCAGCACATGGAATTTAGAGGTAAGCTGAAGACGCTCTCGTCGTTTTGAATTACCGTATTTTGTACAGTTGGGCCTGGGCCGGGCACTGCCACTGGCACTGGACGAAAGAGGCGCTCTCGAAACACTGCAGTCACCAGCCGTAATCGTTTACTTAACATTATTAGGGCTTTATGCTGACGGTTTTCCTGCATTTTTGTACCTGAATGCGTTCCTTATATAATACTGCATATGTCACTGTAAAAAAGTTCATATATAAACAATATGATTGTGTTTAGGCCGCTTTTAATCAGTTTTATAGATCAAAACAGGAGAACCGTTTGCATGATAAAAATGGCGCGCGTGCGATTTGCGCATTAGTCACGCCTCGGTGACGACGGTGCCACCAGAACCGTGATGTTTGTGCATATGGTGCATACAATTATGCAACGTAAGAAAAAAGAAGAGAAAAAATAGAGAAAATAGGCTCCAAAAATGTTTCTAACGAAGAAATTCTAGAAAAAAAATTAAAACGTTCTCCACAGGCACAGTTTTCCTATTTTTTTTTGAGCACATAAGTCATTTCTAACATAATATTTCACATTTTATTTAATGAAATATTTGATGTTACAAATATTATTTAACAAAAAATTATATGGTTGACATTAGATGTTATGTGTATGCGCAACTACAAGGGGACATCTCATTGCAGGTCATTGTTAATATAATTAAATTTAAAAGAATGCATGGGTTAAATTATCTGTCGTTTTGGTGAACAAAGGCTTTTTTTTATTATACTGATGATATTGCATGTCATATGTATGCACATCTTGAAGGAGACAAACACATGTATGGGTTAAAATATATGTTGTTTGAAGGAAATGTTTTTCTTTCTTTAGGGAGAGAGGGGAGGGAGGGGTGAATGTACAGAAGGAGATCAGGGTATCTATGAATGGGAAGCATTGTCAACTGAGGTGGGCTGGCCATTCATGAATACAATTGGAAATCTATTTACCTTATTTTTATTTTCGATGTAATGACGATGTAAAAAAAATTCAATGTAACAACTCTTGTTATAGTTTGGTTGGCTCTGAAAAGAGCCGTTTGGTTCTGAGTTAAAACAGTCGTTAGTAAATTTATTCTGCACCATCGTCGTTCGGCATTCTGTAAAAGAAGGATCCCATCAAGGTTAAAAGAAAGTCGTCCACCTCAGTTGCACGTCTTTTTGTGTATGAATTCGTAGAAAGCGTCATGTACACTCTTCAGTATCTTGAGTCGTACTAACGAAGAACAGCAGAATGAACATTGAAGTACCGCGACTGAGCGATAATAGAGGGTCTGCGCCTCATTGAGCCATTAATTAAGTACGGGTACCTGGCAGCAGGCATGATAAAACTTCTGTTCTGTGTTTGTTTTCGCAGCAATATCCTGCAGAAAAATCGCGATGTATCACCGCCTTGCCAGTGATTAATGGGAAGAAGAAGATATAGCTCAGAAACAATTGTAATTGTTCATATTAAATAAAATTGGTTACTTTCTCATAATACATGTGAAAAAAAAGCATCCTTTCAACAAAATACACAACATTAATTAATTATTTTAGTAATTAATTAATTGTGATTTTGACGTGTAATAAATAACACACAACAGTTTACAGTTATTTAGCTTTCATAACGGGATGGAATCATCATAGAATATTCATGCAGTATGCAACAATAATTACGTAAAAACATAAATGTATTATCATTATGGGACTACATAACTTTTCGTTATCATTACAAGCCATGATTGTCAGTTTCATTATCATTACCATCAATGACCATTTATATGTAAAGAACTCCATGAACGAACTATTGTAAAAGTTGCTTATATTTATTTGAATAAAAAGGTCACAAAGTAACAATGGTGCTTGAAAGTTGTCTGCTGATGTAACATGTACTGCACTGCTGCTTGGAGGGTTTATCAATACATATGTTAAAGAGAGTCAGCTTGCTGCTGGTCCACTGCTGGAAGTCTGGAACCCATATGATGCATATCAGTTAAGTAATCACCAACAAATGAATGGCTTCAATGGAAAACATGTGGAGCCTGTCCCCATCAGGAGGCTAGTGTGGAAAGGACAGTTAGGTGGGGACTCTTGAAAAGCCCATGGTGTCCTTGTCCAGTTGCCATCTGGACCTTTGCCTTGGAAGGCAATCTTGTTAAATATTGTTGGGGTATGGACATAACTCCTCACCGACAAAACCTCTAATGATCATTATTATTTTGAACTTGCAGTAATGCAAAATATTTTTTTGACAACTTGTTTATTTAAAATAATTCAGTCGCGTACATATTGAGACTTCATATGTATTGAATAGGAGAAATACAATAGCGTCACATCATAACATCACTTTTTTTTGTCCGGAGGGGATAGTGTAGGTATACAGACACACTTTTCCCTGATATAATGTCCCCACCTAAATGGCAACTGGGACTAAAAAAAGCTCCTCACATAACTACATAACAATACAAACACAGTATATGTAATAACCTTTATTTGCACTTGTAAAAATGTAGTTACAGATTTTTATTGTGGGGGGGTGAGTACCACGGCTAAATACCTTTTTCCTGTTACTAATTATTCTGATTAATGCTGCATATATACCGCTATGTAGGCGCATGCAGAAATAAGATAAATTTCTGTAGGAAATCTTTGCTCAAGCCTAAATAATAACAATATTTAGTTAGTATTTACATCGTTTGGCTTTCTTCTGCGCACCGAGGGCCTCGATCTGAGGTAGTTGCACAAGAAGCATTTGCATGAACTGCCGTAACTATAGAATACACATCGAATGCATCAATTGTGTATCTGCTGGATGTGAGCAGTGAATGTGTTATCAGTCATTCGATCAAGAAATGTGCACTCACACAAATCCGGTGGTAATACAACTGCTCATAGACACCGCTTATATGTGAAAAGCAATACATTATGTGGTTAGGTTACTCGCAAGTTTAGAACGATTAAAAAACCTAAATATGGCTTTGGTGTTCCACAAAATATGAATATGCATATAATTTAATTATTTGTAAATTAATTAAACGAACATGTTAATGTAAAGAGAATAAATTTACATAAATTGACTTAATTAAATTGAAGTACAGTACTCCCTCCCGAAAGAAAGAAAGAAAGAAAGAAAGAAATTTCCATGAAATGGCATATATTTTAACCCATATATTAAAGATGTGCATGGCATGCAATATCATCAGCATAAATTTAAAAGAAGCCTTTGTTCACCAAACGACAGATAATTTAACCCATGCATTCTTTTAAATTTAGTTATATTAACAATGACATGCAATGAGTTGCCCTTTATAGTTGCGCATGTGCATGGTATGCAATATCATCAGTATATTTTTTAATTACAAAAACAATAGTCTTTGTTCACCAAACGACAGATAATTTGACCCCTGCTTTCTTTTAAATTTAATTATATTAACAATGACATGCAATGAGATGTCCGCATGCATGCGCATAACATCTAATATCAACCATACAATTTTCATACAAATAATATTTGCAACATCAAATATTTCATTAAATAAAATATGAAATATTACGTTAGAAGTGATTGTATGTGCTCTACAAATGCGTTTAATATGAAAACTGGAGAATGTTTTCATTTTTCATAAAGAAAAAAAGATTAATGTCCAGTTACAGAAACAATTATGGTGTTCTTCCTTTCGCATATAAAACAAATATTTCTCATAGAAAATCACAATGGAAAAATTACATTAACATAAATGTTCTTTCATGCATGAGTAAACAAATGTATTTCATCTTTTATAAAAGCCAGCATCAAGATACATTTCAACCTTGGTTTTTCTCTTAACTCTTTTAATAACACTATTTTTCAATAAGTGATAGACAAATTTCCTCACATAACATGATTTTTTTTATATAAATTTTATATTTTTTTATAATTTTTTTTTTTTATATATTTTTTTAATCTGGCATATAAAAATTTATATTGATGTTTATATTGATAAACTCTTTCAAATGTGTTATATTTAAATCGATTTGGGTACTTGTCTTAACAGAGGGTACATAATTTTTGCTTATATAAAATATTAGACAATGTCCACAAGGCCTCACCACTTGTAGTTGCATAATCTGTCTTGGAAAGGAAAGCATGCTGTGTGTCTGTGGCTGCAGCAGTGTATATTGTTTGCTGAGAGGGTGGATTAGCACCTGTCCAGGGCTCTGTACTCTAAGGGTCTCCAAACATACTGCAAACTGGTACATTATTAAACAATTGTAGCCCAGACTGTCTCACTTGAGTCAACATACTGAATTGGTAACAACTAGCACAAGCTCTAAGTAAGTGGACTTTAACTCAGGGCTTCTGACTTGAAAAGATACTTCCTCTGGAAGACAAGTTTGTGTGGCTTCACTGCATTCAGAAAGGGAATAGCTCAAACATACACAATGTCATAAAATATTTGATTGTCAAGCTATCTGGTGTCAATACAGCTACACAAGTGTGCGCACTTTGTGCTTTTGTATTAAAAAACATACAGAACTTTGTTGATCGCGATGCTTGTAAACAATTATTTGTGTTAAATTCATATAAATCAGTGATTAAAAAAATTGGAAGTCAAAACAAAATAAAAAATCATAAATCGATGATTTTATTTGGAGTGATTTAAATCCTGATTTAAATATATGATTTAGATCAAATGCTTTAAATCAAACAACCTTGATGACAATTGTGGGCACTGCATATGACACACAGTGCCGAACACATGCACAAACACACGTTTTGTTTATGGTTTGTCGTAAAAAAATAATTTTCTTTTAAACAAATGAAATGTCATTGTGGTCATTCAACTGTTTTAAATTGCACAAAAATACTAATTAAAACTTAAAACTCAACAGATCAAATGTACGCAACTAGTCGCAATAATCATAAAAAATCATGACATAATCAACAAACAGCAGAGTGACGTTTATGCATTTATTTAATTTATTATCAGTACGGCTTGCCATTAGATATAGCTTGAATTTAACCGGTTTCTTCATCTCGCGTGGCATGGTTTGGACGTTCAGTATTCGTAAGTTTTTTACTCAAAAGAACTTTTTGTATAATTTGTTTGCATTGAATTGATGAAGTGAATGTTAGTGAATTGGTATATCGATCTCTGGCAGAAAATGTTTCTTAAGATATTTTTCAGTTTTAATGAAAAATTTAAATGTGATGACAAACCTGGCAAAAAGGGCCCACTTTGGACTTTGTTTCCCTATACTATGATCTTTGTTGTGTCACTTTGGTAATGTGTACGAAATTGTAAAAGGGCAATTCTGGCATCATGGATGTACATTTCAGAAAAAATATCAAGACGTGCATTACAGCACAATTTGGGATTTTGAAATGGGCATAATGTGTAACCTATGAAGTATTATTAATATGCCAAATGATAACTCTACGGCTTTGCTAATTTTTTTATAAATGTTCTAAAAATAGTTCTGTTATGGACGTACTCAGAGAAAATGATTTTTGAATGTTACACACGAGTTGCCCTGTATCCCTTGTGTAATGGGAGGGTCCTTTCTCCATGATGTTACACACGAGTTGCCATGTATCCCTTGTGTAATGGGAGGGTACTCTCTCCGTGGTGTTATACATGAGTTGCCCTGTATGGCTGTATACCTTGTGTAATGGGAGGGTCCTTTCTCCATGATGTTACACTCGAGTTGCCCTGTATCCCTTGTGTAATGGGAGGGTCCTTTCTCCATGATGTTACACATGAGTTGCCCTGTATCCCTTGTGTAATGGGAGGGTCCTTTCTCCATGATGTTACACACGAGTTGCCCTGTATCCCTTGTGTAATGGGAGGGTCCTTTCTCCATGATGTTACATATGAGTTGCCCTGTATCCCTTGTGTAATGGGAGGGTCCTTTCTCCATGATGTTGTGCACATTCCTGAAGTTTTCTACCTGGTGCTACTGCCATGCATCCATTTGGTCATTTGCAATGAGGACGTCATTCCAATATATAACTAATTAGTTAAATTATTTTCATCTTGAACATTCATCATGTAATGTTCTATGAGTAAATGCAGTGTAACATAGTTTTTATTTGACATCTAGGCAGACTGGATTTCTTTAATGTTACTAGACAGAATGTTTTTAATAAAAAAAAAAATTGCGCACTACATATGTCCTCATTAAGGTTGCCATTGACCACTTGCATCATAGCGTACTGATTCTTGATGAGATCTTTGTGTATGACAAATACTTTTCCAAGTAACATATTCCTTGGAAAACATTTTGTTTAATTCCTCAGTGGGTAGCTCCTGTGTCACTGATGTAACCTGTTTATAGCCATTATCCAGGTGGAAGTGACGTGAGTTTTCATGTTCTGTCCACCCGGACATCTTGACAGATCTTGTATTTCCTGCAGTAGCTTTTGAACATCCTTCTTTTGAAGCCTCTTAGCGAAGTGGTCAGAATGTATCTTAACCTTTGCAACACTAAAGCTTGGTGCCTGGTGCAACAATAATCACCATACCTTGGTGCCTGGTGCAACAATAATCACCATACCTTGGTACCGGGCGTAACAACCACTTGACAATATTTTAAAGCAAAGTTGAGATGTTTTCTATAATAACATTATAACACTGATGTTTTCTCTGCTTCTAAATATAGGACAGCAATATAAAACATACTATTTTGCTAACGGATGTTAATTGACCCATTTTGGTGATAAGAGGTTCGTACTGGGCATAACCGTTCAGGTGAAATGCTGAACATTTGTCTAAATGTGTTTCACTTGATGTGTTATTGATAGCATCCCATGAGAGAGGATTTGTTAATTTTGAAGTAATTATTTTCATTAGTTATTTTAACCTCAAATATTTTGAAATTCATGCAATAACATTGATACATCCATCATATTTCCCTTTAGTAGTAATGTTTACCTTCAAAATGGAACCCTATTTGTATAGATAAAAAATTCAAAATATGGTAAGGCTGACCATATGGTGGAATTGCCCAAATAAACATGTGTGTTCTATTGAGATTGGGCTACAGATAAACATAAACAAAACAAAGATGCTGCGAAACAGCAGACCCCATCACAATTGGAGGAAAGGATATTGAAGAGGTGACCGAGTTCACCTACCTTGGGGCTAAGGTGTCAACAGATGGAAACTCGGAGTCTGAGATTAAGGCAAGGATTAGAAAGGCAAGAGGGGCATTTGCGGCACTGAAGAATATCTGGAAGACAAACAAGATCAGCAACAGAACAAAGATCCGCCTGTTCAAGAGCAACGTCCTAAGTGTGCTACTATATGCGGCGGAATCATGGAAAGTTACCAAAAGCATATGCCAGATGCTGGACGTTTTCCAAAACAAGTGCCTCAGGAAGATACTGCGAATCTACTGGCCGAACAAAATCTCCAACACGAATCTCCATGAAAGAACAGGTATGCAGCCCATCTCTCTCGAGGTTAAACGCCGCAGATGGAAATGGATCGGACACATCTGCAGAATGTCGCTGACATCCATTCCAAGAGTGGCCATGCGCTGGACCCCTGGTGGCAAGAGAGCGAGGGGGAGACCCAAGGAGACGTGGAGGAGATCAGTAGAGCGGGAGATGAAGGCTCTCGGGTGGAGTTGGGGCCAGGTGACGAAGCTTGCAACGGACAGGCAACATTGGCGTTCTTTGGTGTCGGCCTTATGTGTGATCCCGCACGAAGAGGATTAAGTAAGTAAGTTCTATTGAGGGACAGCACAGCTAAAATATATACAACTTCTTTGGGTAAATCTTTGATGTAGCCTATGTAGTAAGGTTGTAAAGTTTTCACAAAAAAACCCAATAATTACGCCAGAAGTTGGTGGTACTTGTGATACACTATAGAATTGTTGACACAAATAAGGGGATTTCTTGCTGTCACCTGATGTCACAGTCAACTAACTAGATTGCTTTGTTATCACATGAGTCATACACAGCATACAAAGAACTAACTGTTGAAGTGAATTCTACACTAGAGCTGTGTTCATTGTTTAGAGCTGTGTTCAATGTGGCTTTGCTATAAAGACAAAAGTGCAGCCACCCAGGCAGTTATTGAAATGATTATGTTCATATAACTGATAGAAATCACCTTATGAGTGCAGACACCAATGTACTAGGTGGACAAGCACAAAGGGTCTTTGCGGTGAGTGTGGGAGGGGGGTAGATACCCCAGTAGTCCTGCTACAGCAGAGCTCAAGCAGATATCACCATCACTGGCCCAGCACTTATTTGTCTACCTACAATCACTACTGTTATGCCTGTGTCAGATATAACATGTACCCCCATTGAAAATGGACCAATATTTGATTATAGGATTTGTTACTCCATTGAAAAAGGTGCAAAATTGATAAGATAATATAATGCAGTTTGTAGGCTGTAACTTGAATGTCAAAACCATTGCTTCTATGAATTTTCCCCGGGTCCATTTTCTGTGGGAGTACATTTTCTGTATGACCCCCATAGAAAATGGAACCACTGAAAAGGTGAAAATTGATCAGATAATATAATCCAGTTTCTACATTGTAACTGGAATGTAATGACCATCTTTTCTAAGAATTTTGTAAAATAATATTTAATTAGCTAATTTCAAGCTAAATTCACAACAATATGCCTGTTTCAAAGACCTTTATCACGTCTTCAACAACAAAACCACAACAACATTAATGCAATTAGCTTTTACATTAAACTTTAACAAATGGACCCCCCCATAGAATATGGACCTCCCTGGGTCCAAATTCTTTATGGGGGTTCATTTCCTATAATAAAAAGTGGACCCGCTGGGCCAATATTTTATGAAAATGTACCAAGCTCTAATGACGTAACGGGCTAAACAGACTCAACAAGTGCGAGGTTGTTACGGTTGTTCCAAGTAATGCAAACAGTCCACTGATCAGTTCGATATTAGATGCCAGAGACTTCAGGGGATGGTTTATGTAACTTGGAACAGTTGTAGAAAAATTGCATAGTGTTACAAACACGCGACCAACCAACCAATGTTGACCGACTGTTACATCCGCTTATATATGTAATAATCATCAGCTTATGTAATAATCAACATGATGATGATGATGAGGAGGATTGTTATTGTGATTATGAATGGGATGATGAGGATGATTACAAGGAGGTTGAGGGTGATGATTATTGTTACGATTATGATGATGATGAAGACGATGAGGATGATTAATAATATTATGATGAGGATGAGTAGGGTGAGGATAATAGAGACAAGATGATGAGAAGGATGAATATTGGGTTTGATGAGGATGAAGATGCTAATGAGGATGATGACACGATGACGAGCATGATGATTGAGAGGAGGAGGGTGAGGGTGATTATGATTATAACGATTATAATGATGTGGATGGTGATGAGGAGGATAAAGTGATGATGAGGATGATTGTGACAATATGAGGAGGAAGTTGAGGATGATAATGAGGATGATGGTTAAGAGAAGATGATGAGTTTGATGTTGGTGATGGGGACGATGAGGATATGTACTGCTACATCTTCAGTTGTAAATATCATAGCAGTTTTACAAAGCCAGCATTACCTAGTATTTTCAGTTTTATTAATATTCTGTTTCTGTTTTAGTAATACAGTTTTTACAGGTTTTCACCAACACTTGGAGGTTACCAAATTGAAGAATTTGATTCCCAGAATCCATCAGAATGCACCAGAAAGCATCGTTTATGCAGAAAAAAATCCTTAATTTGGGAATTCCAAAATGTTTATATTCCTGAGCAATATGCCAATTGAATTATGATGTCCCACTACAGAATTGTGTCTCCCACAACATAATTGTGTCTCCCACTACATAATTGTGTCCCCTCTACATAATTGTGTCTCACCTCTACATAAATGTGTACCTCTCTACATAATTGTGTCCATCCTAACAAAAATATGTTATAGCTTAATAAGAATGTATGTCAAACTGACATATGTACATACTGTTATTTTTAAATTGTAGTCTGAGCGATCAATAATTAACAATGGAGGTCAAAATTATGTGGGGGGTCATTTTTGTATGGGGGTTGCTTTACTATCTCACACCGAGCCTGTCTATCCAATTTCTTAAACCAAATTATGATAATTCATGACAGCTTCAAATTATTCAGTGAAACTGCTGATATTAACAATTGTAGATGTTGCATTAGTTGTGTTTATTTTCATAAAGTATACAATGGTTATTACATTATTGGTCATTACATCCTAATCATCATTGCCATCCTCATCATCTTGTCATAATCATCCTGCTCTATTATCTTTATCAACCTTATCATCTTATTCATTATCTTAATGCTCATCATTCTCATCCTCCCAATCCTCTTCTTCATCATCCTCATCATATTATCATAATCTTCCTCATCATATTATCAGACATTTCAGATGGGTTAAATGAATTAGTATTTCAGCTCGGTTTTTACCACAGAAGATATCAGCTCACTTCCAATTACAGTTACTAAATTTGAGGGCAGTAAATCACATCATTTAGGGCAGTTATTTGTAACTCCTGAAATAATAACAAAGAAAATTAAGAAGATGAAAGATAATAAATCACCTGGAGTTGATGGGATACCACCAAAACTGCTTAACGAAAGTGTACAGACAATTAGTACGCCAACTTGCAAAAGTGAATAACTTGTCACTAGAAGATGGAATCAACTGTTGAAAATGAAAGACGTATACTGGGGTGGAATAGCTGGAACGAAGCCAGACGTGTAGCAGCTGACAGAACAAGATGGAGGAGAATCACTTCGGCCTTATGGGCCACTGGGCCCGAAGAGGATAGGTAAGGTAAGGAAGAAGATGGAATAGTTCCTTCAGAATGGAAAGAAGCAAACATTACGCCGTTATTTTAGAAGGGATCGAGGAACAAGTCAGAAAATGACAGACCAATAAGTTTAACATCAGTTGTATGCAAATTATTAGAAACGTTAATTAGAGACCACATGGAATTCCTTGTAAAACATTAATTCATAAATACATCTCAACCTTTGTTTCTTAAAACAAAGTCATGTCTAACCAATCTCTAAGTTTTTGGAAACAAATTACAAAGTGGGTAAATGATGGATCACCAGTGGATGTTGTCTACTCAGATTTTTAGATAGCTTTCAATAAAGTGTCACATAAAAGAGTGTTACTTAAAGTAAAAGCCCATGGTATAGGTAATGATGTAATCAACTGGATAGAAAAGTGGCTTACACACAGAAG
This sequence comes from Lamellibrachia columna, assembly GCA_963662155.1. Lineage (NCBI taxonomy): Eukaryota > Metazoa > Annelida > Polychaeta > Sabellida > Siboglinidae > Lamellibrachia > Lamellibrachia columna. The sequence goes on from OY759268.1 coordinate 19,886,004, forward strand.
ACAGAGAGTAATAGTAGATGGTGAGATTTCAAACTGGAAATCTGTTTTGAGTGGGGCACAACAGGGATCAGTATTATGAACTATGCTATTTTAAATATATATATATATGTATGTATGTATATATATATATATTATATATATACAGTCGCGCCTCGTTATTATGTTCCCCGTTATTATGCGGATTCGGATATAATGCGGTCGGTCGTGGACCCCGATTTTCTGCCGCCAGGGGAAAATCCCAAATGGAGCAGCTTAAACCTACTTAGAATTGCTTTGACAATTCTCAAGAAACATTAGACGAACAATGTCAATGAACGAGTATCAGGGTGTTGTTTGTTTTACGCTGTCCCCGACATCAATCGCTGTCGCTGGCTTTGCTTCGTCGGTTTGTAAATTGCAAACAAGATTTACAAATACGCCTCGCGTAAGAAACAGATCAACAGTTTTAAATGCATTTAGCATGCAACACCAACATAACACTTGGGTGAAATGACATGCTTCCATTACATCGTATATTTAATCGTTTTCGCGACGCGAAACCAACATGCCAAATTCCTAACCCAAGGCTCTACCGGTGCGCGAAAATACGCTAACTATATATATATATATATATATATATATATATGTGTGTGTATAATTTTGAAATAATAGTGGCTTGTTTTGTGTGCATAAAATACTAATTGTGGCTCGGATGTTTTCTACTTAGGTGGGACATTCCATGTTGCAATATATTGATGTACTCCGGATATAGGCGGGGCACTACTTGTAACGAAATATAACTTACCACTTGGGGAACACGATTGCTTTCTACAATGGGACAATCTGTGTGACATGGATAACAATGCAATATTAGTCTACATTGACTAAATTCATATACAGATGTAATTCTTGTTATGCTATCCAGTGACATGGAATCCGGTGGGGTGGGGGAGCCATTCTGAAATTGGCCATTACAGAATTGGCCTGGTGTGGTCGGTTCCCCCACCTTTGCTGTTAATTGGTGAATTTTCAATTACCTAGCTTGTATACAAACATACTTCTGACTTGTACTTTTGCCTTCAGCAAACTAGCCACGATTCCGAGTCAATAACATTAGCAAGTAGCATTGTCCCACATAAATACGAATTCGTCATCCGCATATGAAACGATGAATCAATATTAAGTGGTGTGTAATAAATTTATGTTTTGGTCGAGATCAATTGAAAGATGAAGTGAAACAATTATTAATTCTACCTATTGTCGTTTTCTGTGTTTTATCAGCTTACATGCTACGTTTGTCAAATCATATACGTTTTCGGCTGCTCAGATCCAGGTTATTATTTTTGATTCGTAGGCCTATTGGTCCAGTACATCATCATCGTAGTAGATCTATTCCATAACGGTATACGTACATGTGTTGTGTTTCAGTTCAAGAATCAGCAGGGTGTGACATTTAAAAATAATACACGTTGATTCTAGTGTAAGTTTGATAAGTTCCATAAACTGCATGTTGGTGTATAAGACTGCTGCAAGCACACAGGGCTTCGACAGCGTTCATGGACTTGGTGCAGCGGGTGGCGATCACTGTTCTTTAGTAGCTCCCTGGTGGCAGATATGGGAACACCTAACGCGCCTCGCGTACAGCGCGGTCCGAAGTTGTGGACCCCGACCACCGCGTTATAATGAGGCTCGACTGTATATATATATATATATATATATATATATATATATATATATATATATATATATATATAAATGATTTGGAAGATGACATATCTAGCAAAGTACTGAAATTTGCAAATAACACAAAAGTATTCATAAAAAATAAAAAATTATACAGATAAACAAAATGTACACGATGATCTAGATAAATTGTTAAATCATTTAAAAAAATAGCAAATGTTATTAAATTTTGGGAAGTGTAAATGCATACACATGACATAGAAATATGGATGAAATATATACAAAGGGGTACATAATTGGTAGAATTACAAAAGAAAAGGATTTTGTATTTTAAGTAGTTTTGATCTAAATGATTCCTTCGTTACACATTCACACACATTCTGCAGCAGGAATGTGGAAAGTTGTTGTGAGTGAATGTAGAACATTTTGTAATAACAATGTTTGATTGTTCTTTCAGAATGGATAACAAGCACAAAAGTAAGCAAATTGGACGAGAATGAATCCGAAGGTAGCCATGTCAACAGCAATCCAGTGGCAGTGACACAGCGACAAGTTCGACCCAACAAACAGTTGCATATGTCCCACAACAGGGCAGTAGCAGTTGTATGACAACAGCATGGAGCCAACAAGCAGACACCCCTTTCCGACAACATGCCAGTAGAAGTGGCCCGACGATGACACCAAGTCAACAGACAATAGACCCTGTCCTACAGCCAGCCAGTAGCGTGACGTTGACACCAAGTCAACAGGCAGGAGCCAATGTCCCACAGTTGGCCAACAGCATGACGATGACACCGAGTCAACAAAGAGGAGCCAATGTTCCACAGCTGGCCAGCAACATGACGATGACACCGAGTCAACAGACAGGAGCCAATGTCCCACAGTCGGCCAGCAACATGACGATGACACCGAGTCAACAGACAAGAATCCCTGTCCCACAGTCTGCCAACAGCACGTCGATGACACCGAGTCAACAGACAGTAGTCTCTGTCCCACAGTTGGTCAGCAGCATGACGATGACACCGACTCAACAGACAGTAGTCTCTGTCCCACAGCCAGCCAACAGACACAGTTAGCAAGTATATTAGCCTAAAGTGTTCTTTTGATCACAAAAACAGCCTTATTCAAGGCTAACGTAGCAAACTAATTAAAACTAAATTGTATGATGGCGCCGTGCAAACGGCAGTTAAAGGCCACAAGGCACTTAATTTGTGGCGGTTGCAGTAACATACACAGTTAGACACTTCGTCAAGTCTGGGTGCGAGAAGTCCTGGGCTGAGGTCCAGGCAGATAGTTTTAGTTTTGAGTGTAGGGGATGTACGAAGATGAAGGAACTAGAGGTGGAGTTGGAAGAGCTGAGGCTGCTCGTTGTGGCAATGGTGGGAAGGGAAGAGGCGGGTTGTGCCAGTAGTTCCGGTGGGGGAACAGTAGATGATAAAGTGGGGATAGGGAGACAGGACGTAAGGAGACAGGAAGGAAAGGAACGGGAGGGAAGACAACCGGAGTGAAGGAGAGGGGAGCAGGGGAGACAGGAGGGAAGGAGAAGGGAGTGGGGGAGACGGGAGGGAAGACAACCGGAGTAAAGGAGAGGGGAGCAGGGGAGACAGGAGGGAAGGATAAGGGAGTGGGGGAGATGGGAGGGAAAACAACTGGAGTGAAGGAGAGGGGAGTGGGAGAGACAAGAGCAAAGGAGTGGGGAGTGGGTGAGACAGGAGCGAAGGAGACAGGAGGGTAGGGGTCAGGACAGAATGTGATGGAGGGGATCGAAAGGAAGAGTTCTTCTGCAGCAGTGATAGATGGGGTGAGGAAGAGAGCGAGGGTGTTTGTGGGGGATTCGATAGTTAGGAAGACCGACAGAGTCTTAAACGAGGGAGATGATGTGGTGGTCTGCTTGCCTGGAGCCAAAATAGAGGCGATAACAGAGAGGGTAAAAAACATCGTAGGCTCGGGTAAGGGTGGAACTGTTTTAGTACACGTAGGGACAAATAACGTAGAGAGGGAGGGTACAACTGCCATAGTTAGGAAATATAGGTAGTTGGTCAGAACACTAAAACAGACGCGGGTTGAGCAGGTAATACTGTCAGGGATTTTACCTGTAATGGGCAGGAGGGGTCACAAATATCGAAATTGTCGGGGGATGGCAATTAACATGTTAGTCCAGAAGTTATGTAGGGAAGAGGAAGTTTGATTTGTGGATTTATGGGGAAGTTTTGTTGGGAGGGCTGACATGTACATGAAGGATGGGCTTCATTTAAGTGGAAAGGGGGCGGCAGTATTCGCGGACAAACTTTCAGCAGCAGTAGATAGTGACTTGGGTACAATGACAAATATTTTTGGAAGTAAACATTCTTTAAACTAGAAGTGCAGGGGGGTTACTTAGAGGTGTCTCAAGCAGAACAAGAGGCCACTAGCACAGATAAACCAATATCAAATCATCCGAAAAACATCTCTGAAAAAGGTTATAGATGCGTATGTTTAAATGCAAGGAGCATAGTAAATAAGAAAAACGAATTAAACATTATGGTAGAAGATATTGACCCTCACATAATTGGTATAACTGAATCATGGGCCAACATAGATATAACAGATGCTGAATTAGGACTGACAGGATATGTAATGTTTAGAAAAGATCGAATAGGAAGAAGGGGCGGGGGAGTTATTTTATATGTTAAAGAATCTATTCAGGCTTATGAAATAAAACTAGAAAGGGAAGCAGTTTGCGATGAAGCTGTTTGGTGCAAAATTGTTTCAGCAAATTCAAAATTAACTGTTGGATTAGTTTACCAAAGTCCAAACATAAACGAAGAGGACAACACAAAAATAAAAAACGTTATAATGGAAGTTAGTAAAGGGGAATGTATCATAATGGGAGATTTTAACCATGGACACATACAATGGAATTCTCTAGAGAGTACAGGGATTGAGGACCAACAATTTCTATTTTTAATCCAGGATAGCTTTCTTACTCAGCATGTACTAGAACCAACCAGGGGAGAAAATGTATTAGATATAGTTTTGTCATCACAAAAAGAATTGGTGGACAATGTAAAAATAATTGAATCATTGGGTAATAGTGACCATAATCAAATACATTTTGACATCAATGTAAAATCAGAAAGTAAAAATAAGAAAACGTACAAGAGAAACTTCCACAAAGGTAACTACAAAGATATGAGAAAATATTTAGCAAAGCTAGATTGGAATAACATGCTGATGAATAAGACCGTAATTGAATGTTGGAATATTCTAAAATATGAAATTGAGAGTCATCGATAAATTTGTTCCCTTCTAAAAACAAGGAAAACGGTGTAGAAAGAAACACTTGTCAAAAGAGGCTATTAGAAAAATAATGCTAAAACAAACTATGTAGAGGGTTTATAGGCGTACCAGAAAGGAAGAAGACTGCAAAATACAAAGAGGCACTTAATGCAGCTACAACTGAAATCAGAAAATCTAAAAGAAGCTATGAGCAAAAACTAGCATGTAACATAAAAAATGACAGCAAGAGTTTTTATGCATATGTCAGGAGTAAACAAAACGTACAAAACAAGGTTGAAGACAGTGCTGGAAATATAATATCACGGGTTTTTAATGGCAGAAGACCTAAATGGTTACTTCAGTTCAGTGTTTACCAAAGAAGATATTAGTTCATTACCAGTTGCTGATGCTAAATTTCAGGGGGCTAAATCTGACCATTTAGGTCCGTTAGTTGTAACTCCAGAATTGGTAGCTAAGAAAATAAAGGCAATGAAGGATAACAAATCACCGGGATTGGATGGGATTCCTCCAAAATTACTAATGGAAACAAAAGAGGGAGTTGTTCCGTTTGAATGGAAAGAAGCAAACATCATACCATTATTTAAAAAGAGTTCGAGAAATAAGTCAGAGAATTACAGACCAGTGAGTTTAACGTCATTGATTTGTAAATTATTAGAACGGTTAATTAAAGACATATGGTGGACTTCCTCGTTAAGCATAAATTATTAAAATCATCTCAACATGGATTCCTTTAAGCGAGGTCATGCTTAACAAATATATTATGTTTTTTGGAAGAAACCACTAAGTGGATAGACGTGGGATCGCCAGTAGATATTATCTACTTAGATTTTCAGAAAGCTTTTGACAAAGTGCCACATCAAAGATTACTACTTCAATTAAAAGCCCATGGTATCGGGGATAGCATAACTGACTGGATAGAACAATGGCTGACTGACAGAAGACAACGAGTTGTAGTAGATGGAGAAGTTTCAAATTGGAAATCGGTTTTGAGTGGGGTACCTCAAGGATCAGTATTAGGACCTATATTATTCTTAATTTATATCAATGACTTGGACGACAGTATAACAAGTAACGTACTGAAATTTGCGGATGACACAAAACTGTTTAGAAAAGTTAATACTGATGGTGATAAACAACATTTACAAAACGATCTAGACAGATTAATGAAATGGTCTGAGAAATGGCAGATATTGTTCAATTTTGGGAAATGTAAATGCCTACATACAGGACATGGGAACTTGAATGTAAACTATAAAATGGGAGATACTGTTCTGGGTACTACTGTGAAAGAAAAGGACTTAGGAGTTACAATAAGCGCTGATATGAAAGTTTCAGAGCAGTGTGGTATTGCAGCTTCAAAGGGTAATCAAATTATTGGATTGATTAGAAGAAACATAACATACAAGGGAAAAAAGTTAATTATACCTCTTTATAAAGCAATAGTTAGACCTCATTTAGAATACTGTATACAAGCATGGAAACCATATCGTAAGAAGGATATAGATACGCTTGAACGCATACAAAGGAGAGCAACTAAAATGATTCCAGAACTGAGAGACCTTAGTTATGAAGAACGCCTGAAAGAATGTGATTTAACAACTCTAGAGACAAGGAGGTTAAGAGGAGATCAGATTGAAGTTTTTAAGATATTGAATGGGTATGAAAATATTGATAGAAGGATAGCAGAACTAGAGGACATGAGGTAAAATTAGTAAAGGATCAATGTAGATTGGACATCAGGAAGCACTCGTTCTCACAGAGGACAATAAATGAATGGAACAAATTGTCTACAGATTGTGTACCTGCTAGCAGCGTGAATATGTTTAAAAATAAGGTAGACACATATCTCATGAGGGCGGGTTATAAGTAGATGAACATTGTTGGACTCTCGATAAGCCAATGGCTTCCTTGTCCACTTGCCATCTGGGCCTTTGGCTTGGATGGCAAATCTTGTTAAACAGCATGACGATGACACCGAGTCAACAGCAGGAACCTCTGTCCCACAGCCAGCCATCAGCATGACGACACCAAGTCATCAGGCAGGAGCCTCTGTCACAGAACCGGCCAGCAGCATGATGATGACACTGAGTCAACAGACAGGAAGCTCTGTCCCACAGCCAGCCATCAGCATGACGATGACACCGAGTCATCAGGCAGGAGCCTCTGTCGCACAGCCGGCCAGCAGCATGATGATGACACCGAGTCAACAGACGGTAGTCTCTGTCCCACAGTTTGTCAGCAGCATTACGATGACACTGAGTCAACAGACAGTATTCTCTGTACCACAGTTTGCCAGCAGCATGATGATGACACCGAGTCAACAGACAGTAGGCTCTGTCCCACAGTTTGTTAGCAGCATGACGATGACACCGAGTCAACAGACAGTAGTCTCTGTCCCACAGCCAGCCATCAGCATGACGATGACACCAAGTGAACAGAGAGTAGTATCTGTCCCACAGTCGGCCAGCAGCATGACGATGACACCGAGTCAACAGACAGGAGCCTCTGTCCCACAGTTTGTCAGCTGCATGACGATGACACCGAGTCAACAGACAGTAGTCTCTGTCCCACAACCAGCCAGCAGCATGACGATGACACCGAGTCAGCAGACAGGAGCCTCTGTCTCACAGCCACCCAGCAGCATGTCGATGACACCGAATCAACAGAAAGGAGCCCCTGTCACACAGCCACCTAGCAGCACTGGCACTTCCCAGGTAAGCATTACACACGCACGCACGCACGCACGCACGCACGCACGCACGCACGCACGCATGCACTCACACACTACAATTTTCGCAGGATCTATTTGGTAAGCAGAACATTCCACAAGTCTCTCGGTGGTCATTTCCATCCCCATCTGTCGTGTTGGATCATTCAGCATCACTAAAAGTTTAACTGATCAATTATAGTAACAACTTCAAATTGATCATTCGTTAAGGCGGTCGACTACTGTGAAATCAGTCTGCACATCATTGTTACGACAACAATTAAATCAACACAAATGTTATATTTGTTGATTGAAACTACATCCATAATGCAAAAAGTAAGCATGGTACATTTATTGGTAAAAGAATGTTAATACGAACAGAAACCATTATAAATATAACATTATACGTTATGTGGTGCGTTTTGCGGATATGCGGAGAAACTTCTGTTGAGGAATTGTTACAGAAAATCGTTTCAAGATTTCAAACTAGCAAAACTTCAATTTCTGTCCGGCATTTCATGACTAAGATGTTCATGATGTGTGTAGGGATGAATAGTAACAGTTTGGCCAACATTTACTGAAACAACATTACTCCTTGTGGGTCAAATGTGGCTTTTGATAACAATGTTACCATAATATGACATTTTACAAGAACATTTGGTTAGGGTGGTGCTTTCAACATTGCAAAACCTAAATTTTTGTCTGGGACTTGAATAATTCTTTTCTTTCTATATAGAAATAAATAATTAATTAACATTTTGGCCAAATAGCATTACTCGTAGTCAAAACTTTTTTGCCATTTTATAGAGATAATTAATAAATGAACATCTTAGCTAAATTTTACTGAAGTTACATTACTCCTTGTGGGTCAGATATTGAATATTGTCGACATTTGGCAAAAATGTGGTATTTCTTTAACTTAATAAATTACATAAAATATATTTTTTTACAATTTGTTATTTGAGTTTGACATATTACGCTTTATATAATATGAACATATCAAATTGCAATATTTCTGCAAGTTTTATATTTGAATTGTAAATAAATCTCGAGTTATGGCTGATTATGATCAGAGTACAGTATTTTGCTAATCTTGTTGGTGACGTAGCTGTTACTTTAAAAAAATTGCACGGGACCCCCAACTTTATTGGTCTTTGGGATCGAGTTGATTTCAAACAACCTTTAAAATTTAAATACTTTTATTTCAAGGTAATCAGCCACCTTAAACCAAACTAAATGTTAGGTCTTTGATATAACGCTGTCTTTCAATATTTAAACAATTTATGAAACACTGTTATCCAAGTGTACAAATCGGAGTCATGTCAGATAGTATGTGTAATCATGTTAGAAGTTTTGACATTATGTATTTGTGGAAAAAACCCATGGTATAACAGGGATGGCAGGACCTATGTATTTCCCTGTATCAGTAAGAAACAGTACATGTTGTTATTGACACAATGACTAATGTTGGACCTGTATATTTCCGTGTGTACATGTTGTTATTGACACAATGAATCATATTGGATCTGTATGTTTCCCTGTGTCAGTAAGAAGCAGTACATGTTGTTATTGACACAATGACTCATGTTGGACCTATGTGTTTCCCTGTGTCAGTAAGAAACAATACATGTTGTTATTGACACAATGACTCATCGTGGACCTATATGTTTCCCTGTGTCAGTAAGAAACAATACATGTTGTTATTGACACAGTGACTCATGTTGGACCTATATATTTCCCTGTGTTAGTGAGAAACAATACATGTTGTTATTGACAGAATGACTCATGTTGGACCTACGGGTTTCCCTGTGTTAGTAAGAAACAATACATGTTATTGTTGACACAACGACTCTATTATAATGCTGGTTGCCACTTTGTTGTTTACAGGGTTCATTGTTCAAAATAAGGTTTTGCCAAACATTCAGCCCATCATAATATATTGGTATGTGTTCGGAAAAGTAATGACGAATTGTACTGACCCCCTTTAATTTTTTTCTGCACTTAAAATGCTTGTGTTTGGGTAGATAAATTATGATAATATTTCCCTCTTTAACATGTCATTTACATTTCTATTTGCAAATCCACATATTGGCAGTATGCATCTTCCAATCTATATCTACAGTTTTTGACTTGTTATTTTTTTTATAAGTTAAAGTCCAAGTAAAAAAGGATTATATGCAAGATGAATGTACCCTTGCACACAGTTGTCGTTGTTTAGATTATTTCACTATTTATTCATTTGTTTTATTGTATTATAATAGTTGGGAGTTAATGGAGAACTGTTCAGTTCCACATTAAGTATTAATTTAATATTAAGTCAGTGGCACATAAATAATGCAACATAACACATTGGCTTAACATAACACATTTTTTGGCAATACAACAGATAGAAGGAGTGATAAATGGCAACATTGTTAAATTATGAATTTTTTTTATTTTGTATTCATATGTTGATAATAAAATATTCATTAATGTATTTTTTTACATATACAATAACTAAACAGATACGACAGAAGTACTGCAATTCATATCTCCCTGTTCAGTATTCACTAGATGCACCCACGCGTGCCCCTCTAGATGACATGTTTGTTGACCTACGACTGCAGAAGTTCGAGACAAGAAAACTCCCAGAAACACTTCCCTATAGTGATGTGGAAGAAATGCAGCGATGCAAGCAGTCAAGTGAAGTTATACAAACACACAAAATACAATTTCAAAGGAAATCTGAAGAAACATTTCTGTAATAAATCGATATTTTATTGATTGAGGGCAAATCAAATGTTAGCAAAGTTGGCTTTAATTCAATATTTATTATTATCGAATGACCAAAAAATGTTTTGTGAAAAAAAAATCAAACCCCAGCACCTACATAATTCATTTTTATACATCTAACTATAATCGAGCTAGCGTATGCTTGTAAGTGGTTGTGTTAACGTTTCCTCCGAGACGGCTTGCACCTCGGGCACCAAGCTTTCAGAGATTAATCTACAATCCCATGAATGAAATGTAATGCCTTTATTTTTTCGAAAAACCTGTATATCAAGGGTTCTTAGTGGTTTCTGTGGTAAATCAAATGTTTGCTACGTAAAACGTTAACTTCCAACAATCGTAGAAACCACGCGTGCAGGCAGCGAATGCTTCGGTACTTAAACCGTTTGAGAGTACGTAGCGCCATCTGGGCCAACACGTAATAAAAAGATATTCTACTAATCTACAACCAAGACATTAATTAATGGTTAATTTATTCTGTTTTATTAATACAGCTGTACAATAATTTTTACAGTCATTTATTTTATTGCATGTTGTTACCATTTGTGCACTGGACTCGTAATTAATATATCATGTGATAAAAGATTCTAGGTGCTAGCAGTCTTTGTTCCATGCAGAATATTATAGTTCTTGCTAAATATGCACTGTTGTTATTTGTAAACATGAAAACAATTAATTATTAATAAATATTATGTAAATAACAATTAATAAGAACAAAGATTAATGCAAATGTTTCAAAATATACATAGTTTCTTCTCCTTCCTCTTGCTCCCTTGCAGGGTGGGGTCCAAGTCACTTGATAGCTTCTTCCCCTTGCTCCCTTGCAGGGTGGGGTCCAAGTCACTTGGTAGCTTCTTCCCCTTGCTCCCTTGCAGGGTGGGGTCCAAGTCACTTGGTAGCTTCTTCCCCTTGCTCCCTTGCAGGGTGGGGTCCAAGTCACTTGGTAGCTTCTTCCCCTTGCTCCCTTGCAGGGTGGGGTCCAAGTCACTTGATAGTTTCTTCCCCTTGCTCCCTTGCAGGGTGGGGTCCAAGTCACTTGATAGCTTCTTCCCCTTGCTCCCTTGCGGGGGGGGGGGGGGGTCCAAGTCACTTGGTAGCTTCTTCCCCTTGCTCCCTTGCAGGGTGGGGTCCAAGTCACTTGGTAGCTTCCTCCACTTTCATTGTTAATGCTCTCCATCTCCCTCTGTCTTCTGCGATGGTCTTCCACTCTTGGCTGTTCATACCTGCCCTTTCATTGTTTGACACAGTCTTTCCATCACAGCTTTGGTCTTCCTCTTCTTCTGCCACCCTCTTGTGCTTTCCATGCTCTTTAAACGTGGTAGAAAATACTGACCCTCGCATAATAAGTTTAACCAAATCATGGGCCAACAAAGACATCGCAGATGCTGAATTAGGACTGAGAGGATACATCATGCTGGCCTGGCCTGGCCATTATTATTTACTGATTGTTGGATGCCTCAACTAAATTTAAGAGTGATTAATTTTACATGTGTTTTGTGCATGACTGAAGCAGAAACTGGGGTTTTTAGAAGTGAATTTAATGTAACACAACTACACAGTGCATATTGGAAGGATACATTGTGTCAAATGTCTGCCTTGATATTTATTTTTAATTATGTATTACCTTTTCAAAAGTACTGAGTTGGTGATCTGACAATCAACACAGAAAGTGTGTCAGTTACATTTGATATGGTTTAACTTTTATGGTTATCCTTAATCCAGGAATATAATCTACTTTGTAGTCTGAACGACAGCGCTGGATTGTTAGCAATGGTCGAGGTGGCTGACGCGTTGGGCGACGCTCTGGCGTCAATGCCAGATCTGCATCGACTACAGTAAGAATTAGTTTTTTATTTACACCTTTTTCAGCCAACAACTATAATAATTTTCTTCAAGACATCACATATATCAATTTCTATTTTAATTCATTCTTGCATTTAAAGGTGCTTAATCGATTCAATTTTTTTGCTAGTCTCATTTCAAATGAATTTTTTGCAAAAAAAACCTACCTAGTATACACTGCAACATGCTAGCTCGTTTGTATGTAGTTTTGTATGTAGTTTTTGTGAAATCATCAGACAAACTATTAAATTAGTTAGTTAATGCTTGTTCAAGCATTAACTGAATTGTAAATCAAAATGCTGAAAAATCACGATTTTCTTCCTTGGTGGAATTTTATAACTTTGTCATGTGCTCGGCTAGAGGGTTGAAGTCACGCCCATGGTCAGCATTGACCCATACAGGGCTTACCATTTTGGGTATCCACTATTTTGATCCTTACCAGATCAGACAGCTAAACTCAATTCTTCCGATAATTTAAAAAAAAATATTTTTCATTATTAAATCGACTCTGGATGTTACATAAACTATTCACACACTACATTTTGGACAGTAATGAACCTAATTTGCGATATGCTAAATCAGTTGAGGAAGCAGTTTTAACTATTGCATTTAGTTTATTGGAATATTTCACTGTCGAGTAATGTATTTAAAATAAAAGTTTACATTTTACCTATATATATTTTATTATGCATTAAAATTGTTGCATTGTGCACTTAATATTTCACAATGATTGAGAGAAGTGACTTTGTCAGAGGATATATTATATTTTGCTGATGAAATGTAGGTGTATCATGATGACTAAACACGTGTGATTGTTGTTACAGGTTGGTGGACTCTGATCTCTCCCCCCAGTCGCTGACTGCTATCTTGACCAGACTCGCTCATGGGGGGCAATCACTAGAGGGTATCAAGTAAGAACAACTTTGTATGTGAAATAGTTACCATGACTGTTACTGTGTAAGTTTTCTTGATCTTAATTACCCTGTCAGTAAATGCTTATTTCCTGTATTTCTACAAAACTCATAATTTATGTAGAATAGCCTAAATTATGTTTATTTATGTAACATTGTCAAAGCTGATGACCAACGGGGCTGCTTTATTTGTTGATATTTTTGGCGTAAATTTGTTATTGAGTAACAATACTTCTGACAATCAACACATAAAGTCTGTCAATTACATTTGATGTGATTTAATTAGTGGACAGTGAGTGACACCATCGTCTATTTGTGTTGTTTTAATCCAGGAATATAATCTACTTTGTAATCTGAGCGGAAACAAAGGATTACTAAAGATGGTTGAGGCAGCTGAAGTGTTGGGCAGTGCTCTACCAGCGATGACACGTCTGTGTAAACTAGAGTAAGAATTAGTCAAGTAGAACTTTATTTACACCTGTTTCAGCCGACAACCATAATAATTGTTGTAAAGACATATATAAATTTATATTTGTAATTCATTATTGTGTTTAACTGTTCCATTCAATTTATTGGAATACTGCACTGTTGAATATTGTATATAAAACAAAAAAATTTATTTTAACTATATATTTTTTATTACATATTAAAATTGTTGTATTGTGCACTTAATGTTTCACAATGATTGAGAAATTATATTTTGTTGATGAAATGTAAACTAACCACCATTTTTGCCAGACTCACTCGCTGCGGGGGCCATCAGCTGGAGGTCCTCAAGTAAGAACGCATTTGTATATTCACCCTACAAATGTCAAATAGTTACCAAGACTGTCACTGAACCTGAAAGTTTGTGGTACATTGTTAGTATTGTAGTTGTAGGTTAAACGCTTCCAGGGAAGTGCCTTTTCCAATACAGGGTCAGGGTTATCAAAATTGCAGGAGGATGGCAATTGACACGTTAGTTCAGCAGCTATGTCGGGAGGAGGAAGTTGGATTTGTTGATTTGTGGGGTTTCTTTGTTGGGAGGGCTGACATGTTCATGAGGGATGGGCTCCAAGTGGAAAGGGTGCAGCAGTGTTTGCGTGTGAACTCTTAAGAACTGTCAACTGTGGCATGGGTAGCAACAAAAATATTTTGGGTAACAAACGTTGTTTAAACTAGAAGCACAATACATACTAGGTGCCTGAAACAGGACGAGAGGGCACTAGTACACACAAACCAGTTATTTTATATATATTAAAGAATCTGCTCAGGCTTACAAAATAAAATTAGAAAGGAAAGCAGGTTGCGATAAAGCTGTTTGGTGCAATATAGTTACAGGAAATTCAACATTACTTATTACATTATGTACACCTAGTCTGCATGGAACGACTTTTTATTATTTACTGTTACTCATTGTTAGATGCATCAACTAAATTTAGCAGTGTTACGTTTTAAATGTTTTTTATGTGACTGAAAAAGAAACTGGTTCTTTTGTTTTTTATCCCAACTACACAGCCCATATTGGAAAGATACATTGTGTCAAACGTCTGTGTTGATTTTTTTTTATTATGTATTACCTATTCAAAAGTACTGAGCTGTTGATATGACAATCAACACAGAAAGTCTGTCAATAACATTTGATATGGTTTAATCAGTGAACAGTGAGTAACACCGTGGTCTGTTTGTGTTGTTTTAATCCAGGAATATAATGTACTTTGTAGTCTGAGCGGCAACGAAGGATTACTAAAGACGGTCGAGGCAGCTGAAGCGTTGGGTCATGCTCTAGCAGTAATGACACATCTCCATGAACTAGAGTAAGAATTAATTAGTCAAGTAGAACTTTATTTAAACCTGTTTCAACCGACAACTATAATAATTGTTGTCAACACAAGTATATTAATTTATATTTTTAATTCATTCTTATGTTTAACTGTTGTATTCAGTTGATTTGAATATTGCACTGTCGAGTAATGTATATAAAACAAAAGTTTACATTTGACCTATATAATATGTATTTTTAATTACTTATTAAATTGTTGTATTGTACACTTTGTGTTTCACAATGATTGAGAAATTATATTTTGTTGATGAAATGTAAACACGTGATTGTTGTTACAGGTTGGCGGGCTGTGATCTCTCCCCCGGGTCATTGACCGCCATCTTGGCTGGACTAACATGCGGGCCGGGGGGTCATCAACTAGAGGAGCTCAAGTAAGAACATATTTGTATATTGACCCTGTAAATGTCAAATAGTTACCAAGACTGTCACTGTATAAGTTCTCTCAGGTAAACAAGACATATACATACAAATATGTATTACAAATAGAAATAAATTAACACCTATTCAATAATTAATTATCAATAAATGTTATGTAAATAAAAAATTGTAATAACAAAGATTAATGAAAAGTGCTTCAAAAATACATAACAAACAATTGTATCCCTCATTTCAGGTACTGCCTACATGAAATTATTTAAAAAAAATTTTTCCCAATAAAATTACTGTAACATTTATACCCTGTAACATTTATACCCTGCTGATGCTTAATGGCAGAACCCTGAGCTCGTTTGCTACAGGAACACACAAAGAGTGATTGTTGGTAAAGGTCATTTAATAATTGTACCAAAAGAAAATAATATGAATCAATGAAAAGTAGCTTGGCAGCTAGCACAAACATACTCATCAAGAACAATACAATAAAATACAATACATGTATATCAAATGAGATATCGCTTAGTTGCCAATACAAAGTTGCTCATTGAGAAACAATTATTAAATGACAGAAGTAGAAGTAGCAAAGGTGGGGCGGTCCTTTGTCCCACCACATAAACATAGAATATCATCATCATAACAATGCTGTACAACGATCAACTAACCAGTTAAATATGCATCTGAAAATTAAAGGTTATGAAAGAAAAATTAAATTGTTAAAAGTTTGTCGTACAGCATACATATTGCTGACCAAGACATTGTGTATACAAGTGAATATAGACGATACGCACTAAAATCTTTTAAAAACCCTATGGGAAAATTATACACGTTAAAGCGTTAACGCACAATTGTGATTGTTTATCACAACCAAATGAGGAACTATCGGGAGTTGAATGTATACATACAATACAGAATAATAACATGGTAAGCAACACGCGAACAATGGAGGTAGACAGGGGAGGATGGTGGGAAGAAAAACTTCCAATGTGATGGCTCTGCAAAATACGTCTAGCGTGGCTCAGAGTTCCAACACAAAGGGAATGACTCTCGTTTGCCACGTGATCACCTAGCGTCATTTGACCACGAACCGTTTCGTGTACTGCGGACTGTTTCCCAGGTTGCGGACTGAAGATCACAGACTAACACTACCACAACAATTAAACCAGTCATTTTCACCTCACATTGTATAAACACTATTTTGACATGTGTAAAAATTTTCATTTATACCCTGCTGATGCTTAATGGCAGAACCCTGAGCTCGTTTGCTACAGGAACACACAAAGAGTGATTGTTGGTAAAGGTCATTTAATAATTGTACCAAAAGAAAATAATATGAATCAATGAAAAGTAGCTTGGCAGCTAGCACAAACATGCTCATCAAGAAAAATACAATAAAATACAATACATGTTTATCAAATGAGATATCGCTTAGTTGCCAATACAAAGTTGCTCATTGAGAAACAATTATTAAATGGTAGAAGTAGCAAAGGTGGGGCGGTCCTTTGTCCCACCAGGCCTCCAGTAATAGAGGCCCAACCCCCATCACAACATTTAAAACTTTTTTGTGAGCAAAGTGATCTGACCCTGATCTTTGAAAGTCAGTCACTCAACCTGAAAGTTTGTGGTACATTGTTAGTGTTGTAGTTGTTGGGTTAAACCTTGCCAGGGCAAGTGCCCTTTCCAATACATTATGTCAACAGTCTGTTTTTGTGATATCTTTGTGACATTAAATACAGAAAGTAGGTCAGACATTTCTAGAAGTTTGACTGTCCAGGTCGTTACATAATTACTGACACTGACAAAGTAAAATGTGACTATTAATCCACGGACACAGTTGAGTCTGTATTGTCTTGGCAGACGTGTGGTAGTAATTTCACTGAAATGTCATTAATCTACCAGTTATGTACATGACACATTTGATATGGTTTAATGAGTTCACAGTGAGTGACACCGTCGTCTGTTTGTGTTGTTTTAATCCAGGATTATAATCTACTTTGTAGTCTGAACCGGAACCAAGGATTACTAGAGACGGTCGAGGTGAGGACAGAGCTTGGTGACGCTCTTGGTACAGTGACAAGACTACGTAATTTAGAGTAAGTATTATTTAGTCAATTAACACTTTATTTACACCTGTTTCAACTGACGACTATTACAGTTGTTGTCACAACGTCACATATGTCACTTTATATATTTAATTACTTCTTGTGTTTAGCTATTTCAGTTTACTGGATTGTTGTCTAGTGTAAACAAACTGTTTACATTTAAACAATTTTTATTTATTTATTACATATTAAAAAATGTCATTGTACATTTAAACTGAACAATCGACAATGATTGAGAAAAGTGACTTTGTCAGAAAATAGATTATATTTTGTTGATGAAATTTAGGTCTATAATGATGATTAAACAAATGTCATTGTCGTTACAGGTTGATAGACTGGTCTCACCCCCCAGGCATTGACCTACATATCGGCTGGACTCTCACCAAGGGGGTCAACAACTAGTGGTGTTCAAGTAAGAATACATTAAATTTTGTATATTCACCCCACAAATAGTTGCCATGTCTGTCACATGTCTGGAGTTAATTACCCTTTCAATAATTGTTGATGTTTATTATCTGCATTTGTACCAATTTTATTAATCAAAATAAACACTACTTTTTACGACACCCTAACACGTGATCCCCGAAGGTGAGTTTATCACCCAACGTTTGTTTACTTTCTGTCTGTTGTTTACACAGTTGCCGTGACAACCATTTGACAGATGCCAGTCGTGACACGTTCAGAGACCTCTTGACACAGTGCCCAAAGTTAGAGATATTGTAAGTTGACATTGATTCTTACAGATGTTTTAGTTTTGTGTCACACAGACCCACATAGAGAGCCGAGTGACGACAGTGGTATGTGTCCTGTATATGGGATCATACCTCAGTTACACTTCCTGGTGTGTTACACACGAATGTTGGGCACAGTAATTTTAGATGTGTAATTTTCAAAAAAGCCGGCACGTTGGCCAGTTTGTTGGTAGAACATGTTAACGGTGTAACTGTGGATTTTTAGATGATTTCAATACGTGTTTTCGCCACAAGGCATGTGTACATAGTAATTCATGCAGAAATTGGTAAAAATTAACTGGTGTGGCACGTTCAGACATTTTAAAAGAGTTAGAAATATGAGACTGACTAAACTTGATCAGCATGTCAATGAGATGATGACAACGGCAGGTAAGAAGTTTCAGAAGTTTTGATAGTCCCGTTTTCTTATAATCATGCAAGATGTTAACATGGTCGCCAATGGGAAACGTAACAGTAGGCTGAACCCATATCTGTCATGTGTCTTCCAGGGTGCGGAACTGTCCCCTGTCAGATTGTTTCTGAGCAATAGAGAAGCACGTTTATAACATTCGTTTTGCAATTTCTTGTTGGTCTTTATAATTTTCCACTTTGACCTCCACATTTTTTTAATGCTCCTCATGCCTAAATACATCTATTAAAACATGCTGTGTTAATAACTTTTTTATGAAATGAATTGAACTTCATAGAATAATTTTAATTACTCAAGATGTGTTGATATTTTGTTTGCAGTGATGGTGATTTCACTTTGGAGATGGCCGTGTCAACCCTGGGGGGATTCTGTGTCTCGCAGTGATGGAGAAAGAATAGGTTTAGTAATTTTCACAAAAAACAGCTAGTCACTAAGTAGCCACACAAAACTTTGAGCATCTTGCTAGGGAGAAAAATAACTGAGTGAAACTAAGTATCTGCGTTACATTATGTAAATATGTGGAAACCTGTCTTTGTTCACTGTGATTTAGAAAACAACTACTCATTTAGTTCATCTATAGAAGTGTACCATGATTCTGGTTCACTTACAGGTAGATCATTAGTTCATGACGTGTAGAGTGACAGTGTACTGTAAGTAGATTATTGTATTATACTGGCGGGTAGATGATGATGTCCACAAGTGTACTGTAATAGTTGTATGTAGGTTGTTGTTTACACAGGTGTATTATGATACACCTGTAAATACTAGTCAGCAGTGTAACATGGGATGTAGCATTTTGTAAATATGTAAATTAATATGTAAATATGTGTTAACAATGTGCAATAAAATGATGTATGTTTATATACAATGGTGTGTTTGTTTTAGATATTTACCCAGATATATGTTATGTATTCACCTCCTGTGTGACAGATATGCTATAATCAGTAAGGTGGAGCCCCTTTCCTCAAACTCTGTACACAAGAGTCAATGGCCTCGTGTGTATACCAGCAAGTCAGTACCTTGTACCCGTGAACATCATCACTAGGCGACCTTATCTCACAGCCTACCATATCCCTCGCTCCAGGTGAAATGACCAATTATATATTTTCCACAGTATTATTTGACTCGGGAACTCCCACCTCAACACGCTGTCAGCATGGAAGAAACCAGTGAAACTGCACCTGCCACTCCTCGAATACACCAGTGGTGCCATCTACCGGAGCAAATGTCTACTAGCGTTGCCTTACAACATACTGAACTATCACCTTCCAGCACTCGGTAACAAAACCAAAAAACTTCAACAACAAAAAAACACACAAATGACAAAGTGAACAAGTTCAGGCAAGAATGTCTGTATGAACACTGAACAACATTAGAAACAAATCCTGGTTTTATGTGCAGCATTAAAAATTTTTCACAGACGGCAATAGTCATGTGGCAACCACCAATATGGTCACATGACACCAAAGAACAGATTAGTCTGATGCTGAAGAAGTGACTGAGATTACAAAAGCTCCGTCGAGCAGAAACATTGACATGGAAAGGTGTCTGAAGTTGATGACTGTTCACAATTGTTGACATTTATATCTGTATACAAAGTGTACTAATTATCAGACCCTCTCCTTCAATTTAACACTTTAAAATGTTGACAATTTCCCAGACTGAAAAACATTTCAATGTAACAATGTTCATAACAGTTAACACAGCGTATGTATAGAACGAACACTAATAAACCACCGGAATATGTTTAAAATCAGTACTACTGCGCCATACAGTGAACGATTACATAATTTAAAACATTAGTAGTTCCTTAACACCTCACCGCATGGCGCTCCATGATGCATTCGTGATCATATTTCGCCTGCAACAGACATTTAAAAAATTTAGTATGTGGCCCTTGACAATTATGGTGTGACTTCTGTATTAGACCCACCTCTCTTTGACATGGTCCCCAAACATATCAAATGTTCATAGTGATGTCACACTGATGTCATCTTTTGGCATAGTAAACTTTTGACAGGCATATAACACATCAACAATATGTACCATGTATCTCCAGTGGTAATACTTTCAGCCACACTTCAAAATTACTGGGGTACGCATTTTTAATGTTGTTCAGCACACACATAATTATGTTAATGTAGTAAACTACTTATGTATATACATAATGCCATCTGAGTAAAATGTTTGGGATGATTACAGTGAATGTAATTAAGCGTTAATCAACGTAAACTATCTTAATAATTTTTATGTAAATGTTACAATTATGGATAGGGGAAAGTATTGTTAGTTGAGCCACCCATGTTTCCCAGGAAACTTCAGCAGCAACAGTTACATGGTACCACCCGGTAATTGAACATGTTATTAGACCACGATTGATGTACAATAAGTGCATTTGTCACAACGGTAAAAAAAAATTAATTGAAGTATATTTTTTATATTCATTTGAAACTTTTGGTGATTGTGATTAATGTCTGCTTCTGTGTAAACTATCAACGCTTGTGACGAGACTTAATTTTTTGTGCACTTGCAAATAGTTTAACTATGCACAGGGAAGAAAAGTATTTATATCACTTTGCGCATTAAGGAGAAGTTAATTAAAAAAACTTAATTTTTGGAACGGGGCTAGTTGAGCCACACAAGGTCCAAGGTTAAAGAACGAAAACAGGTGTTCTTTTCCCACAAAACACATCAAGGAATTCATTTTTTCTGAACAAATTGGATAGCTACCAAGCAACATATTAATGGTTATTTATACTGGTTGCGATTGGCCTATAAGTCTATATTAATTAAGTGTGCCAACTTATTAATTAAGCTTGTAGACTTGTCAGACATGTTTTACTCAGTGGGTAGATGTGTCAGCCGAGTTGTTATGAAATTTTAGTACACGGCCAACATAAATTATACAAATAAAGCATTTACCCAACTTGCGCTACACTGTGGAATAAGAAACACTTGTCTTGTGGTGCCACCTGGAGGGGCAGATGATGTAAGTGTTACGACAGTGTATCAGTCACAACAGTGCATTAGTTACAAGTGTATCAGCTGGTGTACTGTGGATGATACTAAGTTGACCTCCAGAATGTACTTACCATCGCCATGTGAGAAGTTGTGGGAAGCTGTCAGCTTCTTGCTCGTTGGCAGTAACATCTCGCTGGCGTGACGTCGCACGGTGGCGCTCTCATGCTTCAGCACCTCAGCAGGCATGTGCGGCAGCGAATGTAAAGAACTAGAATTCCGGGCAAGGGTGAGTGCGCCAGACAGCGGTGCATGGTGATTGCATCCCGTCTAAGAAGACGTTCCGCGCTGCTAGCACCGCTGCGCCATCCTTCGTGGCGGCACTGTCAAGTTATCGCTGCTGCCACCGTCGCCGAGCGGCTTGTGTTGCTGACATATCTGTGCAATTATAAAATCAAATACAATTACAAAAATCATACAGCTCCCTCTAGTGATCAACATAGGGTGCAATTACAATGACATTAGTTTGATGTTTCACTTTTCAAAACTTTGTTTCTGTTTTGTAGTAAATACATTATCTGGTGAGTTCTAAAACAGTTTGTGTAACAGATCAATGGTTACATCAGCAACAATATAAACAAACAAATTGCTAGAAAAGTTATTAACAAAAAAATACAGTTACCAGTGATAACATTTTACAAAATACTTTCTATAATTGTACTTACCTGACTCATAATCTAAACTTAATTTAATTAGTTATACAATAAAATTGGTATTTATCTGAGGCACAGCTTCTGCAAAATTTTGAATACAAAACAGTACAAGATTTAAAACACTGGCATATTCTAGCTACTGACAAATGCTCTATTGACTATAAATTAATCTAAAAAAGGAAGACAGTTCAGCTTAGTCTGAGATGCGTCAGTTGCGGGCACAAAAACTAAACATTATTTTAATTAATGAATTTTATTTTACATTGTTTATGCTACATTTATGATAACAATTCAACATAGAACATCACACGAGAGATGAACTCCTCTCAGGAACTCTGAAGGTTGAATTGTGTTACTCCGACACAAGTTGTTGACACAATTACTCAATGACTCTCTGGCCAAGACTTCTGTCCTTGACCAAAATTAATTGTCAGGGTGTGATCAAGTATTCACCCCCATGAAATATTCACTCCAGGGTGAGGATTTTGCTATGAAATGTTCACTCCCTCCATGAAATATTCCAATTAATGATGTGATCTTAGTAGACGCAGTTCTGATTTGTACATACCTTGTTACACCAAATAAAATCACGTTGGAAAATATAATGTAAATTTTACAAATTTTTAACGTTTTAATTATATTTGCAAAGTCACTTGTGCTCATTGATGGGTCTTAAGATATATGTAATTGTGATGTTTATTTCACCGAGAACAACACCTTTTTGCATCTTTCTGTTTATTTAAAACTGTTAGTCCACCTATATGCATAAATTAAACAAAAACACAAACTGGTATTTCCAAGTATACTAGAACTGTCTTAGGGGTCAACATTAACTTTTGATAGATGACAGTAAATTGTCGATACCTAATTTGAAACCAGGTTGCAAACGTCACAGCTTACTATAAAATAGCAACAGTCTCGTAATTTTGTAATACGACTAGAGGTATCGAGCTATATCAATATAACATTCCAGTCATATTTCAAACATTACCTTCTCTTTCTCGGAAGCTAAACAGCTCTTGCATCTGATCTCGGACCCCCAGAATGAGCCCCACGTGGACACAAAGGTTCGTATGTATGTGCGTGCATCACATCTCACTGAGACGATCCCTGGGGAGATGAGAGATGCACACAATATCAGCGCTAACTCTCAGTAAAATGTGTCTTACAAATGACTGAGTAATAATCCAGTCACTGCCACATGTTGAAAACAAGAGGAACTGTAGTTTCTCAGTAAACATCACATCAGAGTCATCATATTAAGTTCATTTCAGTTGAATTAGAGATCACAGTTAATAATTTGTGGGTATGTTTCTAGAATATTAATCACATTTAAATCATGAAAATGGGACTTCTGAATTTTCTGAAAGTTTTCAAGACTGCATATATGCAAAGGACTCAATTCACTTGTTTATCATTCCATTAAAAATATATATAAACTACCCAAGTCTGCCAATTGTACTCGAGGAGTTTACTCTCATAAATTGTTCTCACTCGTAACTGTCGCTTCACGGCTGAGATAAGCGGAGGTCCCTGGAACAGCGCTCCAGTCAATTTTTCTACTGCCTACAACAATCACATTCCAATAATAAACGAAACAAAATGTGTAATTTGCCAAGTACAGTATCTGCACACTTTTTGATTTCCATGTTACTCCATTGCGCTTGACTTAACCCTTTTCATTCCCTGACGGACACTGACTCCTGGGTTTGGATCTTCCAGTTTTTCCATTTACATCTTGTTTTTGCTACCTCAGCAACAAGTGGTTTTTGAACATAAAGAAATGCAACATTAGTCATTCTTCCCGTTCCTTGTCAGCCCACTCACAGGAATAGTATGCTAGAACAACAGGGGGGCGGCAGGAGGCTCCCACTTGTTTTGGGGGCCAACCTCCCACCGCCTGCTACCCCCCCTCCGCCCCTCAATAGACGTACAGGCCAAGCCAGGATAGGTGCAATACAGTTTATCTTTTCCACTGACTTACCGAGATGTCAGATTGTTCAATTGGACAGGGGTAATATAAAAAATCAGAATCACACCCTCTTGAAATGTTGCTTATATGAACTCAGTCTTTGTAGCAGCTAAACATACATTTGTACACCATTTGAAGATATGAGGTGACAATGTTTGTCCAAATTTAAACAAAGGGTCTGCGTGGCAATGTTACCATGTGGCAATTGGAAGAAAGAATTCAGAAGTTCTGCTCAAATCAAACTATGGTGGGGCGCTTACTTTGAATTCCATACAGGTTTAACAAGAGATTTAACAAGATTTGCCATCCAAGCCAAAGGCCCAGATGGCAATTGGACAAGGAAGCCATTGGCTTATCGAGAGTCCAACAATGTTCATCTACTTATAACCCGCCTTCCTGAGATATGTGTCAACCTTGTTTTTAAACATATTCACGCTGCTAGCAGTTACACAATCTGTAGACAATTTGTTTCATTCATTTATTGAGAGAACGAGTGCTTCCTGATGTCCAATCTACATTGATCCTTTACTAATTTTACCTCATGTCCTCTAGTTCTGCTATCCTTCTTGAGTGAGAAAAACATATTTCTATCAATATTTTCATACCCATTCAATATCTTAAAAACTTCAATCTCATCTCCTCTTAACCTCCTTGTCTCTAGAGTTGTTAAACCACATTCTTTCAGGCGTTCTTCATAACTAAGGTCTCTAAGTTCTGGAATCATTTTAGTTGCTCTCCTTTGTATGCGTTCAAGCGTATCTATATCCTTCTTACGATAATATTATGGTCTCCATGCTTGTATACAGTATTCTAAATGAGGTCTAACTATTGCTTTATAAAGAGGTATAATTAACTTTTTTCCCTTGTATGTTATGTTTCTTCTAATCAATCCAAGAATTTGATTACCCTTTGAAGTTGCAATACCACACTGCTATGAAACTTTCATATCAGCGCTTATTGTAACTCCTAAGTCCTTTTCTTTTACAGTAGTACCCAGAACAGTATCTCCCATTTTATAGTTTACATTCAAGTTCCCATGTCCTGTATGTAGGCATTTACATTTCCCAAAATTGAACAGCATCTGCCATTTCTCAGACCATTTCAGGTTGCAGCTCCTTCTCTAAGATAACATTTGTTGTCTGCCTGCACATATCTGAAACCATGCCTTTGTGTGTGCTAGGAATGTGTGAATCCATAGCCAACCCAATGGAGCTTTCCAACAATTAGTAATTAGCTTGTTACTCCTGCATTGTTTCATTGAGCAGGTATTTCTGAAACCATAAAATGATCAGCCTACTGGTCTTTTCGTGTTGTTTGAATAACGGCTCAGCCATTGTCTATACATTGTTTACAATTACTAGCAATTGGAATAACATGCAAACAAACCTGATATTTTGTAAGTTTGCAGCAATAGATAAAAAAGTAATAGAATTGTATCTATTACTTTAAGATCTATTACTATTACTTTTGAAAAAGTTCCTCTATTACTATTACTCAAAAAATGCCTATTATAATTACATATTACTATTATCCCATGCGTTTTTGTTGGAAAAACTCCAATAGAATTAATTTGGAATTTGCATTGAAAGATTTTAGCTGGAATTTGAATTGAAAAAATGAATTTGAAAAAAATTAATTGAATTGGAATTGATTAAATTGAATTGAAAGGAATTTGAATTTGTGTTGATTTAATGGAACTGAAATATGCCAAAATATGCCACTGAACATATACCCTTACACTGTGTGATTTACAAAGTAGGTAAAATGTTATCTGATTGCAGGTACAGATTGACAGGGGTCTCCATGCTCCTCTCCCACCTGTTTTGGATGATAACTTCCCACCAATCCCACCATCCACTTATTTTTGAGGCAGACATCCTGTCACGTTGGTGTCCAGCGTGTCCTGTCATCATGGGCTGAAACATCCAACACCCGTATGAATAGGGTGGACCTGACATATACACCAATTAACTTGTGTCTACTCAGCGAATACTGTGCGTGCGGCATGGTTGTCATGGAGACCTTGTATGTCGCCCACAATGACGCTCTCGATGAAGTTGATGCAGTCAGCCCTGTAAACCTGCATCTGAACCATGTACATTATTCAATATTTATAAATGTACATAGAGTTACATATATGGAGATGCATGTTTGCCCATGTGGATACAGATTCTTTCAATACAACAAATACATGGTAGTTGTATGTAATGTAGTCATGGATATAGAGAATCATTAGGTTGAAAATGTCACTGATGTTCCAGCATTTGACAAACTATTACTATTAAAACTAATTAGCACATTGTCTGATTGTGTGCATTTACTGCTGTACATAATTACTACATATGTATATATACACAACTCTGCCTGGAAAATGCTCTTTGAGAATCTCCTGCCGGTCCCAAGCCCAGAAAAAAGAGGAGGGTTGGGCGTGGGGCCAGCGACCCCACCCCGTAAAAACAGCCTAGCTACGGAAACTGAAACAAGAGAGAAAACTGCACCGGGCGGTAGGAGAGAAGCAGTACAGGCAACTGGACTTATGAAGGATGGGGACCAAACCCGCAAGGAAGTCTAGAACCCGATGGCGGATCTCCTTACACCCAAAACTTTTATCAACATCGGATGCTGGAATGTGAGAACACTATATCAGACAGGAAGACTGGCACAGGTTCTCCAGGAAAAGCACCAATACAAAATCAGCCTTCTAGGTATCATGGAGGCTAGATGGAATGGAGCTGGAAAACGACAACTGGCGACAGGAGACACCATACTGTGGTCAGGCAGAGAGGACAACCAGCATAGACAGGGAGTAGCCCTGATCATCCAGAAGGAGAAAGGTAACACTCTTCTTGAATGGAAACCAATAACTGAACGATTTCTTTATGCTAGATTTAAGTCCAGATTTATCAAACTCTCAGTGGTAACCTGTTACCTGTTACGTGGCTAGCACACAAGCTTGAGACCTTCCAAAACAAGTGTCTACGGAAGATCCTAGGAGTATTTTGGCCCAACACCATCACTAATGAAGAGCTGCACCGCAAAACAGATGCAACATCCTTGGCCACACAGATAAAGAAGAGAACATGGAGATGGCTTGGACACGTGTGCCGAATGTCACCTGGCGCACTGCCCAAGACAGCCTTACTCTGGGCAGCAGATGGAAAAAGGAGACGTGGTCGCCCAAAAGAAACATGGAGACGAACAGTGGAGAAGGAGATGAAAGAATGCGGCCTGACATGGAACACCATCACCAAATGGGCTGCAGACCGACAGCAGTGGAGCTCTCTTGTTGATGCCTTATGTGCCACCGGGCACGAAGAGGACTAAGTAAGTAAGTATATATATGCACGCATGTGCGCACGTTAAATGCAAATCTGTTCACATCAAATACGCCAATGCAACAAACACATACCTGGTGTGCCTGTGTGACAGAATGAGACTGGTCAGTGTAGTACACGGGCAATGACCAGTCTGCTAAAGGCAGCATCTTGCACCCCTTGACCAAGTCGTGCAGATATGTCTTCTTCAGGTTCCCAGCCTTCAAGATTGTGCAAGTTATTTTATTAGGAAACAGTTAATTTAATGTGTACACATATTCTAGGCATACAATTCTAGGGTTGGATTGAGGGCCACATTGGAAATAAAACCAGATTGCACCAAAAAAAAATGAGGTTCAATTAATTTTCCTTCAATTCCAATTCAACTTACTAAAAAATCTTTCAATTCAAATTCAGCTCGATGAAATTCTTTCAATTCAAATTCAGGAATTGAATAATTCCAATTAATTTTTTAATTCACCCAGCCCGGATTGGAGGGGGGCTATTGGCAACGGTACCCTTTGGGTACATTTTTTACCGTTTTTTATGTTGTGCCGCTACATGGTGGCCTGAATGACTAGTTTTGCTCTCCCCTTTGTGAGATCTTAGATACGCAGAAGAATATGAATTAAAACATTGAAAATAAGCAACATTTCAAGAGGGTATGATTCTAATTTTTTTATATTACACCTGTCCAATTGAACAATCTGACATCTCAGTATGTCAGTGTACACATTAAATTGACTGTAACATAAAGAAATACATTAGTCATTATTATGCTAATAAATGTAAAATTGTTGGTTTCCACCAAGAGATAATAGACGGATTTGTTTGTTTGACACTTTCCCTTTCCTCATCAGCCCAATCACATGAATAGTGTGCTAGAACAGAGAAGGACTGAGGCAGGGTTTCAACCTCCCATCTCCCATTTGTTTTGGGGGTTAACCTCCCACCAATTTTGAGTGTACACCTCTCACCAATCTTAAATCCCACCTATTTTTCAGGCCAACCTTCCACCTTCTGCCACCCCCAATAGACATACAGGCCAGGCCTTTCCATTGACTTATTGAGATGTAAGATTTTTCAACTGGATGTTTTAATTCATCACGTTTAGTGATATGTCTAGGATCTCACGGGGGGAGGGCCGGGGCTAATCACCCATGTAGCAGTGCAACAAAAAAATACAGTTAAAAAATGTAAACCAAAGGGGGGCCATGGCCCAAAGCTCCCCCCAAATATGTCACTGATCATATACCCTCATACTGTGTCTGCTACAGAACAAGACAATATTATCTCACAATATTATTACATTTTCCCGTGTACTAAAAACCACCAAGTGTAAAAAAATTACACCATCTCTAATTTTGAAGTCACGACAGCAAACTGTGAAAACCAGTTTTACTGACAGATGTGGATCATTTCACCTACCTTGGAAATGTAACATCCAAAGATGGAGACTATTCCATTTACACAAAGAAGACTAGGAAAGGCATGGGGAGTATTTAAAAAACTCACAACAATTTAGAGGTCAAAGGGTATCAATACAAAGGGTATAAATACATAAGAATGTTCAACAACAATGTTATTTATACATAATAATGTTCAACAACAATGTTATTTGTTACACCTGGGCTTCTAAAGAAAACAACTTGGCACAACTTGAAATCTAAGAATGACAAAACTGTGAGGACATGAACATAGACATGATGACACATACTTCTTGCGGGGGTCCAGAAGACACACAGCCGACCCTTCTCACGGCCGGCCTGTCTTTTAGCTGCTGCGGAATGATGCTGACACCTGGAACGTCAGCAGTTTCACAACGGCACGTAGCTGAAACTAATCAGGAATATTTCAGTTAATAAATTCTATTTTAAATATTTTTTGCTGCATGTGAGGGGATCCAGGGGGTTTGTGGGGAAAATTTATAGCAGATGAAATTTTTTATTTCGTCTCAGACGGCGCATTTAAAAAAACAATTTATAGAAAAAATTTCCTCTACAAGCAAAAAGGTAGATTTCTGGGTGTACAAAAAAAGCTCAACAAAGGTTTGATAGAAATAGATGATGTCAACTGAACGACCAGTTGCATAGCATAACATTTTTTTAATACAAAGCTAGTTAAACAATTCCAATATGCAAATTATCAATCATTTAAGGATTTTGGACAGCAAACACGCAACCAAATATCCATCCCAGTTGAAACAATTGTCACTTTACCATTTGAATGTATATTACACAAATGCTGCACAAATTCTTAACTATTTCATATTAACAATATTATCATCCCCACAAGTTCCAAACTAAGCAATATGGATTTTAAATTCCAACAAAATGTACCCACTGAATTTTTGCAACCATGAAGCCCAATTAATTTTACTGAAAGCCCACATATAGGCGTGTCAACACCTAAAAGATTCTAAATGTCTTAGCAACTCAATTTCTTTTAATATGA
The DNA here is from genome assembly GCA_963662155.1 of Lamellibrachia columna. Classification (NCBI taxonomy): domain Eukaryota; kingdom Metazoa; phylum Annelida; class Polychaeta; order Sabellida; family Siboglinidae; genus Lamellibrachia; species Lamellibrachia columna. Next base: position 19,916,042 of record OY759268.1, read on the forward strand.
TTATTTGGGGTAATAAATAATAAAAATTTTAAGAAACGCTTATATTTCTGGCATGATATTATTGCAATCATTTACACATAGTCAACTTTGCAATCCATGAAGCTTCATGGTGGACGCAGCACTTGCCCATGGTCCAAGCCAGACTTGCTTCAACCAGAGTAATCCTCTCGTCAAAGTAGTTGCCAGAGAGACATATGCCTGCCTCCAATCGCAGATTGTCCCATGCACCGAGTCCTGCCAGCTTCACACTGCCATCTGGTGAGGTAAGCAGGCATTCAACCACCTCAACGGTTCACTCCCCTGGTATCAAGATGTGACAGAATGAAAACAGTTTAACTTTCTGTTGGATTTTATGATATCCTGCATATTTATCAACTGTAATGGCTTCATAAATATAACTAGGCACCAATCTCAAGCACAGTTTGGTATAGATTACATCCGATTACCACAACCAATTGTGAACAAGCCTATGATTAACATAGACAATTTCAACATTTAGTGAAACCAAAAATGGCACACCTCTGAAAAAGGCAATCAGTACAAAACTACTGAACTATACAGATGACAACTATACAGAATTTATAATAATATCTCAAATAGTTAGATTTTACAATCAGCTAATCTTACTTTATATACTTAGCCAGAATGTTGTCTGTTGATACAAGTACAAAACATGTATGTTATATTATAATAAAATATAAAACACAACTTCCCCAAAGGGGGAGAAATGCCCAACTCTACCCATCTTCCCTCATGTAGCCGCAGTGGGAAACTCAAGAGTTGTGCACCCCACAGTTGCCATGGGACGTTGTCTGAGACAACTGTCACGTGAATCAGCATGGGACCACCACAACCTTATATACTTTATGTCATCACTGTTACCTAGGAACCTTGCTTATGACCATTGTCACCAGGGACCCACTCACATGAATAGTGTGTTAGAACAACAGATGGGAGTGTCTGAGAGTCTCCACTTCCCATCTCCCAAAAATTTTGAGAGTCCACCTCCCACCAATCCTACCTGGCACCTATTATTAGGCCAACCTCCCACCCCTCAATAGATCTCACAAAGGGGGAGACCAAGACTAGTCACTCAGTCTACCATATAGTGGTGCAACAGAAAAATACAGTAAAACTAATTTTATCCAAAGGGGGAGCCATTGCCCAACGCCCCCCCCCCCCAATACACCACTGATCATATACCGTTATACTGTGTGATTTACAAAGTATTGTAAAATTTTATCTGACTGCAGGTAAACAACTATGAGGGGGTGTAACCACCCACCAATCCCACCTATTTTTGAGGCAGATATCCTGTCACCTTGGTATCCACCGTGTCATTATCTCCTGTCGTCATGGTGTAAAAAGCATACCGTGTATATATGAAAAGCAGAGTAATATATGAATACTAACAGGTGTGCACACAGTTTATCTATTTTATGTAGACATGTCAATAAGGGATGTATCTGAGTCTCAATGCTCTATTGAACACTCGTCGATAGACAAGCAGAGGTGTTTGTCGAAACGGGGAAAGGTGATTAATATCGCACTGATCAACTGTACGGTCAAGAGGAAGACTTGCATAGTGTCTACACGATGTAATACCTATAGATGAGAGTTGAGTTACGCGGGTTCCACGAATTCCCAACTTAGCTTCTCCGACAATGGAGGTGCACAATATTTATTTTAATTAGACATTTCAATGCAGAAAGTTCCACGTGAAGAGCATGACTGGCATATGTGATAGGAAGCATACCCACTATGCGTAGAGGCCAGCGGAGAGAGCCTACTACCGAGTTCTCATCTTCCGATACCAAGGGAGGTGATCTTCAACCCTCGAGAGAATTTGTTTATGTATGCCAGTAGCGCTATAACAGATTGATGTTGTGTATAACAATAAAAGCCTACGCTGTAGGTCGAACCTGTAGGATACACGAACGTGTATTAGTTGCCTCTATTCGAAATCACGTCAGGGCTGAATGCTGAATGAAGTAGGTGGAAGGTCCTGACGTGAGACGGTTATGAGAGACAGGTAACAGTGAAGTTACAATGGGATGAAACATCCAACATCCATTTGAATGGGGTAGACCAGACAAATACACCAATTACAATGCGTGTTTACAGAAACTAATATTTGTAATACCTCCATAATTTTACGATTTTGTTATTGAGCTTTATTCGCATATTACATAGATAGACAATGCCTGTTCAAAGCTATGCATATATGATAATGGATAACTTAATAATACAACAAACACCGGGTTTCGAAAGCACCCTCTGCCATTTCGAAACTTGGGCAATTTTGTCCATCCCGCTTTGCCTCTGTCTTTCTGAAGAGACACTAAAAGCCATTGGTCCCTTCTACCAAGACCGAGTTCGGCTTACCGACTAACAATGAACAGTGGTCATTCTAGTTGCCACCAGAGAAAGCTGAACGCATTCTGTGTTACCTAGTTTGGCGAGAATTACATCACATCATCCAACCAACATTCATGAACATTGCCACCTCCTTCAGGGTGAAAGGTCGCTATATAGATATTGCTGTCTTTGATAGTACATTTAGGGACGTTAGAATCTGTAAGCTGATGAAGCTGTTGCATGTGATGCTTGCTGCCACTTTGAAACAACCAGCGTTGACTAATTCTCGTTCAACTTACATTAGTCGGATGGACATGTAGGCAAGCGTCACACGTCATACGTTGGTTTTGCTCTTCGACCACTGGTCGGTGTTAGTTGGTAAATCGAACTCGGCCCGGCCAGGCTCCAGTCACCAGGCTGGTGTCTATGTATGATTCTCTATGTCTATGACTATGACTATGTCAGGGGAAGTAACAAGATTCCACACAGGGAAATGGAAAAACCTATAGTTGACTCACTGACTCTACAGATGCAAAACTAAACCACTCCTGTGTTACCAAAAGACATGGCTAACTGTCATAAGTAAACGAAATACACGTAGATAATGGTAAAACAAACTATGTGGAGGGTTTATAGGCGTACCAGAAAGGACGAAGACTATACAAAATACAAAGAGGCACTTAATGCAGCTACAACTGAAATCAGACAATCTAAAAGAAGCTATGAGCAAAAACTAGCATGTAACATAAAAAATGACAGCAAGAGTTTTTATGCATATGTCAGGAGTAAACAAAACGTACAAGACAAGGTTGGACCTCTAGAAGACAGTGCTGGAAATATAATATCACAGGGGTTTTTAATGGCGGAAGACCTAAATGGTTACTTCAGTTCAGTGTTTACCAAAGAAGATATTAGTTCATTTCCAGTTGCTGATGCTAAATTTCAGGGGGCTAAATCTGACTATTTAGGTCCGTTAGTTGTAACTCCAGAATTGGTAGCTAAGAAAATAAAGGCAATGAAAGATAACAAATCACCGGGAGTGGATGGGATTCCTCCAAAATTACTAATGGAAACAGTAGAACAAATCAGTATACCACTTGCAAGAGTATTCAACTTGTCATTAAAAGAGGGAGTTGTTCCGTTTGAATGGAAAGAAGCAAACATCATACCATTATTTAAAAAGGGTTCGAGAAATAAGTCAGAGAATTACAGACCAGTGAGTTTAACGTCAGTGATTTGTAAATTATTAGAAAGGTTAATTAAAGACCATATGGTGGAATTCCTCGTTAAGCATAAATTATTAAATTCATCTCAACATGGATTCCTTAAAGCGAGGTCATGCTTAACAAATATGTTATGTTTTTTGGAAGAAATCACTAAGTGGATAGACATGGGATCGCCAGTAGATATTATCTACTTAGATTTTCAGAAAGCTTTTGACAAAGTGCCACATCAAAGATTACTACTTAAATTAAAAGCCCATGGTATCGGGGACAGCATAACTGACTGGATAGAACAATGGCTGACTGACAGAAGACAACGAGTTGTAGTAGATGGAGAAGTTTCAAATTGGAAATCGGTTTTGAGTGGGGTACCTCAAGGATCAGTATTAGGACCTATATTATTCTTAATTTATATCAATGACTTGGACGACAGTATAACAAGTAATGTACTGAAATTTGCGGATGACACAAAACTGTTTAGAAAGGTTAATACTGATGGTGATAAACAACATTTACAAAACGATCTAGACAGATTAGTGAAATGGTCTGAGAAATGGCAGATGTTGTTCAATTTTGGGAAATGTAAATGCCTACATACAGGACATGGGAACTTGAATGTAAACTATAAAATGGGAGATACTGTTCTGGGTACTACTGTAAAAGAAAAGGACTTAGGAGTTACAATAAGCGCTGATATGAAAGTTTCAGAGCAGTGTGGTATTGCAGCTTCAAAGGGTAATCAAATTCTTGGATTGATTAGAAGAAACATAACATACAAGGGAAAAAAGTTAATTATACCTCTTTATAAAGCAATAGTTAGACCTCATTTAGAATACTGTATACAAGCATGGAGACCATATCGTAAGAAAGATATAGATACGCTTGAACGCATACAAAGGAGAGCAACTAAAATGATTCCAGAACTGAGAGACCTTAGTTATGAAGAACGCCTGAAAGAATGTGGTTTAACAACTCTAGAGACAAGGAGGTTAAGAGGAGATCAGATTGAAGTTTTTAAGATATTGAATGGGTATGAAAATATTGATAGAAATATGTTTTTCTCACTCAAGAAGGATAGCAGAACTAGAGGACATGAGGTAAAATTAGTAAAGGATCAATGTAGATTGGACATCAGGAAGCACTCGTTCTCACAGAGGACAATAAATGAATGGAACAAATTGTCTACAGATTGTGTAACTGCAAGCAGCGTGAATATGTTTAAAAACAAGGTTGACACATATCTCAGGAGGGCGGGTTATAAGTAGATGAACATTGTTGGACTCTCGATAAGCCAATGGCTTCCTTGTCCACTTGCCATCTGGGCCTTTGGCTTGGATGGCAAATCTTGTTAAATCTTGTTAAATAATGAAACGTGGGCGATATAAAGGGATTTTTAATACACGGCCACAAAAACATAATAGTTTTACTTATTATTGTACTTTTCGTACGGCCGATGGGTAAAGGCCGATGTCTCAGTTGTGTCTAACTTCCATAGAACTACAAATATCAATCTTACCAACGTACGTATTCAAGCCTGTCATTTCATACCTAACAAGTTCCACGCTTTTCTACCAGCCACCTGGCGGAGAAACGAAAAATTATCTGGACTACGACCGGGGTCAGGAAATGGGGCGAGGACGAACGCTTATTCGCAGAGCCAACGTCTGGAAATGTAATGTGGATTATAACATGTTGCAGAATCATTTTGTTGAAGATAAAGACGTAAATATGTGTTTCTTTTCCCGGTGACTGGACGTGTGAATTGCAGCTGAAGCGAATTCGTTTGTAGAACTTAATGTGATTAATCTAATATGATTAATTTAATATGATTTATGATTAAAACAAGTATAAAAATTGCCCAAGTTTCGAAATGGCAGAAGGTGTTTTCGAAAACGGTGTTGTATTATTAAGTTATCCATTATCATATATGCATAGCTTTGAATAGGTATTGTCTATCTATGTAATATGCGAGTAAAGTTCAATAACAAAATCATAAAATTATGGAGGTATTAGAAATATTAATTTCTGTAAACACACATGGTAATTGTGTATTCGTCAGGTCTACCCTATTCAAACGGATGTTGGGTGTTTCATCCCATGACGACAGGAGATAATGACACGCTGGATTCCAACGTATCTACATCACTGTTGGTGTTGTAAAGGGTCAATAAAGTTATGAGCGTTACAAAACTTCATTTAAGAATGTCTTCGTGTCCATAAATTAACTTTTTTCATCCAAGTCTGTTGAAGTAAATGGTGAAGAAATTCAGGTAAATGTATGTATGGGAGGAGACTACAAATTTCTCCTTATGGTACTTGGCATGGCGGGTGCAACTTCCAACCATGCCTGCATATACTGCAAGATTCACACTGATGATCGTAGGGATATGTCTAAAGCACATAATTTCTACTACCAAGAAAATTTGGCAAGAACAATCGAAGAAATGTCTCAAAATGCATTGAGCAATTACCAATGGTTGCAGGCTTAAACCTCTTCTTAGAATCACACTTAGTCAAGTTGTTGTTGATCAACTGCATATGATGCTTCGAATCACTGACATACTTCTAATCAATTTGATCGAGGATGCAACTGATTATGATGCTAAAGAAAAAATGGGATTATTCCAAAACCAAATGCATCCCATATTGATGAACTAGTTAAGTGCATTTCTCATTGTGGAGTATAAGTTTCAGAATATGGGAGACCAGGAATGTAGCCGGTAAAGGTACTATGAAATGTCTAGAAGAGCAGCTTGCTGTTGGGGATGCTATACATCCTAATACAAAAGAGTAGAAGTTGTAGAAGTCTGCCAGAGATTCGATGCATTATATGCAGTTGTCAATCATGATTATCGTGATCATAATGGTGTCACTTCTGCAAATATTTTTGGTCTAGCCAATGATTGGGTGAAACTTTTCATTAGCCTTGAAGGGAAGCGGAAAGGATATGAAAAGAAAAGGGCACCCCCTACATGCCTTGCCTTGTGTATCATATGCCATTTCTATCTGGCTTGCACCTTGGACTGACAAAATTTAGTGGTCAAGGCATGGAGAAAGCAAATGAGATTGCCAAATCAACTCATCACCAGCATTCTAATAAAATAGATGCATGTGTTAACATTTTGAAAGGTTCAATGAGGCAGCTGCAGCTGAAGCATATGCAAAGAGAAAGTAGGGAATATTCAAAGAGAAACCTTATGAATTGGCATGAAGACATCTTCAAAAAGAGACAAAGAATTGAACATTCTTCTGAGCTTGAAAACTCTAGGGAGGAAAATCCAGCTGAAGAGTTGTCTGTTTCAGATGTGATGGATCAATTAAAATCCCTAAGGGTCAAAACTAGGCTCAGAAATGAACAAAAACTTAGAGAATTGTTGAAGAAACGCATTGAAGAAAGTGATGGCTCTAATTATTTCTTATGTACACTTGATTGCTGATTTACATGTATATAATTTATGAAAAAATAAACTGTACAAGTATGAAGAAATATATTCTAGTCTTGAAAATTAAGTGAATAGGTGCTTAAAAATATTTCTCTTGAAACCTGCCTTCTTGGTAGAGTTACGAGATGTTTAAGATACTTTCTAGTCTTAATTCCTGTTATTATAATAAAAAATATTTCTGGTCATGAAAATTCAAGAAAATTCGTAAGACTTTAAGGTAAACTGCACTGGTGTCTATATATCAGTATTGTAGTCGCACTGTCTCCGTTAGACCCGCTAGGTGGATCAACTAGTTTGACTCGCTGAGAATCCTCAGGGTGGTCTGTGGTAATCGGTTGGCGCAATTTGTCGACATGCGTCTTTATATATTATAAAACAATCTGACATATTTAATTACAAAACAGTTCAACTTATTTCTTAATTATTTCAGGTGAGTGTGTATCATTCAGACGTGCGCGTGCGTGCGTGCGTGCGTGCCTAAGAGCGTGCATGTGTGCATTTATTAATGGCGAAATGCATCTCTCAGTAAATCTTAGCCCAACCGTAGTAGTACCAACGCCACCTCAGACAAACTGACGTCGCCACTGCAGTCCAGCCATCGTAGAACCCTCACCACCGCAATCCAACCATCGTAGTACCATCACCACCGCAGCCAAACCATCGTAGTACCCTGATCGCCCCAGTCCAACCATCGTAGCACCCTCACCACCGCAGTCCAACCATCGTAGTACCATCACCACCGCAGCCAAACCATCGTCATACCCTGATCGCCCCAGTCCAACCATCGTGGTACCCTGTCCACCGCAGTCCAACCACCGCAATATCCAGACCACCACAGGCAACCGTCGTAGTACCCCGAACACCACATCCGAACCATTGTAGCACCCTGACCACCGCAGCCCAACCATCTGAGTATCCTAACCACTGGAGCCCAACCATCGTACTAGCCTGACCACCCCAGCCCAACTATCGTAGTACCCACACCAACACAGCCCAACCATCGTAGTACCTGACGTTTAACAAAATAACCACGCTTATTATACCTGGGTAGGGAAATACATCCACGTATTACCAGTGGTTTCTATCGACATCAATATTAATAAACAATACACATTCAGATGTATATAAACACAAACAACTCCACACACGCACTGCACACACACACACACAGCACTGCATACAAACAAACAAACATTCACTGCACTGCACTGTACAATAACACACACACGGAGGAAATTAACGAGTGCATGGGGCCATTCTAGTAATACTTGTGTGCTTCGTGAACGTCATGAACCTCAAGTGTCCACTTAAATTACGCGTTCTGATTAATTAAGGACAACGCTAGGTTTTATGGACATACGTGTATGCATACTTAAGTATAATTACGTTATGTTATGCTTGCGTGGCAATGTATACCCGAATGTATTCCTGTGTGCGTGCGCACACGCACACGCACCACTGAACGGAAACACAGACACACCCAACTCTAGAAGCATGCGAACACAGTTCCGAAAATCTACTATGTTAATATTTATTATGTCATCAAATCGCTGAACACAATTCGTTAAATTGTGTAATTTTTCTCTCCAGAAAGTCAAAACACAACATGCTCCCCATCAAATGGCGGCCAAAACAATTGCATCGCGTCTTCATGCGCAAAGGATCCTACAGTCACTGGCACACGCATATGTTGACAGTCGGCCACTACAAATTTTAATCTGGGCACAGCATAAGTGTTTGTGTAATCCTCAAATATGGCCATATCTCTGTTCAAGAACAATGTTGACAGAGTGCCAACAGTTGAAGGCAGGCGTGTAGGGCGCGACATTGCTGATGAGGTTCTCTCCGTCCGAACCACCGAGTAGCCCTACGTACAGACACGCGGCCAACGACGCCATCGCTATCACTGCCTTAAAAGCGGAACAATACAAGAACTGTACAGGATGGAGGAAATTTATTTCTTACCATACTGACAGGAGTTCTAGTGTCATTTGAATTCCTAATTGTAGTATGGTGAACAGGTGTGTGCTCGTTTCCTTCAGAAATCGAAATCAGCCATTAATGTCGTATCCTCTGTCACCTGTTGTGTTTCACTTCGACCTTACCATATCCAATACCTTTTATCAAAGCATGGAGTGAGGAAACCAGGGAAACACTGACACCCTGAAATTAAGAATGCAATGCATGGTAATAAACAGTTCGTGGGCCATTGTGATTCGAGGAATTGAAATGTTCCCGGGCACCTCATGGACACCCTGGATCCGACCGTGATTCGGGTATGAATGTTAAGCATGAGAGGCACGGGACACTGTTTCTGAGGTGTCAACGTTCGGTCGGGAAATACCGTTTTTTTTCCCTCCACTTTTTGGATGGAATGTCCAGCTTTTTTTGTAATTTAAAAAAACAAACAAAATTTACGCTAAAATCAATCTATCTGTTGCACACGAGTCCATCCTAAGCACATTTTATGTCTTTGGAGCCAAAAAAGTTGAGCGGAGGAGGATGTTTCCGGCTTTTCATGAGCATTTACCGCTTTATCACGAGAACTTGGATACCTAAAATAAGGTGGGGCATAACACCCACAGTAAGAGTCATGCAGAGCTACCAAGTCTCACACATTTGGCGTGAGACTCACGCATTTGGCTTCCATCTCACGCTCTTCCGCAGCTATTTGTAGATATCACGCACATTGGCCGTTTCAATTAATAATTAATATAATCCCCTAGGTATATTTTTATCATCATCAGTGACGTCGCGCGTAATCGCCACTTTCACACACGATTATCGACAGACAGCCCGGGTGACAACCCATGTCTCCCTGCAGAGTGATCATGATCACGGGTATGGTCGGGGCTTGTTACGAGCGCTGGTCCCTCGCCTCGTTGGCACACTAACTGTCAAACTGGCAATGGACCGCCCACTGACATTTGAGCCAACAAACGATTTGCTTATTAAAAGTATACATGGGCACACAACCAGACACATCCTAGTAGTACCAACCTTGAAGCATATAAGCCAGACGTGTGCAGGTTGGGTTAAAATGCTAGACGTCTACCATGTTATTTTTACTTTCGAAGTTAATAAAGACAGTGTGATAATTCAACGTGATGACCAGTTGTGTTCTTATATGAGAATAATTACGGTTCCGAGTGTGCTTTCTATAAAACTTGCTGCGTTCTTTTGAAATCGTCTAATATTGTTTTTGTGTAATATGTATGTGGTCCCAGAAGACTGATACGAATGACATATAAGGAATTATCATATATCATGATGTTACCTTAACTGTTTCAGAACAATTGAAAATATTTCGTCCCGTATTTAAATAAACCGCAATTGCATACATAATGAAAAATTTATCAATTTGTCAATTATTTCCAGTGTATTATGAAAAGCTGTCCCAGATAGAAATTTGAATGAATAGAATTGCTTTCATCTGGTGCCCTAGTTGTTGGGAAATATAACACCATTTTTCAGTGTTTTGGATCCTGCCAATATTTCTCGCATGTTCCTCTACACAACATGGCAGCTCAGGTCATAGACATGATAAGCTTTATGGAAATAACATACAATAAAAACAATTATGTGTCAAACTGTGGTTAACTGTATGTCTTCATGTGTGTTGCTGTCATGTTGCTGTGAATTACGCTCGCCGTCATTAACGTTTATAACGTTATTAGATATTTTGTTTTAGAAAAGGTAGAAAAGGGTTTTATTTTGTCCCTGAGACAACCAAGGTGTGGTGCGCATGTGTCATGTACGTAAATTATTTGCCATCACAACTCGTCCACTCTGCAATATGTTTCAGAATGCTGGCGTTTGACTGAAGCAGATGAGAGATAATTTTCAACCTTCCACACAACATATCTTTGAAATATCATGCCATTTTTCTGGCCACAAAAGATTTCTAAGACAGAACTTCTGAAAGTAACTGTTCAGATTAACATGGATGACTTGTTCACAACAAGAATCGGCCACGTTTTTACTAAACGACGATGACAATACGGCGAAAACAGCTGTGATGTAAACCCCGAAGGACAACGAAAACGAGGTAGACTAAAGAAACCTGCGACTTTTGTGCTCTCTAACGGTGGTTTGACGTGCCAAAGTAGATGAGAAAATAATATCATTTAAGTGCACTTATTTCATGTTTTATGAGTTCCCACAATGTCCCACAATAAAATCCATGAACCTTCTCTTTTGAATTAGCGCGTTAGCATTGATACGCGATTGTTTCAACGCACGGCAAACGATTCGCGTGAAGCGCTTCCGAATGAACTGTTGAAGGTCAGTGACAGCCACAAAGGGGTGGTACGGCTTCAACTGAATCGGAGCGAAGCTTTTGACATCGACCGACATAAACATGCAGCTTACACGCTATTATGAAAACACGAGCAACATCGTCTGTTGGGTCGAAGGATATGCCTGTCATGGTTCGTTGCATATATCCAGCACAGACAATACAGTAGTTCAGCTGCCCGTGAACAATCAAGAGATCACCAAACGAACTGCGGCTAGTCCAACAAGGCTTAATTACTGTTGACCGACCAGCACGTTCTTCAAATTAGTTTCTTACATAACAGTCCAGGCGAAGTTGGTGGTTCTGTTGACGCACCTGACAAGACCCATTTGTGAAAGACCCCACTTGCTGGTTTGCATGGATTCGGATTCAATATACATTCTTGGCCTATGACACACACTGTATGCTTGATGCGGTGTTGTGCGTGACGTTGACAGCCAGTCGGGAAAATTTGTGAAGATTGAAAAAGGTGTTCCAATACAAAGACGAACAAAAACAAAGTGTTCTTTATGTGTGCACAGGAACTTGGTGACTAGCTGGAAACAGCGCCGTGCACGGGTGGCATTTCCCTTATGGCTGGCACGGCGACACTCTGAGAGGTTGGTAATTATCGAGTGATGTGTATCACAGCAGCTAGGCGATGGCAGTTTATTCCACCATGCACTTCCTTTATCTTCATAGCTTGAAGCTTTAAAATTTATGTATTGATTGTTGAAATGACTGTGTTTGTTTACTTATTTTTAAACTACGTTATAGCGAATCCACCTACGTTATAATATTGTGTCATATTATATATTTTCTACATATCAATTGGTGAAATAACTCTGTATAGCATATCCCGTTTTAGATATTGTGTACTATTTTCTAGGAAATATTTTTATTGTCGCTGTTCACGCGATACATGAAAGATGTTCATCAACGGACTACCTGTCATGTGTGCCTCTTCGAGTCTTGCTAAGGGATCATCTACAAACAATTTCGACTTTAATTCTCATTATATGATGAAAAGCTAGCTTTGTGCATAAATGTTAGTTTGGTATTGTATATAGATATGATCTATTCCATTGTTGCACATTTAATTGGACCGGCAATTAATGTATTGGGGCATATATGTATTACTAGTGATAATTAATGGTGACATATTCGTAAATTTCAGATTATTAACTCCATACAGCCCCTTGTGGGTACAGCAGCATGATAAAGCGCCGTCGTTGTATATTTGCCCCTTATTTGATATGTGTGCTGTATTTATATTTGTAATACTAATACTTGTGCATATAAGGGCCAAATAAAGAGCATGTGTCTTTTGTAGGCGCCATCTTAGGTTGACCACTTCCGGCGGATGTACATAGCTATGATTGAATATGCATAATTTAATATCAATAAAATGGATTAGTAATATTATATACGCATTTTTTATCGTGTATGCTGGATCACCATATGATGTATTGTATATAATAAACATTCTAATGAATAAATATTTTACATATTTTCATTAGATGTTGTCACTTCAGCTACATTTAGATTGAACAGGTTTGAAAGACACACACACCACAAATTCGCCTTTTCGGTCATGACATAGTATATAAGCAAAAGAAATTCCTACAGTTATTAGATTGAGAACTATAACACACAGGGTTTTGTCACAGTAGTCGGGTGGGAGACTACAGGCTTAGGGGTCGACATACACTCTCCCTTGAATAGTTCAATAAAGCAACCAAAAGAGATCCTGTGTTGTGGAGGAGGTCCCACACACCAAATCTGTAAAGTGCTCCACTAATTGCCCGAGCCCAAGGCAGAATGGCAAAGCGTCACTCGCTTCACTGTGGTCTCTTCTTTTTTCTGTGCATTATTTTAATCTTTTGACTGACATTTGAAATTTATGACAAACTAGTATTACACACACACGCACGCACGCACGCACGCACGCACGCACGCACGCACGCACGCACGCACGCACGCACGCACGCACGCACGCACGCACGCACGCACGCACGCACGCACGCACGCACGCACGCACGCACGCACGCACGCACGCACGCACGCACACACACACACACACACACACACACACATATATATATGAAAATTAACAACACAAGTCCAGCGTAGAATGAAATAGGCCAAATAATGACGTTTAGATTTATTAATTAAGGAACAGGAAATTAGGCAAGCATACACCATCAAAATAATATACATAAAATAATCTCAGCAACCATGCCGGCCCCCAAAATGTACACATAATTAGTAAATCACGCCTATCAGCTGCCCACTACCAGTACTATTTCTACCACTACTGACTTATATACAATTCACATGGTGTTCGTGAGGGTCACTCCGCCGTGAATTAACCATACACATGCATTTACATACAGATAGGCTGGGGTACTCGATCCCCCAGCCAAACATGATCAATGAAAAAAGTGGGCTAACCATCCAACAATCGTGAACAATTCATAATGAAAATTATGTTAACACAACACACAATGTATAAAGGTGTTACATATCTAGACATTAGTCAACCAATAACTACTAACACATCAGACCGAGAGGTAGGGCCAAACAGCCACACAAATGTACTCGTAAAAAGTACCCGCACTAAAAATCCTGTATACACTACTGAAAACTCAGTGGAGGGAAAAGCGTTAATGCAAAACCTCGTGTACCAAACTCTAACAGGGAAAAGCGTCAAAAAATTCAAAAACTTTGTGAACTACCTCTCTGTCTTCAGTGTTTCACTGTGTATCTACACATAATGCACAACTTGATTGATTAGATAACAACTCGCTAACATATAATGTCGGTTCTAAACGCTGAAAGATTAGCCATTGCTAGTTACAACTGTGATGGTATTATTAGCTGTACCGGTTTTATAAACAACCTACTAAGTTATACAAAAATCGATATAATATGCCTACAAGAAACTTGGTTACTAGATCGAGATATTACAAAACTAACGAATATGCATGCCGATTATCAGTTTAACGGAAAATCTGGAGCAGATGCCACCGAACGCATTCTTCCCAGTAGACCGCAAGGTGGTGTTGCTATCGCATGGCATAAGGCACTATCGCACTCTGTGCAACCTATCGGAATTTCCAACAGGCGTATCTGCGCAGTTAGAATGCAGCTGAATGTGCATAAATATATTCTAATTGTACAGCGACACGTACAGCAACATCAGTGTTAGTACAGAGTATGAAAATTGTATAAATTGTCTTGAAGAATTATTATCGCAATACGCGCAAGATGATATTATTATATGTGGTGATTGGAATACCTCTTTTGAGAGAGACACCTATCAAACACGATTCATGAGTGCGTTTTTAGAACGTAATGAGTTATGTCTCAGTTGGCATCATCCGATGGCCAACAAGTCCAATACTTACGTGAATCACAACCTACACCATGAATCGTGTATCGACCACTTCGTTGTCTCTAACAATGTTTATGGTAACATACGTCAAAATAACGTTAATGACACGCCATTAAATTCAGCAACCCACTGCCCGGTGATGCTGGTGTTCGACAGATCATATAGGTATACATATGAAGAACCAGAACATGTATCTGATGAAAAACCAGTTAAAGTAGCATGGCACAAGGTAGACGATGAAAGTATTGATCGCTACAAATGCCGTATTGATGAGTTGATTCCGAACACGATTATGTCGCTCGACATTCTATTTTGTATTAACGTATTGTGTGAATCTGAGAATCACAGATCGGATATTGATAGTGTATGTAAACAATTGATTGATGTGTTATTACGTGCTGGACAAGAAACGCTGCCACAATGTAGTCATAGAGACCGCGGCATCCCTTACTGGAATGACGAGGTAGAGAACGTAAGAGAAACCGCCATGTTCTGGCACTGGTTGTGGGTAGACAATGAGAGACCCAGGCATGGGCACGTGGCCGCTGTCATGCGTAAGACCAGAGCTACCTATCATTATGCTGTGCGATACATTAAACGAAGGGAACGCGAGTTAAGAAAAAGTAAAATGGCAGAATCTGTATCGACGAACAAACAACGCGACATATGGGTGGAAACTAAAAAAATGCTATCCGGAAAGAAACCCTCGATCAACTCAGTTGATGGAGCGTGCAATCCAGAAGCTATTTCGGAAGTTTTTGCATCAAAATACGAAACACTTTTTCAAGGTACGCCTACTGAGCCTGCAGAGCTACAGTCTTTATATCGAACTATTAAGAGTGGTGTCACAGCTGACGATCGAAGTTATTCTTCAATCACAGTAAATGACGTCGCAGATGCCTTGAAAGATATTAAGCTAGGCAAACGAGACGGAAAATATAGTTTATCGTCAGACCATTTGGTCAACAGTAGTAGGAGATTTTTAATCATATTGTCGATCCTCGTGTCAAGCATGCTTGTTCACGGATACAATGCTGCAGATTTATCGTCATCCACTATTATTTCAATACCAAAAAATGCTCGTGGAGACATGAGTCAAAGCGACAACTACAGAGGGATAGCACTGTGTAATTGTATTTGCAAGCTGTTTGACATTATACTTATGAAAAAATGCAGCGATGTATTGTGCGCTAGCGATCAGCAATTTGCATTCAAAGCGAATCACTCTACCACTCTTTGTAGTGGAATATTAATTGAAACTTCCAATCATTTTGTAAATAATAACAGTTGCGTATACAGCTGTTTCCTAGACGCCTCTAAAGCATTTGATAAGGTTCACTACGGAAACTGTTCAATTTGATGCTTAAACGCAATGTACCTCGCGTAAATGTTAGATTCATTCTTGACGGATACATCAGACAATGTATGTGTGCACAGTGGGAACGTTACAAAACTAGAATTTTTTATGTACGCGTGAAGCAAGGGGCGGTTATATCACCGATACTGTTCGCTGTATACTACGATGAATTAATAGCTAAATTAGCCAGCAGCGGATACGGGTGCCGTATCGCTCAGCACTTTGTTGGTGCACTATCGTATGCAGAAGATATCACATTATTATCACCTTCGCTACAAGGTCTGCAATACATGGTAAATATATGTGAGGAGTACGGGAAAGAATTCCATGTCACTTTTAACGATAAGAAAACTATAGGAATGGTGTTCGGCGCAAGCAATGTTGATTGTAAAGCCATCCAGGTAAACGGGAACAATGTTACTTGGGCGACGAACGCAAAACACCTTGGTAACGTAGTCGATCACAAGCTTTCAGACTTGAATGATATAAATGCAAAAAAAGGTTATTTTATCGCGAGTGTTAACTGGTTTGTGGGCCACTTCAGAGGTAAAGTGCCTATTGATTGTTATATTCGTCTATTTCAGTCTTATTGTAGCACCCATTATGGCTCAACTCTATGGGCATTACATGATAAAGGGTTCAACGATTTTTGCGTGACTTGGAACAAAGGCGTCAGGCGCATCTTAAACGTCAGTTATATGACGCATACAGCACTTTTAGGACAATTAATTAACACCTGTCACATATCCATTCAATTGGTGAAGCGATTTTGCAAGTTTGTGGATTTAATGTTGACTAGCCGCAACGCCATTGTTAGGCACTTCGTTAGGCGGGCTATAAACTCAGCTCAATCACCAATTGGCCGAAATATAGCGGTTATTCGGCATAGGTACGCAATATATGTACTAGATATTAACGTGAACCACGTACGTAGACAATGTCTTTTCAGTCAGCCAGAGCTGACAGGAATCGCTTGGTGCATACTCGAATTATTGCGTGTATCCAATAACGAGATTGACTTACCCGGTTTTACAAAAAACGATGTTAACAACATGATTAACGCACTCTGCACTTGTTAATCAGGCTGCCAATGATTTTTGTTTTACTCAATTGTACCTAAACTATTGCGTACGAATAAATGATATATACACACACAACTGTTAACGCAATATTAGGAAGGGAGGATGGGATTTTTCAAACGGAGCGGATTAAACTGAACAACAACACTGATCTTGCAATAAAATCAACAAATTCAGCGATAACGATTAACCAGTAACAATAGGTATTCGGAAATATTTGCAGCGCAAATGTCTCACAACGACACAAGCAGACTTGGAAATTGAGAGAGGCATATATACATATATACATATATACATATATACATATATACATATATACATATATACATATATATATATATATATATATATATATATATATATATATATATACATATATACATATATACATATACATATACATATATACATATACATATATATATATATATATATATATATATATAAATATATATATATATGTATATATATATATATGTATATACATATATACATATATACATATATACATATATATATATATATATATATATATATACAAGCAGACTTGGAAATTGAGAGAGGCATATATATATATATACATATATACATATATACATATATACATATATACATATATACATATATATATATATATATATATATATATATATATATATAAATATATATATATATATGTATATATATATATATGTATATACATATATACATATATACATATATACATATATATATATATATATATATATATATATATATATATATATATATTTATATATATATATATATATATATATATATATATTTATATATATATATATATATATATATATATATATATATATAAATATATATATATATATATATATATATATATATATATATATAAATATATATATATATATATATATATATATATATGTATATATGTATATATGTATATATGTATATACATATATATATATACATATATATATATATTTATATATATATATATATATATATATATATATATATATATATATGTATATATGTATATATGTATATATGTATATATGTATATATGTATATATATATATGCCTCTCTCAATTTCCAAGTCTGCTTGTATATATATATATATATATATATATATATATATATATATATATATATATATATATATATATATATATATATATATGTATATATGTATATATGTGTATATGTATATACATATATATATACATATATATATATATATTTATATATATATATATATATATATATATATATATATATATATTTATATGTATATATGTATATATGTATATATGTATATATGTATATATGTATATATGTATATATGTATATATATATATATGCCTCTCTCGATTTCCAAGTCTGCTTGTGTCGTTGTGAGACATTTGCGCTGCAAATATTTCCGAATACCTATTGTTACTGGTTAATCGTTATCGCTGAATTTGACTTGGAAATCGAGAGAAGCATATATATATATATATATATATACATATGTACATATATACATATATACATATATACATATATACATATATACATATATACATATATATATATATATATATATATATATATATATATATATATATATATGTATATATGTATATATGTATATATGTATATATGTATATATGTATATATGTACATATGTATATATGTATATATATATGCCTCTCTCGATTTCCAAGTCTGCTTGTGTCGTTGTATATATATATATATATATATATATATATATATATATATATATATATATATATATATATATATATATATATATAATATATATATATATATATTGACGTTATTTATTTTCTATATTATCAATTGGTTAAGCAACTGAGTAATGCATATCCCGTTTAAAAAATTTAGTATTATTTTCTAGGTGTATGGTGTAACTTTTATTATTGCTGTTCACACGATACATGAAAGATGTTCATTTACGGACTGCCTGCCCTCTTTGTCTGAACGAGTCCTGCTGAGGGATCATCTACTATTTACTTACATAAAAAATGAGGAAACACGCGCCTCCTCCAACGCACGCATACCGGATGCATCAGGTCCGACCCCCACCGCCCCCCTCCACGTACGCACTACTGGTAGTGGTGACGTAACTAAGTCTATAATAAGCGGCTGGCAGCAGGTGCAAATATCAATACTTTCCATCAAAGCGGGAGGGTACAAAATCAAGATCCAAGTTGCAATGTGTTGACAAGATATTTGTCTAAACGACAACAAATCGGTGTCAAAATCGCTGACGTAGACGTAGAACTCTACTTCAGTCCTTTCACAACAACGATGCTTTCAAACACCTTACGACATCTTTCAAATGTGTTCCCCACAATAGTTGGGTGGATAAGTAGAAAGAGTGTGCACTTGTGCATACAATTTTGACACTGCATACATATACTACTTGGGACCCTGAATGTGTTCTGATATAGTGCGGATTCAACTTACAGCGCCACCTAGTGGTTGGCCAGGCACTGTACGGCAGATATGTAAACTAATTACGATGACAACATGAAACTTAGCAGACACTTAGATAATATATTAACTTATTGTATCTGGCTATATAACCATAACAAACGTTACCATATACGTCGCATTTTTAAAGATAAATAGGTTTACGCGGGCAATGATTTTATATATTTTACTTTAGACTTTCTCCGACATTCAAAGTCAAAACAAATGTTCCCATATCATAAGAATAACTTCAACTAGAGCCTTACTTGTGGTGTCAATAAATAGTTTTTCGATGCGATGATTTAAAATAGATTACTTTTGAGCTTCTACGACAGTCGTATATCCGCCATCTCTAAACACGGCAAATATAAATGCCGGAGAAGGTCAAATATTTGAAATTGTTGCCACCGAAAACCTGTGTTTTGAAAATACACTTACGGCTCTAGGTGATGTAGTTTTTAAGATGCTTGGAAAATTAGTTTTAACGACAATCATCTTTAAATATGGCGGATATGAATGTCGGAAGAGGTCAAAACTAAAATATTTTAAATCGTTGTCCCCGAAAACCTGTGTTTTGACAGTACACTTACGGCTATAATTTTATGGTGTAATTTTCAAGATATGGGGAAAATTGGCATAAATGTTGGAAAAGTGCCACAAAAAGCATTATGTTATACTATTATATGCCCCTTTTGTACCGGAAATGATTTGGAATGATGTAATGAACACATTGAGATACACAAATACAAGTTAGGACGTCGACAGAAAGCCGTGTAACTTAGGCTACTTAAAGTTGATTCGTTAAATGGTTCAGCCCATCGAGAATCCGGTTCGCTTATGTTCAGGGGTATAGTGTGTGACTAGCTTAAGTAATGTGTGCAGTCTGTTTAATAAAATTGTCTATTTTTTTTCAAATCATCGAAAGAATTGAGTTTAGTCCTTAGATGATAGATCTGGACCAAAATAGTGGATATCCAAATTGGTAAACACTGTGTGGGTCAATGCTGATCATGGGCGTGACTTCCATCCTCTGGCTGATCACATGACAAAGTTAAAAAAATTCACCAAGGAAGAAAATCGTTGTTTTTCAGCATTTCGATTATCACTTCAGTTTATGCCTGAACAAGTATTAACTATTTTAATTGTTTGTCTGATGATTTCACAAAAACTACATCCAAAAGTTGCACAAACGAGCTTGCATGTTGGTCTCAAGTAATTATGCTCCTAACAACCCAATATTGGGGTATCGCAGGAGTTTGGGCCAATGGCTTTTAATGTCTCTTCCAAAAGACGCAGGCAAAGTGAGTAACGAAGTTGCCAGAAATAGTAGGAATAATACCCTTGCAGAGGCGCTGCTAACAATGATCACGTGCCGCTTATAGCCAATGAGATCGCACAAAAGCGACCTCCACGCAGATTACGCGTGGTCGGAAAATCGACTATAAAAGATTGATAAAAATTCCCGATTTACCCATTTCAAAAAATTAAAAGATGCTTCACTGAAGCTGAAGACGTCTTTGATTTAAATTTTCGCCAATTTGAACCGGGAGCTGTAGTACACACAAATGAAATGACAAATACACGTACAACGTAATACATTTTTACCAGTAATGGGAAGCAGGGGTCAGGGATTTTAAAATTGCCAGAGGATGGCAATTAACATGCTAGTCCAGCAGCTATGTAGGGAAGAAGAAGTTGGATTTGTGGAGATGTTTTGTTAAGTTACACATAGCTCTCAAAGGTTGCATACATCACTCATATATTTCTGGTAGTACTTGGCGAGAGTGTCAACTGCGCTAGACCGCAATGTGTCAGTCAGTCGTTGATATAGGACATCTGGTGACCGAGGGATGAGTCGCTAGCTGCGATGCCTAGTGCGCGGATGTGTAATGTCTTAAAGTTCGGGTGATCATATAGTTCTTTCTCTGTTGTCATAGAGCACAGCTGACTGTGACGGTATGGATCTGGAAAGATAATACTTAACAACTACTTCGTCATGGAGTACGTCAAATTGTTATTCAGCATTGTATACAGTTTTGTTGATGTCTGAATATGCATATTTGTATGTTATGCTAAGTGAGAACTACCTGTGAAATAGTGTGTTTGATCATTTATTACCTTGGCTCTAAATTAATCAACTGGTGCAAGATCTTCAACATTCATTAGAAAATGTTGTTGTTGAGTTTTTTTAGATGAAATATGTTATTTTAGACTCATTACACAACAATTTACTGCATCGTGAAAGGTTGTTCTTTTATATGTGGGTTTCAATGTATCACTGACTGAAAATGAAATGATAAACTCATCTACATAAGAGTAAATAAAGAATGTGTAGGTTTTTCCTTACATCTTATAAACCTCTATGACAATATCTGTATCATGACAATTAATACATAGATCCAAGACAACGAAAATCCTTGAATTGAATGAATGAACGAATGAATGCCAAGGTGATTTTCTAACACTGCTGGCCCATTTGGAGTGAGAGTGTTTCACTTTATAGACGACAGATGCTAGCACAAGAGTTATCCGATCACTGACCTGTTCCATCCTTTTTTCGTCAGTCAATAAGGACGAAACATCAAAGTTAGAATCTGCAATTAACTGGCTCTTATATATAAATTCCCTACGTTGCCCTACCTTTGTGTAAATCAATATTTATGTCAAACATAGCCAGGATACTAAATGCGTGACAGATCAAACACACAGGTCTTGAATCATTATCTGGTCTTAATTAATTCACCACATTTATTTATCATTCATCTAATTAACCATACACTAAATAAGGCAATAATAATGTGATTATCTGATAATCAGTTAGAATACCACAATGTGTGAATGTGTTACTGATGACTAGTGCTGTGACAGTTCCGGGTCTAGAAAGTAACAGAACAAATACCTGCCAATACCCACTGTTTCGGTTCTAGACCCGGAAGTGTGACAACAGTAGTTACTACTGAAGGTTTCTTATTATTACATAATTACAGAGCCAATTAATATGTACACATAGTCATATACCACTAAACGAGCATAGATGGCGGAAGGCAACATCAGCTTCAGTTCAGCCCAACTATTCTTCGTTTGATAAATTTTAAACATACCTTTTTATAAGTTTTGATACAAAATGCCACAATTTTAGTGCCATTTTCTGACTCAGTGTTACTGTATAAGAGAGATATATCTTTATATATATATATATATATGCCAATAATCTAAAAAAAAATCTTCTTTACGTTTTCAAAAAACATTAAAAGTACTTCGATTCTGACACTTTTTTTACATTGAAATGTATCGTAACTACCACCATCTCATAAAAAAGAAATTTGAAATTTTCATCCCTATTTTTGGCGGTACCAATTTGTGAAATTTGATCGATTAGGGTCTAAATGTTCTTCGACCCAAATTCTTGTCACTAGCAAATTGTATCTACACTCCAGCAGGTCTAAATATAGGCAGAAACACATACATTGTTTTAAATAGGAATACTATTAGGCCAATAATTTTTTTTAAATTAAAACACTGCTTCGAAACATTCTGCCTCGCCCTCGCTGCCATTCCATTAGCCTCGATTATTCAAGCTGCGGGATGTGGCGCCACAGTTTGTTGCACATACTACACATTCATCAAGAATTACCCGTATATATTTCATGTCCTGGAATATCAAGCAACAAATGTTGTTGTAGGTAATATTGGTTTTTAGATAACTGAAAGTTCGTAGAATGGCTCTGAATTCAGAAAACGCAAAAAAAACTGTAAATTAATTTCTAAATGTTTTGCCACCTGTAAAACTCTGCCTTGCTGTATATCCACCCATTACAGACGGCTTTTACTAATGTCATCACGGCGGTCGATGTTCCTCCTATCTTGGGCAGATCTACAGAATAAATAGTAAAAAATGGTTCCATACTTTAGTCATGATAACTAATATAACAATGTTGGTTTTTAGGAACGTTATATTTTAAAATGTGGAAGATAATTTTTTTCATGAGGGTGTGACCCAATAGAATAATTAAAATTTGTATGAACGGACGTAATGTAAGAACACATGTATTATTTGGGCTGCTTGGATTAAAAGGCATTATTCATTTTGTGACAAGGGAAAGAAACCGTTTACATACTAAGCTCCATATTTCCCTTCTCAAAGGTTTTTTCGCTTCTGGGATAGTTGGCTTGTAGCTATGAAATAAACAAATGTCATGAAAAGTATTGTCACATTTTTAAAATTAGCATTAATAACAAAAATAACACTGTACTCATCAGTGTTTGTACCTTAAATAGAAGTAGGCCGGAATCGGCCAAAATGCATCGTTTAGTCTTGGAGCTATCAAAACCAGGCCCGTCCTCCTGGTCTTGAAAAGAGGAGCGTATAGAATCAGTTCTGGTTTTCTGGGATGACTTCTGCAAAATATTACAGTTAAACAAAATTCGCTCAAAAATGGGGTTTCGTTCGAACCCCCCTCCCAAACCCACTCATATTCAATTCATATTACAGACAGACAGACAGACAGACAGACAGACAAAATCGTTTATTTATCCATTTGTACATAGTATTACAGTAACTGTAATTCCTATTAATTAATATATTTAGTACAACGTGGATTTGGGAGACTCCTATTAAGACTAAAGAAGTCGCTCTCATAGGAGCCACAGCTATGGCTCTGCAATCAAGAGTTAATTCAGGATTTTGGCCTGGAGCTTTTGGTTTTGATAGTCGACTATAACAGCAAAACACTCTGTATTATAAGCACGTAGACATTTTTTTGGAAGAGACCAACATTGGCAATTATATTTTGGAGTGCCCCTCCACACCGCATACCAGCTAGGGATAAAAAACGACAATTGCAACCACACACCCACACACATCCACACACACCCACACAGCCATATCCGCACGCACACACACACACACACACACACACACACACACACACACACACACACACACACACACACACACACACACACACACACACACACACACACACACACACACACACACACACACACACACACACACACACACACACACACACACACACACACACACACACACACACACACACACACACACACACACACACACACACACACACACACACACACACACACACACACACACACACACACACACACACACACACACACACACACACACACACACACACACACACACATATATAGATTTCGCTCTCTCATTACCTAGTCGTTATTAATGTAACTACCGTAGATCAACTGCAGGGATTCTGTTGTGCATGGAGTCAATAATTCGTTGTTATCTCACTGTTCGCCAGATGTCAGCACATATTGGGGGATATGTCGTCGTGATGGTATTTGTTTGCACCGAATATGCTCTTTTTGGGAATGTGGACTAGCGAATATAGAACTGAGGATGTTGGGAGGAAAGATGTGCGAATGTCGAGACGAGGGAAGAGCAGAAGTTGAGAGGTGGGACGAGAGGATATAGGAGGGAGGGAATGGGAATATGAGCGGAGGGGTGAGAATGCGTGGGGGGAAACAAACTGTGCTGAGTGGAGGATGTGAACATGTGGGGATGAAAGAGTGAATGTGGAGGAGATTGAGATAAAATGTGAGGAGGAGTGTTGAACGAATTTAAGGATGAGAACCGAACGAACATGGGAAGAAGGGACTGGAACCGACCGACCGACCGACCGACCGACCGACCGACCGACCGACCGACCGACCGACCGACCGACCGACCGACCGACCGACCGACCGACCGACCGACCGACCGACCGACCGACCGACCGACCGACCGACCGACCGACCGACCGACCGACCGACCGACCGACCGACCGACCGACCGACCGACCGACCGACCGACCGACCGACCGACCGACCGACCGACCGACCGACCGACCGACCGACCGACCGACCGACCGACCGACCGACCGACCGACCGACCGACCGACCGACCGACCGACCGACCGACCGACCGACCGACCGAACGACCGAACGACCGACCGACCGACCGACCGAACGACCGACCGAACGACCGAACGACCGACCGACCGACCGACCGACCGACCGACCGACCGACCGACCGATTAAGACGCCGCCCAGTGCCTGGTTAACCATGGTACAGGAAACCTAAGACTTAAGCCAGAACATCGTGAAAGCGACACAAGAGAAACTGTCCCCACTGTTGCAGTGAGGCAGTGCTGTGAAAGTGCGACCCCACATACAAGTGGTACACTCGTGCCAGCCCCCCCCCCCACACCCACAAGTGGTACACTCATGCCAGGCCTCCACAAAAAGGGGTCCTCTACATAACTGCATATCCTGTTTGGGATACGCATAGAATCATACACAAATTGGTTGTCATGAAATGGCGTAGATTTCAATCTCCCGGACTGGTATCTTTTGCTTGCTTCAAAATAATGGAAACTACGCAATTGTTGAAAGTGTCCAATCAATTTCTTTGTTGTTGTGTGCCTCTCTGTCTCCCCATGTTGAGCAATTATGCGCGCGCACACACGCACGAATGCACGCTCGCTAACACGGACATAGCCACGCAACCATGCTCGTACGCACGCATCCGTCCACGCACGCTCGCACGCAGTCACGCACGCACGCCCGCACCAACGCACGATCGCACGCATGCATTCACACTCGCTCATTCGCAGGCACCAACGCACAAACGTACGCACGCAAGAATACACGCACACATGCTCGCTCGTTCTCTCGCACGCATCCACGCACCTATGCTCGCACTGGCTCCTCGTGATGCGCATTTATGCGCACGCACGCACACGCGCTCGCCCGCACGGAAGCAGGCACGTATCCACGCACCCATGCTGGCTGACACGCACGACCCACGCACAATTCGCTGTCTCATTATCTCCCACTGTTGTCTTTTTATCTTCGTTATTGATGTACAACTACCGTAGATGAACTGCAGCTATTCTGTTGTGGGGTCAATTATTCGTTGTTATCTCACCAATCTCCAGATGTCAGCGTTATCGTTTGGTTAGCCGAACCACTACAAAATCACACAATTGTCTACGCAGACACCAGCCAACGTCTACGAATGTCACGCTGTTTGAGTACTATTCATACAACTTACGTAGAGGAGTGACGTCACAAGACTACCGATATTTAATCTACCCTTTTAAAATATGTGTTCTCCCACTGACATTTCCAATGTGGATACATTTTCATGACACTAATATTACGTCGACGCGGTAAAAGTTGTACTGTTCCCCCAACCCAATGCTTTAGCGAGGAACGGATTTTTGTGACACACATACTTGTAAACATACTTGTGGACCTCTAACAGTTGTCGTTCTACCACCCACACACCCTCACTAAGCTCACAAAGTTCAAGTAATTACGTGAAACTTGTGAAAGCTATATTGATCTTCCACTCCTCACATTAGAGGACACGTCGTCCTGGTGATATTTGACCCCGCTGAGTACGACCTTTCAGCTGATTGGACGAGCGAAAACAAGGACGAGGTAGTGAGGTATGGGAGGGAGACTGATCCCATGTAGGGACGAGGGGAGAGCAAGCATTGAGATATGGGGAATATGGAGAAGAGGGAATGTTACAATGAGTGGAAAGACGGGCGAATATGGGAAAGATGGGAGGCCAACTGCGGGGAAGAGTTGGGATGAGGACCAGTGAATGAATAAGCAGAAACGGTGCTGGGAGGAGGAACCAGTGAATGTGGGGAATAGGGAAAAAAGGTGTCGGGAGAAGGAACCAGTGAATGTGGGGAATAGGAAGAAAAGGTGTTAGGAGAAGGAACCAGTGGATGTGGGGAATACGGAGAAAAGGTGTTGGGAGGAGGAATAAGTGAATGTGGGGAATAGGGAGAAAGGTTGTTGGGAGAAGGAACCAGTGAATGTGGGGAATAGGGAGAAAAGTTGTTGGGTGAAGGAACCAGTGAATGTGGGGAATAGGGAGAAAAGGTGTTAGGAGAAGGAACCAGTATATGTGGGGAATACGAAGAAAGGTGTTGGGAGGAGGAATCAGTGAATGTGGGGAATAGGGAGAAAAGTTGTTGGGTGAAGGAGCCAGTGAATGTGGGGAATAGGGAGAAAAGGTGTTAGGAGAAGGAATCAGTGGATGTGGGAAATACGGAGAAAAGGTGTTGGAGGAGGAACCAGTGAAAGTGGGGAATAGAGAGGAAAGGTGTTAGGAGAAGGAACCAGTGGATGTGGGGAATACGGAGAAAAGGTGTTGGAGGAGGAACCAGTGAATGAGGGGAATAGGGAGGAAAGGTGTTGGGAGGAGGGACCAGTGGACGTGTGAATGGTGTCGTTGTGTGGCTGGCATGGCTGGTATTTTCTGGTTCGAATAAATCCGTGACCAAAATTAAGCAACACAAAAAAACGTCCTTCGTTAAGATGACATGTCAATACAGCGATGTGTGTCTTTTGGGATTTATTGATTCTTGTTTACAAACATATATGTCGCATTGTATTTGCAACTCGTTTCGAATAATTCGATCGTCCGTTGCCTGCGCGTGTCGCCTCAACAGCTGCGCAGTGGCCGTCAGAGGGCGCCAACGTCCGTCGTAGGCCGAGGGAGTTATTTAGAAGACGCTCTCAGCTTGCAGACCTTAGGGGCCATCCATAAAGTACGTCACGCTCGCTAGGTGGGGTGACCGGGTAAGTGTTACGGAGCATTACATGGCTGGGGGGTGTCTTGGCGATCACTACGTTCGTTATTACGACACTTTTTTGCTCGTCCAGCTGGTGATTTCAGACTGACAGCATTGATTGCCATGTCAGTTTTGGGGTCTATTTCAATAACATTCGAAAGGAAAGGGAAAGCCAACTGCACCGTGTATCAATGAAGTTTGTAAAGGCGCGATGTATAGATGTATGCATATTAGGTGGGAAATTTCTCAAAACGAACGTAGTTTTAGGGGTGTACAGGCCAAACTGAAGTATTTCATGTTTGCACAACATATGGGAATCTTTTTTTCAAAACAAGCGTAGATATTTTTTTTGGGGGGGTACATGCCAGCGCTACGAATCGTGACAAGGGGTGGGGTATCAAATAAGCAAAAAAATAGTGTGACGTATTTTAAGGATGGTCCCTTATTTCGCCGGAGTCAGTGTCACATCCACATCCATTATCGCGTCCAACAACATCACCACATCGAGGGTAATGTAATAAATCGACCAGTAATGTAATACACATTTGATGACAATCATTGTGATGATGCTGATGTTAATAACGATGATGTAAAAGGTGAGGACTACTCCGAGGATTACAAACTTGTCGCGGTGTAGTAGCTTGTGTGCTTCAGTGATCCTGAGAACTATGCCGGCTGGGATACGTGTTTCCCTAGTAGGTTTAGCCATGCCGGACTGGTCGTGGGTGAGATTCCAGACTAAGAGTGATCCCTGGTCCTCCAGGTTGGGGGTTGGGCGGCAGGCTAACAACCTGCTCCCGTAAAAACAACAGATGTTACAGAAACATGTACAAGAAATCCAGCCTTTCTGATGGGTGATATTGGCGCTCGTTCTGCGACAGAGGATAGCATGAATGGTTATCGCCAAAGCCGTAAGGAAGCTAACACCAAGATGCAGCCGTCAGCCGTCCACGAAAACAAATCAAGGTTGCGTGTTGGAATGTGAGGACGATGAACGCAGCTGGTAAAACTGAGCAAATTGTAGATGAAATGAACAACTATGGCATAGACATACTGGGAATCAGCGAGAGTAGGTGGACTGGAACAGGAAAAGTCAGCCTTGAAGGAGGGGAGACAGTGTTGTATTCTGTTGTAGAGATCAGGCACGAGTTTGGTGTTGGGATGATAATATCTAAGAAGAGCAGGAATACACTTCTCGAATGGCATCCAGTGAATTATTACTGTTAGATCGATCGGAAGACCAAAAAAGACGTGGCGGCGAATGGTGGGAAAAGAACGAGATGCGTCTGGGTGGAAATCATGGGCAGAGGCGGCACAGAGGGCGGCTGACAGGGCGGAATGGCGGACTCTTGTACATGCCCTATGTGACGCATGGCGCCCAAGGGATCCGTAAGCCGTAAGTAAGAAGGCGATGATGAGGGTGATAAACGATTATGATGATGACGACAATTAATCTTAGTGATGATGATGATTATGACGATGATGATGATAACGATTATGATGATGCTGATGATAATGATGACAATGATGATGATGATGATAATAATAATGATGATAACGGCGGTGATGATGAGGATGATAAATGGTCATGATGATGATGAGGAAGAAGATGAAGACAATTAAGCGGTCTTAGTGATGATGATGACGAAGATGATAACAATGAGGGTGATCATTATTACGATTATGAGGACGAACACAATGACACCCTCAGCCTCGTCATCTTGCTCCTCCTTCTCATCGTCATCATCATCCTCATGTTCACCCTTATAACTGTTAACCATGCTGACACCCACTCGACGTTCACAAACCTATGATTGACATAGGAATCTCAGAACGAGTGAGCCGCAAGTTTTCTGGGATATGGAATGCCGTTTGTATAACCTCCCAGGTAACGCACGGCAGTAACTACATGTTGGCAAACAATAGGACCGAGTCAGACAAAGTGGTAAGGAATAAGGTCGGGGGTTATTAGAATGGGTCGCCTCAAAAAATGAAAGAGATAATCTACACTCAGTTAAGGGATCATCTCAAACAATTATTTAAGGGATCATTAAAAATGCTTAAAAAAGAAATAACTGGTCATCATTTGATCATATTAAGTGGTCATATCAAACAATTTAGGGGAAATCTGAAAATGCAATGTGACATTATATTAGAAACTTAAGTTTAATCACAAAATAATAAAATAAGGGATCAGCTGGAACAATTAGGAGGTTATCTAAAAAAATAAAGTTAAGAGCAATGCCAGTCAACTAAAATGTTCATTTAACGATTAAAGGGCACCTAAAATATTTTTAAATATGACTAAAATTAAGGGATTTTATCAAAAACAGGAAAGGTTAATCTAAAAACGAGTCATTAAGGGGTCATTTAATAACTAGTCATTACAAATGAACTAGCTGATCGTCTCAAAACATTATGGGGTCATCTCATAAAATCAAGAGACCGTCTCGAAATAAAGTTAGATAAAATGAATGGGTCTTCTCAAAAAAGTTAAGGGATCGTCACAAAATTTTATATGTTGAATTGCTCGCTTAAATCCATTGATATTTACTACATATAATCAGTACGTGTGTGGGCTGTAGATTCAGATTAAATGTCAAAACTATTTTCTTGCATAATTCGGGGCAAATACATCAGACGGCCTCCTTAGATGTATGTTCTTTGATTACATGATAATACAATATAATTATGGTATGTATCTGTTGCGGAGTTACGCGACCGAGCACTGGCAGCGTGCAGGTGGATAAGAGAAGAATCGCCACACCGTTTTGCGGTTATGTTCTAGTAAGACGTCCGCGCTTACTGCCGTTGTACTCAGACATCCGCGCTTAATGCCGTTGTACTCAGACGTCCGAGCTTAGACGTGGGAACGCAGGAACACGTGAAAATACCGAAACGGACCGCGGGAACGCCTGAGTATATAACGATGGGGGCGGGCAAAATCAATCCCTTGCGAATGGTACAGTGCGGATCATATATTCACGATATCGATGTAGGAAAGAGAGAAAGTGAGACGGAAAGAGAGAGAGAAAGAGAGAGAGAGAGAAAATAAATTTTCATTCGGAAGTAAGGTGGAGCAACGTGTCATGTTAATTTGTCATTATTTTGTTCACATTGTTAAGATAAATTATATTTTCATTTGCACGTTATTAAGCGATATATAGGCAAACCTTTATTTCATCCGTCAACAGCGTCGTATATAAACACGTCTTGCCACAATACTCTGTTTTCAATTGCTGCAGGATATGTGATTTTCAATCTCACTTAAGTAAGATGGCGCAAAGCGTCACGCTAATTGACGGATCTATCACAATGTTTGTCCGCATAGTGGCGCTTGTAGCTCTTTAGTTTGTCTGGTAACATGTATTTTGTTAAAAACAATTAGTTGATGTCGGGCCTGGGGCGGTGGATGGCCCCCGAAATCATCCTTTGAAGTGGGCAAAAAAGTACATTTATTTAGGGGAACGACGCCAAGGCTAAAACTGACATCCACTTTCGTTTACTAAATTATACTTAAAATAAGATTCTCAGAACGATTCAGCAGCTTGTTTCCTGAGAGGACATATGGACTGCTGTTTATATATCCTCTTAGATAGCATAAGGCAATAATAATAATAATAATGCTTTGTTATGATCAGCTAGTTCATTATTAAATGACCAATTAGTGACTCCTTTTTAAATTATCCTTTAACTTGTTTTTTTTTTTAAATCACGTAATTTTAGTCATATTTAAAAATATTTTTGGTGCCCTTTAATCGTTTAGATGAACATTTTAGTTGACTGCATTGCCCTTAACTTAAATTTTTTGAGATAACCCCCTAATTTTTTTAGCTGATCCTTTATTTTATTATTTTGCAATTAAGCTTAAGTTTCTAATGTAATATCACATTGCATTTTCAGATTTCCCATAAGTTATTTGATATGACCCCTTAATTTGATCAAATGATGATGAGGTATTTGTTTTTAAGCATTTTTAATGATCTCTTAAATAATTGTTTGAGATGATCCCTTAACTGAGTGTACATTATCTCTTTCATTTGTTGAGGCGACCCTTTTTAATGACCCCCGTTCTTCCTTACCACTCTGTCTGACTCGGTCCTATTGTTTGCCAACATGTAGTTACTGCCGTGCGTTACCTGGGAGGTTATATGAACGGCATTCCATATGTCCTCCCAGAAAACATGCGGCTCACTCTTTCTGAGATTCCTATGTTAATCGTACGTTTATGAACGTCGAGTGGGTGTTAGCATTGCTAGCCATTATAAGGGTGAACATGAGGATGATGATGACGATGAGGAGGAGGAGCAGGTTGACGAGGCTGAGGATGTCAATGTCTTCGTCCTCATAATCGTATCACCGTCGTAATCATCGTTATTATCATCATCATTACCATTATCATCATCATCATCATAATCATTATCATCATCATCATCGTCATAATCATCATCATCATTATCAACGTCATTAAGATGACCCATTAATTGTCATCAGTATCATAATCCCTCATCATCACCTTCTACATCATCATCATTATTATTATCATCATCATCATCATAATAATGATCATCATCATTGTTATAACATTACCGGTCGATTTAATACATTACCAGTCGATTATTATATTACCGGTCGATGTATTACATTACCGGTTGTAATAGACGTGTGTTGTCACCGTTAAGATGTACACCGATCTTATATGATCTGTGTAGGATGATGATGATGATGATGGTGATGATGGTGGTGGGGTGATGGCGGCGGTTATGGTAGTGATGCTGGCGATGATGGTGATGATGATGATGATAATGATGGTGGTGATGGTGATGACGTTAGTTGGGGTGATGATGATGGCGGTGGTGAAGGTGATGACGGTAGTGGGGGTGATGATGATGGCGGTGGTGATGGTATTGCTGATGGTAATTTAGCGTTTGATGACATTAACACCTGTCGTATGTCTTACTGGTAGTGACTAGTTTAATCTATCTGAGCAGATGACTGTAACCAACGAAGTCATATCATTGGTTGTGACCCAGAGGTACAGAGTCATGTGCAACCCACACGTGAATGAGATGGCGCTTTGCTGTGAGGGGGTGGTGCAGGCACACTTTCCAGTTTTCCCCCTTCAGTATGACTAGGGGATTTCGCAACGATAGATTGCGTCCATCTGGTATGGCAGGGATTACAAATCGAGGTGTGGACACTGAGGGCCTCCCACAGGTAGAGGGCTTACCATAGGTTGAGGGACTACCAAAGGTGGAAGGCTTACCACATGTTGAGTGCCTACCAATAGTTGAAGGCCCCACCACACATTAAGGTCCGATTGGAAACTGAGGGCCAATTGGAAAATGAGGGCCAATTGGAGACTGAGGGCCAACTGAAGACTGGGGCCAATTGGAGAATGAATGTCAATTGAAGATTGAGATTCAATTGAAGACTGGCGGCCAGTTGAAGACTGGGGGCCAATTGGAGACTGGGAGCCAATTGAAGACTGGGGTCCAATTGGAGACTGAGGACCAATTGGAGACTGAGGGCCAACCGTTGACTGGGGGCCATCTGAAGACGGAGGGCCAACTGGAGACTCGGGATCAATTGGGAATTCAGTGTTAACTTGAAACTCGGAGCCAATTGGAGACTGTGGGCCAACTGGATACTCGGGATTAGCTGGGAATTCAGTGCTAATCCACGCAGTATGCATTAGCTGTTGCCGTGTGTTGGCTTATTTTAGCTACATGTGGTAACTTTGAACACTGTTCAGAATTGTCAAAAATTAAGTTCAAAATTGCCCCACAACATATTAAATTGTTACTGCCACATGGGATCACTTTATAAAATAAAACAAGTCCATTACTTCACAGATGTATAACCCACGTTGTCTTGTAAAAATTGAACGTTTTGTAATGTCTACCATTCAGTAATTCCCTCGGGATTACTAAAAATGTCTATTAAAGCAGGATTGCACCAATACAATCTTAAATACATTATACAGAAAAATTATTTAGAGATATTGCTGACTGAATCTTTTCTGAATTGTTTTCATAGTTTCCCCACTTTTCAAAGTAGCCCCGGTTTACGGTATGGTACATGTCTGGTATACCATGGTTTACTTGTTACAAAACACCGTGGTATTTTACAATGTTTTCCTGTTTCACAACACCAAGGTATACCACGGTTTCCAAGGCATATCATGATATTTTACCCTGAAATACGATGGTATATTTTCATAAGGGACCACATAATTCCAGCAGACGATGTCATGTAGGCCCGCGTTTATCTATTGACCTGCATTCCCGTCACAACAGTTAAGCCGACTGCACCGATTAAAGCCGCACGCAGAGAGACAGACGCAGAGAGACAGACGTACACACGCACGCACGCACGCACGCACGCACGCACGCACGCACGCACGCATGCACGCACGCACGCACGCACGCACGCACGCGCACGCGCACGCGCCCGCCCGCCCGCCCGCCCGATCGACCGACACAGAAGCCGAGATGGCGTAGGAATGAGCAGGTTTTCCAGGGGGTGAATTGTAAAGCGATTTGAACGCTCCTGAGGAGTGGATGCCGCCCACTATATGAACGTATCTCTATCAACAATGAAAGCCTAATCAGAACTGCTGCCGGCGCTCATGAGTAAGGAGCTATCTTGTCATCGGAAGGTTCACGAGAAAACTACGTCATAGATCCACCAGGTAACAATACGATGTGCCTCAAATGAACGTACATGTGTTGAGTGCTTAAGCAGGCAGGAGGGTGCGCAAACTCATTAATTAATTAGTTATGTTTCCCATTGATTGGTTGATTGATTAATTGGTTGATTGACTGATCGATCGATCGGATCGATTTATTAAATTTGTTCAGTACATGTAATACACTGGCGTTCATTTGGGATATACCGGCCCGGCGCCTCCCATTGATGGGGAGCTTACCTCGGGACTAGTTCACGGTTGGAACAGCAGGTCGACTGTCAGCGTAAACAATACACACAACTTGCCGACATGTGGGTATAGAAAGACTGGAATGCTTGACTTTAGGATGAGCCACTAAAAGGCCGTAATTTCCCTATAATTGTTGTAAATTCCATAGATACATACTAACACATATTAACCATTGGCTGATACATGTGGTGTCCATCAAGTGCCAGGACACTCCCTTTTATTGTGGTCGGATTTTTGTGTCAAGTCAGAATTAGTTGTCAAGACGCCGCGAGGTGGCGCACTCCTGCACTTGTTCCTCAGAAGATAACATTTCTAAAATGGAAACGTGGGACATTGGAACACATAACTGTCATACGTAAATTAGCCGATGCCAATGATTTTACTTGCCACAAGACTATTCAGCCAGGAAAGCTGAAACATTTAAAATGTCGGACTTTTGGCAATGAGATGTTGCAGTATGAATTGGATTTGAAAACGCGTAGGCATATTTTGGTAGTGACATTCTTGATACACCGTAGGCGTATTAATATTTTTCGAAATCTAGTCATTTTGAGACATGAATAAAAGAGCTGGAGGCAAGTGTTTTTCACCAAACTGTTCAGAACATTGGCAACAAATTGCCAGTGGATGTCACGAAGGCTTATAATGTTTTATGGTCACATGTTACACTTTCAATCATGCAAAACGTTAATATTTACAACCAAAGGGAAAAATAACTGCGTCCTTCCGTCGGCTGTAGAACGTTTCACCACGCTCTGTACAGGGCTACTGCTGAGTGAACGCAGGTGTGGGGACCGCGAGATGTAGGCCAGACGTCATTGTTCTCTTAATCATAATACTTTATATGCATTACACAAGTAAAGCATTATTCCCGGCAGTATCAATTACCACCGATACAACATTTCTTTGTACAAGTCCCAACACGCAAATAATAGTAGACGCCGCCAGTATATCAGTGCGTTCTTTCATCTATGCTAACGTTGGGTTATTGGTGGTGGTTGATGTCTAAATATGCACAGCTAAATTGTTAGCTCCCAGACAAAACGTTTATAGCTGAACAACTCGTACGCGATAAAGGGTTTTAGAACAATGCGCTTGCTATCTGCGGGAGACATTTGCGGTGTCGGTAACATTCAAACAAACCGAATCGCAATCCTCAAATACACTGCTTTTGTCCCCCCCCCCCGTTACAAGGCCCCTACCACAAGAGGCCACCTACTCACCAGATTGTTCATGAATCAGTACTGGGGAAATTGTAGACACTAAACAGTAGACACAACGCAATTGGAAAATACCAACTACTAACTGGGGTGGGCACTGGGCAATGGGCAGGTCGGTCAGGCAGGCAAGATTTGGAGGGAAGGACTAGACAATAGAATGTCCACTGATTATCAGTTGATGGTTAATTATGGCTTGATTGCCTCTGCAAATATGTCTAAAGTAAACATTTGGGGCTGGCTACTTCCAGCCAAGTGAACTCATGGGGCCATTAGACCAATGCAAAAGGCTGCATTCATGCAACAAATATGCACCTGTAACATTTGTATTATCTATGTACTATGTAGTAGTAACATGTACTGTGTAAATATGTGTGCTGTGTATGCGTTGCTATGCAATGCATTAAAAACACATAGTATACTACATACCCAGAGAATCCAACACCCCTTTTATCCTCAGCAATAACGATAAAATACTTGTATAGTTAATTGTCGAAACAAGCATCAACAACTTTTAACATGTGAACAAATGCTGCATGAAACCTGCATGAAATCACTTGCTAAGGGGACTTGACCTCAGCACTGGAAAAGGGGAAACATAACTCCAATGTTTCGAATCACGGAGAGTTGCTCACCGGACAGTTGCTCACCAAGGAAATGGAAAAGCGGACAGCTGCTCACCCTGTGTTAATGTTATTTGATGTACAAAAAACGAAGAAGTCGGAATTGCGGAAACAGGGTTTATTGGGGGAACTAACGTAAAAATGTAATTTCCCTTCCCCTGCAAAATGACAATAAATAAAATAAGTGACAGTACAAACAACTTAATTCAACGATCCTTCCGTTTCTGTTACTACTAAAACGATCACCAAGGTGCCAAATTTCTCCTCATATATTTTAGTTATATATTATGTGATATCTATGTACATCCTGTGGTATAACTAACAAAGGACACTTCCAGACGATCAACATTTAAAAACTCAAAAATATCAGCTTCACAGAAAGTTCGTTTGGCGTCGCGGTAATTGGCGTTGCTGCTACAACTGTCATTAATTAATTTTAGCATTATATAACGGGTAAACTTTACGTTTGGTCCGATTTGATTTATTATAATTTTATACCTTTATTATCATTATATATATTGCCTAAAACATCAAGTTGTAGTATTTAATAGGATGGCTATTAAATGCAAAGGACTTAGGAGTAACATTTAGTGCTGACATGAAAGTTTCAGAGCAATGTCAGATTGCTGCTTCGAAAGGAAATCAAATTTTATGGCTAGTTAGGAGAACTATCGCGTATAAGGAGAAACAGCTAATTGTACCCCTGTACAAAGCTATAGTTAGACCACATTTGGAATATTGTATTCAAGCATGGAGGCCGTATCGTAAAAAGGACATAGACAGGCTAGAAAGATACAGGGAAAAACAACTGAAATGATTCCAGAATTGAGAGACCTTAGATACGAAAGTCGCTTATTACAGTGTGGTTTGACAACACTAGAGACCAGGAGACTAAGAGGAGACCAAATAGGAGTATTTTAAATAGTGAACGGTTATGAGGATGTTGATAGGAATATGTTCTTCAAACTTAAAGAAGGCAGTAGAACCAGAGGACACAAAGCAGCATTACTTAAGGAGCAGTGTAGGTTGGACATGGGAAAGTACTCTTTCTCACAGAGGGTGATGAATTAATGGAACAAACTGCCAAATGATTGTATTAATGCTAGTAGTGTGAATATGTTTAAAAATAGAATTGACAGATATCTCATAAGGGCGGGCTATAGATGAGAAAATTGTTGGACTGTCGATAAGTCAATGGCTTCCTTGTCCACTTGCCATCTGGAACTTGTTGTTTTGGATGGCAATCTTGTTAAATCTTGTTAAATCTATTTATAGCTCCAGACCGACGCCTTACGAACTTTTTGTAAAGCTCGTACATTGCGACGTCTCGGCACGGACATAATGCGGTAAAGCGAAATGTATTTTTTTTATTTTCATAATAATAATAATATATATCATTGATTAAAAGCTTTATTCCAGTTCAGGGAAGCTACTGTATTCGCTTAAATCATATTTCCAGATCGTAGCAATAATTTCTAATTCTACCGCGACGCCAAACGGACTTTCTGTGAAGCTCAAACGTTGCATTTTAAAATGAAATTCGAATTTTCGTACGGTGAGCAACTGTTCGCTTTTTCATTGCCTTTGTGAGCAACTGTCAGGTGAGCAACTGTCCGAGCACCAGTATTTAAGAAGGACCAGAAACACTTGTCAAGAAACTACCGCCCCGTGAGTCTGACTTATGTAGCCTGCAAGATGATGGAGATGTTGGTGAGAAACGAAGTGATGTCGAATATGACAAAAACCATCTACTGTCAAGTCTTCAGCATGGCCTCGTGCATGGACAAAGCACGGTCCCACACCAGAGTTGGCAGGATACGGGATAGGTGGCAACGTGTTACAATGGGTTGCAGCCTTCCTGGAGGGACGACGCCAACGTGTTCTCGTCAATGGTAGCAAATCGTCATGGTCCCCCGTCACGAGCGGCATACCGCAAAGAAACGTACTTGGGCCAATGCTTTTTGTCTGCTACGTTACATTAACGACATGCCAGATGTGGTAGACTCACCTATTCATATGTTTGCTGATTACACCTAGATATTCCGACAAATGACTGCTCAATCTGCCCAAGTAACATTACAGACAGACCTAAGACAACTAGAAGCACGGACTAGAAAGTGGCAGCTTCGCTTCAATGAGGAGAAATGCAAAATTATGCATCTGAAACAATACAACCACCACTACGACTATACTATAACCATTGGTGGAAAAGATACCACCATGGGGGAGACCACAAATGAGAGAGACTTGGGGGCGCAAATAGACCATGAACTAAAGTTTGATCAACAAATGGAGATGGTAGCAAATAAAGCCAACAAAATGCTAGGCCTTATAAGAAGGTCATTTACAAACCTGGATGGATCAATTATGAAAAAAATATACACGAGCCTGGTCAGACTTATTCTAGAATATGGCAATGCAGCCTGGTCTCCAACACTAGAGAGAGACCAACAGATGATTAAGAACATTCAGCGACGAGCAACGAAGCTAGTCCCAGAACTGAAGACCTTCGAATTTGGTGACAGGCTCAGAGCGCTTAAACTTCCAAGCCTCTACTACAGAAGAGCAAGAGGAGACATGATTGAAACGTACAAATATCTCCGTGGAATCTATAACGTTGATAGAATGCCACTTGAGCTGGACAACAATACGGTAACCAGGGGACACAGCCTGAAACTCAAGGGTCATGACTGCAAGACAACGAAGGAGTTACTTCAGGCACAGGGGTGCGAACCGGTGAATCACCCTCACAGAGTATGTAGTTTCAGCACCCTCATTAAATACTTTCAAATCAAGACTAGACAAATTCTGGTGCGCTTAGTTTTGAACGAAGTGACAACTTTCCACCCATGCGCACACACAAGTGTCAAGACCAGCTAAAAGGCTACTAGCCTAGAAGAGCTGAAGAGGATGTATGTATGTATGTATGTATGTATGTATGTATGTATGTATGTATGTATGTATGTATGTATGTATGTATGTATGTATGTATGTATGTATGTATGTATGCATGTATGTATGAACAAATATCTTTGTACGGAAATATTTTGTGAGCAAATATCTTTCCATCAACAGTGTGAAGTGGGCATTCCAGCGTGCCTGCATTCAGCACATGCAAATGTAGCAATAGGGGAGATGCGCTGTCATTTATAATCAGTTTTTATGTCATCTGTCATGGAGGGTTGAAAGTATAGACATTTATTGTGGCCGAAGCTCGTTTGATGTATGAATAAGGAAACGATGGTGTATAAAGGTTGGTAATGGGCATATTTTATTGCCAATTGGTATGCACTTCAAGCATACCAGGAATATAAAATGAACATATAAAGCATTGTATACACGAGCCTTAGCTCAAACAAGGCAATGTAAAGTTACTGATGCACACAAAGACAAACAGTAAATATATACATATATCTATACAATGCATGAAACTGCTACTCTACATGACATCAAAGGTGAGGGGCAATCTGCCGCAATACAATACATGACACTGCTAATATAAATGACATTAAAGGTGATATGCAATATGCAAGCCTTGCTGAAACAATGCAAAGGTATTGTTGTACAAAATGACAGACATTAGACAATTATTTGTAAACAAAAAATAGGCATCGCTAACGATGTGTGGAGGAGGGGCGGTGGAGGTCAAAGCAAGATACAAGCGAATTCAAAACAATACAACTTACTTCGGTAATTCTCAAACCCGGTCTGAACTGCATGGGCTAGCTATCCCAAGATGCCCTGCACTTGCCACTTCCACATGCGTGGCATAGGGGTGTTAGGATGTAACCGGGTTTGGATCATGGCACCATCCATTACAAGACATAAAATTACTTCTGGCTGTGCCATAAGTTGTCATTTATGTCATCTGTCATGGAGGGTTGAAAGTAAAGACATTTATTGTGGCCGAAGCTCGGTTGATGTATGAATAAGGAAACGATGGTGTATAAAGGTTGGTAATGGGCATATTTTATTGCCAATTGGTATGCACTTCAAGCATACCAGGAATATAAAATGAACATATAAAGCATTGTATACACGAGCCTTAGCTCAAACAAGGCAATGTAAAGTTACTGATGTACACAAAGACAAACAGTAAATATATACATATATCTATACAATGCATGAAACTGCTACTCTACATGACATCAAAGGTGAGGGGCAATCTGCCACGGGTGCTACTCGTAGTGAGGAGCGCCACCCCCACCCAAGGCCACATAAATGATTTGATGTTGGTTTGCACACTACTTCGAATAATTGACTAAATGTTACATTCAAATGACATTTTCAATAGACACACCCGGTATGAATTAATTCAACTGCCTTGTGTTAATACTATATAAAATATGTACCCAAATCAATTTGAATAGAACATGTTTGAAAGAGTTCTAGGATTTTCCCCCTGGACATTAGCCACCCCAACATTAAATTAAATTGTATCATGATAACACTTGCCATTTAATTTTGACCATATATCTACATTTACTAAAACGTCCACTCTTAAAATATCCACTCTTATAATAACATTATATATAAATTAGCTAACAAATATATTGAATAATATATTTAGCACAACGAGTGAGCAATCTAGTCGCTAGGCAAGACCTAACAAAAATCCAGTCCTGGGACTGCCACCCCTCCGGTTGCATCCGGAGACGGGGTCTTCAGGTGAAGTTCATGGCAATGTCTAGAGTATTGGTGTACTGTCCTAGCGCAGAGGATATTGTCTAGGCCTGTGGGGTTAATGTCCTGTCACTTTTGAAGGGATTCATGGAAGATGATATATCAAGCAAAGTACTGAAATTCGTGGACGACACAAAGGTAAAAAATTAAAAGATGGAGATAAACAAATTACCAGATGATCTAGACAAATTGGTAAAATTTTACACATATCAAGACATAAATGTAATGATAGCCTGGCCTAGAACAAAGTCAAATGAACATATAGGATTAATTTGGAATCAAAATGATTGATTAAATAAATTTGAATGAATTACGTCGTCTCATGGAACCGGCCTCAAATACTATTCAATATAACTGTCTTCATGACACATCAAAATAGGTAAAACTAAATAATTTTCATAAAGTAATAATTATCGGGAAAGTGAGAAAGGATCGAGCGATTTGGGTACTTAAATGAAATGAACAAGGATCGAGTGATTTGAACAAGGATTTGGGTACTTAAATGTTTTTTTTAAGTCTTGACGTGCTGTGAGATTTCTGAAAGTTAGTAATGTGGCGTCTTTTGGCGAAGTCGCTCGACCAAGCGTAGACATTTTGTGCCCTTTCGACTGTTCGCGAAGCACGTTTTCGTCGTTCGATAATCGTAAATATTTCATTAAAAAAAACTTTTCTAACACATTGGTTGCACTTAATCGATGACATAATAGTTAATGATTTTGAATATCAATATCTTTGACGAAGGTTTTTAATGGCATATTGTATTAAATATTTAAAAAAATGACCCTAACATGGGCAACGAGTATAAACACGACATCGCGGCTACATTTTTCATTACATTTAGGGCTAAGCTACTGAGTACTATAGTTGTCGACATTATTTAATTTATTCATATTAAACAATTGTGTTCGGCAACTGAACACATTTGATTTTAGTTCACAATCTCGCCGTTGTACTGTGTGAATAATCAGCACAATTAGTAACAAAGACTTGTGTGTAAACCGCGGAAGAAAATCTAAACAAACGCGTGAAATTACGAAATCCCGAACTTAGACCTAGTCGAGTAAGTTTACGACTGCTAACAGCAAGCGTAAAGTTACGCCAAAAAGGCAACGTCTAACTGGTCGTAAGTTGACTCATGAAACGCTCTTAGCGTAACTCTACGACCATTCGATTTACGACGTCATAAATCGGACTTACGCCGTGTCATGAAACGGACTCCTGCTTATTGCTATTAGCTGCTTACGTCGAAATAGCGGTCGTCGAATTCTATGTCACGTCATCGTCAAAGAGGAAGTCCAACCAATCGTCGAACGGAATGTAGTAGCAAAAATGATTCGAACAAGCGGTTGCCTGTTGGACCAGCAAAACTTGTGGTCTGAACTGGTCTGACGGTCTTGAAATGGGTGAACGGCCAGCGGGCTAGTGTTAATGTCAAAGCCTGGTTGAGTGCAGTATCTACGTCTGAACAGCGGTACTGAGAACACTTGTAATCAGTCATCTATATGGCTCCTGGCAATGGTTTGTCAGTGCTTCTCCTGTTTGATCAACAGTACTGTTGTTCAGTAGAAAACACCCACATAGCAACACAGACCAACGTGAGTCAACAACTTACAAAGAACAATCTGGGAGTGTCACAGGTGTAGGTGTGCTATGGTGTATATCTGGAATTTTCCCTGACGTCACCACCATGGTTCCTTATATGGTGATACAGTACGTATGTTAATTTTATGTTAATTTTATGTTAATCATGCAAAGCTTGATTCGCTAAGGTGTATCCCGGGATCTCCCCTTTCTGATATGTGGGGTATTTATGTGGAAGTAGCTCTGATGATCGACACTGGTTTGGATACCAACCCTTATATTCAAGTTTGAATATATCCTCTCTGGTGTTCTCCGCAAGCTGACTGAATTCTGGTGAGCATCGCAGTAGACAATTTTTTGGCATTCACCGCTGGTGTTCGAGAAATGAAATAATATATATATATATATATATATATATATATATATATATATATATATATTAGAAAGGGAAGCAGGTTGCGATGAAGCTGTTTGGTGCAACATAGTTTCAGGAAATTCAGCATTAACTATTAGTGAGTAGAGGGAAATGTATCATAATAGGAGATTTTAACCATGGACACATACAATGGAAATCTCATGAGTGTACAAGGGGTGAGGACCAACAGTTTCTATTTTTAATCCAGGATAGCTTCCATACTCAGGCGTGCTAGAACCAACAAGCAGAGAAAATGTTAACTGTATAGTTTTGTGTTCACAAAATAAATTAGTGGACAACGTCAAAATACATGAACCATTGTGTAACAGCTATAATAAAAAACAAATAGGAGAAACTTCCACAAACTTTAATATAAATTTATGAGAAAATACTTAGCAA
Organism: Lamellibrachia columna; assembly: GCA_963662155.1. Taxonomy (NCBI): domain Eukaryota; kingdom Metazoa; phylum Annelida; class Polychaeta; order Sabellida; family Siboglinidae; genus Lamellibrachia; species Lamellibrachia columna. The sequence goes on from OY759268.1 coordinate 19,960,139, forward strand.
AGCTAGATTTGAATAACATGATGCGGAATAAAACCGCAGTTGAATGTTGGAATATTCTGAAATATGAAATTGAGGGAATCATTGACACATTTGTTCCCTTGAAAAAAACACAAGGAAATAAGTTTAGAAAGAAACACTTCTCAAAAGAGCTATTAGAAAAATAGTGTTCAAGCAAATTATGTGGAGGATTTATAGGCCTACCAGAAAAGATGAAAACAACGCAAATTACAAACAGGCACTTAATGCAGCTACAGCTGAAATTAGACAATCTAAAAGAAGCTATGAACAAAACTAGCATGTAACATAAAAATGACAGCAAGAATGTTTATGCATATGTCAGGAGTAAACATAAAGTACGAGACAAGGTTGGACAGATTTTTTTGGGGAGTTAACTATAACTCCAGAAATGATAGCTAAGAAAATAAAGGCAACGAAGGATAATAAATCACTTGGAGTGGATGGAATTCCTCCAAAACTACTAATGGAAACAGTAGAACAAATTAGTGTACCACTTGCAAGAGTGTTGAACTTGTCATTAAAAGAGGGAGTTGTTCCTTTTCAATAGAAAGAAGTAAACATCATACCATTATTTAAAAAGGGTTCGAGAAATAAATCAGGGAATTACAGACCAGTGAGGTTAACGTCAGTGATTTGTAAATTGTTAGAAAGGTTAATTGTTAGGTAAATAGTTAGAAAGGTTAAGGTGTTGTTGTTAATCATAAATTATAACTTTATCTCAAAATGGATTCCTAAACGCGAGGTCATACTCAATAAATATATTTATGTTTTTTTGGAAGAAATCACTAAGTGGGTGGGTAGACGAACGATCATCAGTAGATATTGTTTACTTAGATTTTCAGAAAGCTTTTGACAAAGTGTCACACTAGTACACACAAACCAGTAACAAAATGTCCGGAAAACATTTCTGAAGCTGGTTATAAATGTGTGTGTTTAAATACGAGGAGAATAGTAAATAAGAAAAACGAATTAAACATGATGGTAGAAGATACTTACCCTCACATAATTGGCATAACCGAATTATGGGCCAGCAAAGACATACCAGATGATTTAGCAGGGGAGTTATTTCGTATATTAAAGAATATATTATATATAAAACCGCAATTGAATGAAAATGTAAAATTTATTGTATCATTGACCAATTTTTTCCTTTAAAAGCAAGGAAAACAGTCTAGAAAGAAACACTTGTCAAAAGAAGCTATTATAAAAATAGTGTTCAAGCAAACTATGTTGAGGGTTTACAGGCATACCAGAAAGGATGAAGACTACACAAATTACAAAGAGGCACTTAATGCAGCTACGAATGAAATTAGACAATCTAAAAGAAGCTATGAGCAAAAACTAGTATGTAACATAAAAAAATGAGAGTAAGAGTTGTTATGCTCATGTCAGGAGTAAACAAAACATACGAGACAAGGTTGGACCTCTAGAAGATAGTGCTGGAAATATAATATCAAAAGGTTTTTTATTTTTTTAATGGCGGAAGTCATAAATGGTTACTTCAGTTCAGTGTTTACCAGAGGGGATATCAGTTCGTTACCAGTTCCAGATATTAATTTTTAGGAAGCTAAATATGAATATTTAGAGCAGTTAATTGTAACTCCAGAAATGGTAGCTAAGAAAATAAAGGCAATGAAGGATAATAAATTAGTCGGAGTGGATGGAATTCCTCAAAAACTACTGACGGAAACAGCAGAACAAATTAGTATACCACTTGCAAGAGTGTTCAACTTGCTTGTCATTAAAAGAGGGAGTTGTTCCTTTTGAATGGAAAGAAGCAAACATCGTAAGAAAATCATATATCAGTGAGTCTAACATCAGTGATTTGTAAATTATTAGAAAGGTTAATTAAAATCTATGTGGTAGACTTCCTTGTTAGGCATAAATTATTAAATTCACCTCAACATGGATTCCTAAAAGCGAGTTTATACTTAACAAATATGTAAGTTTTTTTTAAAGAAATCACTAAGTGGATAGCCAAAGGATCATCAGTAAATATTATGTACTTAGATTTTCAGAAAGCTTTTGACAAAGTGCCACATCAAAGATTGCTAATTAAATTAAAAGCCCATGGCATCGGGGATGGCATCATTGACTGGATAGAGCAATGGCTGACTGACAGAAGACAGCGTGTAGCAGTAGATGGAGATGTTTCAAACAAGAAATCAGTTTTGTGTGGGGTACCACAAGGATCAGTATGAGGACTTTTATTATTCTTAATATTTATTAATGACTTGGACGATAATATAACAAGCAACGGACTGAAATTTGCGGATGATACAAAAGTGTTTAGAAAGGTTGACATTGATAAACAACATTTACAATACGATCTAGACTAATTAGTTAGATGTTCTGAAAAATTACAGATGTTATTAAATTTTGGGAAGTGTAAATGTCATGGGAATGTATGAGAGCAGTTAGGTAAAAGAAAAAAGAAATATCAATCAATTACAAATATAGCAATAAGCAATAAATCTTGTTAAATCTTGATTGCTATCAACACTTGACAGTGAGTGTGGCAAGGTGGCAGGGTGGCTGGGTGGCAGGGTGGTTGGGTGGCAGGGTGGCTTGGTGGCTGGGTGGCAGGGTGGCAGGTTGGCAGGGTGTCAGGGTGACTGGGTGGCAGGGTGGCTGGATGACAGGGTGGCTGGATGACAGAGTGGCTGGGTGGCTGGGTTGCTGGGTGGCTGGGTGGCTGGGTGGCTGGGTGGCAGGGTGACTGGGTGGCAGGGTGGCAAGGTGGTTGGGTGGAAGGATGGCAGGATGGCTGGGAAACAGGGTGGCAGGGTGGCTGGGTGGCATGATGGCTGGGATGCTCGGGCGGGCAGGTGGGAACGCAGCAGATGGGCAGATGTGGGAGGAAGACAGGCAGGAAGGGATGAAGGCATTCTGACAGGGAAGTAATGAGGCAGCTAGGCAGGCAGGCATGAAGGCTGGCAGCTTGGCAGGCATTCATGGAATGAGGCAGATAGGGAGGCAGGGTGTCAATGATACATGCATGCAGGCAGAAAAGCAGGCGGTAATGCGTACAGGCTGGCAGGGAGGGCGACAGGGAACGCGGCAGGGCCACAGGGAGGGAGGGAGGCAATGAGGCAGGAATCTAGTCAGACTGAGAGGTTCTGTGGTGGTAGGAAGGAAGTCTTGCTTAAGGGGCCCGTTTTGGACGTTGTTCCCCTATACTAAGGTCTTCGTGATGTGATTTTGATAATGTGGACACAACTGTAAATTAACATGTTCTTTCTACTGAGGGAAAGCAGGGCACAAATATATGCACCCTCTTCAGGTAAATGTTTGAAATGTGAAGGGCAGCAATTGTTCACTCACAAAAAAACAATAACCGGTCTTCTTTATGCCAGGTAATTGGTCATACACAAAAGTGTTAATCGCGAGAACCTGATTGTAACTTTCCAACTTCTCGTATTCGTCAGTCCGTCCGCTCGTCTCAAAAGGTATTCACACTGGCGAACCGGCTCTTACAAATACAGACCGGCACGCCACCTAGTGTGTATGTAAGAGTATTGTGTCTGATCTATAACAACGTAAGAGTAGAGTAGGACGCCTGGCCACTTTCTCCGGCTCCAGTGACATAAAGGGCTGGACAGACAGGTGATAGGTTGTTATATAGGTATCGGCCAAATGCACCCCGCTGTAAAAATTGTTGCATGGCGATGAACACTGATGGAACCGAATCAGATAATCTGATGGAAAAATACCTTTTTTCATGCATATATGGCAGCGATGTTCAATACATATAAATTATACATTATACATTATTTTTAGCAGATTTTTATTTAGATACACATTTGATATGTGAACCATTTTGTAATAAATAATGTAATAAATTATGTATTTCAATTAACCTGCCAACATAATAATATACCAACAATATTGTGCCTCATTTGGATTTCAGCTCTACCATGAGTAAGGAGCAAAGCAAGTTTGATGGCACCACAGGCACCACACCGCCTGACTCCAAAGTCTCACAACAGACCAGTGTCGGTGACACGACGGTGGAGCCACAACAGACCCAGGTGGGAGAGCAGCAACCCACACCGTCTGACTCCGATGACTCACAAAAGACCGATCAGGTAAAGCAGCCGAGGATCAGTGCATGGCCTTGACAGTGAGTGTATAGGGAGCAGGCTTGGTTCAGTGTATGGACATGACAGTGAGTGTATAGGGAGCGGGCTTGGTTCAGTGTATGGACATGACAGTGAGTGATTAGGGAGCAGGCTTGGTTCAGGGTATGGACATGACAGTGAGTGTATAGGGAGCAGGCTTGGTTCAGTGTATGGACATGACAGTGAGTGTATAGGGAGCAGGCTTGGTTCAGTGTATGGACATGACAGTGAGTGTATAGGGAGCAGGCTTGGTTCAGTGTATGGACATGACAGTGAGTGTATAGGGAGCGGGCTTGGTTCAGTGTATGGACATGACAGTGAGTGTATAGGGAGCAGGCTTGGTTCAGTGTATGGACATGACAGTGAGTGTATAGGGAGCAGGCTTGGTTCAGTGTATGGACATGACAGTGAGTGTATAGGGAGCAGGCTTGGTTCAGTGTATGGACATGACAGTGAGTGTATAGGGAGCGGGCTTGGTTCAGTGTATGGACATGACAGTGAGTGTATAGGGAGCAGCCGAGGATCAGTGTATGGCCATGACAGTGAGTGTATAGGGAGCAGGCTTGTTTCAGTGTTTGGACATGACAGTGAGTGTATAGGGCGCAGGCTTGGTTCAGTGTATGGACATGACAGTGAGTGTATAGGGAGCGGGCTTGGTTCAGTGTATGGACATGACAGTGAGTGTATAGGGAGCAGGCTTGGTTCAGTGTATGGACATGACAGTGAGTGTATAGGGAGCAGGCTTGGGTCAGTGTATGGACATGACAGTGAGTGTATAGGGAGCGGGCTTGGTTCAGTGTATGGACATGACAGTGAGTGTATAGGGAGCAGGCTTGGTTCAGTGTATGGACATGACAGTGAGTGTATAGGGAGCGGGCTTGGTTCAGTGTATGGACATGACAGTGAGTGTATAGGGAGCAGCCGAGGATCAGTGTATGGCCATGACAGTGAGTGTATAGGGAGCAGGCTTGTTTCAGTGTTTGGACATGACAGTGAGTGTATAGGGCGCAGGCTTGGTTCAGTGTATGGACATGACAGTGAGTGTATAGGGAGCGGGCTTGGTTCAGTGTATGGACATGACAGTGAGTGTATAGGGAGCAGGCTTGGTTCAGTGTATGGACATGACAGTGAGTGTATAGGGAGCAGGCTTGGGTCAGTGTATGGACATGACAGTGAGTGTATAGGGAGCGGGCTTGGTTCAGTGTATGGACATGACAGTGAGTGTATAGGGAGCAGGCTTGGTTCAGTGTATGGACATGACAGTGAGTGTATAGGGAGCAGGCTTGGTTCAGTGTATGGACATGACAGTGAGTGTATAGGGAGCGGGCTTGGTTCAGTGTATGGACATGACAGTGAGTGTATAGGGAGCAGCCGAGGATCAGTGTATGGCCATGAAAGTGAGTGTATAGGGAGCAGGCTTGTTTCAGTGTTTGGACATGACAGTGAGTGTATAGGGAGCGGGCTTGGTTCAGTGCATGGACATGACAGTGAGTGTATAGGGAGCAGGCTTGGTTCAGTGTATGGACATGACGGTGAGTGTATAGGGAGCGGGCTAGGATCAGTGCATGGACATGACAGTGAGTGTATAGGGAGCAATCTTGGTTCAGTGTATGGACATGACAGTGAGTGTATAGGGAGCAGGCTTGGTTCAGTGTATGGACATGACAGTGAGTGTATAGGGAGCAATCTTGGTTCAGTGCATGGACATGACTGTGAGTGTATAGGGAGCAATCTTGGTTCAGTGCATGGACATGACTTTGAGTGTATAGGGAGCAATCTTGGCTCAGTGCATGGACATGACAGTGAGTGTATAGGGAGCAGGCTTGGTTGAGTGCATGGCCATGACAGTGAGTGTATAGGGAGCAGGCTTGGTTCAGTGTATGGACATGACAATGAGTGTATAGGGAGCAGGCTTGGTTCAGTGTATGGACATGACAGTGAGTGTATAGGGAGCAGGTTTGGTTCAGTGTATGGACATGACAGTGAGTGTATAGGGAGCGGGCTAGGATCAGTGCATGGACATGACAGTGAGTGTATAGGGAGCAGGCTTGGTTCAGTGTATGGACATGACAGTGAGTGTATATGGAGCAATCTTGGTTCAGTGCATGGACATGACAGTGAGTGTATAGGGAGCAATCTTGGTTCAGCGCATGGACATCACTGTGATTGTATAGGGAGCACTCTTGGTTCAGTGCATGGACATGACTGTGAGTGTATAGGGAGCAGGCTTGGTTCAGTGTATGGACATGACAGTGAGTGTATAGGGAGCAGGCTTGGTTCAATGTATGGACATGACAGTGAGAGTATAGGGAGCAATCTTGGTCCAGTGCATGGTCATGGCAGTGAGTGTATAGGGAGCAATCTTGGTTCAGTGCATGGATATGACAGTGAGTGTATAGGAAGCAATCTTGGTTCAGTGCATGGACATGACTGTGATTATATAGGGAGCACTCTTGGTTCAGTGCATGGACATGACTGTGAGTGTATAGGGAACAGGCTTGGTTCAGTGTATGGACATGACAGTGAGTGTATAGGGAGCAGGCTTGGTTCAATGTATGGACATGACAGTGAGTGTATAGGGAGCGGGCTTGGTTCAGTGCATGGGCATGACAGTGAGTGTATAGGGAGCAGGCTTGGTTCAGTGTATGGGCATGACAGTGAGTGTATAGGGAGCAGGCTTGGTTCAGTATATGGACATGACAGTGAGTGTATAGGGAGCAGGCTTGGTTCAGTGTATGGACATGACAGTGAGTGTATAGGGAGCCGGCTAGGTTCAGTGTATGGACATGACAGTGAGTGTATAGGGAGCAATCTTGGTTCAGTGCATGGCCATGAAAATGAGTGTATAGGGAGCAGGCTTGGTTCAGTGTATGGACATGACAGTGAGTGTATAGGGAGCTGGCTTGGTTCAGTGTATGGACATGACAGTGAGTGTATAGGGAGCAATCTTGGTTCAGTGCATGGCCATGACAGTGAGTGTATAGGGAGCAGGCTTGGTTCAGTGTATGGACATGACAGTGAGTGTATAAGGAGCGGGCTAGGTTCAGTGCATGAACATGACAGTGAGTGTATAGGGAGCAATCGTGGTTCAGTGCATGGCCATGACAGTGAGTGTATAGGGAGCAGGCTTGGTTCAGTGTATGGACATGACAGTGAGTGTATAAGGAGCGGGCTAGGATCAGTGCATGAACATGACAGTTAGTGTATAGGGACCAATCTTGGTTCAGTGCATGGCCATGACAGTGAGTGTATAGAGAGCAATATTGGTTCAGTGTATGGACATGACAGTGAGTGTATAGGGAGCGGGCTAGGTTCAGTGCATGGACATGACAGTGAGTGTATAGGGAGCAATATTGGTTCAGTGTATGGACATGACAGTGAGTGTATAGGGAGCGGGCTAGGTTCAGTGCATGGACATGACAGTGAGTGTATAGGGAGCAATCTTGGTTCAGCGCATGACCACGACAGTGAGTGTATAGGGAGCGGGCTTGGTCCAGTGCATGGTCATGGCAGTGAGTGTACAGGGACCACCTAGAAGCCATCATCAGCGTTGTAGTTTCGCTTAGGCTCAGCCTATTTTCGTCCGCCTTTGTGAACTCAGCAAAAAACGGTGGCGCCACAGCACGGGTAATCGATGAAAGCCGTTTTGACCTTGATTGTCGCTGTTCTGTCCAGTACTCATCTTAACGCTTTGAGTTCACCATGAACATAAGGTGTCACGCGACAAAATATCCGCACTGTAATTGGCTTGATATTTGTTTGATGTGTTACTCCCTTTACACAGCTAAACTAAACTGGGATTGGTGCGGTGCGTGACGTCATTGCACATGTCAGGTGCACAGGTGCAATGACGTAACAAGTCGTATATTTGTCAACTCAAATTACCGCAGAAAATATGTGTAGCAACTGACTTTTATCAAGTTTATTTACTGTTTCCTGACCGTAAACTAATAATTGAGGACCCCCTAACTGGCTTAAACGACATTGCAGAAATATGCCAGTGACTATTTGGTGAAACAATTACGTAAACAACAGACAGGTTTATAGTGAACACATTTTCTAATGTTCAATCTTAGTGTTGTAGCACATTAAATTAAATGTAAGTAATTTAATTATATTATTTTTAATGTTGTCATTGTTACTGGACTTAGTATGGTGTATGCTGAAACAAATCACAATTATCTGTCTTAGCAGCGTGCGACTACACATGACAATTATACTTGAGTTTTGTCAACAGTGGTAGAAAACGTGCACGAGGTAGAATCAACTACCAATACTTAGATATGCAGTTAAGCACTTGTATTTCCATGATTGTGTCTCTACAGTATTTTTGTCTAGTGTCTCAGCCTTAGCCCAGAGGTAAGTTTGCAATATAATGGGCTAGTTTGCAATATAATGGGCTAACACGCACTGGGCTGCAGCGTACTGGACTGAGATGCACTGGGTCAAAGCATGATTGGCTAAGATTCACTTGGTCAAATTATAATGGGCTAAGATTCACTTGGTCAAAATGTAATGTGCTAAGATTCACTTGGTCAAAATGTAATGGGCTAAGATTCACTTGGTCAAAATATAATGGGCTAAGGGTCACTTGGTCAAAATATAATTGACTAAGATGCACTTCGTCAAAGTGATATCAGCTGAGATTGTACAACTTGCATCGGATTTAACCATGTCAGAATTATATGCGAGCACGGCTAGGAGTGTGTAAAACTAAGAACTGGATTTGGTTGAGGGGTCAAGGGTCCACTTGGATTGTCAAAAAGCAGTTTTTATTGTGGGTGGGGTCAGTCCTGTATAATTTGTTTTGGATTATTTAAGTTTTTATTTTTACAAAACCCCTTAGACGTGAAAATAAAACAATAAAACGAGTATCCTGGGTAATTTGGAAAGTAAAACACGCCTAGGAAATACATGGGATGTTTTATTTTGTTGTTACGTAATAGATGATGAGAGTTTAGGTTTCTGAACTTGTACCAGCAGCATGTCCATGGTTTGTGTATAAAAATAATTTTATTTCTGTAAAACAAGCCCCCGTTTGATTGCAGAATAGAAGCCAGTTAATGGTGTGAGTGTAAGCTGATATTTTCTTTCGCACAGGATCAAGTGTTGTGAAATGTGATAGAATGGACTAAAAAGTACGTTGAGCTGTTGCAAATAAGATCTAGTTTCGTAATAAAGTATTGGTATGGCAATGTTTCTGCCATGTAGGAAGTGGAGTAGATAATAGCAGTACCCAAGAGACACCTGTTGTATGAATACATAACTGTGTGAGGTATCTTACCATGATGGCGATGAGATTATTCGATTAATAACTGCGCAAGTGATTCTTATTGCGTGGTCTGGTACATTATTGCGTGGTCTGGTACATATTTCACTACAAGCCTTAATGAAAACTTTAAATCTTCAGGTACCTAAATCGTTTGGACGAGAGAGAAGATGAGGGAATACTACGTGTGTTCTTGGCGGAGGAAACTGTGTCGGCAATAGTAACCTTAGCTGCACGATCAACAGGAATGCAAGTTATATAATCACTGTCATGTGACAATGCATTAATCTACACATATGTAGGCAACCGAATAAATTGCTACGTGTAGACCCGGTATTTCTATTGTGTCGACGTTCTTCCTTGTGTATTATCTGGTTTCCGCATCCAGTTTACAACGTATCTTAAACAAGATAGACACTAAAATTACTTGACCAATAGTTTAACAAGATTTAACAAGATTTAACAAGATTTGCCATCCAAGCCAAAGGCCCAGATGGCAAGTGGACAAGGAAGCCATTGGCTTATCGAGAGTCCAACAATGTTCATCTACTTATAACCCGCCCTCCTGAGATATGTGTCAACCTTGTTTTTAAACATATTCACGCTGGTAGCAGTTACACAATCTGTAGACAATTTGTTCCATTCATTTATTGTCCTCTGTGAGAACGAGTGCTTCCTGATGTCCAATCTACATTGATCCTTTACTAATTTTACCTCATGTCCTCTAGTTCTGCTATCCTTCTTGAGTGAGAAAAACATATTTCTATCAATAATTTCATACCCATTCAATATCTTAAAAACTTCAATCTGATCTCCTCTTAACCTCCTTGTCTCTAGAGTTGTTAAACCACATTCTTTCAGGCGTTCTTCATAACTAAGGTCTCTAAGTTCTGGAATCATTTTAGTTGCTCTCCTTTGTATGCGTTCAAGCGTATCTATATCCTTCTTACGATATGGTCTCCATGCTTGTATACAGTATTCTAAATGAGGTCTAACTATTGCTTTATAAAGAGGTATAATTAACTTTTTTCCCTTGTATGTTATGTTTCTTCTAATCAATCCAAGAATTTGATTACCCTTTGAAGCTGCAATACCACACTGCTCTGAAACTTTCATATCAGCGCTTATTGTAACTCCTAAGTCCTTTTCTTTTACAGTAGTACCCAGAACAGTATCTCCCATTTTATAGTTCACATTCAAGTTCCCATGTCCTGTATGTAGGCATTTACATTTCCCAAAATTGAACAGCATCTGCCATTTCTCAGACCATTTCACTAATCTGTCTAGATCGTTTTGTAAATGTTGTTTATCACCATCAGTATTAACCTTTCTAAACAGTTTTGTGTCATCCGCAAATTTCAGTACGTTACTTGTTATACTGTCGTCCAAGTCATTGATATAAATTAAGAATAATATAGGTCCTAGTACTGACCCTTGAGGTACCCCACTCAAAACCGATTTCCAATTTGAAACTTCTCCATCTACTACAACTCGTTGTCTTCTGTCAGTCAGTTGTTATGCTGCCTTGCTTGGTAACATAACTAGATGTTGCAGAACAGGGCTTTGCTAAAAAAATCATCCCTTTCATCATAGGCACTGTAACAGGCATAGTTGTATTGTAACACAATGAAAATAATATTGTATAGACATATGTCAATACGTTGGATATTGTATCTAAGTTACCCCATCTAGCGGGTGGCGCATCTTAACCCATCTACGGGGATCGCGACCTCAACTACAAAATAAATACATTGATTTGTTCATAGATCGTTTGAGGGATATTGCTCGGCGGTGGCCTTTTGGACTTCTGGTTAAAACGTGTTTCTATTCAAATGTTTTTTTTAAAATAATAATCTTAGTACGATTTGTTTTGGATCGCATGTTACACATGTTCTCAGGAAAGAATGAACTATCTTTGGTTCATTGAAATACACGGTTTAACTAGGTTGTGATTCTGTAAAATACAAGTGGCCGGGGTTAGAATACAGCGCGGCAGGCAAAACATCTGTATTGTTATAGCGATGTGACGCTGTCTCCTCGCAGGCGCTCAGTAGGTAGCCGGGCGCCACCATTCCGTCTGATGGCATACCTGTCAATATGTATCTTTGTCGTTGGTTGTCAACAACCATGAGTTGTTGGATTATGACACAGCTGTACAAATAGACCACATCATATGGTTGTCAGCATCCACGAGTTGTTGGGTTCTGACACAGCTGTACATATAGACCATATCAAATGTTTGTCAACAACCATGAGTTGTTGGGTTTTGACACAGCTGTACAAATAGACCATATCATATGGTTGTCAGCATCCACGAGTTGTTGTGTGTGTGTGTGTGTGTGTGTGTGTGTGTGTGTGTGTGTGTGTGTGTGTGTGTGTGTGTGTGTGTGTGTGTGTGTGTGTGTGTGTGTGTGTGTGTGTGTGTGTGTGTGTGTGTGTGTGTGTGTGTGTGTGTGTGTGTGTGTGTGTGTGTGTGTGTGTGTGTGTGTGTGTGTGTGTGTGTGTGTGTGTGTGTGTGTGTGTGTGCATTATACACAAGTCAGAAAAATTATGTTACAAAGAACTTGTAGTAACCTGGTGTCATTTGGTGACTAGTGTAGAACAACTGAAAAGTGGTGCCAACTGATTAACACCAGGTGGCGACACTTTTATGTTGTTCTACACTAGTCAAATTACAATAGTTATAGATCCTGCTGATCAAGAAAGGGGTTGTACGCTAATTAGGGCATGTACACTTAATAGGTCGAATGCGATATATCATAGTCGGATAGTAATATTCTTTCCCAATTTTACAGGCTTGACATACTTTATGGATGGCCCCTGTTCATAAATCATGTGATATGAGAACACTCTTGTTTTCTCCTTATATTATCATGTAGTAAGTATGTTATTTATTTTAATCATGAGCACCTTGATTTCCTAAGGGATGTCCCATGAGTTCTGTCACAGATTTATGTTTGGCTGGGATAATTCGGTAAGCCAATGGACAATCTCGTTAAGGTTCAGTGTGTGTGTGTGTGTGTGTGTGTGTGTGTGTGTGTGTGTGTGTGTGTGTGTGTGTGTGTGTGTGTGTGTGTGTGTGTGTGTGTGCGCGTGCGTGCGTGCGTGCGTGCGTGCGTGCGTGCGTGTGTACTACTATACACAGCTCAACGTAACATATTTCCTGTTTAATAGCCCGAAAAAATAGTATATAGTAATAATCACAAACCAAGAATGCTTTTACAGATTTAAAATCTACCAAGATCTATTAATAATAAGCATCAAACCACAGTCTTCGGCGATACTGGCACAATATCTCTTACGCATCTGCTGGCGTCGCCTCTAGGGTTGACAGTTCGGGCTTGTGCGGCCAAGCTTGCTCCAACAGATGCAGTCAAGCATGCCTCGGCGAGTGCAGCCAAGCGTATAGAGTGCTCTGGCGAGTGCAGTTCAGTGCAGAATGTCGACGCACGAAACACGACGGCGAGCGTATCACACACAGCAGTTGACAACAAATGTCACTCGAAGTCGAGCGTGTCACACGAGGTGTCAACTTATGTCACACGGCGGGCTGCCGACAATCGGAACTCAGTCCAGACAGCGTCTAGTTCTCGAATAGGCATTCGTTGTTCAGTTGTTTCACCGAAGAATGTTAGACGCCGCTTAGGAGAGAAATAACGGCAACATAATCTTCTCTTGAATCATAAAGAATGCACTGACAACTATTGTCCTTGCACGTCGAAATTCTTAACACGAGACATGAGTATAATCACATAATCGAACGAACAATACTTCACATTTCCATGACTCGAAGACAATTTATCGATTCACATGGCAATTCAAGTTGTTAATAATCAAACGTCTCATTTATCTCAATTGTCTGACCAAAATATCCGGCGTCAGCTATTTTATACTTCTTCCACCAGCAATAACAGTTGTAGTCTCACAATAAATCAACCAATCATCCTAGTGCATACAGAACTCACGTACACCACGGAAAAGCTTGGTCGCCTGTACACATTACAAATTGAAAAGTTACGTAATATTTATACCAAAACACCCCAATATCAAACATTCAAATCAAATAATATCATCCACAAAATATATGTCATAAAAATCTAGACAATACACACATAACGATGGTGTACACTAGCGTGCATCTGGTACAAGAGTTATAACAGAAAAAGCACTTTAGAAATTTCCTTTAGTTCGACCCATTGTCGAAAATGAAAACGAAAAAACATATTTACCTATCCATTATGCTGTCACCGACACGTTCAGTCAAATCAACACCTGGTATATTTCAAGATATTTGTGCTTGACTATAAATCTAAAACAAGGATAAACAATATAAGTATACAAAGGGTTTTCCGATGATACCAAACAAGACAAATGTTTTCGAAATCTTGATCCGCCATCGGTCGCTATTCAGCAACACTAGTACGAATGACAACCACTGAGTACAATCGCTAGGTGGCTTAAGTAAACAAGCTAAGTCTCGTTTGCCGCCATGTTGGTTTTATGCAAATTTGCCCATAATTACCCAAAAATGCTCACTTATGGCCCCCAACGACACGCTGTCCACCATCGCATTTCACGCATAAACACATTTGAAAGTAAAACAGAGAGAACAAACAATGACACATTTAGTTATGTCATTTACTAAAACAACTAGCAATGTTTTATTTTATAATGACGTAGGTACATTTAACGTGTTATAGTGTGCACAACTTGAAGGCCGGTAGTGCATTATCTCGTCAACAATCGCCTCGAAGGTTCCCTATTCTATTCAACTCACACGATCTCCGATCTGTGACAATTTCCCCTTTCTGATAACTGGTGTATTTATGTGGAAGTAGCTCTGATGATCCACACTGGTTGGGATACGTACTAACGCGGCATTTGTCTAGAATTAGGGCCCACCTCGATTTAGCCGTTATTAACACGCCATTTGTACAGTAACCACGCAGAGTGCATGCACAACACATTTAATCAATATTTTTCGAAGTTCGAATTCGCGTATTTAACCTGCATTGAACCCCATCTTGCCCCCTTTATTCGCGAGTTGGCGACACTGAAAGTGAGTTAAATATACGAATTCGACCATCGAAAATGGTGATTAAATATGTTTTTACGCACACCATGTTTAACAATTGACATGCTCCGTAGTTCAGTACTCCTGCTGACATCCCCAAGATCCGCTATCAATTGAAGTATGTTTAAAATAAATTATTTGAAGCATTAAAAGTAATTGCAACCATTGGGTACATTTCGATAATATTTACTGCGACACACGACTATTTACACTTTCACAAGTTTTAATGATCAAAGTAAAGATCTCACTATGATGTTGGTAATGCCGCCTCTCGTGTCGTACGTACACTGATTATTTCAACTGAGAACATGGTCTGAATTTACGAGACAAATCTTTAAAAAAAATTTGAAAGATCAACTCCAATGAGATATCCAGCTATCTACACGATTGTAAGAAAACATTAAAAACTCAGCGATTCACACCGTGTTTATTGGAGCATACATTGGTAAATTATAAACCGTCTTCATAATGTGACAGACAAAAGTACTTTGACGTTCAAGTACGGTGGCTTAGCATCAATCTCAAGTGTGGCTTGCAACAGGCGAAGTAAACGTGTTTTTTCTTTTTGCGTATGTTATAATATTGCTTCGTCATCCGTTTATTGTGCACAGTGTAGACAGTTAAATAAATTTATTTATTTGAATACTAGCTATATAATTGGGAAATAAAACGTATGTTCTTGAAAATGTCTTCGTGACGAGGGTCGTGTCGGGAGCGAGTCTATCCGGTGAGGCCGCTCGCTGCCTCGTTCCATTGTCTCCTGGGAACACAAGTAAACAAATTACACATGTAATACTATTACCGCCGCCGCCACCAACACCATCATTGTTACAATTACCACCATTGTATACTACCATTACCACCATTGTATGCTATCATTACCACCATTGTATGCTATCATTACCACCACTGTATGCTATCATTACCACCATTGAACCTGCCATCATCTCCACAATATGTGCTACCAGCGCCATAATTACATTCAAAATCGTTATCATAATAGTCTTCTATCATTACCGCCACCGGATCTACAATAGTCTGCTACCATTATCACCATTACCCCCACCAACACCACCACCACCACAACCACCAACACTATCATCATAATCTGCTACCATTGCCACCGTCACCACTAGCACAATAGTCGCTATAATTATCAACATTACTACCAATGCCACTACCACAACTATTAGCCATCACTACCAAACACCACAACCACTAGCGTAACAGGCGTTATCACGACTACCATAATAGTCAACGCAAACGAACCAATTGTCACCGCCGCAAGACAATAACATTAGTGCTAAGGTAAAATCAGGCACGTTTCATCAAAGTTAATTAGCATATTTCACAAACGAGCTAGCATGTCGTAGTGGATACTAAATATATTTGATTTTTCGAGAAATTATTCACAAATGAGATGAGGAAAACATTGAGTTGCGGGGGAAACATTAACGCACGTGGCAGCACGCCAACAATGTAGGACACACAGAGACACACTCACATTTTACACACTTGGAGGCCGCGGGGTGTTCCCCGTGTTGTGGGCAGTTGAGCCCAAACCCGCAGTAGCTGGTCTCGTTCACCTCGTCGCAAGTGGCGCCCTCTGGCAGATCCGTAACGACTGAAACGTCGCATCATCAGTAAATTTACTGTATCAGCGTTTGAGTTTATTCTGTACTCTGTTACATTTATATTCAACATAAGTTAGATACGTGTCTGAATACTGGTTTTGTCCACGGCGCTTACGTAACCTTTGCGCTTCTTTCATCAGCGTCCGAATGTGCTGTTGTCCAGACGTTGATTGTCACATGGCAGCAATTCCGGACAACAGCTCCTTTGAACGCTGACGAACGAACCGCGAAGGTTCGGAAAGCTCCTTAGAGAAATAGCAGTATGATGACCGGGATCTAACTTATTTTCGATGTTACTGTACTTAAAATTAAAGACCCGCGCACTGCTGTTGTGAAGAACGAAATCAAGATGAGATAACTGAGGTGGATTGGTCACACATTAAGAAAACCCCTTTCCAGTATAACCAGACAAACCCCTTTCAATATCACCAGACTAACCCCTTCCAGTATAACCAGACAAACCCCTTCCAACATCACCAGACAAACCCCTTCCAGTATAACCAGACAAACCCCTTCCAGTATCACCAGACAAACCCCTGTCAGTATCACCAGTCAAACCCCTTCAAATATCACCAGACAAACCCATTCCAGTATCAATAGACAAACCCCTTCCAGTATCACCAGACAAACACTCAAATGGAACTGCCAGAGGGATGCGAAGAAGATAGCGACCTGGAAACCAGCGGCGACGGCACCTTGAAGCGGACATTGAGAGGATGGGCTACACCTGGAATAAACTCACGAATATTGCACTGATGGTCTAAATAAGTGTGTAAAGCACATCTTCCAGTGTAGAATGCATATACAAATTGTTATTCTCTGGGTTGAATAGAAGAGGATTTGATAGTAGAACAACGGACGACATTTCAACAACAAATCTAGGACAATGCCATCCATATGCTGCGTTAGACCCGTGAAGGGAGACAGCTACTGCCTTACTGCCGCACGCACTGCCTGCTCGGCCACTCCCACGCGCCCGACCGGGAAGCAGCTCCGGCAGCGGGAGCTAGAATCACAGGTTACACATTTACTCCCTTATGTGGGATCCTTGATTTCCCCTGGCATAGACGCCAGATACAAGGGACCAACGGCTTTTACTGTCTCTTCCGAAAGACACCGGCATAAGGAGTAAACGAAATTGCACAAGCTTCGAAACGGCGATAGGTGGAATCGAACCACCGTCCTGTCGCTCGACCGTCTGGTGGTCTAACCACAGAACCACCGTCCTGTCGCTCGACAGTCCGATGGTCTAACAACAGGACCACCGTCCTCTCGCTCGACAGTCCGATGGTCTACCAACAGGACCACCGTCCTCTCGCTCGACAGTCCGATGGTCTAAC
Source organism: Lamellibrachia columna (assembly GCA_963662155.1). NCBI lineage: Eukaryota > Metazoa > Annelida > Polychaeta > Sabellida > Siboglinidae > Lamellibrachia > Lamellibrachia columna. Next base: position 19,977,595 of record OY759268.1, read on the forward strand.
AACAGGACAACCGTCCTCTCGCTCGACAGTCCGATGGTCTAACAACAGGACCACCGTCCTCTCGCTCGACAGTCCGATGGTCTAACAACAGGACCACCGCTCCCCACTTAGAACAACGCGTTGTCAATTTGTTCCTTTTACTTACTAACTCTTACTGATTCCCTCCCTGTGTCGTCAGACACACCAGACAGAGAGCAATCGACGCCATCCATCTCTATCTTCAGTCATTCCTTCAAGGTCTTTTACTTACTAACTCTTACTGACTCCCTCCCTGTGTCGTCAGACACACCAGACAGAGAGCAATCGACGCCATCCATCTCTATCTTCAGTCATTCCTTCAAGGTCTTTTACTTACTAACTCTTACTGACTCCCTCCCTGTGTCGTCAGACACACCAGACAGAGAGCAATCGACGCCATCCATCTCTATCTTCAGCCATTCCTTCAAGGTCTTTTACTTACTAACTCTTACTGACTCCCTCCCTGTGTCGTCAGACACACCAGACAGAGAGCAATCGACGCCATCCATCTCTATCTTCAGCCATTCCTTCAAGGTATTTTACTTACTAACTCTTACTGACTCCCTCCCTGTGCCGTCAGACACACCAGACAGAGAGCAATCGACGCCATCCATCTCTATCTTCAGCCATTCCTTCAAGGTATTTTACTTACTAACTCTTAGTGACTCCCTCCCTGTGTCGTCAGACACACCAGACAGAGAGCAATCGACGCCATCCATCTCTATCTTCAGCCATTCCTTCAAAGTAAAGTATGTCTTTATTTTGTCTGGGTTTGGGCTTCTCTTGTGATGTGATTTGTTCTTTTTTGTGACCGATTAATTCGGAATGCCTTTAATCTTCCCGACGCCCGGAAATACTATACAGAAAACTAGCGTTGTTATCGGTTAGTAGACAATGCCATAAAAGCTGCCGCTGCTGCTGCTCCTACTACTGCTGCTGCCGTTGCTGCTGCTGCTGCTACAACTGTCACTATTCTGTAACTACAACACCGTCTACATAAACAACGCCAGCATTTGCTGTTACTGCTACCGCCGCCATTTTCACATCGGATGACGTGACGTGATTCGTGAATGTGATGTCGGAATTTGTGCCGGAAATGACGTCTCTAATCACGAGCATTTCGGATGTTACGAGACGTCATAGTACGTCAGCTTGGCGTTCTGCGACAGGTAAGGACGGACGCGTTATTTGCATTCTCCAATATGGTGATCGTTAGAGAAAACATTAACATAACTTTGTCAGTTTCTGATTGACAATATATCCTTACATTTAGCTTTACATATATGTCATGATGTTGTAAGAACACTCGATTCGTACTTTTCGAAGCTGACAATAGTATTGATGCTAACAGACTCACCTCCGTCCTTTGCACATTTCGTTTGCTGTGAAGTCCAGGAGTAACCTTTCGGACACTGACACAATCCGCGTATACAGAGAGTGCCACCTTCACATTGGTCATTGCACCTGTAGTCGCCGTCACTCATTGGCGCTGAAATCAAACAATTTCAAGACAGACTATATATGTTTATCGTTCACAACGCACGCCCGTCCTGATGGAGGATTCGGGGGCTCGAACGAACCCCTCTTTTTGAAAGAATTTGTTTTAACTCTAAACATTTTCAGAAATCCTCCCAGATATCCCCGGTTGATTGTGTACGTCCAAACCTCGTTTTAAAATCTCTGAGGACGGACGTGCAACGTACATCAACCGTTAACGTAAGACCAATAACATATCTCATACGTAGCCGTAATGTAGCTTCAGCTATAATTTAGAACTCGTGAACTACACACCACAACGAGAGGACGACAACATGGCCTACAGAAACACAAGTAAAAGACAATATCATTGGCCTACTGGAGGATCTACAGCGCACAGCGACAGTCGTTCAAGGAACAGGAGTCCCTGTCTGAGCGTTCGACGAAGAAGAAGAACCCGTGAATTTACCAGTTAAGCGCTACTGTGAGAGGGTGGCTGGAAGTGGGGGATTAGTCTTTGGTGGGAGGTTCGGTAGGAGGTTGGCCTAAAAATAGGTGGGACATGGGATTAGTGGGATGTGGACTCCCAAAATTGGTGGGAGGTTGGCCCCAAAAATAGATGGGACTAATGTCGAGACTATTTCCACACCCCCTCTAGTGTATTTCTTGGCCTTCAACCATGTCATGCCTGAGTATTCACTAATGGAGGCCATTCTGTCCGTGTTTACCTATCCGTATCTCGGTGCGAAACTTATGGAGAACATGTGACCGGCTGACTCAGTGCCTATACGTTACGGAACTAGCGATACGTTGAGCGAAACACTTATAGTTGAAACTGTCTACTATCTTAATTTTCTCTTGAGATAAAATTCTTAAAAATGGAGCCGGACTAAAAGATGCTCCGTTTGTGTCATACACAACCAGTGTCTGCGGCTAAAGACAGTGCGGCGTTTCAAGAATGACTTGTACCGCGAAAAACATCGACAGAAGAAATGCCCGGCTTTGTGTTGCTCCTGGTGTAGACAGCAAAGTGTGAACATATCACGCGTGGTGAATATGTCAATAAGCTGACAAATATATCAATATTGTAATTACCTGCGAGAACACATGGCATGAATGTCGTCATCGTCAGCATCCCCACAAACAGCATGGTGACTGGGGTAGATAAAATGATGCGCACCTAAAACATGAAGGTATGACTAACGTCACATGCTTGTCTCAGCACACAACAATACTCCGTAGTACGTTTTGAAGTTCTCGTTTGAACTGTTGTTTTTATCCAGAATACAACGGAAAAGTCGCACATCTGCTGTAAATGTGAATGCGTTTCACAATCCATATTAGGGACTGTTTGAAATTGAGCTCAGAGTTAATACACCAGACAGGTATAGAATGTGCAACTAATTAATGTAGACACTTTCAAACAGAAACGAAGTATTTATATTTATATAAACAAATTAATCATTACGATGAAAGTCTTTGCATATACGGTTGTTGTCGGTGGTGGTAGATTTTGCTTTCCATAAGACTTCCTCCGAAGTTACACGGCTCTGTCAGTCTGAGCAGCTATTCACCTTTATTGAGAGCTGCACAGCAAATGTGTCATTGGCCAACTCTGAGCAGTGTCCACGCAGTGTCAATTTTGTTTACCATCAAACAGGTCCGATTCGACTTCACTGTGGAGCATGATTAGACACATTAGTTTTGACAACGTGGCGAACAGACATTGGCCTGCAGGCAAAGTCCACTTTGCCACGACAATTCAGACAGCACCGAAACCCTGGTCCATCTGCGGCAGGTCTGCGTTGGTGGCCATAGCAAAGGCAGAAAAATTACACTTGACAGATATATATATACTTATATCTTGTATAAGCAAAATCTTGTTGACATTGTGACTGTTAGCCATGTTGGCTTTTATGGTATAATGTTCAGCATTGTTCATACATCAATAACCATTTGATATCTGTATAAGGAGCAATGACTTCATACACAACACTTGACTTCAAATGACAGTCTTTCATCAAACTATCCTTGAAATGCAACTGGTACGATCGTTTTTCTTTGCTGGGTTTCCTCGATCAGGAGATCAATTACACCACTAATCATCGACATTTGAACACACCTGCTCCTAGTACCCGGGAGATGACGTCATCGGACGATTTTTAGGGTCTTCTTCTTTTTGTGTCCTCCACGTAATGTCTTGACATTTTCTGACGCATGCCTTTGTCCACTCCGTGACTGTGGCCAGGTTCTCCGCTGTGAACAGATCGTCCAGTGGTCGGCGGCAGAGGATGTGGCACATTGTCTGGAGTTCCCGGCGATCGCATTTGCGTCTCGACGATGTAGTGCGACGTTCTCAAGGTTGTCAGTGCTCGACCGACCCCGCGCAGACGGCTAAGAGGGATCACATACACATTGCTGGTTATAATCCTATTTTAATGAATCTTTATGTATCTTACAGTCGCCTATTCCATATGTCCAGTATGTTGCTGCTGGGCGGTGAGTTCAGCGGTTTTGTGGAGTTCAAGAAGCTCTTCCGCGGCATAAGTCTGCTCCCAGGCACTCGGCTGTGCAATGGCTGTGTTGTGTCACGCCGTGATCTTTTCATGCGACTGACAAGCGTCTGTCTTGCGGATAAGCAACACAATTCACGATTCACAAATGTGACGGACAGTTGATATGTATGCATATTTTCTCCGTTTATATATATATATATATATATATATATATATATATATATATATATATATATATATATATATATATATATATATATATATATATATATATATATATATATTATTGACCCATCCTTGGTTGTATCTCGCTTTTTAGTGCAATGTTGCTAAGCTTATGCTTTGGGCCACTTTTTTTTTTGGTATCACCAGGCCGCTGAATTTCAGTATATAAAAACTTTGTACGGACCTTATTAAAAGCTACTCTTGCCTACTGCCACACTTTGTCATGACATTACACGACTTAGTTACATATAGTATTAAACCGAAACCAATTCCCTAACCAATTTGTTGTAGGTGGGTAATCCCCGTGACGCATACACGGCTAACACTGTTATTTCTCGGTTCATTGCACACCAACCAGGAGGTTCCTGTTCACCAACACGTTTATCGACAATGCAGGTGTTGACCTACTGAACCTGTGTACACGACTTAACCTCAGCAGTTTGTAAACCTTGTGAAACTTGTTAGTCTGTGCAGTACAACTTAACACATTGTTTTACCGTGTCGGTTTCAGGCAGTGGGGTAAAGACAGTAGGGGTAAACCAGTGGCGGATGGGGGGTATGGACAGTGGGAGAAAAGACAGTGAGTACTAAAGACAGTAGGGATAAATACAACGTGGGGGTAAAGATAGTGGGGGTAAACACAGTGGGAGTAAAGACAGTGATGGTAAAGACAGTGCGAATAAAGATAAAGACGATGAGGGTAAAGACAGTGGGGGCTAAAGAGGGTGGAGTAAAACAGTGGGGGTAAAGACAGTGGGGGGATAAAGACAGTGGGGATACAGAGAAATACGGTTAGGGTAAAGACGATGGGGCTAAAGAGAGTGGGCTAAAAACAATGGGGGTAAAGACAGTGGGGGGATAAAGACAGTGGGGATAAAGAGAAAGATGGTAAGGGTAAATACAGTGGGGACTACCACCACAAATACGTCATTGATCTCAGGACGACGACTTGTTGCCATTAACGCTCTACTTGTTTACCACGAGATTAGTCATATTTCGCAGTGGAAAGGATTCATGTATCAACTGGATGCTAAGTTGGCAGTCGTATTTGTAATATAATTTTTTTATGCAACCCTTTGAGGATGTGATTTCTATATTGTATATGTGCAAATGACAACTTAACCAATGACTGTCCAACACTGACGTGGATACTACCTCTTTATATAGACGTGACTTGTGATGTATGTTGGCTCATGGGTTCATGGGTTCGCAAATAAAGCGAACATAAAGATGGGTCTGTCATGGGTGAAAACTTCCAACAAAGTCCATCCGATTATCAAGGGTGACGTCAGACGAAATACAAAACACGAAACACAAAGGACGGAAACAAAGGACGGAACACAAAGGACTGAACACAAAATGCTGAACACAAAGGACAGAAACAATGGACGGAACACAAAGGACAGAACACAAAGATAGGAACACAAAGAACGGAACCCAAAGGACAGAACATAAAGGCATCAGCGAAACATCAACGTGACCAACGACACCGTATTGTATGATACATATGTCACCTGTGAAGAAACTATGTATACTGAAGTTTTCACAGACTATTAACAAAACAGCCTAACTATCCGATACAGACACTTGCCCTGGGTAACTAAGTGAACACGGTGCCAGAAGTTGTACTCCTTTTAGAGGCCACCGCCACCGCTACCGCCACCGCCACAGCCACCGCCACCGCCACCGACACCACCACCGCCACCGCCATCGCCACCGCCACCGACACCGACACCGCCACCGACACCGCCACCGCCACCACCACCGACACCGCCATCGCCACCGCCACCACCTTCGTATGGGTAATCAACTGACTCTCAACCCACATACCAACTCTGTTTCAATGGTATTAGTAGATTCCTTTCTTAATTTCCACAGGAGTGACACAGTAGCCCCATATTTCATACAACGATAGAGGCAGTACTTACCATGACTCAGTCCGCAATGGTCACGCAACACTCAGCAACTTCGTTCAACGCCGTCAAAATCAACACTCCTACGTCGACTGATCGTCAGCCAGAAAGCTATGGTAGTTACCGTCACGAGCACGGCGATTGTATGTATATATATAGCCTGACCGCCGCATTCATAACCACGATGATTATAACATGGTCAGGTATGACCTATTTATTATTGGCCATTGGTACACATCTATGCCGCCGTGACATTTATAACACGACGGTCAAAGTCCAGTGCTTTCACTTTGCTGTTATTATGAAAGGGTTGACCCTGTGCGTTCCGTTGCGTCGTGGGGTACAGTAAATGTCAGGGGCAGATCTAGGCTGGTTGGCAGGGGGGTCTCAATCAGTGGTTGTCATATTTCGACCGAGTCCGTGGCAAATATTACAGCAAAGGACAACGTGTATAGGCCTACATCGGAACTAGTGCTAATACTTCAGTCTTTACATTGACACTTGTTCCTATGTAGGCCTATATGCGTTGTCCTTTGCTGTAATATTTGCCACGGACTCCATGGGCTCGGGGAGTTTTCATAACCCTAAGACCCCTTTGGATCCGCTGGTGAATGTAAAAGTGAGTTCTTATATAGCGCGGTATCCAGTCGTAGGACTGTTCAAAACACTTCACACTTGTTCATTCCAACACCTATTCGACTTCTCTGGGAAGCATTCAGCCACACTGCAATTACTGTGTGAAGACTATTCGTTCAGATATCCACCTCTGTGTGTAGCCCGGTACTCATTTATACAGCTGAGTGGACTGTACCAACGTGGGGTGAACGAATTTGCCACAGCTAGTTAACCAAGTTGTACTGGATATTGATAATTGCTACATACATTATCTGATCTGCGAAAAACATTGATGTTAATGTGGGTGAATTTCTATCTCTCGTGAACAAATTTACTTTACGAAAACGGCTCGACAACGCGGTGGGGCGTCTGTTTGCTATCGTTTACAATACAATGGGCCATTGGCACATAGGTTCATTTGTTCACCGAATCGTCGAGAAACCGTAACAACAACAGTGGCGCCACACTGTGGGCCATAAACCTGGTAGATGAGATCGCAAGACGGGGTGTACATGTTACTATAAAAGACAAGAACCAAAAAGAAATAGTATTTGTTTATTCACACTTGTGACATGTTCACACATATAAACACTTGCATGTTCACACGTGATTCAATCACATGCACTCATGATTACGTGATAAATTATGAGTAGGGGAAGGCAGTGTTAGTTGAGCCAATGTGTTAGTTGAGCCACCCATGTTTCCCAGGAAACTACAGCAGCGACAGTTACGTGTTACCACCCAGTGATTGAACATGTTATTAGAACACGATTGACGTACAATAAGTGCCATTTGTTACAACGGTCAGAAAATGTGAGTTAAAAGTACGTTTTTTGATGTTTTTCGAAACTGTTGATGATTGTGATTAATGTCTGTGGGGTGTAAACTATCAATGCATGTGACCAGACTTTATTTTCTGTGCACTTTCAAATGGTTCACTATGCACAGGGAAGTATATTGTTTATATCATTTCGCGCATTAATGAGCAGTTAATTAAAAAAGCTTAATTGTCGAATCGGGGCTAGTTGAGCCACACAAAGCCAAATGGGTCAGTTGAGCAGCGGTTAAAGAACGAAGACGAGTCTTTTTTACCCCAAAATACATCAAGGAATTAATTTTTCCGAACAGATGGGAACATCGAATAGCTACAAGGAAACATATTAGCAGTTAGTTACACTGGTTGCCATTGGCCTATTATCCTATGTTAATTAAGTGTGTCGCCTTATTAATTAAGCATGTAGACTTGTCTGAGACGTATTGTGCCAATTGGGTAGATGTGTTGGCTGAGTTTTTATGAAAGGCCTACGTAAATTATGTAGATAAAGTATTTACCCAACTTACACTACACTGTAGCTCAACTTACCCCACACCAAGTGCAACCCTATTTGAATCAGCTACATATAATTATCTGTGCATACTAGATATATTATCTTGATATAAAATGATCTACTAATAACCATAGTTTATGTGAGTGAAAAAAATTTAAATTATGAATATAATTGTGCCCTAGATATCAATAAGAAGTGGCAGTAGTGAAATGATGACTGATGTAACTGATGCTGAGCTTGGTTCGGAAGGCGTTGGTCTACGTTATTACACTGGTGATGTTTGGCTGTGCACCGAAATAAAAACGTTTGCCATTGAGAAATGTGACAGTACTAACTGCCGAGATGACTAGACGACTGAGTTTAAAGGTATTGTCGCCCGCGGGCAATCATCCTTTTATTTGTGGCGTTTTAGTGGTGACTTATATTGTCCGTTTGGTCATCCGATGCTTTATGACTTCGTATCAGGTGTGTTTTAGAGGTGACTTATATTGTCCGTTTGGTCATCCGATGTTTCATGACTTCGTATCAGGTGTTTTTTAGAGGTGATTTATATTGTCCGTTTGGCCATCCGATGCTTTATGACTTCGTATCAGGTGTGTTTTAGAGGTGACTTATATTGTCCGTTTGGTCATCCGATGCTTTATGACTTCGTATCAGATGTGTTTTAGAGGTGACTTATATTGTCCGTTTGGTCATCAGATGCTTTATAACTTCGTATCAGGTGTGTTTTAGTGGTGACTTATATTGTCCGTTTGGTCATCCGATGCTTTATGACTTCGTAGCAGGTGTATTTCGTGTCGAGACGAAGGCAGATACAAGTTAACAAAACCTTGAAAGATTTGGTCGATGTTCTCCAGTGATAAAGTTCATCTGCCCATTGGATTGAACCTCCTGGAACCACACATGAAATATTCAATATTTCCGCACCTGTGTTCGTCATGCTATATTTTCCATAATCACATAATCTTCACTGCTTAATAATTCTGCATCATATCCCACCCTCTAGCACAAAGTTCAACGGCAACAACAGACCGTCATGTGGCAATGACACAAATGACGTAATAACTAGGCACACGCTTATCATTGATTACTGCCATTAAAACGGTGTAAGAACTTCCGCTATGATCACGTGCACCACCACTAGTTCCACCATCAACTGTAATTCCAATGCGACCGCAGCAGATATCACCAATAGAAAAAAAAAACGTACGACACCTATCGGCTAAGAATAAAACTACGGTTGTGGGACGTATTTGTTACGTCATTGCCATATGTTTGTGACGTCACTGCCACATGTTTGTGACGTCACTGATTTAAAAATTGGACATACAAATATTTTGTATTTTTAATTATAATTTCCGAAAGCGGTTGTTTTACTTAGGTAAATGCGTATGTAGTCAGTTTTATTATCTACTGTCGTACAATGTACAGTATTTATAACACGCACGACACATCTTGTCTAAGAATGAAACCACGGTTGGGGGACGTCAAAAAAATAGTACTACAAGAACCATTACGTACAAGACAAACACGACAAAACCAACACGTACAAGACGAACACGACAAGAACCAACGCGTACAAGACCTTTACAACTAAAAAAATTACCTTGACAACTACAGAATGACGACGGGAAGTAGGACAGCGGTGACAGCAAGACTCAACTCAACATTGACGATGATGCTACCGCTACCTGCAAGATGAGAGAACACCAGGCAGGGTCATTACTCGCCACACACACACACACACACACACACACACACACACACACACGCACGCACGCACGCACGCACGCACGCACGCACGCACACACGCACACGCACACGCACACGCACACGCACACGCACACGCACACGCACACGCACACGCACACGCACACGCACACGCACACGCACCCACACACGCACACACACAGACACACACACACACACACACACACACACACACACACACACACACGTGTTTCGTAACGAATAATCTATCCCTCAACCAACAAGGAAAGCAAATTCCAAGACATGTAGGGTACATGTCTTAAAACTCCATCCTCATCTGATTTAGCCTATCGCAAATCTGGTTCGTTTGTAGCGTGTGACTAGTTTATGTAACATCCGCAGTCAATTTATTTGTATTCAAATCATCGATAGAATTGAATTGACAAGGCCCAAAATAGTCGATATCCAAAACGGTAAACACTGTTGCATTTTCTCGCCGATCACATGACAACGTTACAAACATTTCACCAAGTGTGAAATTCGTCAGTTTTTAGCTTTTACATTTTCACTTCACTTAATGTTTGATCAAATTTAATAATTGGTTTGAAAAATACGTACAAAAGTTGCACACACGGGCTAGCATGTTGCAATTGACACTAGGTAGGTTTGTTTTTTCGCAAAATTATTTGAAAAGAAACTAGCAAAATATCGAATTGAGGCGGCACCTTTAAATCAACATACCCTAGGTATTTTGGAATATCGCTATTGGCTAGAAAGGAAGACATGTGTATACACTACAACCAAACGTAGAGTAAGACATATCTTTTCAATTTAAGAGAATTGCATCCATGCTATCCTCAACACTGTTTGGAGCCGATTCATAGAAGGAGGCGCGAAATCCGTATGCTTACCATTGCCATTTGGAGCGGTACCAGTCGATGGACTGTTTTATTTCGAGGAAACAGTAACTGGCGAAAAAGCATTTAGCGTGGACGTCAGGACTGTAGTGGACGTCAGGACTGTAGTTAGCGCGGAAAGGTTTGGTGAATTGTATATGTGCACATGTTCGTATACACAAGAATGGGCACACAGGCATGAACAAGTATAGTATTAGAAACACCCACCGACGTCGTCTTTGGTGCATTTCGTATTGTCCGGGGACGGGGCGGAACCTTTGGGGCACAAACACTGTCCCTGTCGACAGAGGGCGCCACCGGCGCAATCACGATTTTCTACGCAGCCGCTAGCTCCGATGTTCACTTTAACAGAGACAACGAAAGACGCACAAATCACTTTCTAACTGCCACATGTGGATGTATCTATATTTTATATCACGTTTACATAATTGTATCTTTTGCAGATGTCTAGCCCTTTGTCATGTAACCCTCATATGCGTACCTGAGATATATTGCGTACCTGAATATTCTACCTCAGCTCCTTATTTTTTTGCAATAATTGTTCTAATATTATTCTCAACTGTATATCCTTCCATTAATTTATTTTCTGGTATATTTGATTTAATTTACTGTGAAAAAGACTAATTTATGTATAACAATTGTTTTGCATTTCAGGCTCAAAGTCAAAACTTACGTTATTGGGATTTGGGGTATGTAATAAATATGTACTGGCTTACATTTTCAGAATAAACCTCAATATATAGTTACAGTTGAACATAATAGGTCATATCTAGAGTATTGACAATGCATAAAATGTTAAATTAACATTTATCATAGTTCATTTTCTGTGGTTTGTAGATGGCTACACAGCCCAGGGTCCAGAATTACACCAGGTTGTCATTAATACGTTTTTTTTTCTTGTTCTTATTTAGTGATGGATCGCGATCCATTAGTGCCGCAAGTGCAAGCTGGGTAAAAATGATGGTTTTCACTAAATGTGTAAATTCTAATTATATGTTATTTTTCCCATTAAAAACAATTGGAGTACAAACGTACCTTTATTTCGTCATCTCCTTGCGGCAAAGCACCATTATCGTATGATACATCATGAACACTTACATCTCTGACACGAAGATGGCGCGTTTCCAACCTGCGGACAGTTAAGGCCAAACCTGCAGTAGCTGGATTCATTCACCTCGTTGCAAGTGTCGCCCTCTTTCTGATTGGTGGTTGCTGTAATGTCGCACCATCCATAAGGTTTAAAGTTCTATTAACAAAACCCGCCCAATTATTCGAATGTTCCAGTTTTTATGCTGCGTTACATCAAATAAACATATCGTCATCAAACAAAGATTGATGTGATTATATTAAATACCATGCGGGAGAACACTTATGGACGTCAGTGAAGTTCAGCGGCGAACGCACCTGTCCGCTTCAGTGTTTCGCTCCCGTCCTTTGTCGTCGGTCACTTTACGTTGTTAACACAGAAGAGCCGTAACGTCGTCCGCTCCGCACACATCGATCCCAGACCGATCTGAGCGGAAGCGGACGTCGTTGAGGCTCGTCTGTGTCAAAACACAATGGACGAGTGCGGATAACGGGAGCGGACAGGTGTGTTCACCGGCTCAAACTGACTTCTTTAGTTAAGATGTATATTTTTCAAGGCAAATGTCTCGTTAAGTTAATGGTGTAATGCCGCTGCCTTTTTCACAGGTGACAAAACGGCATTGCGAGCACATGAATCTCCCTCTGATGCAGCCAATCTCACCTCCGTCCTTGGCACATTTCGTATTGCTACCCACGTGTAGCCAGGTCGACATTGACAGCGTTTATCAAAGCAGAAGGCGGCACCTTTGCAGGGTTTTTGCTTCGAGCAACTGGAGACAAGCGTCTTGTCTGAATGAGAAGTGGTGACATTGCAAAGTGAATATATTACACACATAGTATCATGCCAACCAGCAAAATATCCATCGCCGAAAGGGCTAACTTGATAATTCGCAATAGGTAATTCCTAGTTATTTCTGGTAATCGTTCGCAACGCTATGCATGTTTTCTGTAATAATAGTAGTATGAGTTAGGTAAAGCGTCCAATGATCAGGTCAATATTATGTTCCAGATGACGCTACATACACAAACACGGCAAGGGACGATTTACTTAACTTGGATCAATCGCAGAAAACACGCTTCTACACAGGTATTTACTCATTTTAACTACTTGCATATACAGTGCATTAATTTCGCTGTGTATTACTTTCATAATAATTGCAGATTTGTGCGCGTTAACAGCTTAACTGTGTATGATTTTATGATGATAATATTATAGAGTATACACCATTGAACAGCGCTCCAGAACAATTATTTCGGGGGGGCTCTATGTATTGTATTATTGTCACTATTATTACTGTTTATATTATCATTATTATTAATCTCACCTCCGTCCTCAGCCGATCCCGCCAGGCGTGTAGCCCTGACGTATCCTGTGGCGTACTGACAATGTTCATCTACGCAAAGGGCGCCACCTATGCAGTCTACATGTTCCCAGCAACTGCGGCCGACAATCACCTCTGTAGCTGAAAGGAAGAAACTGCTACGTGAAAGGTATATCTACGATAACACAGTATCAAAATACATGGATCCGGATCAATGTCTTTATATGCAAATCTATACGTGCAAATCTAAATCCTGTTTCGAAAATTAGGCCAACATGAATAAAAAATGGTTTTGACGATTAAATGATATGTAATTTATTGACGGTGCTTAGACACAAGATGGGCTGAATAAATAAATAAATTTTAAAGCAGTGCAAATTGGGGGTACAGACATTCCCCATCGGATATCCCCCCGGTCATCCCCCAGACATTTCCCCCCACTAAAATGACAAGGCGGACCTTCCCCCCACATATTAGGAGAGAAATAAAATAATTGTTTTTCTCCCCTCTTTATATTAGGAGATGATGCTACCGCATATATATATATATATATATATATATATATATATATATATATATATATATATATATATATATATATATATATATATATATATATATATATATATATATATATATATATATATATATATATATTCGGCCCATCTTAGACACTTAGTGCTTAGACACAAGATGGGCTGAATATATATTCTATATTTTATGGTGGTTTGGATACAACCATTTGTCGATATTATTGCCGTTATGTGCCGATACCTAGTTGGGACACGGACAGAAGCCATACTTTCTACAATGGTGTCCACCGGATATGTCATATTTAATCTTCCAACTATAGTGTACCAGTCCGTAGCCCAGCTCAAAGCGCTTTACACTTCACCACGGCACACCTGTTCATACCAAAGCCAACTCGACTTATCTGTGAAGCATACGGCCACGCTGCAATTATCACACTAAGACTATTCGTTTATATATATCCACTAC
>OY759268.1:19999219-20021719 GCA_963662155.1 Lamellibrachia columna
TTATATATGAGGCCAACTGATGTTGCAATAATTGCAACAACAACAACATTAAACCCACCTCCACGTTTCACACACTTGCTGCCATGTGACGTCATGCTGTATCCTGGCGGACACTTACAACGTCCTTGCCGACAGACGGCGCCATCGCTGCAGTGGTGGTGCTTTGTGCAGCCATTTATTTCAACTTTCACTGGCTCTGAAACAAAGAACAACAGGTGGTCTAATTACCATTTACCACGGTGGTTCCCAACCTTTCTCTCTCCGCGTACCCCGTGTGTCATAAAAAAGCGGTATGGTACCCCATCGCGGTGACATAGAATCACATGCGAAACACAATTCAACACTGTCGAAACAGGCCTCGATTAGAGGCCCAGCTTTGGGTACGGAGACGCGGAGGTCTTCCTTCGTGCACAGTTGGGCACGACATTAATGTACTTTACAGGCAGAACATTGACGAGAATCCTTGTTCGCAGACATGTGCAAATGGAAACAACAACAATATCCTCATGGGCATTTCAGCCACATATGGATACGATTCGCTCATCTCAGACCAACAATTTGGCAGGGTGCGAGCTTCAAATGCATCACGTGCGGTGGAGTCGTTCGCGGACTTCAACAGGTCTTCCTGCTCGCCGTCTAATAGAAATCGCACCTTCACACAGCTTGGAATCCGTGTTTCCATGTCCCGTTTCTTCATGCTGAAGCACCGAGCTTAGGTGATCAAACATTTTGAAGTGTCCTTCTTTGATTTTGCTTGCCGGTACGTTGTCCACGAACTCAATCACTGTGGTGAACCGGTGGTGACTTGTTCAGCGAGTTCAGGTGGACACGATGTTGGTCAAGCATGCCAGCTTCAAGAGCCATCTTTGTCCGAGAGTTTTTTAATGAATTTTTGAGACTGTTTCATTCCGATGCGGTCAAAGCATTTGGTGGTGTCATCTTTCTGCGACATCATGTTCCACGCGAGAGCCAACGGACCTCTGTGTGGAAGAGCAGGTCTAGCCTATTGGTCCGCACAAGAGGCAGAAGAACCTGGTATTTAGGGTGTTGACTAACCGAGAATAGCAATTTATGTACTTGGACGTTTTCTACTAGTATTGAATGTTTGCTTGACTAGGATATGTTTTGTGCGAATTTGATATTAATCCAGAAACACAATTTCACCTTCATGGATAACACAAAGTAAGAGCATTTTTGCACCATGGCACGTAGCCTTAGTTTCAGCCAACCCTTCGCGTACCCTGGAAAACTTCTGGCGTACCTCCTGGTGTACGCGTACCCCAGATTGAGAACCTTTGATTTACTAGATGAACAAGGTTGAATACGATATCCACTCAGAGCGGTAAGTTCAATGAAACCATTTACTTACGGAATCCAAAATGTATTCATTTATATATATAGCTCGCCCTTATCAGACACATTTCAATGTCATTGTTAAAATATTCACACTGCTAGTATTAACATAATCAATAGATACGTTATTCATTTCATGTATTGTCTTATGTAAGAATGAGTACTTTCTTATATCCAACCTACACGGGTCCTTTAGATCTTTCGGTGAGAGTATCTTCTTGCCAAACAAAGTACACAAACTACCATAGCAGACGCCAAAAAAGCGTAAACATTAAACTACGAAAACTTTTACCAAAGTTATTTCGTTGATTCAATTGATGAATACGTAATTCTTTCTCAACCGCACAGCATTTTCATACTTGCTATTACATCATATAAGCATTTGACAATAAACCTAAAATGTTTGACAATCTGAAGCATACTTACTCTTGAACATTTTGGCGTAGTCCTCGTCCGTCACACACTTGGAGAAAGTAGTGTGTTCTTGTTTGAGACAGACTAGTCCAAGCCGGCAGTAGGTCACTTCATTTATTTCGTTACACGTGGCTCCCTTTCGTAGACCCGTGCGCGCTGCATGGCATAAATTCAAAATGTATGCGTGAAAGTGTTCGTCAAGTTGGTCATTTTGAATGTTTATACAATGTTACCGAGACGAGGGACAGTCTGTTCACCGAGCCATCTGGCGAGCAGAAGAAGAACTAAATCAAAACGTTGTCGAAACGTCGAAAGTAAGTCAACGCCGTAGTCGTGTTAAGAAGAACATTGTATAATGATTACACACCCTTAAATGAACACGGATCTATATTAAAGAAAACGTTGGTTAAATTATTTTATACCGTTTTTTTTAAGAATTTAAATAAACTACGGCTACGCCAAATTCAAATACACTTGTTTTATTGTGGTAGCCTTATAAGGCACGTGCGCGCTGTGTAACATACATGCAAATGCATACGTACCCTTTAGTGAACAAGGATTAAAATTAAATAAAATTTTCATTAATGTGTAACTCACCTGACTGAGATATTTGTCAGTTTTGTCTTTGAACATATTCACGAGGTTTGCATTATGCAATATATAGATAATTTGGTCCATTCAGTTTATATTATGTTCTCATTAATATTCTTTAACTTTCGGTAATACGAAATGTCACCTCGCAAAAATACATCCATGAATACCTCCACTTATCTGACCCCATTAAGCTTTGCTGCAATTTTGGTTTCGTAAAAACAGCTTGCAACTTTCAACAAAATATCCGCTTGTCAATGCTTCGTTTGTTAGTAAGCTCTCGGATTTCTGTTACTGTTGCTTGTGCCATTAGAAGACCTACCCCCGTCTCTTGCACATTTTGTGTTGTGTGATGTCACGCTATAGCCTGGTGGACACTGACATCTTGATTGTAGACAGAGGGCGCCACCAGAGCATTCGTAGTGTTTCACGCAGATTTGTTCACCGATTTTTCCTGGCAAATGCAGAACATTTCAATAAGTGAAACATTCCAAATTTTACTGCAAATGTGTTAGTAATAAGACAAGTATAATAATAATTATGATAACATTAATTATCACGATAATAATAAGTACTGCAATTGAAGATTGAAATAACGAAAGTCCATTTTTGTTCGTGATGTAAGTTAATGTAATAGAATGGATCCTCCGCCATGTCGCCAACTGCAACAACACAGAAGTCCAATTATGCTGTAGCTCCCTCTACCGGACACATTCAAACCAGCATAACTTGAACCTGAGCCATCGTTACCCGAAGAGTCAAACTGACCCGTCCCCGTCCAACCAACCACATGGTGCAGATTAACATGGACTTCTGTTGTTTTGATTCTTCAACAGGGTGTTGATGACTATGATGATGATGATGACGATTACGATGGTGACGACGATGACGATGGTGACGACGATAATGATATAATGATGAAGATGATGACGATGATGATGATGATGAAGATGATGATACACATATATGGTACACATGATATATATAATTATATATATATATATATATATATATATAGGGTGAGGGCTGCACTTCTTGCATTAAAATATGCCCTTTATCAACTTTTACTTATATATTCGCCTTTCCCTTATTCCTACATCAAACGAGCTGCGGCCACACTTGGACTAGCGACTCACTACGCATTCGACACTACAGAAAAAAATAAAAAAATAAATAAATATATATATATATATATATATATATATATATATATATATATATATATATATATATATATATATGGTATGCATAATACACATGATACCCATGACGCACATGTTACCCATGATACACATGACGCACATGATACACGTGATACCCACGATACACACGATACACATGACGCACATGATACACACGATACACATGACACGCAAGACACCAATGATACACATGACACCCATGATGCACACACGATGCACACGATACACACGATGCACATGACACACTTCTTTCAATGAGAGTTCTAAGACGTATTGAAGACATATGAAAGGAGACGGGTGTGTCAGACATAACTGTGTCGTTTAAGTTCCCTGTTCACCAAGTCTAACAAGACATGCGAAAGGAGACGGGTGTGTCAGACTTAACTGTGTCGTTTAAGTTCCCTGTTCACCAAGTCTAACAAGACATGCGAAAGGAGACGGGTGTGTCAGACTTAACTGTGTCGTTTAAGTTCCCTGTTCACCAAGTCTAACAAGACATGCGAAAGGAGACGGGTGTGTCAGACTTAACTGTGTCGTTTAAGTTCCCTGTTCACCAAGTCTAACAAGACATGCGAAAGGAGACGGGTGTGTCAGACTTAACTGTGTCGTTTAAGTTCCCTGTTCACCAAGTCTAACAAGACATGCGAAAGGAGACGGGTGTGTCAGACATAACTGTGTCGTTTAAGTTCCCTGTTCACCAAGTCTAACAAGACATGCGAAAGGAGACGGGTGTGTCAGACTTAACTGTGTCGTTTAAGTTCCCTGTTCACCAAGTCTAACAAGACATGCGAAAGGAGACGGGTGTGTCAGACTTAACTGTGTCGTTTAAGTTCCCTCTTCACTAAGTCTAACAAGCACAATTAGCGAATGAAACCTTACCCGTTGTTGTGGTTGCCTGACCCAAGAGAAGCAGCCCAAGCGTCAGCAGGCCACACGCGTAGT
Organism: Lamellibrachia columna; assembly: GCA_963662155.1. NCBI lineage: Eukaryota > Metazoa > Annelida > Polychaeta > Sabellida > Siboglinidae > Lamellibrachia > Lamellibrachia columna. The sequence goes on from OY759268.1 coordinate 20,003,722, forward strand.
GACTCATCTACAACACACACACACGGCATAATATATATGTTATTGCAGGGTGAGAAAATAATAGACACTTGTCCACTGGACTAGTGGCCAATAAACGTAACTTGTCCGCCACCGCTAGTCTCGTCAAACTCGACGACGAACGCTTCTGGGGTAAATAGTTTATACTGACTTCAGCTGAGCTGGTTGGGCATCATCCCGCAAGGGGGAATCCACATCACCCACCCTGGCGCCCTCCCAAATGTCCTCCTCCAACGCGCACGCTGGGTAACCATGGTGGCATATACCCTGAAGCAGGGTTTAAATGAGTTTAGAGGAACTAATAAATATAGAGTATGGAATAAAATCATAATATCGTTCCAATAAACCGATTTTAAGCCGATTGCAAATATAAAACTCAGTTTCGCGCTCACCGCTTCCTGATATTCCATCCCGCGGCTGAAACCCACCGTTGGCTGAACAAAGACTATCTGGAGGACTCGACCTCTGTAGTTACCGAATGACGCGTACAAGTTTGTCTTACTGGACTAAACTGTTGGAGATCCGAATTGTAAGTGTCTGAATGCTACAACTCCACCATTTGTATTGCGAGGCAAACTGAAACACATCGATTATTTCACCTGTTTGTATCAGCAAACACGTGGTACAATCCGACTCTGTACAGCCAGGTTATGACATATAACCACGACAGAAAACCATGTATATTTAAAGAATTACCCATGAAGTTGTCAATGACGTATGACTTTTTGTCGTCTCTTGACTACTGTGACTTCGTGAACTTCGTGATGACATAGTCATTGCCCTACTCCAATAATGCCGCCTGATATATATATATATATAGAGGCATATTGCAACACGTATATTATTTCTGCTGTACAAACACGCTATACATAACCATAACCGAGTATACATAACCATGGTGTATAACCGTTCTATAAACTATCGATGACGTCAGTTTCCTTGTATGATTATTGTGACTTCGAGACACACCCTGTTGATGTGATTGTTGTGACTTCGAGACACACCCTGTTGACGTTGCGATGGAAGCGGTATCCGTCGATGTTACAAGGAACAATGAGTCTCAAAAGCACGACAAATAAATGAAGTCGGCCAAACGAAGGTAGCCGGGACCCAGCCTCCTGGAAGTTGATCGAAGTCTGGGGTTGTGCCACTGTACCTGTGACCTCTGTTGTGTGAATGGAGGGAGTGCTTATCGCGCAGTAACTATAGCGTACGTGAGAGGAGATTTTGGAATGTGGTGGATCGCCCGCGGCTGAATGGTTATATGGATTGAATACAATATTGTATGAATGACACGTGCGTGCGTGTGTGCGTGTTTACGGTCGTGCGTGTGTGAATGTTTGCGTGCGTGCGTGAGTGCGTGCATGCGAGCGTCATGTGAGCGTGCGTCTGCGTGTGCGTGTGCACGATTAGGCGCGTGCGTGTTTAAATATGCCCGCCACAAAGAAATACAGTGTACTTGGGACACCCACATAAGAAAACACTATGAAGTTATCCCCCACTATAATATTATGTTCTACAAACACCGCCATCTGGTCAATAGAAACGGTAGAAAGCCATGCCCTTAGAGCGGTTTTGTGAACTGACTACTACGCCGTGCAAGAACGGTTCAGTTATCAGCAGTGAAGCGTTGTGCGCGCGTGCGTGCGTGCGTGCGTGCGTGCGTGCGTATGCATAACTGTATCGTCATAAACAGCTACTGGTTATGTCCAACTATGGTCAGGTGTGACGTTAGTGTGATGTGTTTTCCGTAAACACTGAACTGAAGTGGTATATGACAGGTAAACAAACATGTTTGTTACACATTTGTTACACGACAAACCCAGAAATGAATACGTTCCTAAAAAATTACACCATTGCCACATTCCTTACGAATTGTTCAAATTCCACTGGGATTTCTGGCTACCAATCCATTAGTTTAAGATTATTCTACTCGTCTATTTACATGACATGGTTCAGCAGATTTTAGCCGTCATGTTGAATAACCACTCCGCCACCCGTTGCCTGCAGCAAGCCGTACAACAATCACGTGAACTCAAGCGTGACCGCTCCACCAATGTCGTCACCCCACGTCTGTACTATGGAAGCGCCACAAGTGTCTGACAAGATATCTGGTACGTTGGTGTCGTGCTTGCTACGTCTAAGTTTTCTGATTGAACCAATTGACTTTGAACAAATTATACTTAAAAATTAATGTTTCCTTTAGGCAACATATTATGATGTTTTTATTGTAGCCGAACGTTTTATTTACTACGTTGTCTCTAAGACCGCCCAATCCCATAGGCCCCGCCTTCAACACTTCGTACGCCACGATACGTCCAATACTCACCATAATATTATTTACTACGTTGTCTCTAAGACCGCCCAATCCCATAGGCCCCTCCTTCAACACTTCGTACGCCACGATAAGTCCAATACTCACCATAATATCGCCTGCAGAAAGTCTTGCACGAGTAGCTGTCAATAAACAGTTCCACGAGGTAACTTAACGGTTTTCGGCGCACGGGTAAATAAGGTCTAGTTCACGAATAAGGCCAAACACTCTTGCGCACAGTTTCTCAGCGAAGTCTCTGTAAGATCGTTGCTTGAACAACTGCGATGTCTCCACATTCGTTCAGCTATATGTATATACGGACAGATCCGCCGAACAAACGCGATACCTTGTGGTCACGGTTATTGAATGGTTGTTTGGTATAACCACCTCGCCTACCTGCCACTCCTCGTATAAACATACCCGCTCTATAGAATGATTGCCATGATAAATATTCCCATAACCATTATAATCATAACCACGTTAGCTTATTATACTAATAACCATTCACATTATAACCACGTTAGCTTATGTAGTTTTTGGAAATTTCCGATGGTTTGGACAATTCCGTTGTCTGGGTTTTTACATATAAACGCTGAATAAGGATTTTTAACAATGCTACATGCCGCTTACGTTTTTACATATAAACGCTGAATAAGGATTTTTAACAATGCTACATGCCGCTTACGTCGTTCGTAAGTACAAGTACGTGCGTAATGCATAGTAATTGCATACGTGGTTATTTAGCGGGGAAAATCACTGGCACACCTTATTTTGATTCCGCCCGGATGTGGCTCAAGCGTGGTACATTCCGCATTTGAAAGTTTATTAGTTATTTGCTTAATGGGAGTAGGCTGGGAACCAACATGGGGACTTTCACATTGTTTGTTCTCGTTAACGGTATTAAGAGTAATTGTAATTTACCTATTCATGTATCAGTGGTTGTGTTAGGCCAGTTGTGGAAGTCAATGCGCGTGTTTGTGTATGACGTACGTGACGCAGGTAGGCGGTGACACTTTATGTGTTGTCAACGATATATATGCTCAATGTTTCATGGTGTATACTACACACATCCCTAGGCGGTGACACTTGGCGTGTTATCAACGACATAGATACTCAGTGTTTCATGGTGTATACTACACACATCCCTAGGCGGTGACACTTGGCGTGTTATCAACGACATAAATACTCAGTGTTTCATGGTGTATACTACACATATCCCTAACTACCTGAGGCGCGGTGGCACTGTGGTTAAAACATCGGACTCAATCGGCATAATCCGGGTTCGAATCTACTTGCTGCCGTTTCTCTTCGGTAATTTCGTTCACTCCACATTGCTCCAGTTCACGCAGCTGTATAAATGAGTGCCTGGCTACAGACAGTGTTGGATATGTGAAGGAACTGTCTTCGCGCAGTAATTGTAACGTGGCTGTGTATTTCCCAGAGAAGTCAAGTTGACGATGAAATGAACATGTCTGCCATGGGTGAACTTTAACGCGCTTTGAGCAGTGCCAATGATAGGATACTGCGCTATATGAGAACTTGCCTTTATCTGTACTAAAACAGGTTTTTTTTATTGAGTTTTATCGAGAGAGATCACCAGCTCTGTGATACAGGTCAGGGATCTTTTACTTCCACTGGCATAAATAGCAGGTAGAAGGGACCAACGGCTTTTAAATGTCTCTTCCTAAAGACACAGGCAAAGTGGGGTGAACGAAATTGCCCAAGTTTCGAAACAGCAACAGATGGACCCTGGTCCCTCGATTGAGAGTCCGACGGTCTAACCGCTGAGCCACGGCGCCCCAAATCAGTGTTATTGAATGAATTGATGTTACTACGCACCAATGCTGAAATTGGAATTCAATGACATTTTAATACAGGCTATTTTTAAATAAACATCGGAACACAAACTGCACTCAATTGCAGTACTTTATCAAACAGAAGCCACAAATATTACATCCATGTCACTGTTTGTACTGTACACCCTGTATATTATTTATTTTACTTATCTATTTAGTCGAGCGCAAGCGTTACAACTGAGTATACACACGTACTTACAGTAACGGAAGTGATCGCAATGTCCCATGATGGCGAGAAGTAACATCGTCATAGTCCTGATTTCCGTTCTGTCTTTTTGTATGTTCTGAAGTGGTATTCTTATCGACAACGTTACGCCTATCATGCTTACAATCATATGTGCAGTTCTTTCTTTATATACAGTCTCTGGAGCTGTGTTGAACTGTGTTAGAGATAGTGTGTTCACGACAGGTTACACATTTAGCCCATGTGTGGTGTATTTTACCTGCCCAGGTTGAGACACCGGGTAAGACGGACGCACGGCCTCTTAAGGCCTTGTCCGAAAGACACACAATTCCAACGTCTTCCCACACACCAAGTGCGAGGCAAGTCAGCAAGTTGTAATCAATGTATACCAAACGGTTGGGTTGACCGCTGATGTGCGGGTCTCTTGCCTGTTACCTCCTGGTCACGAGGAGAGTAGCAAACCATTTAGCCACTGCACTCGTCAGGTTAGTTATTATCCACGAGTGTACACCTGTGTTGTTGACATGTTTCAATCGCATTGACCTATTTTGTCGATAACCCAGATATACCGTGCCACTAACCGTGATAGTCAATATAGCGCCCGTCACAACACAATTCTTCACGGTTGAATGAACATGAACTTGAAATCTGGTCCTTGTTTGAAAAAAAAGCACCACGGCTTGCGTCTTCAGAAGAACATGGCTGTTGTATATATAGGCTATGATCACGGTCCAGTGGTCAGGTAAGTCACAAGTCAGTTATAAACAGTGTCACAATCTGTCCTCCAATGATACAAATCCATTCTGAATTTTGTCTTCCCAATGTTCCTTTTTAAGTTGCACACTTGTCTTCGCATTACTGCAGCAATCATGAACTCTGAAACAACACGAAATATAGGTAACTTGTATATCCTTTTTTTCCGCCGCCTCCAACCATTACACGAAGGTCGATATCACATTGACGTAACCGGATATGACCTTCTGACAGGTCAGGACCAGTGTTGAGTCGATACACTCCACACAGTCCCTTCATGGGCTAGCATTGGAGTTTGTGGTGTGCCAGGCATAAATGTAGCATCCTGGGGTGGGGGTTGGGGCCTCCCGTATTGGAGGCCTGGTGGGATAAATGATCGCCCCACCTTTGCTACTTTTACATGTCATTTAATAATTGCTTTTCGCGATGAGCTAGTTTGTATTGGTGATTAAGCTATATCTCATCGATTTACACATATATGATATTTTTCTCGATGAACATGTTTGTACCAGCTATTTCTCATCGATACATGTATTTTATTATCACGATGCATTTTTAAAATTACCTTTAACAACAGTTACTCTTTGTGTGTTCCTGTAGCAAACAAGCTCAGGTTTCTGCCATTACGCATCTGCAAGGTATCAACATTAAGCATCAGCAGGGTATAAAATATATTAAATTCAGTACAGCATTGTTGTTATTTAATGAAGCAGACTTGTAGACCAATATTGGCAATGCTCACCGTCTTCTGGCAAGAATATATTAACGGGATTCTTATTACATATGTAGGGAGTAGGGTATATGCTCTCACGTTCATTGCGTAGAATGAGTATGCATTTGGATTTATTCGTGTTTGTATTAATAATTAATAAATGCAATGTTCGGTAGTGACTTCGTCATAGTATTGCTTTCTGTTCTGTATTTTTGTATGATCTTTTGTGATAATCTTATCGACAACAATATTATGCTTACATTCATATATGCAGTTCTTTCTTTATATACAGTATATACCTCACTCTGGAGCTGTGTTGCACTGTGTTAGAGAAAGTGTGTCCAGGTTACACATTTACCCTATGTGTTGGATATTTTACCTCCCCAGGTTGAAACACCGAGTAAGACGCACCAGCGACCTTTTAGTGCTTCGTCCGAACGATTGGTTTGACCGCCGGTCTGGGAGTATCTTGCCCAATGCCTCCTAGTCACGGGGACAGTAGCAAACCATGTAGCCACCGCACCCGTCAGGTTAGTTATTGTCCACGAGTAAACACATGTTTGTTGGCATGTTTCAATCGCCTTGACCTCTCGACCTCTCGTGTGTGTGTGTGTGTGTGTGTGTGTGTGTGTGTGTGTGTGTGCGCGCGCGCGCGCGTGTGTGTGTGTGTGGGTGGGTGTGTGTGCGTGTGGGTGCGTGTGTATATATATATATATATATATATATATATATATATATATATATATATATATATATATATATATATATATATATATATATATATGAGATATAAGAGAGTTAATATGTTAGTTGCTTAATGGGAGTAGGCTTGGAACCAACTTAGGCACTTTTACGTGGTTTGTGCTGGTTAATGTTATCTGGAGTAATAGTTGCCTAGCTATGTTTTAGTAACTGTATATATTATATATTTTATATTTAAATTTTAACACATTTAAATTTGTTTAACAATGTTTAATATAATTGGTATATTCATTGACATCAAGTATACTACATTTCGTTTTGTACAAGTAGATTTAAATTAATTTGAGTTTAATAATATATAATATTTATAATTTACTTTTCAAATATTGCATTATAAGCATGACTATGTGTACTTTGTTATTTATGTGTTGTTTCATGAGTCTGCGCTATAGATGAACCGAAATTATTATTATTTTATTTTGTAGAAGAAGACAAGTTGGTTTTGTGGTCGTCTTGTTTCTAGTGTTTGCCAAACACATTTTGGATGATTGAAAACACTTTGACACCATAAGCGCTGGTATACAGAAAGCTCTAAAATGTAGGTTTTGTATAATCCATGCATAGGTATATGTGTAACAAATATACACGAAACAATAAAACAGTATCCAGTAAACCCAATGCTGTACGTTTTGTCTAAACACTACGTACAGTGACTTTCACTTTGAGCAAATCAGCGGTCTTAGCTCCGTAACTTGCTCATAAAAAATATTTTGATGGGCGTGTATAACCGTATATAACTTTCATGTATAACCGTTGTGGATATAAATACAATATGACTCAACACGGTAAAGGCACATGTTGGTATATATGGCTATGATTCGAAAAAAATACTACATTAGTTGACGTTGGTGACATCGGAATATTGGATTCGACGTCATTGTATACGTTGTCACAGAGCTAACCTGTTGGGCACTGGAGTACATTGGAAATATACGAGACTCGTGGAATGTAACAAGGTAAGCCTTTCCGATATATACGACGCAGTTAAGTCAAAGTGACAGAGGTGATATGGTGATATTCTACGAACGCTAGCGCCGTGTCAGTGACTCTTTCCTGGTTTGAAACAGCTGGTCATATAACATCGTGAAGTTTACAAATATTGTATCTGGATGATTCTGTTGCGGCAAGTACACACACACACACACACACACACACACACACACACACACACACACACACACACACACACACACACGCACGCACGCACGCACGCACGCACACAAACAGACACGCACGCACGCACGCACACACAACCGGAGTATGGAATAAAATCACAGTATCATTCCAATTAACCGATTTTGAACCAGTATATCTGCGTTTCCTCTCTATAACACATCAAGTGTAAAACTGGATCCATGACATGTGTATTCCCATAACTTCCGGGATCAGTAGAGTTATCTACATGTGAACATCTTTCAAAGACACGCACACATACCGATTGCCGATCCATGAGAGAGTCTACGTTCGCGACTATGTGCAAAATAGCTGGAGGCGAATAATTGCTTGGTTTCGTTATATGCGTCCACCACAAACATTCATATACGACCGCGTCTGGTGACATACACACACGGTTTTCGAAACGACTCTGATGGAGTATATACCACGGGGATGCCTTTGATGGAGTGGAAGCGAAATCGGGCGAAGGTATACATGTCCACTGTTTGATTTCTATCGTAGGTCCATTCATGCGTGACATGTGATTTTGTAAATGCTACATTGTGTGCTCGCGAATATAAGCATAACAACGTGTATGTCTCCGCCAGTTGACTGAATGCGAAATACCGGCTGTCTACAGAAAATGTACGTCTCAGTTAATTCTGCGAGGTATTAGCCACATGCATATCATTAATGTTTGGGAATTATAATTATATATATATATATATATATATATATATATATATATATATATATATATACATATACAACACACACACGCGCGCGCACACGCACACACACACACACGCGCACACACACACACACACACACACACACACACACACAACCGGACGTCATAACGACGAAAATACACAAAACACGATGTAGCTATGTTTGGAAACGTCAGTAATTCATTCATAACTACCGCGTATGTGTCGAAAGACATTCACGCGTCGTAATCGACTTAATCAATACCAGACTTGTTAACTCGAGTCGGTCGCCCGTTTTCATGACTTACGACTTGACTTGGAATTCAGATGGATGACTCGAGCCTTGGAGATCATTGACGTGAGATTTGACTTGCCAGTTTGTCATTTGCCAACAAGTCTGGTAGCTCGAAACGTACGCGTAACGAGACCATATTATTGTGACAGGCGGCTTCGAATACAGTGATTATTAAGTCCTTACAATGATTGGCTAATGTTGCGAAGGAGCAGCATCTAAATGTCCTGCTTAACTTGGGACTTGACTTGGATTTCAGAGAGAAGACTCAATACTTGACTTGGAGGTCATTGACTTGAAACTTGACTTGACATTTTGTGACTTGCCAACAAATCTGCTTGGAACATACATATGTCTTATATACGTTTACTGTGCGACAACTGCTGATTGCTCCCTTCTTGCGTAGACCATCACATGTGGATGTTGAGGTCAGTTTGGTCGAACCAGGTGCGTGGGTTCGGGGTGAAGCACAATGCCGTCCCGATACTTAAAAATTAATGTTTCCTTTAGGCAACATATTATGATGTTTTTATTGTAGCCGAACTTTTTATTTACTACGTTGTCTCTAAGACCGCCCAATCCCATAGGCCCCGCCTTCAACACTTCGTACGCCACGATAAGTCCAATACTCACCATAATATCGCCCAATCCCATAGGCCCCGCCTTCAACACTTCGTACACCACGATAAGTCCAATACTCACCATAATATCGCCCAATCCCATAGGCCCCGCCTTCAACACTTCGTACACCACGATAAGTCCAATACTCACCATAATATCGCCCAATCCCATAGGCCCCGCCTTCAACACTTCGTACACCACGATAAGTCCAATACTCACCATAATATCGCCCAATCCCATAGGCCCCGCCTTCAACACTTCGTACACCACGATAAGTCCAATACTCACCATAATATCGCCCAATCCCATAGGCCCCGCCTTCAACACTTCGTACGCCACGATAAGTCCAATACTCACCATAATATCGCCCAATCCCATAGGCCCCGCCTTCAACACTTCGTACGCCACGATAAGTCCAATACTCACCATAATATCGCCCAATCCCATAGGCCCCGCCTTCAACACTTCGTACGCCACGATAAGTCCAATACTCACCATAATATCGCCCAATCCCATAGGCCCCGCCTTCAACACTTCGTACGCCACGATAAGTCCAATACTCACCATAATATCGCCCAATCCCATAGGCCCCGCCTTCAACACTTCGTACACCACGATAAGTCCAATACTCACCATAATATCGCCCAATCCCATAGGCCCCGCCTTCAACACTTCGTACACCACGATAAGTCCAATACTCACCATAATATCGCCCAATCCCATAGGCCCCGCCTTCAACACTTCGTACGCCACGATAATTCCAATACTCACCATAATATCGCCCAATCCCATAGGCCCCGCCTTCAACACTTCGTACGCCACGATAAGTCCAATACTCACCATAATATCGCCTGCAGAAAGTCTTGCACGAGTAGCTGTCAATAAACAGTTCCACGAGGTAACTTAACGGTTTTCGGCGCACGGGTAAATAAGGTCTAGTTCACGAATAAGGCCAAACACTCTTGCGCACAGTTTCTCAGCGAAGTCTCTGTAAGATCGTTGCTTGAACAACTGCGATGTCTCCACATTCGTTCAGCTATATGTATATACGGACAGATCCGCCGAACAAACGATGTCTCCACATTCGTTCAGCTATATGTATATACGGACAGATCCGCCGAACAAACGCGATACCTTGTGGTCACGGTTATTGAATGGTTGTTTGGTATAACCACCTCACCTACCTGCCACTCCTCGTATAAACATACCCGCTCTATAGAATGATGACCATGATAAATATTCCCATAACCATTATAATCATAACCACGTTAGTTTATTATACTAATAACCATACACATTATAACCACGTCAGCTTATGTAGTTTTTGGAAATTTCCGATGGTTTGGACAATTCCGTTGTCTGGGTTTTTACATATAAACGCTGAATAAGGATTTTTAACAATGCTACATGCCGCTTACGTCGTTCGTAAGTACAAGTACGTGCGTAATGCATAGTAATTGCATACGTGGTTATTTAGCGGGAAAATCACTGGCACACCTTATTTTGATTCCGCCCGGATGTGGCTCAAGCGTGGTACATTCCGCATTTGAAAGTTTATTAGTTATTTGCTTAATGGGAGTAGGCTGGGAACCAACATGTTGACTTTCACATTGTTTGTTCTCGTTAACTTTATCAAGACTAATTGTAATTTACCTGTTCATGTATCACTGGTTGTGTTAGGCCAGTTGTGGAAGTCAATGCGCGTGTCTGTGTATGACGTACGTGACGCAGGTAGGCGGTGACACTTTGTGTGTTGTCAACGACATAAATACTCGGTGTTTCATGGTGTATACTACACACATCCCTAGGCGGCGACACTTGGCGTGTTATCAACGACATAAATACTCAGTGTTTCATGGTGTATACTACACATATCCCTAGACGGTGACACTTGGCGTGTTATCAACGACATAAATACTCAGTGTTTCATGGTGTATACTACGCACATCCCTAGGCGGTGACACTTGGCGTGTTATCAACGACATAAATACTCAGTGTTTCATGGTGTATACCACACACATCCCTAGGCGGTGACACCTGGCGTGTTATCAACGACATAAATACTCAGTGTTTCATGGTGTATACTACACATATCCCTAGACGGTGACACTTGGCGTGTTATCAACGACATAAATACTCAGTGTTTCATGGTGTATACCACACACATCCCTAGGCGGTGACACTTGGCGTGTTATCAACGACATAAATACTCAGTGTTTCATGGTGTATACTACACATATCCCTAGACGGTGACACTTGGCGTGTTATCAACGACATAAATACTCAGTGTTTCATGGTGTATACCACACACATCCCTAGGCGGTGACACTTGGCGTGTTATCAACGACATAAATACTCAGTGTTTCATGGTGTATACTACACATATCCCTAGACGGTGACACTTGGCGTGTTATCAACGACATAAATACTCAGTGTTTCATGGTGTATACTACACACATCCCTAGGCGGCGACACTTGGCGTGTTATCAACGACATAAATACTCAGTGTTTCATGGTGTATACTACGCACATCCCTAGGCGGTGACACTTGGCGTGTTATCAACGACATAAATACTCAGTGTTTCATGGTGTATACTACGCACATCCCTAAGCGGTGACACTTGGCGTGTTATCAACGATATAAATAATCAGTGTTTCATGGTGTATACCACACATATCCCTAGGCGGTGACACCTGGCGTGTTATCAACGACATAAATACTCAGTGTTTCATGGTGTATACTACACATATCCCTAGGCGGTGACACCTGGCGTGTTATCAACGACATAAATACTCAGTGTTTCATGGTGTATACCACTCACATCCCTAGGCGGTGACACCTGGCGTGTTATCAACGACATAAATACTCAGTGTTTCATGGTGTATACTACACATATCCCTAGGCGGTGACACCTGGCGTGTTATCAACGACATAAATACTCAGTGTTTCATGGTGTATACTACACATATCCCTAGGCGGTGACACTTGGCGTGTTATCAACGACATAAATACTCAGTGTTTCATGGTGTATACCACACACATCCCTAGGCGGTGACACTTGGCGTGTTATCAACGACATAAATACTCAGTGTTTCATAGTGTATACTACACATATCCCTAGACGGTGACACTTGGCGTGTTATCAACGACATAAATACTCAGTGTTTCATGGTGTATACCACACACATCCCTAGGCGGTGACACTTGGCGTGTTATCAACGACATAAATACTCAGTGTTTCATGGTGTATACTACACATATCCCTAACTACCCGAGGCGCGGTGGCACTGTGGTTAAAACATCGGACTCAATCGGCATAATCCGGGTTCGAATCTACTTGCTGCCGCTTCTCTCCGGTAATTTCGTTAACTCCACATTGCTCCAGTTCACGCAGCTGTATAAATGAGTGCCTGGCTACAGACATTGTTGGATATGTGAAGGAATTGTCTTCGCGCAGTAATTGTAACGTGGCTGTGTACTTCCCAGAGAAGTCAAGTTGGCGATGAAATGAACATGTCTGCCATGGGTGAACTTTAACGCGCTTTGAGCAGTGCCAATGATAGGACACTGCGCTATATGAGAACTTGCTTTTATCTTTACTAAAACAGGAGTTTTTTTATTGAGTTTTACCGAGAGAAAACACCAGCTCTGTGATACAGGTCAGGGATCTTTTACTTCCCCTGGCATAAATACCAGGTAGAAGGGACCAACGGCTTTTAATGTCTCTTCCTAAAGACACAGGCAAAGTGGGGTGAACGAAATTGCCCAAGTTTCGAAATAGCAACAGATGGATTCTGGTCCCTCGATTGAGAGTCCGACGGTGTAACCGCTGAGCCACGGCGCCCCAAATCAGTGTTAACAAATGAATTGATGTTACTACGCACCAATACTGAAATTGGAATTTAATGACATTTTAATGCAGGCTATTTTAAAATAAACATCGGAACACAAACTGCACTCAATTGCAGTACTTTATCAAACAGAAGCCACAAATATTACATCCATGTCACTGTTTGTAGTGTACACCCTGTATATTATTTATTTTACTTATCTATTTAGTCGAGCGCAAGCGTTACAACTGAGTATAGACACGTACTTACAGTAACGGAAGTGACCGCATTGTCCCATGATGGCGAGAAGTAACATCGTCCTAGTCCTGATTTCTGTTCTGTCTTTTTATATGTTCTGAAGTGGTATTCTTATCGACAACGTTATGCCTATCATGCCTATCATGCTTACATTCATATATGCACTTCTTTTTTATATACAGTCTCTGGAGCTGTGTTGAACTGTGTTAGAGATAGTGTGTTCACGATAGGTTACACATTTACCCCATGTGTGGGGTATTTTACCTGCCCAGTTTGAGACACCGGGTAAGACGGACGCACGGCCTCTTAAGGCCTTGTCCGAAAGATTCACAATTCCAACGTCTTACCACACAGCAAGTGCGAGGCAAGTCAGCAAGTTGTAATCAATGTATACCAAACGGTTGGGTTGACCGCTGGTGTGGGGTCTCTTGAACGATACCTCCTGGTCACGAGGAGAGTAGTAAACCATTTAGCCACTGCACTCGTCAGGTTAGTTATTATCCACGAGTGTACAAATGTTTGTTGACATGTTTCAATCGCCTTGACCTATTTTGTCGATAACCCAGATATACCGTGCCACTAACCGTGATAGTCAATGTAGCGCCCGTCACAACACAATTCTTCACGGTTGAATGAACATGAATTTGAACTCTGGTCCTTGCTTGTATAAAGCACTATGGCTTGCGTCTTCTGAAGAACATGGCTGTTGTACATATAGGCTATGATCACGGTCGAGTGGTCAGGTAGGTCACAAGTCAGTTATAAACAGTGTCACAATCTGTCCTCCAAGGATACAAATCCATTCTGAATTTTGTCTTCCCAATGTTCCTTATTAAGTTGCACACGTGTCTTCGCATTACTGCAGCAATCATGAACTCTGAAACAACACGAAATATAGCTAACTTGTAAATCCTTTTTTCCCCGCCGCCTCCAACCATTACACGAAGGTCGATATGACATTGACGTGACCGGATATGACCTTCTGACAGGTCAGGCACAGTGTTGAGTCGATACACTCCACACAGTCCCTTCATGGGCTAGCATTGGAGTTTGTGGTGTGCCAGGCATAAGTGTAGCATACATGTGAAAATATAATAGATTAAATTCTGTACAGCGTTGTTGTTATTTAATGAAGCAGACTTGTAGACCAATATTGGCAATGCTCACCGTCTTCTGACAGGAATATATTAACGGGATTCTTATTACATATGTAGGGAGTAGGGTATATGCTATCACGTTCATAGCGTAGAATGAGTACGCATTTGGATTTATTCGTGTTTGTATTAATAATTAATAAATGCAATGTTCGGTAGTGACTTCGTCATAGTATTGCTTTCTGTTCTGTCTTTTTGTATGATCTTTTGTGATAATCTTATCGACAACAATATTATGCTTACATTCATATATGCAGTTCTTTCTTTATATACCGTATATACCTCACTCTGGAGCTGTGTATGTGTGTGTGTGTGTGTGTGTGTGTGTGTGTGTGTGTGTGTGTGTGTGTGTGTGTGGGTGTGTGTGTGTGTGTGTGTGGGTGTGTGTGTATGTATATATATATATATATATATATATATATATATATATATATATATATATATATATATATATATATATATATATATATATATATATATATATATATATATATATATATGAGATATAAGAGAGTTAATATGTTAGTTGCTTAATAGGAGTATGCTGGGAATCAACTTAGGGACTTTTACGTGGTTTGTGCTGGTTAATGTTATCTGGAGTAATAGTTGCCTAGCTATGTTTTAGTAACTGTATATATTACATATTTTATATTTAAATTTTAGCACATTTAAATTTTTTTAACAATGTTTAATATAATTGGTATATTCATTGACATCAAGTATACTACATTTCGTTTTGTACAATTAGATTTAAATTAATTTGAGTTTAATAATATATAATATTTATAATTTACTTTTCAAATATTGCATTATAAGCATGACTATGTGTACTTTGTTATTTATGTGTTGTTTCATGAGTCTGCGCTATAGATGAATTATTATTATTATTATTTTATTTTGTAGAAGAAGACAAGTTGGTGTTGTGGTCGTTTTGTTTCTAGTGTTTGCCAAACACATTTTGGATGATTGAAAACACTTTGACACCATAAGCTCTAAAATGTAGGCTTTGTATAATCCATGCATAGCTTTATATGTGTAACAAATATACACGAAACAATAAAACAGTATCCAGTAAACCCAATGCTGTACGTTTTGTCTAAACACTACGTACAGTGACTTTCACTTTGAGCAAATCAGCGGTCTTAGCTCCGTGACTTGCTCATGAACAATATTTTTTATTAAAAACCAACGAAGCAGAACGGTGGGCGTGTAACCGTTCATGTAAAACCGTTGTGGATATAAATACAATATGACTCAACACGGTAAAGGCAGATGTGGGTATATAATGGCTATGATTCGAAAAATTACTACATTAGTTGACGTTGGTGACATCGGAATATTGGATTCGACGTCGTTGTATACGTAGTCACAAAGCTAACCTGTTGGGCACTGGAGTACGATGGAAATATACGAGACTCGTTGAATGTAACAAGGTAAGCCTTTCCGATATATACGACGCAGTTAAGTCAAAGTGACAGTGGTGATATGGTGATATTCTGCGAACGCTAGCGACGTGTCAGTGACTCTTTACTGGTTTGAAACAGCTGGTCATATAACATCGTGAAGTTTACAGATATTGTATCTGGATGATTCTGTTGCGGCAAGTACTTACACACACACACACACACACACACACACACACACACACACACACACACACACACACACACACACACACACACACACACACACACACACACACACACACACACACACACACACACACACACACACACCACACACACACACACACACACACACACACACACACACACACACACACACACACACACACAGACACACAGACACACACACACGCACGCACGCACGCACGCACGCACGCACGCACGCACGCACGCACGCACACACACACACACACACACGCACGCACGCACAGCACACACACACACACACACACACACACACACACACGCACGCACGCACGCACGCACACACACGCACACACAACGGAGTATGGAATAAAATCATAGTATCGTTCCAATTAACTGATTTTAAACCAGTATATCTGCGTTCCTCTCTATAACACATCAAGTGTAAAACTGGATCCATGACATGTGTATTCACATAACTTCCGGGATCAGTAGAGTTATCTACATGCGAACATCTTTTAAAGACACGCACCCATACCGATTGCCGATCCATGAGAGAGTCTACTTTCGCGACTATGTGCAAAATAGCTGGAGGCGAATAATTGCTTGTTTCGTTATATGCGTCCACCACAAACCATTCATATACGACCGCGTCTGGTGACCTACACACACGGTTTTCGAACCGACTCTGGAGGAGTATATACCACGGGGATGCCTTTGATGGAGTGGAAGGCGAAATCGGGCGAAGGTATACATGTCCACTGTTTGATTTCTATCGTAGGTCCATTCATGCGTGACATGTGATTTTGTAATGCTACATCGTGTGCTCGCGAATATAAGCATAACAACGTGTATGTCACCCGCCAGTCGACTGACTGCGAAATACCGGCTGTCTACAGAAAATGTACGTCTCAGTTAATTATGCGAGGTATTAGCCACATGCATATCATTAATGTTTGGGAATTATAATTATATATATATATATTATATATATATATATATATATATATATATATATATATATATATATATATATATATATATATATATATATATATATATATATATATATATACAACACACACACGCGCGCGCACACGCACACACACACACACACACACACAACCGGACGTCATAACGACGAAAAGACACAAAACACGATGTAGCTATTTTTGGAAACGTCAGTAATTCATTCATAACTACCGCGTATGTGTCGAAAGACATTCACGCGTCGTAATCGACTTAATCAATACCAGACTTGTTAACTCGAGTCGGTCGCCCGTTTTCATGACTTACGACTTGACTTGGAATTCACATGGATGACTCGAGCCTTGGAGATCATTGACGGGAGATTTGACTTGCCAGTTTGTCATTTGCCAACAAGTCTGGTAGCTCGAAACGTACGCATAACGAGACCATATTATTGTGACAGGCGGCTTCGAATACAGTGATTATTAAGTCCTTACAATGATTGGCTAATGTTGCGAAGGAGCAGCATCTAAATGTCCTGCTTAACATTGTCGCAGCCAAACCACGACAAGCAAGGCGATTGGTGAACTCTGGTGACTTGGGACTTGACTTGGATTTCAGAGAGAAGACTCAATACTTGACTTGGAGGTCATTGACTTGAAACTTGACTTGACATTTTGTGACTTGCCAACAAATCTGCTTGGAACATACATATGTCTTATATACGTTTACTGTGCGACAACTGCTGATTGCTCCCTTCTTGCGTATACCATCACATGTGGATGTTGAGTTTGGTCGA
>OY759268.1:20026719-20044219 GCA_963662155.1 Lamellibrachia columna
GATGATAAGAAGGTAAGGTTTTGCTACAGACTGCTGATCATTGCTCTCGTTCTGTCCGTCTTGTTGGTGATGATAAGAAGGTAAGGTCTTGCTACAGACTGCTGATCATTGCTCTCGTTCTGTCCGTCTTGTTGGTGATGATAAGAAGGTAAGGTCTTGCTACAGACTGCTGATCATTGCTCTCGTTCTGTCCGTCTTGTTGGTGATGATAAGAAGGTAAGGTCTTGCTACAGACTGCTGATCATTGCTCTCGTTATGTCCGTCTTGCTGGTGATGATAAGAAGGTAAGGTCTTGTTACAGACTGCTGATCATTGCTCTCGTTCTGTCCGTCTTGTTGGTGATGATAAGAAGGTAAGGTCTTGTTACAGACTGCTGATCATTGCTCTCGTTCTGTCCGTCTTGTTGGTGATGATAAGAAGGTAAGGTCTTGCTACAGACTGCTGATCATTGCTCTCGTTCTGTCCGTCTTGTTGGTGATGATAAGAAGGTAAGGTCTTGCTACAGACTGCTGATCATTGCTCTCGTTATGTCCGTCTTGTTGGTGATGATAAGAAGGTAAGGTCTTGCTACAGACTGCTGATCATTGCTCTCGTTCTGTCCGTCTTGTTGGTGATGATAAGAAGGTAAGGTCTTGCTACAGACTGCTGATCATTGCTCTCGTTCTGTCCGTCTTGTTGGTGATGATAAGAAGGTAAGGTCTTGCTACAGACTGCTGATCATTGCTCTCGTTCTGTCCGTCTTGTTGGTGATGATAAGAAGGTAAGGTCTTGCTACAGACTGCTGATCATTGCTCTCGTGTTGTCCGTCTTGTTTATGACGATAAGAAAATAAGGACACTAAGCGTAACGGTCTTGTTTGTGGTTGTTCCTGCGCTTGTAGCCGTGTGTTTGCTGGTCATTGGGCCACATAGTTGTAGAGGTGGTGCGAGCGATGACGATCGACCTCGTGCATCATACGTGAGAACGATCATCACCGTGCCCATCGCCACCTCATATGTGGTGGTGGTGGAAATCATATTTAGTAGCAAACATAGCCATCCTCCGGAAGGGATAACTTGATAGTTCGTAAGTGACAGTCGTGATAAACAATTCATACACAACATTATCACAAAAGTTTTGATATGTGCCTTGGAAATCTGGGTGATACCAGATCGTGTATGTGTATTGGGAACACGTGTATTGACAGAATGACCCATAAGAACTTTGACAATGTTTCCACTCAGTAATTTTATAAATTAGCTCTATTTTTAGAGATAAAGGAGATCAAGACATACACTCCTTGGCCTAAATAAAAAAAAAAATAAAAAAAAAAAACTGCTTTGTGTACGTAGATAAAAAGCTATTTGGTCTGCGTATAAACGAACCAAAGCTAACTCACAATGACACACGTTTCAATTGCAGATATTCCTTCATTCGTTCTTGTTTCTAGGAGATACACCCGATGTTGCTAGCGACCAGTTCCAACTGACAACATTGACCACGATGCCGACTATGTCCTCCTGATCGACATCTCGAGAAAGCTCACGCCAGAGTTTTGCATTTATATTGACCGCATGTATTCTACATGCCAACAAGATAAGAAAAATAGCGTCGACTTGTGTAATAATGTTCTTTCCGGATTTTCTCCAACGTAACCATCAGTGGAGCAGCTCACTGTACCCTGTCGAGGAAGACACTTCTGGTGCCATGACGTATGCACGTGGATTGGTGTGTGGGTCGCAGTGGCGTAGTGGTTAGAACATCGGACTTTTAATCGAGAGGACCGGGCGTCGAATCCTCTTGGTGCCGCTTCGAAGCTTGAGCAACTCCTTTAGCTCCACGTTGCTCCAGTGCACTCAGCTGTACGCCTGCACGCGCACGCGCTCACGCACACCCACACTGCTGTATAAATGAATACCTGGCTATAGAGTTCATAGACAGTGGTTGATATCTGAACGAATAGTCTTCGCGCAGTAATTGCAGCGAAGCTGAATGCTTCCCAGAGTAGTCGAGTTGGCGTTGGAATGAACAGGTCTGCCAGGGAGTGAAGTGTAAAGCGCTTTAAATCGTCCAAAGTACGGGATACTGCGCTTTATATAAGAGCGCACCTTTCATTTTACCTGTGTAAAAAACACTCGGATATTGGTGCAGAAATCCTAGTGTAAAAGTTCAATTGATGATGTGGCAACTAAGGCCAAGTACAAACGAAACGTATTTGTCGTTCCCGCCAGCTACTTTTTGTCGCCTCTTTCTTTTCTTTTTAATTATTGTGTATTGACACTCAAAAAGAGTAATTTAGTATTTCGGAGACTGTGGCACAAAACAGATGTGCACATTAGTGCAATAACCCTTATAGTGTTATTGGAGTTGTGCACATCAGTGCAATAACCCTTATAGTGTTATTGGAGTTGTGCAATCAGTGCAATAACCCTTACATGTCTTATTGGAGTTGTGCACATCAGTGCAATAACCCTTACAGTGTTATTGGAGTTGTGCACATCAGTGCAATAACCCTTACAGTGTTATTGGAGTTGTGCACATCAGTGCAATAACCCTTATAGTGTTATTGGAGTTGTGCACATCAGTGCAATAACCCTTATAGTGTTATTGGAGTTGTGCAATCAGTGCAATAACCCTTACATGTCTTATTGGAGTTGTGCACATCAGTGCAATAACCCTTACAGTGTTATTGGAGTTGTGCACATCAGTGCAATAACCCTTACAGTGTTATTGGAGTTGTGCACATCAGTGCAATAACCCTTCTAGTGTTTTTGGAGCTGTTGTTTGACTATGATGTTGCAATGAATATGATAGGAGCTGTATTATGTACAATAATACAATGGAAAATAATGCACTTTGGCTCACAGTTATTTATAGCTTTTTTTGCATTTACACGCACATATTTGTTTTTATTCTTGAGGATGAGCATCTTTTTTGTTATAGTTATATTGTTGTTTGCTGCATTGAGTGGAACATTTATGTTCGGTAGTCGCTAAAAGCACTTATGACGTCACACATTCACATTTGTAATAACGAACTGGCAATGCATGCCACACAGTTATACATGCGGATGACATAACATAGGTGTCAACATGACCGCTTTCGGGCGGGAAATAGCACTTTTTTCTTTGGTCCCACTTTTAGAAAAAAATATCCCGTGTTTGTGATTTTAAAATCAAATCGACCAGGCCATTTTTTTGGCACATTTTAGGTCTTTGGTCTAAAGTGATTTCACATTTTCTCGCGCGTGCTTTCAAAATTGCGACCCGTAAGAGAACACGTTCAAAACGACGAAAAACCGGTAAAACAACTGAAGTTGAGTGCGGAGGCGGGTGTTTCCCGCTTTTCATAAACACTTTTTCGCGAACACTTTCCGCTTCTCCGTGAGCAGATGTTGACACGTGTGACATAATGTTAACACATGTGGCACAATATTGACACATAATGAGTCGTATTTTAATCTTCTTCTTCTGCGTATGTTTCTTCTTGGTCTTCGTTATGTGCTGCACTCGAGGTCCTGCAGCCAGGCGCGTGCTGTTTGGTCCAGCCCGACCAGGTTCTCGGTTCATTGATACAACGGACACTCACTGGTGGCGTGGTGTACGGTCTGTCTTTCAGCGCCGCTCTGATATGATACTGATGACGCCAACCTGCATGATGTTACACATGTATGGCATGATGTTACATAATGTATTGCATGATGTTACACGTGTATGGCATGATGTTACATAATGTATTGTATGATGTTACACGTGTATGGCATGATGTTACATAATGTATTGCATGATGTTACACGTGTATGGCATGATGTTACATAATGTATTGTATGATGTTACATATGGATTGCATGATGTTACGCATGTATGGCATGATGTTACATAATGTATTGCATGATGTTACATATGTATTGCATGATGGTACGCATGTATGGCATGATGTTACATAATGTATTGCATGATGTTACATATATGTATTGCATGATGTTACACATGTATGGCATGATGTTACATAATGTATTGCATGATGTCACATATGTATTGCATGGTGTTACACATGTATGACATGATGTTACATATGTATTGCATGATGCTACATATATGTATTGCATGATGTTACACATGTATGGCATGATGTTACATAATGTACTGCATGATGTTGCATATGTATGATGTATCTGGACAATTTGTATTTGCTCTGTAAGAATAACTGTGCATAGATATGTGACATTGTTACCAGCATGTCACTGTAAGAATAACTGTGCATAAATACCTGACTTTGTTACCAGCACGTCACTGTTAGCGTTCTTTGTTATTAGACAGAACTTTTTTCTGACAACCAAATAAACCTCACATTGAGAAATAAGTTCAACAAAATTATACATTCAGGGCCTGACTACTGCAGTATAGTTGATACAAATACAGACCGCACGTAGCATTAATATATATATATATATATATATATATATATATATATATATATATATATATATATATATACATACACACATCACATACATAATACATAATGTATTAATTTATTCAAACTCATCAAGCCATCAATGGTATGTTTTGTGGTTGCTTTAACAAATTGTTTTTGTAAATGCATAGTTATGCAACACATACAATATATTACAACACTTTATTATCAGTGCTCAACGTGAAAGTGATGTTTTGTTATAATACTTTTTCACAATCAACATTATATTATAAGCCTCCTTAAAACACAAATATTTACACAGAGGCTATTGTGTTATGCCCAGTTTGTCCAATGATATATCATCGTCTGCGGATTTAATATGCATCGTTCTAACGTGTCTACATTAGTGCCTTGCACGGGCCTATAATTTGAGCCCAAGCCCGGCCCGCAATTAGCTGACGGGACCAACAATGGCTACCTCTGCCACCACACGTGTGTCAAGAACTAGGAGATCTCCACTGGTATCCCAGAAAGGGTTGCCCATCTTCTTCATTGCCGTGATCACAGACTTCCCATATTTGATGAAAGCCGCCTGCGTGCCTAATGAAACATAAACAACATTCTGGTAAGACACACTGTTATAAGCAATAGCCACAAGAATGGATAGATGAACAGGTATATGTCTTAATCGTATAGCATGTACACACAAAGGATGTTCACAAGCAGGGGTTTTATTTTCCGTGCCCATTCACCCACATACACTCTTTGTAATACAAGTCAAGACAACTTGCTGTGATAAGATAATGGAGTAATGAGCACTTTCACTAGACCACATATTATTGTTTTACCTGGCTTCTCCTCATATATCTTTTCCAATCCACGGAGAAACTCGTTGACAACCCAGGCCATTTCTGGTCCAGCCACCATCCACCTCAGTAATGCCTCTGGCTTTTCAGTAAGGCCGACTCCTCCCCATCTTCATTCACACAGGCAATGTTCACTACGTGGCTTTCGTCCAATGGCATCGTGGAGAATGGTCGATGTGTCTTGTTGACTGTGAATTTGCCTTTACAAAATGCTCTGAACACATCTGGGTGTTTGGCTTGTAGTGTTCCCATATCCCGTAGATGAATGGCAACAGCACGGGTATAGTTGTAGTGATCAAGTGCGTGGAAGAGCCATTGTAGATTCGTCAAGGTGTTCACGTAGAATAGGAAATTGCCTTCGTGGATGGCTCTGTCCCATATCATCACATCTATCTCTATTCAGCACAAGCTGCCAGAACTAGAATTGCGGACTTCGCTCTGTTCTCTGTTCACACCACTTCAAATGACAAAGCTGCAGCTTCTTGTTGAGAGGTTGTTCACCAGGTGTAAGCTAGATGTATCCAAAAACCTATATTTTCATATCAGTTGTATGGCTTTAGGTGATGTAGTTCTTAAAATATGCGGATAACAATCTTTGTCGGGCGCCATCTTTCAAAATGGCGGATATCTGAATGTCATCGAAGGTCAAAGTTTATATAATTATTTGAAATCGTCGCATCAAAAAACCTATATTTTGACATAAACTTTGTAGTTCTAGGTTATGTAAGATAAGATAAGATAAGATAAGATCATTCTTTATTGTCTCAACAATGAAATTGAGAAATTTGTCACGGGTAAGAACAGACATGACTGCAATATATACATATAAGCCATTATATAAAAGCGGCAAATAAGTAGACAGTGAAACAGATTAATAATAGTAATAATAATAAATAATAAATACACACATAAATAAATGAATAGACATTATATACTTTGCATACACATTACTTCTTATGCGTTAAGTGCTTTAATGGACAGTGGCACAAATGAGTGTTTGTATCTATTAAGCCTGCACGGAGGAGTTCTATAGCGTCTGCCAGATGGCAGGAGCTGAAATTCATTATGTAAAACATGTTTGTTATCATAAATAATCTTGACTGACTGTCTTCTTAATGTCTGTTAAAAAATCTCCTGAAAGGAGATCATGGGAGATGTAGTTCTTAAGATATGGAATAATAGGCTTTGACAGGCGCCATCTTTAAAAATGGCGGATATATGAATGTCGGCGAAGGTCAAATATAACATATTTGAAATCGCTGCTCACGAATATATACACATACATGCAAATTATGGCTCTACCTGACGTAGTCGCTAAGATATCGTGACATTAGTATTGACGCCCGCCATCATTAAAAATGGCGGATGTGATTGTCGGAGAAGTTCAAAAGTCAAATATTTGAAATCTTTGACCCATAAAACCTATACTTGGACATCAAAATTATGGCTCTATTATTATTATGGCGGCTATTTAAAAAAATGGCTGCCATTTCAGAACGCAGCAAAATCTGGAGTGTGTCCAATCTTCAAAATGGTTCCCTTGGTATGTAGAATACATGTTCAAAGTGTTTTGCTTTTATTAAAAAGTGCTCAATTCCATCATTTATATGCACCTATCCGCTGGACCAGTAGGACAAATTAGAATATAAGATGGGATATACTAAATAATCACCGCTCCCTTTCCTGATCTTCTATACGGAGGAGCAATTTTCTGACCTTCGTTTGCACTTCCGGTAGGTGTCAAAACTTTGGATGGCACGTTCTTCTACGTCTGCTTTATCAGTGCTGCGGCACTAAATAATGTCTGACATTATCGGACAGGCCAGTCGTTTGATCACGAGTACAGTTCCAGGAGCAATAGGGAATATTCTGACTGTTTTTAGCAAAGAAATCCCAGCGTCAGTTGAGATGCCTCAATCTGTGAGCTCAGCGGCGAAGCTGTTTGTGCGAGTGGCCGGTGTGTCGGGATTCCTAGCTGTCGGTCTCGGGGCGTACGGCGCTCATGGTAGGACACTACGATGGAGTTTGATCTAGTGAGGGGAATGTAGTACTCTTCTTGGTATTTTTCTGGAATTCGGGCCACCTAAATTTCGTCGTTATTAACATGCAGTATGCTACTGCTAGGGTAGCGCTGGACCTAAAATCTGTTTAGCCAATTTGGCTAAAGTAAAGGTTAAAATTTTCTTTAGCCAAATGAGATTTTGTTTAGCCGTTTTTTAGCAGACACTAAGATGGCAAAACGTCAAAATGCAAAATGTTATAAGGCCTAGTAAAAAAGAAACTAGATTCTTGTCCCCGCCCACATCCTTTTTTGTCTACACCTCCTTTTTTATTTACTATTGAAAAAAAATATTATTTTTAAGTTTTTTCGATTATGTGAAGAAATCTTTGTCTAAATCTTGCTGTACGAAGTATTTCTGTTGCCAGGGTACCTATTTGGGCTCAGCCTACTGTTTCGTTTCCCATGGCATTTGTGACCATGTTAACATTTTGCACAATTATAAGAAAACAGGTCCATTAAATATTCTGAAACTTCTTACCTGTCTTTGTCATCTCATTGACTTGCTGATCGAGTTTAATCAAAGTCATACTTCTAACTTTTTTTTAAATGCCTGAATGTGCCATACCCATCAATGTTTACCAATTTCTGTATGAATTACTGCGCACTCATGCCTCGCTGCGAAAAAATTGCCAAAAATACTTCCGCCTATTGAAATCATCTAAATATCAACAGTTACACTGTCAGCATGTTATACCAGCAAACTTGCCAATGTGTCTACTCAAATGCACTTATGTTAGATGATATGATTTTTTTTTTATTACAATAAAGTTACTGTGCCCTACATTCATGTATAACACACCAGGAACTGAGGCATGATCCCAAGTGCAAAATCGCATATTTAACCTGCATTGACCACCATTTCTACACCAGATGGCGCCACTAAAAGCATGTTAAATATGCGAATCTGAGCATCAAAAGAGGTGATTAAATGTATTTTACGCACAGCATGTTAATAATTTACGTGTTCCATAGTTCAGTATGCATCGTGCAAGGTTACTATACATATTGCGACATTGAGGTAGGCCTGGATTCTAGAAAAGTATCCTCCCCGACCTCTTCTTCTCGCAGTTAAACTAGTTGTTTTGAGTGAAATACATATGATAATAGAACACTGACAACAGAACAGGTGCCATGAAGCAAGGCTCCGTCTTAAGCTTAAATTCGACCTAAATAATCTTTGTGTTCAAAAAAGCACCACTGTACGATAAGATGCAACACATTAAATGTACGAACACAATGGGTATGTTTGTTAATTTTCCTGTGATGATTAGTACAAATAGAGGCATACATTTTCGTCCAATAAAGTGAAATATGACATATTTACATCACATCACCGATGGCACCAATGTGACGCGATAGAATTGCCATCTAGCGATGATTGTCCTAATGAAATACCAAAATATTTCTTTGTTGGACGTTTACACTCCCAAGGACCAATATATCCGACCTATGTCTGTAATGCGTGACAATCTCAAAATGGGTTGAATTCAGGAGAGGCTCAAATTTGAGGCCAGTGACTATGAAGCGAAACAAAAGTTGTGGTTTTGGAACTAAAAGAGATAATAAAACTAACCATGTGCAACTAAAATCAAGAATATCACACCAGTGGTTTAGTCAGAATGTGATCTAAAAGTGGGAGATTCTGGTCATTTCTCTGAATAACCAAGTGATGTGTTAAGGGAGGCTGGCACATAAAGAACCAATGCAGACTCTCAAACAAACATGTTATTTTGCTAGAAAGAGGACTAGTTTAATAAACAAAGGCCAACATATGTTACATAACTAACATAAGTTAAGTTTGGATGCAAATAGCATGGCCATATCCTATTGTCAAGTATAGACGTATACAAATATATTTTCTTTTAGCAAGTGAATATTGCCAGCAGGCCTGGGGTCTATTACATTGCAATGTAATCTATTACTATTACTTAGTTTTCTTTCTATTACAGTACTAGTATTACATACTGAAGGCAATGTAATGTATTACTATTACATTTTAAGCTATTACATTGTTTCATCGGAAATATTTTTTTACTAAACATTTTGGAGTAGCAACAACAACTCCTTATTCAAGCAATTATCTTTCTTGCAGTATCCTATCTGATACATGCTCAAACATCAAAATTAAAGCTGTGTTAACTGGTACTAATTTTTACACAGAATTGGACCAACAATTTATAAAAGTTGCTGGACTTTGTTCAAACATTACCCAGCACGGTACGGCAGTGCCCGTATCAGTGAAAGTGATCATCAGTGAATTATTAAAAATAATTGAGAAACCCCTAATAATAACACCACAGTGATCACACGCACATAGACACAGTGTTAGAACCCACGGTAATCATGACTGGGTTGCTTGATTCCCAAATTATTAAAATACAATACTGCTGTCAGTTCTACACCTGGATCCGTCATGACACTGGGTATCAGAAATAACGTCACACTTTCTTGGTAAATCTAAACTGAAAGTTCTGTGTCTACTCCTGTTGTCCATCTGCATGTGTAATAGCTCTCTGTTGGTGCATTGAACAATTACCCATGGGGGTTTTCCTCTCTCCCCTCATTCGAGAGTTGACAACCCCCAATCTCCCATACAAGAATCATGTCAGACCCGTACCGTGAATGAATGGTCATCCAGAACTGTACAGACCCGTGGACACTGGACCCGTGGCAGCACTAAGATGTGTTTTTTTCTTTGTTTCAGGTTTGCGAGAAAAAGAAGGCATTCCAGCCAAAAGGATAGCAGTAAGTTATGCAAGCATTGAAGAATATCACTGTACCAAAATAGCCTTACAGTGTGATACCAGATTTAGTGGTCTGTCTGTGCCATTCCAGAAAAACCGTAGCAAGAAGGACCACCAGCATTACCACTTTCAGGCAGAAAATACTGCTTTTTGGATGTCTTTTTTTCAAAAACAAACTTTGATCTATCTGTTGCACACAGGGCCATTCTAGACGCATTAAATTTCTCTGTTGTCAAAAGTGATTTCACGTTTTCAAGCATGTGCATTCAGCTCCAATGAGAACACACAGCACAGTAACTACCCATAGAACAGCACGTTGAATGGAGGAGGGTGCTTCCTGCTTTTTTGTGTACACTTTCCCGTTTTTTCATGAGCCGATGTTGACACCCATGCCACCGGCTTCAGAGTATTAAATGTGTCAAGTTGAAAATAGTCGGTTTCCAGAAGAAGAAATTGAGAATCAACGCCTCTCCACCCAGCAAATAGTTATAGACCATAGATTAAACTGTCCCATTAGTATTATGTCAGAAATTACGAAGTGCTGATATTTTGGTCAAAACATTTGGAATGCCACGAATACTGTTCTTGGGCGATTCCGCGGTATTTGTGCCACGATGTATGACAAATATTTTATACCATTTTTATTTGTTAAGACATGGAACACTGTCAGATAATTCAGTAGATAATTAAAGAAAAAATTACGAATAACTTTAATAATGACATTTAGTTACAGAAAGAAAAAAAAATTGTTGTAAACAGAACAATTGTTATTTGGCAATATCTTTCTTAAAAAAGACACTTCTTTTAAGGGAACGTGGAGAAGTTAAGGAGACCATAATTTTTTTATGTACATTTATTATGCATAAAAATGTGTGCTTTGTTAGTGGCCAGTCCACAACATTTCAACACAAACAAGTTTTTGTACAGGAAAACGAATGCACAACTTTCAAATGTCATGCTGACATTGTTGTCTCTAATTTGCAGACATTTGAGACGGGCAACAGATATCACTTCCTCCACACGATAGTGCTGCTGGCTGTGCCTATGTCCAGGAAACCAATGCTGGCAAGTATTTAACAAGATTTAACAAGATTTGCCATCCAAGCCAAAGGCCCAGATGGCAAGTGGACAAGGAAGCCATTGGCTTATCGAGAGTCCAACAACGTTCATCTACTTATAGCCCGCCCTCCTGAGATATGTGTCAACCTTGTTTTTAAACATATTCACGCTGCTAGCAGTTACACAATCTGTTGACAATTTGTTCCATTCATTTATTGTCCTCTGTGAGAACGAGTGCTTCCTGATGTCCAATCTACATTGATCCTTTACTAATTTTACCTCATGTCCTCTAGTTCTGCTATCCTTCTTGAGTGAGAAAAACATATTTCTATCAATATTTTCATACCCATTCAATATCTTAAAAACTTCAATCTGATCTCCTCTTAACCTCCTTGTCTCTAGAGTTGTTAAACCACATTCTTTCAGGCGTTCTTCATAACTAAGGTCTCTCAGTTCTGGAATCATTTTAGTTGCTCTCCTTTGTATGCGTTCAAGCGTATCTATATCCTTCTTACGATATGGTCTCCATGCTTGTATACAGTATTCTAAATGAGGTCTAACTATTGCTTTATAAAGAGGTATAATTAACTTTTTTCCCTTGTATGTTATGTTTCTTCTAATCAATCCAAGAATTTGATTACCCTTTGAAGCTGCAATACCACACTGCTCTGAAACTTTCATATCAGCGCTTATTGTAACTCCTAAGTCCTTTTCTTTTACAGTAATACCCAGAACAGTATCTCCCATTCTATAGTTTACATTCAAGTTCCTATGTCCTGTATGTAGGCATTTACATTTCCCAAAATTGAACAACATCTGCCATTTCTCAGACCATTTCACTAATCTGTCTAGATCGTTTTGTAAATGTTGTTTATCACCATCAGTATTAACCTTTCTAAACAGTTTTGTGTCATCCGCAAATTTCAGTACGTTACTTGTTATACTGTCGTCCAAGTCATTGATATAAATTAAGAATAATATAGGTCCTAATACTGATCCTTGAGGTACCCCACTCAAAACCGATTTCCAATTTGAAACTTCTCCATCTACTACAACTCGTTGTCTTCTGTCAGTCAGCCATTGTTCTATCCAGTCAGTTATGCTATCCCCGATACCATGGGCTTTTAATTTAAGTAGTAATCTTTGATGTGGCACTTTGTCAAAAGCTTTCTGAAAATCTAAGTAGATAATATCTACTGGCGATCCCACGTCTATCCACTTAGTGATTTCTTCCAAAAAACATAACATATTTGTTAAGCATGACCTCGCTTTAAGGAATCCATGTTGAGATGAATTTAATAATTTATGCTTAACGAGGAAGTCCACCATATGGTCTTTAATTAACCTTTCTAATAATTTACAAATCACTGACGTTAAACTCACTGGTCTGTAATTCTCTGACTTATTTCTCGAACCCTTTTTAAATAATGGTATGATGTTTGCTTCTTTCCATTCAAACGGAACAACTCCCTCTTTTAATGACAAGTTGAATACTCTTGCAAGTGGTATACTGATTTGTTCTACTGTTTCCATTAGTAATTTTGGAGGAATCCCATCCACTCCCGGTGATTTGTTATCCTTCATTGCCTTTATTTTCTTAGCTACCAATTCTGGAGTTACAACTAACGGACCTAAATAGTCAGATTTAGCCCCCTGAAATTTAGCACCAGCAACTGGTAATGAACTAATATCTTCTTTGGTAAACACTGAACTGAAGTAACCATTTAGGTCTTCCGCCATTAAAAACCCCTGTGATATTATATTTCCAGCACTGTCTTCTAGAGGTCCAACCTTGTCTTGTACGTTTTGTTTACTCCTGACATATGCATAAAAACTCTTGCTGTCATTTTTTATGTTACATGCTAGTTTTTGCTCATAGCTTCTTTTAGATTGTCTGATTTCAGTTGTAGCTGCATTAAGTGCCTCTTTGTATTTTGCATAGTCTTCGTCCTTTCTGGTACGCCTATAAACCCTCCACATAGTTTGTTTTAGCATTATTTTTCTAATAGCCACTTTTGACAAGTGTTTCTTTCTACACCGTTTTCCTTGTTTTTGGAAGGGAACAAATTTATCGATGATACTCTCAATTTCATATTTTAGAATATTCCAACATTCAATTGCGGTCTTATTCATCAGCATGTTATTCCAATCTAGCTTTGCTAAGTATTTTCTCATATCTTTGTAGTTACCTTTGTGGAAGTTTCTCTTGTACGTTTTCTTATTTTTACTTTCTGATTTTACATTGATGTCAAAATGTATTTGATTATGGTCACTATTACCCAATGGTTCAAATATTTTTACATTGTCCACTAATTCTTTTTGTGATGACAAAACTATATCTAATACATTTTCTCCCCTGGTTGGTTCTAGTACGTGCTGAGTAAGAAAGCTATCCTGGATTAAAAATAGAAATTGTTGGTCCTCAAACCCTGTGCTCTCTAGAGAATTCCATTGTATGTGTCCATGGTTAAAATCTCCCATTATGATACATTCCCCTTTACTAACTTCCTTTATAGCGTTTTTTATTTTTGTGTTGTCCTCTTCGTTTATGTTTGGACTTCGGTAAACTAATCCAATAGTTAATTTTGAATTTCCTGAAACAATTTTGCACCAAACAGCTTCATCGCAATCTGCTTCCCTTTCTAGTTTTATTTCATAAGCCTGAATAGATTCTTTAACATATAAAATAACTCCCCCGCCCCTTCTTCCTATTCGATCTTTCCTAAACATTACATATCCTGTCAGTCCTAATTCAGCATCTGTTATATCTATGTTGGCCCATGATTCAGTTATACCAATTATGTGAGGGTCAATATCTTCTACCATAATGTTTAATTCGTTTTTCTTATTTACTATGCTCCTTGCATTTAAACATACGCATCTATAACCTTTTTCAGTGATGTTTTTCGGATGATTTGATATTGGTTTATCTGTGCTAGTGGCCTCTTGTTCTGCTTGAGGCACCTCTAGGTAACCCCCCTGCACTTCTAGTTTAAAGAATGTTTACTTCCAAAAATATTTGTCATTGTACCCAAGTCACTATCTACTGCTGCTGAAAGTTTGTCCGCGAATACTGCCGCCCCCTTTCCACTTAAATGAAGCCCATCCTTCATGTACATATCAGCCCTCCCAACAAAACTTCCCCATAAATCCACAAATCCAACTTCCTCTTCCATACATAACTTCTGGACTAACATGTTAATTGCCATCCCCCGACAATTTCGATATTTGTGACCCCTCCTGCCAATTACAGGTAAAATCCCTGACAGTATTACCTGCTCAACCCGCGTCTGTTTTAGTGTTCTGACCAACTGCCTATATTTCCTAACTATGGCAGTTGTACCCTCCCTCTCTACGTTATTTGTCCCTACGTGTACTAAAACAGATCCACCCTTTCCCGAGCCTACGATGTTTTTTACCCTCTGAGTTATCGCCTCTATTTTGGCTCCAGGCAAGCAGACCACCACATCATCTCCCTTGTTTAAGACTCTGTCGGTCTTCCTAACTATCGAATCCCCCACAAACACCCTCGCTCTCTTCCTCACCCCCTCTATCACTGCTGCAGAATAACTCTTCCGTTCGATCCCCTCCATCACATTCTGTCCTGACCCCTTCCCTCCTGTCTCCCCCACTTCCCACTCCTTTGCTCTTGTCTCTCCCACTTCCCTCTCCTTCACTCCGGTTGTTTTCCCTCCCGTCTCCCCCACTTCCCTCTCCTTTACTCCGGTTGTTTTCCCTCCCGTCTCCCCCACTCCATTCTCCTTCCCTCCTGTCTCCCCCACTCCCTTCTCCTTCCCTCCTGTCTCCCCCACTCCCTTCTCCTTCCCTCCTGTCTCCCCTACTCCCCTCTCCTTCGCTCCTGTTGTCTTCCCTCCCGTTCCTTTCTTTCCCGTCTCCTTACGTCCTGTCTCCCTACGACCTGTCACCTTCCCTCCCCTCAGCTTCCTCCCAGGCTGCGGTGAGCTCTCCCTAGCATCTCTTGTGTCTTTCCCCACTTTATCATCTACTGTTCCCCCACCGGAACTACTGGCACAACCACCCTGTTCCCTTCCCACCATTGCCACAACGAGCAGCCTCAGCTCTTCTAACTCCACCTCTAGTTCTAGTATTCTGTCACAGCAGCTTCAGTTCCTAGATGAGCCATGCCTACATTAAGGGAACATAAATAAGTGTCACTGATTAATTAATGCACAACTACTGGGGGGGGGTTCGGGTTTGTATAATGAAAATTCAAAAATTTTCACTTTACTTCATGTTTCAGTCTTTATTTGAATTCGTCAATGAATCATCCAATGAAAAATTTATCCATCTATAATTGCCACACAGTAAAATTAGCATATTATATTTCATTGAACGGTCATGATAGTAATGTATGTCTTGAATGGATATATTACGCTTAAATAACCAAGGTGTTATTAATACGATTAAATTCAGTGTCGCGATGTCTGTAAACACAGTCGTTCAATTAACCAATGGAAATCGTTGTATATTTTCTTTAACTTTGATATCATCTATTCTCAACAGTATTTCTGCCCCAGTAAGGGGTCATATCAAAACATTGATATGCTCGACACAACTTAAATTGGTTTAATTTCACTCACATTTTTGAATTCAACCAAAATTTTACCAATGAATCCACAGGTTTATATAACTAAATTTGTCAAACTATAGAGCTGTAGCTCGAATAGTTTTTGACTTATGGCCATTTTAAATTTGGTAGATCCTCTCGTTTTTGCCAGTTTTCGGAAATCAATAATTTCTTGTTCTACTTAAAATGCCAATAACTCTTAAAACTATTTGTGCTGGATTTGGCATGCTTATTCTCCACTATACGTAGATAGTAACCGACAATCTGCCATTGAAGTTTATGTGTAAAATTTATCCAACGGGTGATTTTAGACCCATATTTCAACAATAAAACGTGTTAGAACACAAATGAATCTTATTTCGATCTAGGTAGGTGATAAGTTTGAAGTTGCCATCTAGTTTAGTTTATGAGATACTGATCTCCGAAGTTGGCAGATAGCAGGACTATTTAGTGAAAAGTGGCCTGTATTTAGCAGCCAGAAATGCTAAAATTCCAATTTATTTTTACATGAAAGGAAAGTACAATGCCTGTGTGATGTACCATAGTTGGCTTCATGTTGAAAAAATATTTCAAATTTGGAAAATTTATTTCAGTTACAATTAATTACAGTACGCTTCATGGACTTGGTGCAGCGGGCGGCGATCGCTGTTGTTTAGTAGCTCCCTGGTGGCAGATATGGGAACACCTAACACGCCTCGCTTACAGCGCGGTCCGATATCGTGGACCCCGACCACCGCGTTGTAACGAGGCGTGACTGTATCACAAACTACCTGAACAAACTGTCAATAAAAATATAATAAATTTTAGTCTCACGCTGGTTGAAAATCAACATTAACAATAACACCTGCTTATACAATCAAACAAGTGCGCCAGAAAAGGTTTCCCTCTTAAACAAAACTAGGTTGTACTGTAAGCTTTTGTATACTTTTCACATTGTGGGATTTTGTCAGTAGGGATTATGTCTTAGATTCACAAATTACATATTGATCTGGGTATATATATATATGGCACCGCTGGTGCCATCTGACGGCAACAGTCAAACCATTAAGTAGGGCTAGACTATGTTCTCAGGAGTTCATGAAGGCAAACGAAAGTTGGGCTACGCTGGACTATTTATGAGTAACTTAGCTTTAAGTAAAAAAGTAATGTGCTAATGATTTTGTTGCTCTTGTATATAAATTTCTGTCCCCATGCAGGTACGACAGCAGTAATATGATGGTGCTTTTAGACATTTGTATCTTTGTTGCCGTTTTGATGTTGTTACTCCAGCTTCTGTAGTCTCTATCAGACATGGGGTCAATTTCATTCCGGAACTGGAATGGACCCTCGATTCCAATTCCATAATTGGAATTGATTTTCGAAAGTCAGGTGGAATTGGAATTGATTTTTTTTGGAATTATTAACTTGATACTATTAATCTTTACCCCTTAAATTTACTATTAAAATCATATTTGTCTGCTATTAGTATGTCACACTGAATCTGGTAACAGCCAGGAAGCTGTCAACATTATAACATATACACTGTCTACTCTGTTATT
This sequence comes from Lamellibrachia columna, assembly GCA_963662155.1. Classification (NCBI taxonomy): domain Eukaryota; kingdom Metazoa; phylum Annelida; class Polychaeta; order Sabellida; family Siboglinidae; genus Lamellibrachia; species Lamellibrachia columna. Next base: position 20,043,972 of record OY759268.1, read on the forward strand.
GAAACATTGTGAACAGGAACAATATAATGAAGCATTTGCATCAAAAACATACTAAGTTACTGTAACAAGTAACAAACAGTAAAAACCAAAGTCAGACCATTTCTCAGTTTAAAACTGTTCAAAACTCAGATTAACGACCCAACTGTCAAGGGCTGTCCAAAATGTCTGGTTAGCAAACATCCAGGAGAGATGTCGCAGCAGAAAGTACGTGTCAAATGGCTGAATGCAATTTTTAAAGTTTTTTATAG
>OY759268.1:20049219-20189219 GCA_963662155.1 Lamellibrachia columna
AATCAGGACACAATAACATAGGCCATGCAGATAGATCAGACATCTTTCTACCTGGCCCGCAGCGTATACATTATCTATGATTTCGACGAACCTGCAATATCGCGAACGCATCAATTTCACTGCTCACAAAGATCGATTATTTTCTTGTTTGTTCATCCAATCAATAAACAATGGCCCTGGGAGTGAACAGTCATATTCCCGCGCCCATTTGTCTTGAAAAAGTCAGCACACTGTATTCAACCAGAAATGGAAATAATAAAGACAATAACATTATAAGGTAAAATTAATGGTATGTGGGGGTACGTAGATTATTTTAAAAATGACTTGTTACGATGCAGATTTCTCATGTATTTTTCATGCTTGTTACGATTTACATTTATATTGTACTTATATTTCATCGGCGGTCGCTAGGAGCGAGGATGACGTCGGCCAAGGGTTGGTCCTGTGTCCTTAGTTGACCCAGGAGACCGATTCGAGATCTGCAGATCTTGGTGCAGTGGGGGCGGGATGTTGGTGCAGTGGGGGCGGGATGTTGGTGCAGTGGGGGCGGGATGTTGGTGCAGTGGGGGCGGGATGTTGGTGCAGTGGGGGGCGGGATGTTGGTGCAGTAGGGGCGGGATGTTGGTGCAGTGGGGGCGGGATGTTGGTGCAGTGGGGGCGGGATGTTGGTGCAGTGGGGGCGGGATGTTGGTGCAGTGGGGGCGGGATGTTGGTGCAGTGGGGGCGGGATGTTGGTGCAGTGGGGGCGGGATGTTGGTGCAGTGGGGGCGGGATGTTGGTGCAGTGGGGGCGGGATGTTGGTGCAGTGGGGGCGGGATGTTGGTGCAGTGGGGGCGGGATGTTCCGTGTGGAAGTGAGGCTTAGTTCGTGATTCCTCTCCTTTCTCCCGCCTCATACAGAAGGTGATATGACTCAAATTAGGCCATTATCTGGCGTATTGTGCGGTGTCAAATTAGGCCATTATCTGGCGTATTGTGCGGTGTCAAATTAGGCCATTATCTGGCGTATTGTGCGGTGTCAAATTAGGCCATTATCTGGCGTATTGTGCGGTGTCAAATTAGGCCATTATCTGGCGTATTGTGCGGTGTCAAATTAGGCCATTATCTGGCGTATTGTGCGGTGTCAAATTAGTCCATTATCTGGCGTATTGTCCGGTATCAAATTAGGCCATTATCTGGCGTATTGTGCGGTGTCAAATTAGGCCATTATCTGGCGTATTGTGCGGTGTCAAATTAGGCCATTATCTGGCGTATTGTGCGGTGTCAAATTAGGCCATTATCTGGCGTATTGTGCGGTGTCAAATTAGGCCATTATCTGGCGTATTGTGCGGTGTCAAATTAGGCCATTATCTGGCGTATTGTGCGGTGTCAAATTAGGCCATTATCTGGCGTATTGTGCGGTGTCAAATTAGGCCATTATCTGGCGTATTGTGCGGTGTCAAATTAGGCCATTATCTGGCGTATTGTGCGGTGTCAAATTAGGCCATTATCTGGCGTATTGTGCGATGTCAAATTAGGCCATTATCTGGCGTATTGTGCGGTGTCAAATTAGGCCATTATCTGGCGTATTGTGCGGTGTCAAATTAGGCCATTATCTGGCGTATTGTGCGGTGTCAAATTAGGCCATTATCTGGCGTATTGTGCGATGTCAAATTAGGCCATTATCTGGCGTATTGTGCGGTGTCAAATTAGGCCATTATCTGGCGTATTGTGCGGTGTCAAATTAGGCCACTATCTGGCGTATTGTGCGGTGTCAAATTAGGCCATTATCTGGCGTATTGTGCGATGTCAAATTAGGCCATTATCTGGCGTATTGTGCGGTGTCAAATTAGGCCATTATCTGGCGTATTGTGCGGTGTCAAATTAGACCATTATCTGGCGTATTGTGCGGTGTCAAATTAGGCCATTATTTGACGTATTGTGCGGTGTCAAATTAGGCCATTATCTGGCGTATTGTGCGGTGTCAAATTAGGCCATTATCTGGCGTATTGTGCGGTGTCAAAGTAGACGGTCGGCGGCCAAGTCCTTCCTGTTAGTGATGATATGGCGGACATTCCCACATATTGGCCCGTCCAGCGGAGTTGGTTCTGCAAAATCGTTGCCTCAATGCTGGTTTCTGTGGACTAAGTGAAGACGCTGTTGGTTCCGTGGTCTACCCACTGAACGTGAAGCATCGTCCGTGTTAATAGAGTTTAAAATGTGCTGTGAAAACATGTGTGTTAATATAGGTTAAATGTTCTGTTAAAATAGTGGTTAAATATGCTGTGAAAACATGCGCGTTAATAGGTGTCAAATGTGCTGTAAGGTAACTGGTATCTACGAAAATTGTCAAGGAACCCGAAAAAACGTTATAATGGACGTCAGTGGGCTAATCAAATTTGACCTGAGCCCAGCTGGTCCATCAGTCATTCTTCTGTTGACTTAGAATTTCCCACAAATCAAATGTGACCTGAGCCCAGCTGGTCCATCAGTCATTTTTCTGTTGTCTTCCCACAATTCCATGTTCGTGTAGTAACGTAAATAGTCCATATCCAACACTCCGCAACTGTAATCAATGCACAATTAGTTGGGAGGTTCGTATAATTAAAATGCCAAAATTTTTGAATTTTTTTATAAAAGAACAAAATCTACATTAGCAATGCAACTTTACGTTTTAATCTTTATTGATGTAATATATTTGTCGTCAGTAATTGTATAAACTGGGAATTCGTCAAAACAATAAATCATCCCATGACAACATTTATTACAGTGTAGATATGTAGATAAACACAACAATCCAGTTAACAAATGGGAATCGTTGTATCCCATTAATTTCGATATCGTCCATTTTCAACAGTAGCTTTGCCCATGTAAGGGGTCATTTGAACGTATTGATGTTTGACGCAACACAAAATTGGTTTCATTGGGGGGGGGGGGAGAAAGGGGAGAGGAGGTAGGGGAGGGGGGAGTGGGAGGGGGAGGGGTAGGGGGAGGGGAGTAGAGTTGCAGCTGTTTCATTTAGCATGATGCGTTCGTCATTGGGCTGATGACCTTGGGGGCAGTTTTGCGTTAAGGTGACTGCCGTGCCACGTGGCGAATACAAAGTGACCAAAGTTGGCATTAGTGTTGCATGTAAATATTCTGAACCACCACACTTTAACGTGTTTTACACGATGTAATATAACATGATCTCAAGCAATCGTTGTTTTTATTCACCGTCTACGCACTTCCGAATGGCATTAGTGTTAGTCGATTTGTTTCTGAACACTACGAACCAAAACACTTTAACACTGTACGCGGATACATCAAAGTTCCACCTGTTGCCAGCCAACACGTTGACAGTTGACTGGTCGTAACGGTGACAGTTGGCGTACGTTTGTCCTCGGTTCTTCTTACGCCAATGACACGATGTCGACGTAGGTGGATTTATACATTTGACATCGAGCGCGCACAGGTACATCCTGTGAACAAGAACAATATATACATGAATACAGCCAAATATATAACATGCGACATTTGCATTCTTTCATGATATGGATTAATTCACTAACATGTTTTATTCATAGATTAATGTTAACTAAGATGACAAAAAGTTGCCCTTATATGAAACGCGTTGCATGCATCGACATCCTTTGGCGCCCAACACATACCCATAACACGTGGAATTTTTCTCAAGTGGACACTACGCCGAAAGCAAGTTAGGAAGCTGAATGCCATACAAATTAGACATTTAAGATCCGTGACCTCACATGGACAGGTCATGTGGCTCGTATGGATAACAACAGACTTCCAAAACAAACTATATTCTCTAAATTGTCGGAAGGTACTAGAAACAGAGGCCGCTGTTATGTCAGTAACAGAGAAGAGAAGAGATTGTCATTCCAGTCCAGTTATGGAGTTTCGCATAATCTCCACGAGTTACAAACATGTTCAAGCACGACGGTGTTTGGTCCAGCTTTCTTGTCGATCCTCCTCGGGGGATGGCAATTAACATGTTAGTCCAGAAGTTATGTATGGAAGAGGAAGTTGGATTTGTGGATTTATGGGGAAGTTTTGTTGGGAGGGCTGATATGTACATGAAGGATGGGCTTCATTTAAGTGGAAAGGGGGCGGCAGTATTCGCGGACAAACTTTCAGCAGCAGTAGATAGTGACTTGGGTACAATGACAAATATTTTTGGAAGTAAACATTCTTTAAACTAGAAGTGCAGGGGGGTTACCTAGAGGTGTCTCAAGCAGAACAAGAGGCCACTAGCACAGATAAACCAATATCAAATCATCCGAAAAACATCACTGAAAAAGGTTATAGATGCATATGTTTAAATGCAAGGAGCATAGTAAATAAGAAAAACGAATTAAACATTATGGTAGAAGATATTGACCCTCACATAATTGGTATAACTGAATCATGGGCCAACATAGATATAACAGATGCTGAATTAGGACTGACAGGATATGTAATGTTTAGGAAAGATCGAATAGGAAGAAGGGGCGGGGGAGTTATTTTATATGTTAAAGAATCTATTCAGGCTTATGAAATAAAACTAGAAAGGGAAGCAGATTGCGATGAAGCTGTTTGGTGCAAAATTGTTTCAGGAAATTCAAAATTAACTATTGGATTAGTTTACCGAAGTCCAAACATAAACGAAGAGGACAACACAAAAATAAAAAACGCTATAAAGGAAGTTAGTAAAGGGGAATGTATCATAATGGGAGATTTTAACCATGGACACATACAATGGAATTCTCTAGAGAGCACAGGGTTTGAGGACCAACAATTTCTATTTTTAATCCAGGATAGCTTTCTTACTCAGCACGTACTAGAACCAACCAGGGGAGAAAATGTATTAGATATAGTTTTGTCATCACAAAAAGAATTAGTGGACAATGTAAAAATATTTGAACCATTGGGTAATAGTGACCATAATCAAATACATTTTGACATCAATGTAAAATCAGAAAGTAAAAATAAGAAAACGTACAAGAGAAACTTCCACAAAGGTAACTACAAAGATATGAGAAAATACTTAGCAAAGCTAGATTGGAATAACATGCTGATGAATAAGACCGCAATTGAATGTTGGAATATTCTAAAATATGAAATTGAGAGTATCATCGATAAATTTGTTCCCTTCCAAAAACAAGGAAAACGGTGTAGAAAGAAACACTTGTCAAAAGAGGCTATTAGAAAAATAATGCTAAAACAAACTATGTGGAGGGTTTATAGGCGTACCAGAAAGGACGAAGACTATGCAAAATACAAAGAGGCACTTAATGCAGCTACAACTGAAATCAGACAATCTAAAAGAAGCTATGAGCAAAAACTAGCATGTAACATAAAAAATGACAGCAAGAGTTTTTATGCATATGTCAGGAGTAAACAAAACGTACAAGACAAGGTTGGACCTCTAGAAGACAGTGCTGGAAATATAATATCACAGGGGTTTTTAATGGCGGAAGACCTAAATGGTTACTTCAGTTCAGTGTTTACCAAAGAAGATATTAGTTCATTACCAGTTGCTGATGCTAAATTTCAGGGGGCTAAATCTGACTATTTAGGTCCGTTAGTTGTAACTCCAGAATTGGTAGCTAAGAAAATAAAGGCAATGAAGGATAACAAATCACCGGGAGTGGATGGGATTCCTCCAAAATTACTAATGGAAACAGTAGAACAAATCAGTATACCACTTGCAAGAGTATTCAACTTGTCATTAAAAGAGGGAGTTGTTCCGTTTGAATGGAAAGAAGCAAACATCATACCATTATTTAAAAAGGGTTCGAGAAATAAGTCAGAGAATTACAGACCAGTGAGTTTAACGTCAGTGATTTGTAAATTATTAGAAAGGTTAATTAAAGACCATATGGTGGACTTCCTCGTTAAGCATAAATTATTAAATTCATCTCAACATGGATTCCTTAAAGCGAGGTCATGCTTAACAAATATGTTATGTTTTTTGGAAGAAATCACTAAGTGGATAGACGTGGGATCGCCAGTAGATATTATCTACTTAGATTTTCAGAAAGCTTTTGACAAAGTGCCATATCAAAGATTACTACTTAAATTAAAAGCCCATGGTATCGGGGATAGCATAACTGACTGGATAGAACAATGGCTGACTGACAGAAGACAACGAGTTGTAGTAGATGGAGAAGTTTCAAATTGGAAATCGGTTTTGAGTGGGGTACCTCAAGGATCAGTATTAGGACCTATATTATTCTTAATTTATATCAATGACTTGGACGACAGTATAACAAGTAATGTACTGAAATTTGCGGATGACACAAAACTGTTTAGAAAGGTTAATACTGATGATGATAAACAACATTTACAAAACGATCTAGACAGATTAGTGAAATGGTCTGAGAAATGGCAGATGTTGTTCAATTTTGGGAAATGTAAATGCCTACATACAGGACATAGGAACTTGAATGTAAACTATAGAATGGGAGATACTGTTCTGGGTACTACTGTAAAAGAAAAGGACTTAGGAGTTACAATAAGCGCTGATATGAAAGTTTCAGAGCAGTGTGGTATTGCAGCTTCAAAGGGTAATCAAATTCTTGGATTGATTAGAAGAAACATAACATACAAGGGAAAAAAGTTAATTATACCTCTTTATAAAGCAATAGTTAGACCTCATTTAGAATACTGTATACAAGCATGGAGACCATATCGTAAGAAGGATATAGATACGCTTGAACGCATACAAAGGAGAGCAACTAAAATGATTCCAGAACTGAGAGACCTTAGTTATGAAGAACGCCTGAAAGAATGTGGTTTAACAACTCTAGAGACAAGGAGGTTAAGAGGAGATCAGATTGAAGTTTTTAAGATATTGAATGGGTATGAAAATATTGATAGAAATATGTTTTTCTCACTCAAGAAGGATAGCAGAACTAGAGGACATGAGGTAAAATTAGTAAAGGATCAATGTAGATTGGACATCAGGAAGCACTCGTTCTCACAGAGGACAATAAATGAATGGAACAAATTGTCAACAGATTGTGTAACTGCTAGCAGCGTGAATATGTTTAAAAACAAGGTTGACACATATCTCAGGAGGGCAGGCTATAAGTAGATGAACATTGTTGGACTCTCGATAAGCCAATGGCTTCCTTGTCCACTTGCCATCTGGGCCTTTGGCTTGGATGGCAAATCTTGTTAAATCTTGTTAAATCTCTTAGGATACCACAACGATGATGCCAGTTTATGCTTTCGGGTGGTCGTTTCGTCCGCACACTGTCTCCAAGTTTCATCGATCTGTGCCGTGAGTGACGTCGTTCGTCGGCGTAAGCTTTAGTTCGTACCTGCTTACTTCTGATTGATTGATTCAGCTAGCACTGTATTGTTCGGTGTATGTGATTGAGGCGGTTTCAGACATTCCAATGGGAACCGTAGCTTTCGACCAATCACCAACTCTGCTGGGACACTCTGTATTAGCGCGTGAGGTGTCGATCGGTATGTTTGAAGAATCGTCGTACTGCGTCCACGAACGTTTTACCCTCCTTGAGTTGCGCAACAAGACTCTCTTTGATGACACGATTCAGCCTCTCCACTCCTCCATTGCACTGAGGATTATACAATGCGCTGCGCCGGTGAATTTCTGCAGGAACATTTCAAATTCGTATGACACGAAATGTGGTCCGTTGTCGCTTTGCAGAACTTCGGGTATTCCGCAATCGAGAAAACAGTTCTTTCAGGATCTGAATTATGGTGGAAGACGTCACCGTGTTGGTTGCAGCTATCTTTTGCTGTGCAGGTGTCGCATTTAACTATGCAGAAACACTTCCACGTATTTTATTGCACTTAGCCAGGGATAAAACCAGGCAGAAACGCTATTACAAACGTGAACCGCTTCTTCTTATGTTAAAGGTTTTCTTAAGTAGCATCTTCTAAGAAACTAATTTGCAGCGCCCCTATTGACCAAAAATACACTGAATGTGTAATGCGGTGCCCGGTGCCACTTCCAGATGCGCATGCGCAACGTGGCCACTGTATGACTTCCGATCGAGTAGTCTTCAGAACGACTTTAAACTTCTGGAATGTTCAAAATGCTGCTATTTTTAGACACAGTTGAAACAATGTAACAACACAGCGCATCAGCTGTTCGTCTTATTGGTTGATTTATGTCGCGTTATGTGTCGAGTCGCGTTGTGATTTGTAGGAATTTGCCGCATAGAAGCCATCACGCAACTGAACAGAGTTATGCAGTCACACAACCGTCTTTCTGGTCTTTCTAGCGACAACAGTGAGTCATTCTACACGTGCAACGGGGTAGCGCCGGCGTAGTCGGCACCAGTAAGTGTGGAAGGCCAGCGGGCACCCAAGAAAAGCAAGGCGACTCGGTCCTCGGTGACCTGCGGGGCCTTTGGCACCAACTTCTCAAGGAAAGACCATTTACAGCGACATGTCGCCACTGGTAGGTGCCTTAGGAAACAACAGCACCAAGCAGAGGAAGAAAAGCTGAATGCATTATTGGTAGCTAATTAACTGATTTTTTTAACGAAATAATATTGTAAATATGCATATTTAGGGTACTGAGAAAATCGTTACAAAACTGTCATGTCTGTGCCCCAACCCTGGACTATCCCACTGTTTGGAACTTGCCTAAAAGCCATCAGCACTTGTCGATAAAATACATTAATCTTAATTAATTTTCCACCCAATCGAAGAAAAACACGAACGTGATCGAGCGTTTCGGCATAGTTAAATGCGACAAAATACATATAAAAGCGATATATTCGTAACTTAAAAGCGTAGTAGCGTTTAGTTAGTATAAGCTAAATGCCTGGTTAAATGCAGCAAAACTAAAGACAATATCAAATAGGCCGCCACATACATAAATAGCCACTGACACTACTGTCTGCATGTAATATAATTTTATTTTAAAATGTTTAGTAGTTTCACATGCTACCATGCCCAACTACAAAAAGCCGTCCTCAGAAGTTATGTAGTGGCCACGTTGCCCATGCGCAACTGGAAGGTCCACCAGGTGTTTTGGGGCGATATATATATATATATATATATATATATATATATATATATATATATATATATATATATATATATATATACCATGTGGATGTAGCAGCTTGCGAGTGGCATCAGTTTCCGGAAACCGTACCTCCAAATTTAACAAGATTTAACAAGATTTGTCATCCAAGCCAAAGGCCCAGATGGCAAGTGGACAAGGAAGTCATTGGCTTATCGAGAGTCCAACAATTTTCATCTACTTATAACCCGCCCTCCTGAGATATGTGTCAACCTTGTTTTTAAACGTATTCACGCTGCTAGCAGTTACACAATCTGTAGACAATTTGTTCCATTCTTTTATTGTCCTCTGTGAGAACGAGTGCTTCCTGATGTCTAATCTACATTGATCCTTTACTAATTTTACCTCATGTCCTCTAGTTCTGCTATCCTTCTTGAGTGAGAAAAACATATTTCTTTCAATATTTTCATACCCATTCAATATCTTAAAAACTTCAATCTGATCTCCTCTTAACCTCCTTGTCTCTAGAGTTGTTAAACCACATTCGTTCAGGCGTTCTTCATAACTAAGGTCTCTCAGTTCTGGAATCATTTTAGTTGCTCTCCTTTGTATGCGTTCAAGCGTATCTATATCCTTGACCTATATACTACTTGCGTGTGACCTATAACCACAGTCGCCAAACGGCGCTTGGACCCGAGTGCTGTGGGTGTACTCCTATTCAGCTTTGACGCAGGGTAATTAGATTTCGCCCGGACTTCGTTCTAACTCTAGCTTACTGCAACCTCAAGTCTTTCCCTAACTCTGGGGTTATTCGTTTTCTCGATCAGCTCGTCATCCGACAGTTGACCGAAGTTTCAGTTAGCTAAAGTTTGTGCAATGCAGTAACGTACTCACGTACACTTTTCACGGGGCGTTGCGCCCGTTGCCAAAACGTATAACGTTCCATCATCACACTTCGTTTTCGGCCGAAATTAATCCGTAGTGCAGTTATGGTGATCGCATATGAGTCGGTGTCCGTCAGGGACGAAAATATTATCTGGCCTTCTATCTCCAGGCTGTGTACCGTCGAGACCGCTTGCCAGAAGGTAAGTTTCGAAAGTCGAAAATCAGCGAGTCTACGCCACCGGTGGTTCGCCCGGTGTTACTAGAGAAACCGGCGGAAGCGTTAGACGATATTCATCCATCCTCGTCGCCAACATTTTTTATGTCAGTAACAATATAAAATTTAATAGCTGGTAAACACACGCACGCACGCACGCACGCACGCACGCACGCACGCACGCACGCACGCACGCACGCACGCACAAACGCACGCACGCACGCACAAACGCACGCACAAACGCACACACACACACACACACACACACACACACACACACACACACACACACACACACACACACACACACACACACACATGTTTATTCTCAAACATGGTGGAGTCCCGTCGAACTCTGAAACCGAGGCTCGTGACGTCGCCTGTCAATCATATATCATAACAAACACAACAACCCGCCCCAAACTTAGAGACAAAGACTACTAAAGCGAAATAACCAGAAAAGTATAGACTCAAAGCAGGGTTATACACTTGTCCAAGATATATCGACCTGGAGAGGAGGAAGGGAGGGAGGCAGGGAGGGAGGGAGGCAGGGAGGCAGGGAGGCAGGGAGGCAGGGAGGCAGGGAGGCAGGGAGGCAGGGAGGGATAGAGACAGGGAGGGATAGAGACAGGGAGAGAAAGAGAGAGGGAGAGAGGGAGAGAGACACAGGTAGACATGGAGACAGGGAGACAGGGAGGGAGGGATAGAAAGAGGGGGATGAGAGAGAGGTAGATAGAGAGAGAGAGAGAGAGAGAGGTAGATAGATAGAGAGAGAGAGAGAGAGGTAGATAGATAGAGAGAGAGATAGAGAGAGAGAGAGAGAGAGAGAGAGAGAGAGAGAAAGAGAGAGAGGAAGATACTTGTATAAAAAGTTAAAGTTCCAAGGAGACATACCAACGCAGAATCGTCCTGAAGGTAACAAATGTGTTGTAAATCAACATAAAACCAGCTCCAATAATGTGGGTATGTTTCAGCCGTTCGACGTTCGTCGGCAGGAACTCGTACAAGTTGGGATGTGTAACAGTGAAGATTGTGTTTACTCCTGGGTGCATAAGCACGAATCCGCCGTTCTCCACTGCCTTGTCGTATGCCTCTGAGAAGTCACTGCCGAGCAAACGTATTGAGGCATCCATCCAGAACATGCCCGGAAATTCGCGCAGAACCTCCTGGAATCAGAGCATACTTCAGTTTTATCCTACTGCTACGCCGATTTCATTCAAATTAATTCTGACAGAAAAATGGGAACATTTTTGTGGAGTTGGTACATGAATTTCGGTTCAGACCTGTTCACTCAAAAACCAACTCCACTTCAATGTGAAGTTATGCCGCAATTACTGCGCGAATGCTATTTGCTAAAAAGATATACACTAGTGTCAATAGCCAGGTACTCATCTGTATAGCTGAGTGAGGCAATGTGGAGTGAACTGAGGCAATGTGGAGTGAACTGAGGCAATGTGGAGTGAACTGAGGCAATGTGGAGTGAACTGAGGCAATGTGGAGTGAACTGAGGCAATGTGGAGTGAACTGAGGCAATGTGGAGTGAACTGAGGCAATGTGGAGTGATCGCAATTGCCCAAGCTGCGAAACAGCAGAAAGAGGTTTCCAACCCGGGTTCTCTCGATCAAGAGTCGGACAATCTAACCTCTACGCTTATCGCGCCCCCAAAATAAACGAGGTATGGCGGTACTTATTTTAAATTACTATTAAAAAGGAAACCCAGTGCTGAAGACAAGAGTTTATCTACATACGTCGACAGTCTGCAGCGCCACCTACCTGTACAATTAGCAACTTGAAGGCGTAGCAACGAAGCTTCTCCTTGACGTGTTTGGGATACGCCGGGTTTGCGAATTTTCGCAGCGTAACTTGACACCAAGTTCTTACCTGCAATATTGTGCGTCGTGTTTGTCAGCAATTCAAGTGCAGTTTCTAACAGTGCTATGTGTACGGTATGTGCATTCGGTGTGATATAAGATCAGATGAGGATCGAAGTCATAGCAATTATTTCTGATCAACTTAACGTTCTTAAGTTGCAACTGTTATAGCCACGTCCCTCATCTGGTCAAGACTGTCCACTTTTGTTGCTAGAATTTGTGAAGAGATTGACTTAAAACCTGACTTGATGTCGGCAAGACTGAAACTGTCTAGTAACTGGAAGACGAACCATATCATTAGGGCATCGGAGTTTCACCGTTACACACCTTAACAAATCTACAGAATTGTCATAGAATATTCTATATGAATTTTTTGGACACAACTATGTAGAATTCATAATTTATTCTATAGAATTGTTATAGAATATTATATTTGTGCGGACATAGCTATATAATCTATAGTATTATATAGTTTTGTAGTATTATATAGTTTTTCATTCAATATTCTACAATGCTCTGTGGTAGTATGTACAATTCTATGGCATTCTATGCGACTGTATCAAAAATAGTAGACGTTAAATATTGATATAGCATTTATTGTATTATATAGTTTTCCATAAACAGTGCTACTACGCGTTGTAGAATTGTAGATTTCAGTATATTAAAACAAACAATTTTGAATTCAGTAAATTTTTTGCTCAGGACCCAGGAGTAAACTATATTGATATTAAGTAAAAATAAAACACTTATGTTGTGCTTAAATCTTCAGGAACCTGAGCACAAACCAAAACCTTGAAGCATGATATGATAAACAGGGACGCGCAAAAGTCATCATTACATTGAGGGTCTGCCGAAGATTTATGATGAAACTGCTTTTTGAGAAAATATGTCTTACAATTTTGCGGAAGGTAGCTTTCAGATCATTTTAGATTGATGGGAAGTTTTATAGAACGAACGCTTCTTGAAGCCGTCCCCAGCTTCGTGCTTAGATATGTAGGAAGTGGAAATGCATGTTCAAATGTTAATGCGTTGCGATATAATGGGAATAATGCACTGTTTGTTGTTGTCACGAGAGCGTTACCAGCCAGATAACATTGTTTGTTGTTGTCACGAGAGCGTTACCAGCCAGATAACATTGTTTGTTGTTGTCACGAGAGCGTTACCAGATAACATCACGAATGCCGGAGGATCGAGTTATGGTATCTGTAACATCGACAAAATGTGTATTATTCTCTTAGTCTATATCAATTGCTAGTCACTTACAGCTCATAACAAACATTTGTAATAATCGATGTTTAAAGGGATGTGATATATAATATTAATCATGCTATATCCGCTATTTGTTTCTTACCTCCTTCGCCTGTGTCGGTTTCAACCCGAGGTCGTAGTAAATAATGCGACTGTCCGGTTTGTATTTCTGGACAGAGGCGATCATCCCCTTAGACTCGATGAAGTGATTACTTGAAGCCCCCGTCACGATGACCACTTGCCCTGCGTTAGCGGCCGTCAGTGTCGTGAACGAGTCTGGCAGCAAATGTAACGACTGGACGGTCTCAATGGATACGTTGAACGGCTTCCCAGCGGCCGGCGAGGCGGGCGAACTGTACACGAACGGAGGCTTGAACTGTAGTCGCCCTGTCTTCAACCTCATCGGATCCTGCAAGTCACCGCATCACCACAATTGATGTTACCAGAGCAGTCATATTGTAAAATATCAAGATCAGAGAACACATTCACCCTTGTCCAACACAGGTGTCACCAGAAACAGATACCTCCGGTGGGTTGGGCACGTTTATGGTAGAGGAAGGCCACTGAAGAGGTAGAGTGACCAGATCAGATGACTCCGGTGAGTTGGGCATGTTTGTTGTAGAGGAAGGCCACTGAAGAGTTAGGGTGACCAGATCAGAAAAGATACTGGGCTCCCGCTTTTGACAGTAGAGCATCATGCCATAAATAAAACAGAGTGGAGCGGTGTCACTTCCCTGAGGACAGCGAAGGTTCAATATGACCTATATTTCAACATAAAGTTGTAAACGTAAACTTGTCTTTCTGACCAAAGTGCCTGGGTCACATTTTAGATATTTTGTAACTGACGGGGACATCGAAACGTGTTCACTTTGTTTTCCACCGTTGTAGAAGTATATGGCTAAGTCTGGTAATGCAATATTACAAAGTATTATGAATAGTGATGCATCATAAACATCACCACTGTGTCACCACTGGATAAATATGCTATATATTTATAGTTTTTAGTCGTTATAGTCTAGTCTTTATATGGGTGTTATATTCCGGAATAAAGTTATTGAATTGAATTGAATTATCACAGTAATTCCATTGTTCGTAGAAAGGTTAGTAGCGGGTGGAATTTAGAAAAAAAACCGTGGGGTCGTATATGAACCCCTGAAATGTTGGTGACTGAGATTCAAAGCGTCTAGGAGGAGTAGTATAAAATACAAACATAAATCTAGAAACGTAAATACTCACGGTGGAGCATATTAAGATCGCCAGGTACGTGACTGCGGTATATGTCAACGGTACTTACCTTCCTCTGCATTTTGTATTTTTTGGGCCGCACAAGCAACATGGCAATTATGACGGCAACGATAATTACAATAGTCACAAGACGTTTTAACATATACATAGTCAAACACGTTTATTCTAAATAATCGAGAACTAGTTCTGTATCGTTATTTCCGTCTGTGTTCACCTCCGTTCGTCAGTTCGCACTACCAGCAATGCGATACTGGTAATATTTGAGCCATGTAGACCTATCAAGACACATGGTAACAATGAAACGGTGTGTCACAATCATTTGAATAATTAGTACGTTTGTCTACTGCATGTGTCTTACGTTACCGATGACTGACGCTTTATGTGGCAAAAACTTCCGTAGCGACATAATTATTTACAACGGTTGTGCACGAACGGCTATTGGTGTCTGTGGTGGGATTGAATATACTACACATTTCATTTGCAAAATGCCCACTTAATCATTGCATTCATACATGCAAGCATGCGTACGTAGACAGGGAAAACGATTACAATTTGCCTTAATGCGTATTTGTCTGACAAAATAGGAACTTGCGACCGTAGAAGGTGGGGTAAGAAATCAATACGCCCACAAGGAGGCGCAAAATGGCTAAAAATGACCAGAGGTAGAGCTACTATATCATAGACACCAACTTAATATGGTTAAAGCGCCATAATGCTATCTTAATACGTGTCTTTTGTGACAAAAAAGGCACTCGCGACTGCGAAAATCAATACCTGCACCCATGGAGAGATGCCAAATGTATCAAAACGATCATGAGTAGGGGAAGGTTGTGAACCATGATCATAGGGAAGTTTTGAGTCACCCCTGTAACTTTGTTAATAACGATCAGTTGCTCCATTTGACGAGTTATATTGATACACGTCATGCTACCTACGACGTCACGGCCTTTTGACCAATGGTGGACAAAAAAAAGGTGCGCAAAATCACGACGGTATGTGTTTTTATCTATAAAATATTTTTTAGTAAATCTAGCGTATTTTGTTGTTTTCGTTTTACGTCTACTACACATAATGCAATGTTATCACTACTAACATATCGTCAATAACGGATAATAGCTCTGTCAATGCGTGTGTCTTGTTCACTGCGTGTGTCTTGTTCACTGCGTGTGTCTTGTTCACTGCGTGTGTCTTGTTCACTGCGTGTGTCTTGTTCACTGCGTGTGTCTTGTTCACTGCGTGTGTCTTGTTCACTGCGTGTGTCTTGTTCACTGCGTGTGTTTTGCCGAACCAGGTACTTTTTGTGCGGCGAAAACTTCCGTCGCGACAGATTTACAAAGACTGTCCTGAATGAATTTCAATTGCAAAACGCCCACTTAATCATCACATTCATACATGCATGCATACATGCGTATATGCTTGCTTGCTGCACGCACGCACGCGGGTGGGAGGTTGTTATTTTGTTAAATTTTCGACAAGCCAATGGCTTTCTTGTCCACTTATTCTGGGTGTTTTGACTTGGATGGCAATCTGAAATAATTTTGTTAAATCCTTCTTCAGCTTCAGGCTGTGTCCGCTAACCTGATCATCGTCTCGCGGCCCAGCTCAAGTGGCATTCTATCGACCTAATTTTACACAATTGTAAGGTTATTTAAGTTATACAATAATATGGGACACGTAGATAGACCAGACATATTTCTACCTGACCCGCAGCCTACACATTATCTGTGATTTCGACGAACATGCGATATGGCGACGAACATGCAATATGGCGACGCATCAATTGTACTGCTCATAAAGATCGATTATTTTCATATATGTTCATCCATGGTCATCATGATAAAAGACCACTTTCACCGAATGGCAAGGCCCTTGTATAAATAAATCGTTTAACGTACCTTGGTAATGTAATGTTTAACGATGGAGACTGTCTTATTGATATCAATAACAGGCTTGGAAAGGCAAGGGAGCATTTCAAACATTTTACTTTAAAATGTTTTCATTTTGTTTAGGTGGCAGGAATAAATGACCCAGGTCTCACTCCCATATAGTAAGTAGTGACGCAGACGGATTTGTGGACCTTGATTTTGATCTCCTTCCTGAGGTTGTGGTCATCGAAGAATGGGTGGTGCGGCTTCCTAAAAAAAGTGCTGGCACAGCAGAATCGGCGCTGAATTTCCTAATCGACGTTTGCCTTTTGGGACAGGCGACTCCCTAGGTATGGGAAGTGTTCGACAACTTCAAGGTTTCCTCAGGAGAATTTTATTTCTTGACAATGTCTTACTTCGTGTGGTAGGTTGATGGATCTTAGCTTTCTTGATGTTTGTGGACAGTCCTAAGCTTTGCTAGGCCTCGGTAGAGAGATTTAACAAGATTTAACAAGATTTGCCATCCAAGCCAAAGGCCCAGATGGCAAGTGGACAAGGAAGCCATTGGCTTATCGAGAGTCCAACAATGTTCATCTACTTATAACCCGCCCTCCTGAGATATGTGTCAACCTTGTTTTTAAACATATTCACGCTGCTAGCAGATACACAATCTGTAGACAATGTGTTCCATTCATCTATTGTCCTCTGTGAGAACGAGTGCTTCCTGATGTCCAATCTACATTGATCCTTTACTAATTTTACCTCATGTCCTCTAGTTCTGCTATCCTTCTTGAGTGAGAAAAACATATTTCTATCAATATTTTCATACCCATTCAATATCTTAAAAACTTCAATCTGATCTCCTCTTAACCTCCTTGTCTCTAGAGTTGTTAAACCACATTCTTTCAGGCGTTCTTCATAACTAAGGTCTCTAAGTTCTGGAATCATTTTAGTTGCTCTCCTTTGTATGCGTTCAAGCGTATCTATATCCTTCTTACGATATGGTCTCCATGCTTGTATACAGTATTCTAAATGAGGTCTAACTATTGCTTTATAAGAGGTATAATTAACTTTTTTCCCTTGTATGTTATGTTTCTTCTAATCAATCCAAGAATTTGATTACCCTTCGAAGCTGCAATACCACACTGCTCTGAAACTTTCATATCAGCGCTTATTGTAACTCCTAAGTACTTTTCTTTTACAGTAGTACCCAGAACAGTATCTCCCATTTTATAGTTTACATTCAAGTTCCCATGTCCTGTATGTAGGCATTTACATTTCCCAAAATTGAAAAGCATCTGCCATTTCTCAGACCATTTCACTAATCTGTCTAGATCGTTTTGTAAATGTTGTTTATCACCATCAGTATTAACCTTTCTAAACAGTTTTGTGTCATCCGCAAATTTCAGTACGTTACTTGTTATACTGTCGTCCAAGTCATTGATATATATTAAGAATAATATAGGTCCTAATACTGATCCTTGAGGTACCCCACTCAAAACCGATTTCCAATTTGAAACTTCTCCATCTACTACAACTCGTTGTCTTCTGTCAGTCAGCCATTGTTCTATCCAGTCAGTTATGCTATCCCCGATACCATGGGCTTTTAATTTAAGTAGTAATCTTTGATGTGGCACTTTGTCAAAAGCTTTCTGAAAATCTAAGTAGATAATATCTACTGGCGATCCCACGTCTATCCACTTAGTGATTTCTTCCAAAAAATATAACATATTTGTTAAGCATGACCTCGCTTTAAGGAATCCATGTTGAGATGAATTTAATAATTTATGCTTAACGAGGAAGTCCACCATATGGTCTTTAATTAACCTTTCTAATAATTTACAAATCACTGACGTTAAACTCACTGGTCTGTAATTTTCTGACTTATTTCTCGAACCCTTTTTAAATAATGGTATGATGTTTGCTTCTTTCCATTCAAACGGAACAACTCCCTCTTTTAATGACAAGTTGAATACTCTTGCAAGTGGTATACTGATTTGTTCTACTGTTTCCATTAGTAATTTTGGAGGAATCCCATCCACTCCCGGTGATTTGTTATCCTTCATTGCCTTTATTTTCTTAGCTACCAATTCTGGAGTTACAACTAACGGACCTAAATAGTCAGATTTAGCCTCCTGAAATGTAGCATCAGCAACTGGTAATGAACTAATATCTTCTTTGATAAACACTGAACTGAAGTAACCATTTAGGTCTTCCGCCATTAAAAACCCCTGTGATACTATATTTCCAGCACTGTCTTCTAGAGGTCCAACCTTGTCTTGTACGTTTTGTTTACTCCTGACATATGCATAAAAACTCTTGCTGTCATGTTTTATGTTACATGCTAGTTTTTGCTCATAGCTTATTTTAGATTGTCTGATTTCAGTTGTAGCTGCATTAAGTGCCTCTTTGTAATTTGCATAGTCTTCTTCCTTTCTGGTACGCCTATAAACCCTCCACATAGTTTGTTTTAACACTATTTTTCTAATAGCCTCTTTTGACAAGTGTTTCTTTCTACGCCGTTTTCCTTGTTTTTGGAAGGGAACAAATTTATCGATGATACTCTCAATTTCATATTTTAGAATATTCCAACATTCAATTGCGGTCTTATTCATCAGCATGTTATTCCAATCTAGCTTTGCTAAGTATGTTCTCATATCTTTGTAGTTACCTTTGTGGAAGTTTCTCTTGTACGCTTTCTTATTTTTACTTTCTGATTTTACATTGATGTCAAAATGTATTTGATTATGGTCACTGTTACCCAATGGTTCAAATATTTTTACATTGTCCACTAATTCTTTTTGTGATGACAAAACTATATCTAATACATTTTCTCCCCTGGTTTGTTCTAGCACGTGCTGAGTAAGAAAGCTATCCTGGATTAAAAATAGAAATTGTTGGTCCTCAATCCCTGTGCTCTCTAGAGAATTCCATTGTATGTGTCCATGGTTAAAATCTCCCATTATGATACAATCCCCTTTACTAACTTCCTTTATAGCGTTTTTTATTTTTGTGTTGTCCTCTTCGTTTATGTTTGGACTTCGGTAAACTAATCCAACAGTGAATTTAGAATTTCCTGAAACAATTTTGCACCAAACAGCTTCATCGCAATCTGCTTCTCTTTCTAATTTTATTTCATAAGCCTGAATAGATTCTTTAACATATAAAATAACTCCCCCGCCCCTTCTTCCTATTCGATCTTTCCTGAACATTACGTATCCTGTCAGTCCTAATTCAGCATCTGATATATCTGTGTTGGCCCATGATTCAGTTATACCAATTATGTGAGGGTCAATATCTTCTACCATAATGTTAAACTCGTTTTTCTTATTTACTATGCTCCTTGCATTTAAACATACGCATCTATAACCTTTTTCAGAGATGTTTTTCGGATGATTTAATATTGGTTTATCTGTGCTAGTGGCCTCTTGTTCTGCTTGATACAACTCTAGGTAATCCCCCTGAACTTCTAGTTTAGAGTCAGCAAGGATGATACAGTCGCCGGCATTCCAGGCTTGGGTTCAAATGCGAGTCAGCGCATTTAAATACAAATGCAAATGTTTTAAATAATTCAAATTCCTCACGTTAGTTGCAGCTTGCAAGTGTTTGGAATGTTTCAAATGCAAATACAAATGCAAAGTGTTTGAAATTATGCAAATGCAAATGTCTGAAACTATTCAATTGCAAATGTTTGAGATGATTCAAATGCAAATGCAAGTGTTGAGATGATTCAAATATGCATGTGTACGTAAATATACTTAAATACAAGTACATCAAACTTATCAAGTATCAAAAATATGATGCGCTGTAATGTCAAAATAATAATGACACCAAAAATATATGTTTAATTAGTAACATCAATTTAGTAACAGCAAACTGTATAGAAAAGTGAAATCAAATCCTCTAGATCTCATACAGATCTAATTGAGGAGTTTTGTGCTACACTCAAAGGACATGCAGCAGCGTCATATTTAATTAGGGAAATCTTTGGGTTGAACGCTAGCCTTGGATAAACAATGAATTTATTCAATTGGGGAAGCTTCTTTCCCAATAAAGGGAAAGAGCAGGCAGCTCCCGTCAATTGTCTTCGTCACGCTAAGACCAACCTTGACCCGAGCCTAGACAGGTAGAATAGCCTTCTGTCAAGCCGGGTATTCACGTTCGATGCCGTATGGAAGCTGAACGAAAATGACGGATGACAAAAGGTGCGCAAAATCGCGACGGTGTGTATTTTTATCTATGAAATATTTTTGAGTAAATCTAGAGTGTTTTGTTGTTTTCGTTCTACATCTACTACACGTAGTGCAATGTTATCACTACTAACATATCGCCAATAACGGATAATAGCTCTGTCAATGCCTGAAACCAATTTTGGCACACTTTTTATTTTTAGTAAAGCTAATTTTGCGTGTATAATTGTGATCAGGTACCCATGGGCCGGGATGGATGGGGTCCGATGGGGTCCGATGAGCCGGTTCATGGATCCCCGTATCGACTGGCGCAACATTCTATTAAAGTTTCGTTTGAATTCCTAGTATGTGTATCTCGTTAATTTTGAAAATAAAAGCTGGCTATATAATTCAACCAATAATATATTGTAATACAACAAGTATACAAATGTTGATGCTGTGTAGATATAGGCCTATCAAAACAGATGCAAAAATGGGTGTCACAATCACGTGAATAACGAGTATGCCTGTTCACTGCGTGTGTCTTGTTCACTGCGTGTGTCTTGTTCACTGCGTGTGTCTTGTTCACTGCGTGTGTCTTGTTCACTGCGTGTGTCTTGTTCACTGCGTGTGTTTTGCCCAACCAGTGACTTCTGATGCGGCAAAAACTTCCATCGCGACAGATTTACAAAGACCGTCCTGAACGAATTTCAATTGCAAAACGCCCACTTAATCATTACATTCATACATGCATGCATACATACGTATATGCTTGCTTGTTGCACGCACGCACGCACGCACGCACGCACGCACGCACGCATGCGCACAATGGCTTCCTTGTTAGCGCACAGGTAGACTATGAAAACGGTTACAATTTTATCGTAACGTGTATATGTCTGACAAAACAGGAACTTGCGACCTTATAGGGTAGGGTAATGCGTTGGCCAGGAAATCAATACATACACCCACGATGAGGTGAAAAATGGCTAAAAATTACCAGAGGTAGTGCTTCTATAGCATAAACACCAACTTAATATGCTTAAGGGAGTGGAGTTGTTTCGCATGATGCATCAACGTTTGATTTCATATTTTTCTATCACAGTTCATAATGCTGATGACTTTCAGTACAGTTTTGCGTTATGATGATTGACGTGCCACAAGGCGAATGCAAAGTTAACAAAGCTAGAAACCGGTCGATGTAGTTAAGCTTTATATATTCCGGAGGAGGGGCTTAGTTCAGTGACATTGGTTTTTGTACTGTCAGACATCGATGTTTCGAGATGATGGTGTCTACCTCCGCTGCATACTTTTCATATCACAGTGCTACCACCTAGTGAATGTCCTGTCTACTAAGGACACACACGAGTGCACACGCGCCTGCAATGGCGCTAGTTCATCTGCTCAATACACTATTTGTGTCGACAGGATTTATTTTTCCAAGCATGCCCTTGATATTGGAACAACTAGGTCTTCCAGTTAAGAGTTAGCCTCGATTACCCAGGCTCTGATTTGGCACCACACAGAAGCCTGAAATCAACTGTTCATTGTGTTTAACATGATTGGTTGCAATGAATCTGCGTAACCAGTGAAATAGCCTCTCAGGCTAACTCATCAAATAAGAGGAAACCTTTTCAATTGATACAAGTTTCTAAACCAATGTTAAGCATCGATTATATTGACATAAATCACACACAAATAAAACGGACTTTGCAAAAGTTAATGTTTTGGTCACGGGTTCGAATCCTTTAATAACAAACATTTTCGTTACTCTCTCATTTCAGGGTCTTTCTATTTTATATATATCTATTTGAAACTTATTTTAATTATCCGTGACGCGCACACATAACATTAATTGTACACGTACATATAGGCCCCGTCGCCTAAATGAAGTAATCAAACTAGTGGTGCCATCTGACGGCGACAGTCAAACCATGAAGTGGGGCTAGACTCACTAAGGCAAGCGAGAGTTGGGCTACGCTGAACTATTTAAGAGTAACTTGGCTATGTAAACAAAATTAATTTGCTAATGATTTCATTGCACTTGTATATCAATTTGATTTATCAATTTGAAGCAAGTAGACAAGGTAGCAAATGGCTTATCGAGAGTCCAACAATTGTTTTCGTTTGTGTATAGCCCTTTCCAGATATATATGCATAACCCTTACCAGATATCTGTGTGTAGCCCTTACCGTATATATGTACATAGCCCTTACCATATATATATATATATATATATATATATATATATATATATATATGTGTATAGCCCTGTCCAGATATCTGTGTATGGCCCTTACCAGATATATGTGTGTAGCCCTTACCAGATATTTGTGTATAGCCCTTACCAAATATCTGTCAGTTTTATTTTTAAACATACCTTATTCAGACTTCTATCATTAACGCAATCATTTGACATTTTGTTCCGTTCAGTTATCACGCTTTGTGATAATTAGTACTTTCTCATGTCCAACCTATACTGTTCCTTGAATGCTGCTTTTTGTCCTCTGGTTCTGCTGCTTTCTTTTTGAAGAACATATTCCTATCAATAACTTCATAACCATTCAACTTTATTTGGTCTCTATTTAGTTGCCTGGTCTCTGATTACATTTATAGTACCAGCGTTATGATAGGCTACCTTGGTGGAAGGTTATCGATGCATTATCAGAATTAATTCATGACTTTTGATGTTTTTGTAATCTCTGTGTATGAAATTGCAACTTTGCAAACATTTATTCATACATTATTATCTTTTTATTATGATTTTAGAAGGTAATTTTACACTTTGCTATCCATGATATTGTTATTTCCTACTATAACGCCACTTCGACTGTTCTGGGAAGCATTCAGCAGCACTAAAATTAATGAACGAAGGCTGTTCGTTCACATGCCCACCTCTGTGTGGCTGCAGCCAGGTACTCATTTATAAAGCTGAGCGGACTGATGTGGGGTGAGCTAAATTGCCAAAGCTTCGAAATGGCAGCAAGAGGATTTAAACCCGGGTTCTTTAACCACTGCGCCACCGCGCCCCGTTAAAATCCATTTAATAGTCAGTCCGATGATTTCAGCAAAAGTAGATACAAAACAGGTTTTTTTTTTTTTTTTAAATGACTAAAAGGAGACGAGAGAAAATATAATTCAGGAGTAGGCTTTAACTGTCACCGCTTTAAGTGTCACCGTCTACGCACTTCCGAATGACATCACGGGTAGTCGATTTTCGTCTGGATACTCTGACCCACCACACGTTAACGTGGTACGCGGATACATCAAAGTTCCACCTGTTGACAGCCAACACGTTGACAATTGACTGGTCGTAGCGGTGACAGTTGGCGTACGTTTGTCCTCGGTTCTTCTTAGGCCAATGACAATCCGTCGACGTAGGTGGATCTGCACAATTGACATCGAGTGCGCAAAGGTACATCCTGTGAACAAGAAGAATATATATACATGAGTTGGAATACAACTAAATATATAACGTGCAACATTTGCATTGTTTCATGATATGGCTTAATTCACTAACATATTTTATTCAGAGGCGTTAGGCGATATTCATCCATCCTTGTCGCGAAATTTGTTTATGTGGGCAACAAAATCAAACAGAATAACTCGCCGATAAACAAAAACACACTCATGTTTAATCTCAAACATGGCGGACTCCCGGCGAACTCTGAAACTGAGGCTTGTGACGTCCTTGACAATCGATTATCATAACAAACACAACAGACGCCCCAAACTTAGATACAAAGATTACTAAAGCGAAATTTTCAGAAAATCATATACTGAAAGCAGGGATACACACTTGCCCAATATATTCCTCGATAGGACTCCGACAACATGAACCGAGTGAGCAGTCGTAGTCGCAATCACGACTGGCAGTGAGAGAGAGAAAGATGGAGACAAGGGGTGGAGAGAGGGAGAGAGAGAGAAAGAGAGAGAGAGAGAGATAGAGAGAGAGAGAGAGTGAGGGGGGAGGTAGAGAAATAGAGAGAGAAAGCGTGTGTACGTGTTTGTGTGTGTGTGTGTGTGTGTGTGTGTGTGTGTGTTGTGTGTGTGTGTGTGTGTGTGTGTGTGTGTGTGTGTGTGTGTGTGTGTGTGTGTGTGTGTGTGTGTGTGTGTGTGTGTGTGTGTGTGTGTGTGTGTGTGTGTGTGTGTGTGTGTGTGTGTGTGTGTGCTTGATGATGATTGTGTGTTTATGCAGGATAGTCGTTGTAAATATGTCGCTCCGGGTGTTATTACCACATAAAATGTCAGTCACCGGTTAGGTTAGGTTACGTAAGAAACATGCAATAAACAAACATACTCGTTAATCACTGTGTTGTGACACACCCTTTGTTCTGTCCATCTATGCAGGTAGGCATTCTAATCGCCAACGTTACCCAAATGTGTGTGTGTGTGTGTGTGCGTGCGTGCGTGCGTGCGTGCGTGCGTGCGTGTGTTTGGTTGTGTGTGTATGTGTGTGTGCGTGTGTGTGTGCGTGCGTGCGTGCGTGCGTGCGTGTGTTTGGTTGTGTGTGTGTGTATGTGTGTGTTTGGTTGTGTGTGTGTGTGTATGTGTGTGTGTGTGTG
Organism: Lamellibrachia columna; assembly: GCA_963662155.1. Lineage (NCBI taxonomy): Eukaryota > Metazoa > Annelida > Polychaeta > Sabellida > Siboglinidae > Lamellibrachia > Lamellibrachia columna. Next base: position 20,074,249 of record OY759268.1, read on the forward strand.
TGTGTGTGTGTGTGTGTGTGTGTGTGTGTGTGTGTGTGTGTGTGTGCGTGCGTGCGTGTGTGTGTGTGCGTGCGTGCGTGCGTGTGTTTGGTTGTGTGTGTGTGTGTGTGTGTGTGTGTGTGTGTGTGCGTGCGTGCGTGCGTGCGTGTGTGTGCGTATGCGTGCAAACAAATTACAACTTCCCACCCACGCGCATAAGCAGTAGTCAAGACCAGCCAAAAGGGAGACGGGGGAGAGAGAGGGGGAGGGAGAGAGAAGGAAGGTGAGAGAGGGGGACATAGATACAAAGAGAGACGGGGAGAAAGGGAGGGAGGGAGAGAGAGAGGGGGGAGGAGAGAGATGGAGAGAGAGAGAGGGAGGGACCACTTGTATAACAGTTAAAGCTCCAAGGAGACGTACCAGCGCAGAACCGTCCTGAAGGTAGCAAATGTATTGTAAATTAACATAAAAGTAGCTGCCATAATTTGGGTCTGTTTCAGTCGTTCGATGTTCGTCGGAAGGAACTCGTACAAGTTGGGATGTGTAACAGTGAAGATTTTGTTTCCTCCTGGGGTTATTATCACGAATCCTCCGTTCTCCACCGCCTTGTCGTATGCTTTTGAGAAGTCACTGCCGAGCAAACGTACAGAGGCATCCATCCAGAACATGCCCGGAAATTCACGCAGAACGTCCTGGAATCAGAGCATACTTCAGTGTTATCCTACTGCTACGCCGATTTCAATAAAATTAAAACTGACATAGAAAAATCGGAAAATGTTGGTGGAATTCAAACATGAATTTCGACTCCACCTTGATAAAAATAGTTAAACAACTATTTGTCTCAGATACTCTATATATTTGATGATAGCTATATTAAACGTTTTTGCTAAAACCACCTGGCATACATATTTGAAAGTCTCATGATTTAAGAAGATCTAATCAAATTACCATCCACAAATTCTTGTTTTATATAGCTTGGCAACATATCCTTAGGACCGCTCAAAGCATTTTACCATGGCAGATTTGTTTATCCAAAAACCAACTGGACTTCAGTGGGAAATTATGTTGCAATTACTACGCGAATGCAATTCGTTAAAGATATATCCACCAGTGTCAATAGCCAGGTACTCATTTATACAGCTGAGTTAACTGAGGCAACGTAGAGTGAAAGAAATTACCCAAACTGCGAAACAGATATCGCACCCCCAAAATAAACGAGATATGACGGTACTTATTTTAAATTACTATTACAGATGAAATCCAGCGCTGAAGACAAGATTTTGTGTAGACACGTCGACAGCCTGCAGCGCAACCTACCTGCACAATTAGCAACTTGAAGGCGTAGCAACGAAGCTTCTCCGTGACGTGTTTGGGATACGCCGGGTTCCCGAATTTTCGCAGCGTAACTTGACACCAAGTTCTTACCTGCAATATTGTGCATCGTGTTTGTCAGCAATTCAAATGCAGTTTCTAACAGTGCTATGTGTACGGTATGTCATTCGGTGTGATATAAGATCAGATGAGGATCGAAGTCGTAGCAATTATTTCTGATCAACTTGACGTTCTTAAGTTACAACTGTTATAGCCACGTCCCTCATCTGGTCAAGACTGTCCACTTTTGTTGCTTGAATTTGTGAAGAGATTGACTTAAAACCCGGCTTGACGTCGGCCAGACTGAAACTGTCTAGAACTGTAAGACGAACCATATCGTTGGAGCATCGGAGTTTCACCGTTACACACCTTAAAAAATCTACAGAATTGTCATGAAATATTCTATAGGAATTTCCCGGACTCATCTGTGTAAAATTCATAATTTATTTTATAGAATTGTTATAGAATATTATATTTTGCGGACATAGCTGTATAATTTGTAGCAGTATGTAGTATTACAGTATTATATAGTTTTTCATCCAATATTCTACAATGCTATGTAGTAATATGTACAATTATGCGACATTCCATGCAAATGTATAGGAAACAGTAGCCGTAAAGTATTTATATAGTATTTATTGAATTCAATAGTTTTCCATAAACAATGCTACTATGCGTTGTAAAATTGTAGATTTCAATATATTAAAAACATGTAGAATTCAATAATTTTTTTGCTAAGAACCCAGAAGTCGGAGTAAACTATATTGATATTTAGTAACAATAAAACACGTATGCTGTGCTTAAATCTTCAGGAACCTGAGCGCACAACAAAACCTTATAACATGATATGATGAACAGGGACAAGTTATCATTATATTGAGGGTCCGCCGAAGATTTAGGATGAAAATGCTTTTTCGAGAAAAAATATCTTACAATTTTCTGGAAGGTAGCTTTCAGATCATTTTACGTTGATGGAAAATGTTATAGAACCAACGCTTAAATGTGTAAGAAGTAAAAATGCGTGTAACAATCATGAGTAGTGATTGTTATATGTAACAATAATCGTGCTACATCCGCTGCTTTTTTTCTTACTTTCTTCGCCTGTGTCGGTTTCAACCCGAGGTCGTAGTAAATAATGCGACTGTCCGGTTTGTATTTCTGGACGGAGGCGATCATCGCCATAGACTCGATGAAGTGATTACTTGAAGCTCCCGTCACGATGACCACTTGCCCTGCGTTAGCGGCCGTCAGTGTCGTGAACGAGTCTGGCAGCAAATGTAACGACTGGACGATCTCAATGGACACGTTGAACGGCTTCCCAGCGGCCGGCGAGGCGGGCGAACTGTACACGAACGGAGGCTTGAACTGTAGTCGCCCTGTCTTCAACCTCATCGGATCCTGCAAGTCACCGCATCAACACAATTGATGTTACCAGAGCAGTCATATTGTAAAATATCAAGGTCAGAAGACACGTTCACCCGATTCCAACACAGGTGTCACCATACACAAATTTTTGTGGTGGCTTCGGCACGTTTGTGGTAGAAGAAGGCTACTGAAGAGGTAGCGTGACCAGATTAAAAAAGATACTGGGCTCCCGCTGTTGAGAGTAGGGCATCCTGCCATAAATAAAACAGAATGACCCACATAATTATTTTGTAGCCCACAGTTGTAGAAGTAGGCACCCACATAATTATTTGCAGCCCAGAGTGGTAGAAGTAAGCATCCACATAATTATTTTGTAGCCCAGAGTTGCAGAAGTAGGCATCCACATAATTATTTTGTAGCCCAGAGTTGTAGAATTAAGCATCCACATAATTATTTTGTAGCCCAGAGTTGTAGAATTAGGCATCCACGTAATTATGTTGTAGCCCAGAGTTGTAGAATTAGGCATTCACGTAATTATGTTATAGACCAGAATTGTAGAAGTAGGCATCCACATAATTATTTTGTAGCCCAGAGTTGTAAAGTAGGCATCCACATAATTATTTTGTAGCCCAGAGTTGTAGAAGTAGGCATCCACATAATTGTTGTAACTAACAAAAATTCCCATCCTCCGGAAGGAATAACTCGGTAGTTCGTGTTTACCACATTTAACACAGGATACACAACATTATTACAGAAATGTCCACCTATACCTTGGTATTTGGTGCTGACGGTCAATATTTAGAGAATAATACCCTGTTTGTTGATACTGTTTGTCACAAACGAGAGTGTTACCAGCCAGATAACATAACGAGTGCCAGATACACGAGTGGTGTTATGTGGCTGGTGACACTCGAGTGACATCAACAAACAGTATGTTATTCCAGTTATATAACGATGAATTAACATTTGAGTATACTTTTTCACTTCCTACATTTGTAAATATGCTGCTGGGCCGGATTCACGAAGTATTCCTACTGTCCGATAGAATTGATGCGGACGTTTGACGCAGATTATGTAAATCGCAGCAATCACAGAAAACAAATCGTTCGAACAATCGCGCGTATATGCCAACGCGCGTTCTCGGTCGCGTTCGAAATGATTCAAACATTTGATGGATTCTCAGAACGAGGCTGCCGTATGTAATCTGGGTTGATATATCACAGCAAAACGCTCTATATCAATCAGGTAGTGTTCTTTCCGTGATATATTCATCTAGATAATGCACGGCAGCCTCGTTCTGAGAATCATTTGTTAAATATACTTTTGTAAACGTCGAGTGGATATTAGCACGGCTGCGTTGTTTAACGACGGTTATACAACGGCTAGGCGTGCGGATATCCACTCGACGTTTACAAGCGTATGTTTAACATCTGGCGTTTGAATCATTTCGAACGCGACCGAGTAGTGCGTTAGCACAGACACGCGATTGTTCAAACGCTTTGCGTGTTTTCTGTGATTGTTGTGATTTATGTAATCTGCGTCAAACGTCCGCATCAGTTCCTTCGAACAGTAGAAATACTTCGTGAATCCGGCCCAGCAGCATGTTTACAAATGTAGGAAGCGCAAAACTATGCCCAAGTGTTAATTTGCCGTTATATAACGGGAATAACACACTGCTTGTTGGTGTCACTCGAGTGTCACCAGTGATGTAACATCACTCACGCTTCCGGCACTTATCATGCTATCTGGATGGTAGCACTCTCGTGACATTAACAAACAATGTATTATTTCCTAAATAGTGCGACGTAATACAGGCAGTCGTAATAACGTTTAACGACGCCTTGGTCTTGTATTACGTAACTTTATTCAGGCTACTTGGACTTGGTGCAGCGACTTGAATTTGGTGTAGATCATTTACAGAAAAACGCGGTATATCAAATAGAATAAGTATTACTATTGCATATATATTATACACAAATGTATTGTAGACATATATTAGGAAACAGGGTTTGTTAATTATTAGTCAGAGGGAGTATTTTAGAGTAAGTTAGTTTCGGACTCTGTCAGGGAAGTCAGCGAGCGTTAATAGGGTTGTTTACCATTCGAAAATTGAGATAGCATAGTGAATAGTCAGTAACATTGGAATATTGGTTAGAATAAGTATTACTATTATACATATATTGTTCACAAACTTCTTGTAGACATATATTAAGAAACCGTTTTTGTTAATAGAGGTAGTATTGTTTCCCGGATTCAAACTCAACGAGTGATAAAAGGGAGTTTGTTTACAGGTCGTGAATTCAACTCGTGCATCGAACTATCGTTTACATTGGCTAATATATATATAAGATAAAGTGATATATTTACTTAAATTATATAAATAAGGTAATATCTGACATAGTGGTAGTAAACGTTTTCGGTAAAAAGGAATTAACAGCAGGATTTTAGCGTAAATTAGTACACACTGATTTCGTTGTTTTGTTACACAGTGTTCTCCATATTCGCTAGGTGGCAGGTTTTGTTTTCTCACGCGAGCTTAATAGAAGACATAGTTAGCAAGTATATTAGCCTAAAGTGTTCTTTTGATCACAAAAACAGCCTTATTCGAGGCTAACGTAGCAAACTAATTAAAACTAAATTGTATGATGGCGCCGTGCAAACGGCAGTTAAAGGCCACAAGGCACTTAATTTGTGGCAGTTGCAGTAACTGGGTGGACTTCGTCAAGTCTGGGTGCGAGAAGTCCTGGGCTGAGGTCCAGGCAGATAGTTCTAGTTTTGAGTGTAAGGGATGTACGAAGATGAAGGAACTAGAGGTGGAGTTGGAAGAGCTGAGGCTGCTCGTTGTAGCAATGGTGGGAAGGGAACAGGAGGGTTGTGCCAGTAGTTCCGGTGGGGGAACAGTAGATGATAAAGTTGGGAAAGACACAAGAGATGTTAGGGAGAGCTCATCTCAGCCTGGGAGGAAGCTGAGAGGAGGGAAGGTGACAGGTCGTAGGGAGACAGGACGTAAGGAGACGGGAAGGAAAGGAACGGGAGGGAAGACAACCGGAGTGAAGGAGAGGGGAGTGGGAGAGACAAGAGCAAAGGAGTGGGAAGTGGGGGAGACAGGAGCGAAGGAGACAGGAGGGAAGGGGTCAGGACAGAATGTGATGGAAGGGATCGAACGGAAGAGTTATTCTGCAGCAGTGATAGAGGGGGTGAGGAAGAGAGCGAGGGTGTTTGTGGGGGATTCGATAGTTAGGAAGACCGACAGAGTCTTAAACAAGGGAGATGATGTGGTGGTCTGCTTGCCTGGAGCCAAAATAGAGGCGATAACTGAGAGGGTAAAAAACATCGTAGGTTCGGGTAAGGGTGGATCTGTTTTAGTACACGTAGGGACAAATAACGTAGAGAGGGAGGGTACAACTGCCATAGTTAGGAAATATAGGCAGTTGGTCAGAACACTAAAGCAGACGTGGGTTGAGCAGGTAATTATGTCAGGGATTTTACCTGTAATGGGCAGGAGGGGTCACAAATATCGAAATTGTCGGGGGATGGCAATTAACATGTTAGACCAGAAGCTATGTAGGGAAGAGGAAGTTGGATTTGTGGATTTATGGGGAAGTTTTGTTGGGAGGGCTGATATGTACATGAAGGATGGGCTTCATCTAAGTGGAAAGGGGGCGGCAGTATTCGCGGACAAACTTTCAGCAGCAGTAGATAGTGACATGGGTACAATGACAAATGTTTTTGGAAGTAAACATTGTTTAAACTAGAATTGCAGGGGGGTTACTTAGAGGTGTCTCAAGCAGAACAAGAGGCCACTAGCACAGATAAACCAATATTAAATCATCCGAAAAACATCTCTGAAAAAGGTTATAGATGCGTATGTTTAAATGCAAGGAGCATAGTAAATAAGAAAAACGAATTAAACATTATGGTAGAAGATATTGACCCTCACATAATTGGTATAACTGAATCATGGGCCAACATAGATATAACAGATGCTGAATTAGGACTGACAGGATACGTAATGTTTAGGAAAGATCGAATAGGAAGAAGGGGCGGGGGAGTTATTTTATATGTTAAAGAATCTATTCAGGCTTATGAAATAAAACTAGAAAGGGAAGCAGATTGCGATGAAGTTGTTTGGTGCAAAATTGTTTCAGCAAATTCAAAATGAACTATTGGATTAGTTTACCGAAGTCCAAACATAAACGAAGAGGACAACACAAAAATAAAAAACGCTATAAAGGAAGTTAGTAAAGGGGAATGTATCATAATGGGAGATTTTAACCATGGACACATACAATGGAATTCTCTAGAGAGCACAGGGATTGAGGACCAACAATTTTTATTTTTAATCCAGGATAGCTTTTTTACTCAGCACGTGCTAGAACCAACCAGGGGAGAAAATGTATTAGATATAGTTTTGTCATCACAAACAAAATTAGTGGACAATGTAAAAATATTTGAACCATTGGGTAACAGTGACCATAATCAAATACATTTTGACATCAATGTAAAATCAGAAAGTAGAAATAAGAAAACGTACAAGAGAAACTTCCACAAAGGTAACTACAAAGATATGAGAAAATACTTAGCAAAGCTAGATTGGAATAACATGCTGATGAATAAGACCGCAATTGAATGTTGGAATATTCTAAAATATGAAATTGAGAGTATCATCGATAAATTTGTTCCCTTCCAAAAACAAGGAAAACGGTGTAGAAAGAAACACTTGTCAAAAGAGGCTATTAGAAAAATAGTGTTAAAACAAACTATGTGGAGGGTTTATAGGCGTACCAGAAAGGAAGAAGACTATGCAAATTACAAAGAGGCATTTGATGCAGCTACAACTGAAATCAGACAATCTAAAAGAAGCTATGAGCAAAAACTAGCATGTAACATAAAAAAATGACAGCAAGAGTTTTTATGCATATGTCAGGAGTAAACAAAACGTACAAGACAAGGTTGGACCTCTAGAAGACAGTGCTGGAAATATAATATCACTGGGGTTTTTAATGGCGGAAGACCTAAATGGTTACTTCAGTTCAGTGTTTACCAAAGAAGATATTAGTTCATTACCAGTTGCTGATGCTAAATTTCAGGAGGCTAAATCTGAATATTTAGGTCCGTTAGTTGTAACTCCAGAATTGGTAGCTAAGAAAATAAAGGCAATGAAGGATAACAAATCACCGGGAGTGGATGGGATTCCTCCAAAATTACTAATGGAAACAGTAGAACAAATCAGTATACCACTTGCAAGAGTATTCAACTTGTCATTAAAAGAGGGAGTTGTTCCGTTTGAATGGAAAGAAGCCAACATCATACCATTATTTAAAAAGGGTTCGAGAAATAAGTCAGAGAATTACAGACCAGTGAGTTTAACGTCAGTGATTTGTAAATTATTAGAAATGTTAATTAAAGACCATATGGTGGACTTCCTCGTTAAGCATAAATTATTAAATTCGTCTCAACATGGATTCCTTAAAGCGAGGTCATGCTTAACAAATATGTTATGTTTTTGGAAGAAATCACTAAGTGGATAGACGTGGGATCGCCAGTAGATATTATCTACTTAGATTTTCAGAAAGCTTTTGACAAAGTGCCACATCAAAGATTACTACTTAAATTAAAAGCCCATGGTATCGGGGATAGCATAACTGACTGGATAGAACAATATAGATGTAGTAGATGGAGAAGTTTCAAATTGGAAATCGGTTTTGAGTGGGGTACCTCAAGGATCAGTATTATGACCTATATTATTCTTAATATATGTCAATGACTTGGACGACAGTATAACAAGTAACGTACTAAAATTTGCGGATGACACAAAACTGTTTAGAAAGGTTAATACTGATGGTGATAAACAACATTTACAAAACGATCTAGACAGATTAGTGAAATGGTCTGAGAAATGGCAGATGTTGTTCAATTTTGGGAAATGTAAATGCCTACATACAGGACATAGGAACTTGAATGTAAACTATAAAATGGGAGATACTGTAAAAGAAAAGGACTTAGGAGTTACAATAAGCGCTGATATGAAAGTTTCAGAGCAGTGTGGTATTGCAGCTTCAAAGGGTAATCAAATTCTTGGAGTGATTAGAAGAAACATAACATACAAGGGAAAAAAGTTAATTATACCTCTTTATAAAGCAATAGTTAGACCTCATTTAGAATACTGTATACAAGCATGGAGACCATATCGTAAGAAGGATATAGATACGCTTGAACGCATACAAAGGAGAGCAACTAAAATGATTCCAGAACTGAGAGACCTTAGTTATGAAGAACGCCTGAACGAATGTGGTTTAACAACTCTAGAGACAAGGAGGTTAAGAGGAGATCAGATTGAAGTTTTTAAGATATTGAATGGGTATGAAAATATTGAAAGAAATATGTTTTTCTCACTCAAGAAGGATAGCAGAACTAGAGGACATGAGGTAAAATTAGTAAAGGATCAATGTAGATTAGACATCAGGAAGCACTCGTTCTCACAGAGGACAATAAAAGAATGGAACAAATTGTCTACAGATTGTGTAACTGCTAGCAGCGTGAATACGTTTAAAAACAAGGTTGACACATATCTCAGGAGGGCGGGTTATAAGTAGATGAACATTGTTGGACTCTCGATAAGCCAATGACTTCCTTGTCCACTTGCCATCTGGGCCTTTGGCTTGGATGGCAAATCTTGTTAAATCTTGTTAAAAACTTACGTAACTGGAGTGTCGAAGAAAAGACGCATGACGTTGTCAACGATTGTACGTTATAGTTGGCGTAGCATTGTTGACAGGTGTGCGTAATAACAACAAAAGGTAATTCGTTAGGGTAACAGAGGGATGAATGTCAAAAAAAAATACTCCACGTGACGATGGGGTCGTAAATAAACCCCTGAAGGTTTGACGACCGAGATGCAAAGCTTCTAGGGTGCGCAGCATAGCATACAAACATACAGACATACTCACGGTGGATCATATTAATATTGCCAGGTACTCTCGAGTATGTAAAATACGTCAACAATACTTACCTTCCGCTGCACTTTTTTTCTCGTTTGCCACATTGGCAACATCACAGTTATGACGACAACGATAATTACAATAGTCAAAAGCAGTTTTAACATATACATAGCCAAAAACACCTATTCTAAATAGTCAAGAAATATTGTATTGTGTTATGTCTGTATCGTTATATACGTCTGTGTTCACTCAGTTCGTCAGCTTGCACTACCAACAACGCGATACTGGTGATATTTGAGCCACTATTTCACCACTCGCTCTGTTCTCTCATTCAATTGTTTATGACCACTTAAACAAGTTTGCTCCTGTCTCCACTGGCAACCGGATACCGAAGTTATTTCAGAAAACAGTTAATTAAATAACGTTCCTGTGCTTTACTTACACCTCGTGCTACTGTTGTGTTATTTTGTTATGATCCATGATTACATTTAAATGCTCTTCTTAATTATTCACACACGCACACGTACGCACACGTACGCACACTTTCACACACACACCCACCCGTACACGCACACGCACACGCACACACACACATTTATAATACAGAGTACAGGTGTCAATTTGGTTTTCGATTGACGTTGGCGATTAGAAACCATTTTGGAAATCCAAGTTCGCAAACGTAGAAGTGCTGCTGAACGAGTATAAAAAAAATACACATTGCTGCACCCGCAAGAACAGCATAATAAGTGAAAACATTATTAAAGTTTCGTTTGAATTCCTGGTTTATGTACCTCATTAAATACAAAAATCAATGGGTGTGTCAGGTGAATAACGAGTATGTCTGTCCACTGCATGTGTCTTATGTGACCGATGACTGCCGTTTTATGTGGCAATAATTTCCGTAGCGACATATTTACAACGACTGGGGACTGTTTCACTAACATTCGTATGAGCTCATAAGCACGATTTCGCTCTTAAGCTATGATCGAAACAGAAAATTGCGTTTCACCAGAGCTAGTGTATCCGAGCTGCGTCAGTCAGACCTGCGCCACTTTGTAAATTGACGTTCAGCGCCACCAAGTAGGGGGTAGCTACAACTTTCGTCAACGCTTCCGGTAATTCGACTCCGCATGCGCCAACTCTCTAGTTACATCTCCGGGTGAGAGGGCAATCGACGTCATAAACCACTGTTGACAATGCGATTGCGTTTAATCATATCTGCTACACAAACGCAAACTGTTCTCGAATATTATTGCTTTTACTACAAACTCCCTTAAACCTGGTAATGTAATCTTCACAACTTACAACTGGACATCCGTTGAATCAAGGTAAGAACACAAACAATTGCACGCATCGGCCATCGCCAGCTGGGACCACGGGCAACTGAATCAACTTGGGCCTTTAGGCTTTATAACTAATATATACTAAAGGGTATGCAACATGTCCAAATGAATAAACTTTATCTATACCTACTTTTGATTATACTTACTTACTTACTTATGCCCATCGCCCCTCTTGGGGCATAGGCCGTCGACAACAGATCGCCAGAGTCCCCTGTCCTGGGCCATCCTCTCTAACTGGTTCCAGGTGTAGCCTATGATTATACATATGTCTGTATTTCTTAACGAAAAGATATAGTTTAACGACTGCGCGCACAAAAGTACATATACTGGTCGACCTACTTAATAGAATATGCCGTTTAAAAAAAAATCTGAAGAAACATTTTGTGTAAGAGATGGATATACCAAATCAGCAAAAGCTATTTCATTTATTCAATGCAAACAAAGTATTAAAACAGTTGTTTTGAGTGAAAAACTTACGAATATTGAACGTCTGAACCATGTCGCGCTAGTCGAGGAAACCGGCGGAATTCGACTTATATTTATGGCAACCTTTTTATCAACCAGGCTTGACATAGCGCTTTATAAAACACATACACATATATTTGCATTGAATATATAATGTTAATGTAGTACATTTTTTCTCGTATATTTAAACATTTTTAAATATTCCTACTTTTATGACAAGCTTTATGACTAGCTTGCCATACATCTACCACAAAAAAGGGCTATTATTGTCACGTGTCCAAGAACGAGACATGCGTCAGCAGACGCTCAATAATAATGTCTGGTAAGCATGCAAAGTCGGTTTTTTATCAAGGTATGTATATCATAAACGTGTTCCATGTCATATTATATATAAAAATATATTTTGCTCAGACAAGACTCTGTATGGTTATTGTCGTAAACAGACGCTGTGACGTCTCTAACGTGATATCAAGCGTGATTTCAATGGATCGAAAACTGGCGTGGGTCGAAAACTGCACCGGTAACTATACGTAATGTAATCACGTGACAAGGCAGACGAAAGTGAGGTGCAACACACTTTGTTACGGAAATAGTCGACCCAACAAAAAGCCAGCAGTCTCTGTCTGACAGCTTCTACGTGCGGTTATATTTTTGATCTATCAATGAAGATGTCGGAAGACATAACCTTTTGGTAAGTCATACTTACTTACTTAGGCCCTTAACTCCTCCTGGAGCATAGGCCATCCACAACATTTCTCCAGCGCCTCCTGTCTTGGGCAATCCTCTCCAGTTGTTGCCAGCCATTCCCTGTTTGCTTGATGTCTGCCTCGAGGTCACGCCGCCAGGTGTTTTTTGGTCTTCCCCTCTTTCTCTTGCCTTGGGGGTTCCACATCAGGACCTGTCTGGTTATGTTGGTGCTTGGCTTTCTCAAGGTGTGGCCAAGCCATCCCCATCTCCTCTTAAGGATCTCTATCTCTATTTGGGCTTGGTGTGTTCTATCCCAGAGGTCTTTGTTGCTCACCCTGTCCATCCAGTGTATTTGCAGAATTCTTCTCAGGCAATGGTTGACAAATGTCTGAATCCTTTTCAGCGTGGTCTTGTTTATTCGCCACGTTTCCGCTCCGTACAGCAACACAGACTTTACATTTGTGTTAAACAAGCGTATTTTGGTGGTTTCTCCAATTACCTTTGACTTCCACACATTTCTCAACAGGTGGAAAGCTACCCTTGCTTTGCTGATCCTTTTCTTTACGTCAGCCTCTGTCCCTCCAAGCGTATCCACTATGCTGCCTAGATATCTGAAATCTTTAACCTCTTCCAGTGTCTCTCCCTCAAGCATGATTGGTGTTTCGCAAGTAGTATTTGTTCTCAGGATCTTTGTTTTCCTTTTGTTGATTTTCAACCCAACCTGCGCTGAAATCAATGCCAGTTCTGTTGTTTTGTCCTGCATCTGCATATGGCTGTGAGACAGGAGTGCAAGGTCATCCGCAAAGTCCAGGTCATCAAGTTGGGTCAGCATCGTCCACTGGATTCCGTTTCGTTTCTCCTTGGTTGCTGTTTTCATGACCCAGTCTATGACTAGAATGAAGAGGAATGGTGACAGTAAGCATCCCTGTCTCACCCCCGTCATAACCTCAAAGTTCTTTGTAAGTTGACCTTCATGAATAACTCTGCATGACAATCCCTCATATGAGTTTTTAATCATGTTGACTAGTTTCTTGGGCACCCCATAGTGTCTTAGCACTTTCCAGAGTGTCTCCTGTCCACACTGTCAAAGGCTTTCTCGTAATCAACAAAGTTGATGTATAGGGATGAGTTCCATTCGATGGATTGTTCCACTATGATTCGCAGTGTTGCAATCTGGTCAGTACACGATCTGTCCTGCCTGAAGCCTGCTTGCTGTTCACGCAAAGTTTGGTCCACTGTGCCTTTCATCCTCTCTAGGATTATTCTGTTTAGAACCTTTCCAGGTACTGACAACAACGTGATTTCTCTGTAGTTATCACAGCGGCTCAGGTCTCCTTTCTTGGGGATCTTGATAAGGTAACCTTCTTTCCATTCTGCTGGAATTTCTTCTTTTTCCCAGATCTCCTCAAAAAGACAGTACAGCATTTCTACTGAAGTATTTACATCTGCCTTTAGTGCTTCTGCAGGGATACCATCAGGGCCTGCTACTTTCCCATTTTTTATATGTGCGATTGCCTTTTTTTATCTCTTCTCTAGTGGGTTTGTTACAGTCTATTGGGAGATCTGTCTCAGCTGGTTGGATGTCTGGTTGATTCTGCGGTGCTGGTCTGTTGAGCAGCTCTTCAAAATGCTCTGCCCATCTATTAAGCTGTTTGTCTGCCCCCATCAGGACGCTCCCATTTTTGTCTCTTATTGGCCGCTCTGATTTCTTAAACTTTCCAGCTAACTTCCTTGTTGTATCGTAGAGTTGCTTCATGTTCCTGCTAGCTGCTGCCTTTTCTGCCTCTTGTGCAAGTCCCTCCACGAAGTTCCTTTTGTCTGTTTTGACACTTTTCTTCACCTCTCTATTTGCTGCTGTGTGCTCTTTCTGAGCTATTACCTTTGCCGCCCTTGTGCGGCTGCTGTTGACTGCCTCCTTCTTTTCTCTTCTGGTCTGTATTTTCCTCTTTGTTTCTACTGAAATCCAGTCTTTCTGTTGGGGTTTCCTTCTGCCAATTATCTCTTCGCATGTGGTGTTTACTGCATCCTTGATGTGACTCCATTGGCTGCTGATGTCTACTCCCTCTTCTTCATCATACAGCTCTTGCAGGACTTTGAATCTAGTAGCTAATGCGACTTTATATTCTTCTGCTGTTCTTGGATCCTTCAGGAAATCCACATTATATCTTGCCTTTCGTCTTTCTTGTTCTACTCCATTTCTTCTTAGCTTGAGTTTTAGCCTGGCTGTTATGGTGGTGATCAGAAGCGACGTCAGCGCCTCTCTTCACACGCACGTCTTGTAGCGATCTTCTGAACATTTTGTTTATGCCAATGTGGTCTATCTGATTTTCAGTGACTTGTTCAGGAGATACCCATGTCGCCTTATGTATTCTTTTGTGTGTGAACACGCTTCCCCCAATCACAATATTGTTTATTGCACAGGCATTCACAAACCCCTCCCCATTGTAATTCATCACACCCAGCCCATGAACCCCCATCACATTTTCATATCCTTGGTTGTCCGATCCAATCTTTGCATTGAAATCCCCCATAATCAGGTTGATGTTTTTATCCCCTAAATTGCTCATGATATCAAGGAGTTGGTTATAGAATTCATCTTTGATTTCGTCAGTCTTGTCGTTGGTTGGGGCGTAGCACTGCACTATGTTCATTTTAATCCTTTTGTTCTTTGTTCTAAAGGATGCTATTATGCACCTCGGTCCTCTGGCTTCCCAGTTAATAAGTGCTCTCTGTGCCTCCTTCCCCAATAAGAGGGCAACCCCCTCTGAGTGAAGGGCATCAGCTTCCTCCTGTCCGGAGTATAGTATAATCTCTCCTGTTGTTAGTCGCAGTCGTCCTGACTGGGTCCATCGGGTTTCGCAGAGCCCGAGTAGAGCGAGGTTGAATCTCCGCATTTCTGCTGCCACTTGGGCAGTTTTCCCCGCCTCGTACATTGTACGCACATTCCATGTGCCGATGTTTAAATTTGTCCTGGTCGAAAGAAGAGTAGTTGGCATTGTGGCTTCCTTTCGGCTTTGACCGCAACACTTCATGCGCCCTGGTAAACCAGGCCCTACCTCTTCCAGGACAGACGTCGTAGTTTTATTTGTTGTGAATGTTTCTGTAGCGTTGGGTTTCTTTACAGGGTGGGGGTGCTAGCCCCACGCCCAACCCTCCTCCTTTCTCAGCCGGGCTTGGGACCATCCATGGCGGAGTTTTTGGTAAGTCATATATGCAATTTAAGGTTTACGCAAAATGTGTCCACTGAAAGTTGTTGTGTGATCGTAGTAATCGGATTATGCATTGCAAAGCTCAGATACGGATGTTGAAAGGTGAGTGGTGTCATTCCATGTTGCATAGCTGGGACAGTGCCAGTGAGTAACTCTTGTTGATGTTGGGGATATCTATAAAAATTTCACATTGGCATCGCAGATATATTTTGTTTTATATATTTTTATGATATTGCTGAAATTCAGCACAGCGTACATATAACGTTTTGCAATTACCATCTGATGTGCCATTTCCAATGAAATAAACCTACCCTGTACTCAAATCTCAAATTTCCTAGGCAAATTTTCGGCATACCAAGTAAATTATCAATATCTATAAACTAGTTCTATTATATTAACTTACTAGTCAACCAGAACATTATCGCCGATCTCTAGTTTCTTGTCGTATATTTTTTGCAGCCACACTCAATCAAACTCGGTCTTGAGGTCAGTGACAGTGTCACTGTAATTGGAACGTCAATTCCGGAATTGGTGAAAAATAAATGGTATTTTCAGTTATTTTTAAATTATTTTTTGTAACTTTTCTACTCCAATTATTTGCTACAAATATTAAATTAAATATAATATGTTGCATATACGTTTATCAATATATGTATCATGTACTCAAAGGAGTACAAACTACAAATACACATCCATAGAAATGTTCACCAATAATTTCGGAAAATGAACTTATATGTATATACTTAAATGTATATACTTATATGTATATGCTTAAATGCCAGGAGCATACATAATAAATAAAAAAGCGAGTTAGACATTATGGTAGCATATACTGATCCTCACGTAATCATGGGCTACTAAAGATATAGTAGATGCTGAGTTATCACCGACAGGTTATGTAATGTTTAAGAAGGATAGACGAGAAAGAACGGGGGGGAAGTAATTTATATATATATATATATATATATATATATATATATATATATATATATATATATATATATATATATATATATATATATTTATATATATATATATATATATATATATATATATATATATATATATATATATATATATATATATTTATATATTATATATATTTATATATATATATATATATATATATATATATATATTAAATAATCTATCCAAGCATATGAAGTAACACTGAAGTGTGAAGCACATTGTGAGGAAGCAATTTGGTGTAACGTAGACCATAGACATAGACATAGTTACCAATAAGTCAACATTAACAATACTAATAGATCGGAGTAGTTTATTGTAGTAGTCAAACATAGGACAAGAAGAATATATAAAACTACAAGACTATAAGGGAGGTGAGCAAGGGGAATGTGTTATAATGGGTGATTTTAACCATGGCCATATACAATGGAAATCATTAGTGTTGGGGGTGACGACCATCAATTTCTACTTCTAACACAGGATTGTTTGCTTGCTCAACATGTCTTGAAACCAACCAGAGCAGAGGTTGGAATGTGTTAGATTTAATGTTGTCTTCTCAAAATGAATTAGTTGACAATGTTAAAATATACGAACCTTTGGGTTCAAGTGATCAAAACCAAATCCATTTTAATATAAAAGTAGAACAGGGAATAAATATAAAAACAATGGAGTGGGGTACCATAAGAATCAGTATCAAGCCATATACTATTTTTAATATATATATATATATATATATATATACATACATACATACATACATACATACATACATACATACATACATACATACATACATACATACATACATACATACATACATACATACATACATACATACATACATACATACATACATACATACATACATACATACATACATACATACATACATACATACATACCTACATACATACATACATACATACATACATAAATGATTTGGAAGATGACAAAGTACTGGAATTTGCAGGTAACACAAAAGTATTCAAAAAGGTTACAAATGATACAGATAAACAAAGTTTACAGGATGATGTAGATTAGTTCGTTAAATGGTCAGAAAAAATGGCAAATGTTATTCAATTTTGGGAAGTGTAAATGCATACACATAGGACATGGAAACATGGACGAAGAATATCAAATGGGGGGGTGCTGCATTAGGTAGAACCACACGAAAAAAGGACGTAGGAGTAACATTGAGTGCTGACATGAAAGTGTCACAGAAATATTGGATTGCTGCTTCTGAAGGAAATTAAATTCTAAGGCTAATTATGAGAACTATGACATATAAGGAGAAAGAGCAAATTGTACCCCTTTGCAAAGCAATAGTTACAACGCATTTGGAATATTGTATACAATCACAGAGGCCATATCGTAAGGACATAGACAAGCTAGAAAGAATACAATGAAGAGCAACTAAAATGATTCTAGAATTGAGAGACCTTAGTTATGAAAGCCACTTGTTGTTTGACAATACTAGAGACCAGAAGTCTAAGAGGAGACCAAGTAGAAGTGCTTAAAATAGTTAATGGTTATGAGGATATTGATAGGAACATGTTCTTCAAACATAAAGAAGGAAGTAGAACCAGAGCACACAAAGCAACATGTAACAACAAGTAAACCTTGTCCACTGAGAAAGAAAATGAGATAAGGCCTGAATGGTCTGACTTTGGTTTTACTGTCTGTTACAGTAACCTAGCATTTGTTTTTGATGCAAATGCTTGATTATATTGTTTTTGTTCACAATGTTTCAATAACAGAGTAGACAGTGTATATGCTATAATGTTGACAGCTTCCTGGCTGTTACCAGATTCAGTGTGACATACTAATAGCAGACAATTATGATTTTAATAGTAAATTTAAGGGGTAAAAATTAACAGTATCAAGTCAATAATTCCAACAAAATCAATTCCAATTCCAAAAAAAATCAATTCTAATTCCAACTGACTTTCGAAAATCTTTCTGGAATTGAGGAGTGTAATTGATCCCATGTCTGTTAATAATAGAATTGAAAGATATCTGATAAGGCCGGGCTATACATATGTAGTAACCGCCGAAGATGTATGATGATGGAACGTAGTTTATTTCGAGTGGTAAAAAAACGACAAGACACCCCGCTGCATACGTGCAGCTCTAGCCCTGGGCTGGCCCTTCACAGTCGCCCCCTCGTGGATAGATCTTCATAAAAGATGTCCAAACCACAGCAGAGGTGCCCGTGCTGTCGAACCGGCCTAAACCGGACTGCCCACACAATCAGTAGCGACACCCGGCGACAGCAGCGGCACCAAAAGTGCACCCGGTTACACACACCCCCGCTTGAGGTAGTCGTCCCCGACAACCTAATTTAACTCTTAACCTAATTTCCATAAAGATAATAAAAAAGTGCCTGATTATATAACAATAACAGTAAATGACAATATCACCGCAAGACAAGGCCGCGTCATAACTGATTTACTCTAATGATCATGGCTTGTTCTTATCCATTACCTGGCGCATTGCTTCTCGCGTTAGCCCAACACCCAATTGTGAAAACACTTTTGCCAGAACATCTTGTACTGAGTCATTTGGTGCTACTTCCGCAGTCTCTTGTATCACAGACCGAGGTTCCTTGTGAACATTGGAATGCTTCCCTGCTGTAATGCGTTTTGATCTCCTGTGCTGCGGTATTGGTCGGATGACCTCCTCTGGAGGCTCGGAATCATGCTCCATTACAGAATCTGCCTCGGGTGGCGGTTCTCGCAGAGGTTGTGTTGCTGCTCTATTCAGAAATGAACGTGGTTTAGGTATTGGCCTCAAAACAACCTGAACGTCCGGGTCCTCATCTAATGATGACTGGTCCGATTCACTGGAGACCCTACTCCTATGTGGACTCCCTAATTCACGTGCTTGATCCATCTCCATGTGGATCTTTGTACAGGGTCGAACCTCAGCCCTGTTTACATTGCGTGGTTGACCGCTTCCACCTGAAGGCTCTACTGTGTAGACGTCACCGTGTGGGTTAGGTTGATCTATCACTTTGTATATGACTGGGTCCCAAGCATCTTGAATTTTTTTCCGTCCCTTAACCTTCCTGTTTCTGAGATAGACTCTGTCGCCCACTTGGAGCGGGGCACTCTTCGCCTTCCTATTGTAGAAATCCTTCCGGGAGTTTGCCTCTTGTTCGAGTCGGTGTCTTGCTTTCTTACAACATCTGTGAGACGGGTCTGGTGCTCTTTCACCCAATCCACACGAGTTTGTTCCTCTTCCTCAGCAACTCCAAGCAAAACATCTATGGGCAACCTTGGGTCACGCCCAAACATCAAGTAGAAGGGCGACACTCCTGTTGACGAATGACTAGTGGCATTGTAGGCATATAGAACCTCTGGTAAGTATCTCGGCCGATGCCTTTTCTTCTCTGGTGACAATGTCCTCAGCAAATTATGCAGCGTGCGGTTAAACCGATCACACTGACCATTCCCTTGTGGTCTGTAAGGAGTAGTACGGCTTTTCCGAATCCCATATGTCTTGCATAGCCCAGCGATAATCTCCGACTCAAAATTCCGCCCTTGGTCTGAGTGTATTCGGCTTGGTACACCATACCGCAGGAACCACTCATGTACAAGTGCTTTGGCTGTAGTTGTAGCCTTCTGGTCCTTTGTTGGGATTGCCACTGTAAACTTGCTAAAAACGTCTGTCATTACCAACACATTCTCCCGACCATCAGAAGCTGGTTCGAGTACAATGAAGTCGATGGCAAGTATCTCTAATGGTTTTGTGGCGAGAAAACTACTCATTGAGGTGCGTATTCGAGGAGTTGGCATCTTTGCCAGTGTACAACGGTCGCATGCGTTGCACCATTCTTCAATTTCTGCCATCATGCGAGGCCAGTAGCACCTCTTTCTAACAAGGTTTTGAGTTCTCTCTATACCTTGGTGACCCATTTGGTCATGGAGGCTCTCCATAACCTTCTTCCTTAGGACGAGGGGAAGCAGGCACTGCTTAAAATTGCCTTCCTTTGGGTCATGCACGGTTCGGTACCAGACTCCATCTTCTGCGTCGATTCTGTCCCACTGGCGGAGCAGTGTCAGCACATCATGTGGTTCTTGTTTTCTCTCTTGATAACTTGGTTTCCTCTTCAGGTTCCAGTAATGAAGGAAACGCTTGACCACAGGATCTTTCCTCTGCAACTCACTTATTTCCGTGTGAGTAAATGATGGCAGTGTCTCACTGGTCATCTCCGGAGGCCGCCTCACCTATCCTGCCACTTGGTTCACTTCCAGGTGATAATGATCTATAGCTACTGTCAGGATTTCTTCTCTGAGCTTTGTGGAAGGGCTACAGAGTTCACCTCTATATCCTCCGACCTACTTTGTCGAGACAATGCATCTGCATTACGATTGCTCCTTCCACTTCTGTACTTGATTTGGAAGCTAAAAAGAGCTAGCTGCCCGGCCCATCTCTGCTCAATGGCCCCCAACTTTGCAGTTGACTGAATGTAACTCAGCGGGTTATTGTCGGTATACACCGTAAAAGTGGAACCAATAAGGTAATCTCGGAATTTCTCTGTAACGGCCCATTTCAGGGCCAACAATTCCAACTTGAATGAGCTGTAGTTCTCCATATTCTTCTCGGACCCTCTTAGGCTCCTGCTAGCGTACGCAATGACCCTCAGTCTGCCATCTTGCTCCTGTGACAATACAGCCCCTAATCCTTTAAAGCTTCCATCGGTCTCGAGAACGAAGGGCTTGGTATAATCAGAATATCCCAGCACGTCTGTCGACGTTAACTTCATCCTCAGTTCCTCAAATGCTCCTTGACATTTGTCATCCCAGAGTTCTCCGATAGGCTTGTCACGTTTCTTATGATTCTTGGTCAGTGTTGCTACCACCTCGTGTAGAGGTTTAGCTATCTGAGAGAAGTGTTCTATGAACCGTCGGTAGTAGCTGGCAAAACCCAGGAACCTCTGCAGTTCCTTGACAGTCTTCGGTACCTCCCAGTTGGCAACAGCTGCAACTTTGTCTGGGTCTGGAGATACTCAATGCTCAGAGACCAAATGTCCAAAGTACCTGACCTCCCTCTTGAAGAAGTTTCCGGTTTCAAACGTAGGCCATGCTTGAGAAAACAACATCCAACCTATCTAAGTGTTCTTCGAAAGTCTGACTGTAGACAATTATGTCATCAAGATAAACGAGCAGAATCTGGAACATCTGATCTCCCAGCACTCCTTGCATCAATCTCTGAAATGTAGCAGGAGAATTTGTCAATCCGAATGGCATCCGAAGACATTCAAACAAACCCATTGGTGTGATGAATGCTGTCTTTTCACGGTCCTGCTCTTCCATAGCCACTTGATTAAACCCGCTAAGTCCATCACAGAAAACCATTTTGCACCATGGAGCCTGTCCAGTGATTCTTCATTCCTTGGAAGGGGATATGCATCACGAACTGTCTTAGCGTTGAGGTGTCTGTAGTCTACGCAAAGTCTGAGACGTTGGTCTTTCTTCCTTACCAACACTATTGGGCTTGCATATGGACTCATGCTTTCCTTGACGATTCCTTTACGCAACAGCTTGTTGATGTGTTCTTTGACCTCTTCATACTGGGTTGGTGGAACCCTTCTGTAAGGTTGAGACACAGGGATGTCATCTTTCAGCCTGATACGATGCCGTACTGTCTCAGCATAACCAAGTGACTCGTCATCCGTGGCGAATACTTTTGCATGCTTCTCGAGCAAGGCTCTCAACTTGCCCAACTGTGTTTTTGAACAGACATCAACCAGATGAGAGAGATCTACTGGAAATGGTGATTCTTTTGACTCATCCAAGTCTGATTTCACACCTGGTTCGAAGCCAATGTTTACTTCAACTTCATCCACCGCAACTTGTCTGAAGTCAAACTCCTTGTTAGGTTCTCCTTTCTCGATGTCAACTTCTTGAAGCCATCCTACACGTGTCCTTGGTTTCAACCACACATCCTGAGTTCCCATGTTAACAATCCTGACCACGTAATTTCCCTTCACAGCCTGGGAAAGAGTGTTTACTACCAGAAGATTCCCCGGCAGAATTGTTGTGAGTGGTTCAATCATGGCTTGATTGCATTCCCCATGCTGAAGTCCAGTCACCTTTACGGTAGATGCTGATCCAGCCGGTACTCGAACATCACTCCGCCCTGCAATCCTAACAAAACCTCGGTCATTCTCTGTCCCTATCTCCTGTAGTACTTGAGTCCACCCTTCCACGGCTGTTACGTCATGGTCTTGTGTAAGAAGTTCCTTACAAGCTCCTATCACGTTCATTCCTAAAAGTCCGGGAATGTCCTGCTTTCTAACCTGTGTAGAGGGGTCGTGGGGATCCTTTATGATAAGAATTCCTCTTTTAGGAAGTATTTTTCCCAAAACCTCCACATCCAGTTCCTATGTAAGGGACGTCTAACCCATTTGCAGCCTTCAGCTTCAACCAACTACTTGTAGATTCAACATCTCCAGTTGGACAAATGTGCTTTCTGAAGAATCTCTCTGTTACTGTTGTCACCTTGGAACCGGTGTCCAAAAGGAAAGTCACTTCTACTCCTCCCATCTTCACTTTAGCGACTGGACATCGCCCAACTGCTCGTTGCATAATGTCCTGACGTTTGGGACGAGTAGACTGAGCCGGACTCCCTCCTCCCACTACTTGGCTCCTAGTAATAGGAGGGAACACTTTTCCGCGGTGTCTGTAGACTTCACATCAGCATGGGCTTCCCGTCTGCTTACGACACCACCCTGCTTCCTCTCGGAACAATCCCTTTTTATATGACCAGGCTTCTTGCAATAGTAGCAGATAAATCTACCCTGATCGTCTCTCAAGGATGGTCGCTTTGTTGACTTCTTCTGTTCCTGCACATTGCGTCCTTCCCTATCACCACTTGACGGAGCTTCCAACAGCTTCTTCATACTCGCTACTAGATCATCCAGTGTCCTCTGCTGCTTCTCCACTATAGCTTGAAGCTCAGTTACCTTGTCTGTGGGCAGCATTTCAGTCACCTCCATCTGACAAAGTCCAGCGCTCCTACGGACTGGCTTATCCTCCTCTCCATCAGCCCACAAGATGGCAGCTTCCCTGAGGTCAAAGAAACTAATGGCTGGCCTCTCTCGCTTCAACCTCTTCAGTTCCCGCCGAAGATGTATGTCCCGTACATTCTCGGCAAAAACCTCGCTTATGAGGTGGTCCACATTTCCACCAACTGCCTTG
Source organism: Lamellibrachia columna (assembly GCA_963662155.1). Classification (NCBI taxonomy): domain Eukaryota; kingdom Metazoa; phylum Annelida; class Polychaeta; order Sabellida; family Siboglinidae; genus Lamellibrachia; species Lamellibrachia columna. Next base: position 20,097,780 of record OY759268.1, read on the forward strand.
ATCCTGCTCCCAATCTGCATTAGTTGATGGCAGAATTGCTGGAGAGTCTCCCTTGGCTCTTGTCTTCTGTTGTGGAAACGGGCCAACAGCTGGGCTGAATTTAATTTTTCTCCAAACACCCTCTCTAGTATCTCCTGCAGCCTTCTGGGGTCCCTTCTTTCAGCTGCTGTCCTGTACCTCCTCGCGTGCGGAGCCTTCAAGGTTTGAAATGATGTAGTCAGCCTGTTCAGCTGGTGTCATACGCCGCGCATCAAACACTGATTGAATATCTTGCAAGAAATCCTGTACTGGGTAGTACTCCTCTGTGGGAGTACCTGAAAACGTTCTCACCTTGCGTTCTCTTGGGGCAAAGACTACCCTGACCTCTTGCTCCACTGGAACAGGCACCGCTTGAGCTCCCCGAGCCTCCGGTAGGGCATTCAGCCGCTCCTGCATCTGGTTCACTAAGGCCTGCAAACGCTCAAATTCTGTCTGTTCCTCAGCTTCTGCCATGGTTTCTGCTAAGGTAAGCAATACAATCAACCAGACACTATATTAGGATGGGATCCCGTCAATGACCCAAAAGAGAAGTTTTCCCTGTCACTGATTAAAGATATGATTAACTGTTAAACATGTCAATACAATTCATGTCAATACTAACTCAATAATGACACAAAGTATCTCTTATCCACAACCCAAGTCACTGTCGAGATAGCACCCGTGACTAGTGTCACATTAAGAATAACACAATTAATGCTGACATTTCGTCAAGGAGCTTGACACCAGTGACAACTAGGGTAGTTTCAGTCCATCATGCATACCAGGGTTCATCAGTCACGTCAGCCACCTCCCTCCTCCCTCCAGTCCAGGTCTCAGACGTTCAGCGTGTCCCAGGGATGCATCTACGTGTTGACGTTTCGCGGCCTCGCCGGGTCCAATCCAAGTCCGGATCTTATGTTCAGTGGTCCCCGGTTCGGTGTCCTTGTCGTTCTTTATAAGCCACTCACCCTGCTCGCAGCGCCATTTGTAGTAACCGCCGAAGATGTATGATGATGGAACGTAGTTTATTTCGAGTGGTAAAAAAACGACAAGACACCCCGCTGCATACGTGCAGCTCTAGCCCTGGGCTGGCCCTTCACAGTCGCCCCCTCGTGGATAGATCTTCATAAAAGATGTCCAAACCACAGCAGAGGTGCCCGTGCTGTCGAACCGGCCTAAACCGGACTGCCCACACAATCAGTAGCGACACCCGGCGACAGCAGCGGCACCAAAAGTGCACCCGGTTACACATAGATGATAAATTTTTTTAATCACTGTAAGCCAATGGCTTCCTTGTCCACTTGTCATCTGGAACTTGTTGTTTGGGATGGCAATCTTGTTAAATGTAGAAATCATACTATTACGCTGGTGTCAAATAAAGCTGATCACTCTAAATAAGTGTTAGTTTTCGGCACTGAGTATGTCTATGGTTGCTCTGTTGACATACTGATATTTCAATATGGAATTGAAATTGGTGTGTTAGGAGGTGAAGTTGGAATTGATATGTGTAATTGGAATTGACATAACTGTAATTGATCCTAATTCTGGACTCAAATGCACATACAATTATGTGCACGCAAAACAATATATAATAGTGAATGTCACTTTAACAGTTATATTATTCTTTATGAGATCGATACACATATCTTTGTAAATCCAATGTAATTCACTTCCAGTTTACACATGGCACTGTTTGTACTTCGCAGATATGGTTCCATAGCCTTGGTTGTTCCTTCCGCAGCAGACGAGAATCATTATTATGAAGAAAGCCGTAGTTGGAACAGCATTGCAAAGCAACTACACATTTGCCGGCGGACTATGACGAAGTACCAGTTGTCCGACACCGTTCATGAGAGGACAGGCAGAGATTCAGAGAAGATGACCACTCATGAAAATCATGTTATTAACCAATGTTGGCTGATTGGAGGAAGACATCAAAGACGTTGACAAGAGAGTTGCAGATAAACTTGAAGCTGCAAGGAAGTGCTGATTGGAGAAAGACATCAAAGACGTTGACAAGAGAGTTGCAGATAAACTTGAAGCTGCAAGGAAGTGCTGATTGGAGAAAGACATCTAAGACGTTGACAAGAGAGTTGCAGATAAACTTGAAGCTGCAAGGAAGAGCTGATTGGAGGAAGACATCAAAGACGTTGACAAGAGAGTTGCAGATAAACTTGAAGCTGCAAGGAAGTGCTGATTGGAGAAAGACATCTAAGACGTTGACAAGAGAGTTGCAGATAAATTTGAAGCTGCAAGGAAGTGCTGATTGGAGAAAGACATCTAAGACGTTGACAAGAGAGTTGCAGATAAACTTGAAGCTGCAAGGAAGTGCTGATTGGAGAAAGACATCTAAGACGTTGACAAGAGAGTTGCAGATAAACTTGAAGCTGCAAGGAAGTGCTGATTGGAGAAAGACATCTAAGACGTTGACAAGAGAGTTGCAGATAAATTTGAAGCTGCAAGGAAGTGCTGATTGGAGAAAGACATCTAAGACGTTGACAAGAGAGTTGCAGATAAATTTGAAGCTGCAAGGAAGTGCTGATTGGAGAAAGACATCTAAGACGTTGACAAGAGAGTTGCAGATAAATTTGAAGCTGCAAGGAAGTGCTGATTGGAGAAAGACATCTAAGACGTTGACAAGAGAGTTGCAGATAAATTTGAAGCTGCAAGGAAGTGCTGATTGGAGAAAGACATCTAAGACGTTGACAAGAGAGTTGCAGATAAATTTGAAGCTGCAAGGAAGTGCTGATTGGAGAAAGACATCTAAGACGTTGACAAGAGAGTTGCAGATAAACTTGAAGCTGCAAGGAAGAGCTGATTGGAGAAAGACATCAAAGACGTTGACAAGAGAGTTGCAGATAAACTTGAAGCTGCAAGGAAGAGCTGATTGGAGAAAGACATCAAAGACGTTGACAAGAGAGTTGCAGATAAACTTTAAGCTGCAAGGAAGTGCTGATTGGAGAAAGACATCTAAGACGTTGACAAGAGAGTTGCAGATAAATTTGAAGCTGCAAGGAAGTGCTGATTGGAGAAAGACATCTAAGACGTTGACAAGAGAGTTGCAGATAAACTTGAAGCTGCAAGGAAGAGCTGATTGGAGAAAGACATCAAAGACGTTGACAAGAGAGTTGCAGATAAACTTGAAGCTGCAAGGAAGAGCTGATTGGAGAAAGACATCTAAGACGTTGACAAGAGAGTTGCAGATAAACTTGAAGCTGCAAGGAAGTGCTGATTGGAGAAAGACATCTAAGACGTTGACAAGAGAGTTGCAGATAAACTTGAAGCTGCAAGGAAGTGCTGATTGGAGAAAGACATCTAAGACGTTGACAAGAGAGTTGCAGATAAATTTGAAGCTGCAAGGAAGTGCTGATTGGAGAAAGACATCTAAGACGTTGACAAGAGAGTTGCAGATAAATTTGAAGCTGCAAGGAAGTGCTGATTGGAGAAAGACATCTAAGACGTTGACAAGAGAGTTGCAGATAAACTTGAAGCTGCAAGGAAGAGCTGATTGGAGAAAGACATCAAAGACGTTGACAAGAGAGTTGCAGATAAACTTTAAGCTGCAAGGAAGTGCTGATTGGAGAAAGACATCTAAGACGTTGACAAGAGAGTTGCAGATAAACTTGAAGCTGCAAGGAAGAGCTGATTGGAGGAAGACATCAAAGACGTTGACAAGAGAGTTGCAGATAAACTTGAAGCTGCAAGGAAGAGCTGATTGGAGAAAGACATCTAAGACGTTGACAAGATAGTTGCAGATAAACTTGAAGCTGCAAGGAAGAGCTGATTGGAGGAAGACATCAAAGACGTTGACAAGAGAGTTGCAGATAAACTTTAAGCTGCAAGGAAGTGCTGATTGGAGAAAGACATCTAAGACGTTGACAAGAGAGTTGCAGATAAACTTGAAGCTGCAAGGAAGAGCTGATTGGAGGAAGACATCAAAGACGTTGACAAGAGAGTTGCAGATAAACTTGAAGCTGCAAGGAAGAGCTGATTGGAGAAAGACATCTAAGACGTTGACAAGATAGTTGCAGATAAACTTGAAGCTGCAAGGAAGAGCTGATTGGAGGAAGACATCAAAGACGTCGACAAGAGAGTTGCAGATAAACTTGAAGCTGCAAGGAAGTGCTGATTGGAGAAAGACATCTAAGACGTTGACAAGAGAGTTGCAGATAAATTTGAAGCTGCAAGGAAGTGCTGATTGGAGAAAGACATCTAAGACGTTGACAAGAGAGTTGCAGATAAATTTGAAGCTGCAAGGAAGTGCTGATTGGAGAAAGACATCTAAGACGTTGACAAGAGAGTTGCAGATTAACTTGAAGCTGCAAGGAAGAGCTGATTGGAGAAAGACATCAAAGACGTTGACAAGAGAGTTGCAGATAAACTTTAAGCTGCAAGGAAGTGCTGATTGGAGAAAGACATCTAAGACGTTGACAAGAGAGTTGCAGATAAATTTGAAGCTGCAAGGAAGTGCTGATTGGAGAAAGACATCTAAGACGTTGACAAGAGAGTTGCAGATAAATTTGAAGCTGCAAGGAAGTGCTGATTGGAGAAAGACATCTAAGACGTTGACAAGAGAGTTGCAGATAAACTTGAAGCTGCAAGGAAGAGCTGATTGGAGAAAGACATCAAAGACGTTGACAAGAGAGTTGCAGATAAACTTTAAGCTGCAAGGAAGAGCTAGAGCATTAGACATCTTCAGTGGGAAGAAGTGTTTTGCTTAGGTGCATGTGTTTATCAATTGAATCGACTCCACCCCAAGGTTATTACAGTGTAATACCATTGCTGATGCAAGTGTTCGCATTATCTTTTGGTTCTTCAAAACTGGGTAATAGTGCTTGTGAAAATAATTGGAATTGAATATTTTTATTGTAAATAAACCTTAAAACAAAACATTGCCTAGCAACTGTTTAAGTTGACATATTAGTAATAACGGTCCATTGATTCATGTTTGTAGGTATTACAAAAGATAAACTAACACGAATTTACAATGAAATGAAAAATAAAGCATGACAATATTGATGATAAGTTTTATATTTTGTTATAGTTGAATTTCAATGTTACACACGAAATGCAAATTTCTGAAACTAAAAATGTGTGATACACGATTTTATAATTTTTTATAAAAAAAAAATTGCGGCAAAGCTCTGTTACACATTTGTACATACATGTAATAATGGAATAATCAAAACTGGTGCCACATCTTCCATTTGGGAATAAGCAGTAACATGTGCATACTTATTTATAGGTGACATGTGACAGCGACCTCATCATTCGGGATTATGGATGTCAAGTGGCCAGGGAGCTGCCATGATGCTTTTGTATTAAGTCTTAGTACACTGCATGACAAGTTTGAAGCAGGTTAGTGCAGGTCATGTTGTTATGTGGTTTACAGTCTACTAAGATGTGTCAGTATGAAACGGTACTTGACTAAATGTTTATTTTGTCTTAACTTAAAAAATTATTAGTAGAAAAATAGTTTAGAAATATTTTTTTAATAGTTATATATTTTTTTAAAATCAATTATAACAGTGGACTTTTAAAGCATGTTATCAACATGCTATGAAGGTTCTTATTTGTTTTAGTGTGTTGCCAAAAACTACCTCATATAACTGCAGAATAAATATTACAATGTAAAGTATTACTTAAAATCCATAGGAAGATTTCATGGTTACTGGTTACTTGGTGACAGTGGCTACCCGTGTAAACAGTGGCTACTTACACCACTGCTGAACCCAGAAACACCAGGTTACTTGGTGACAGTGGCTACCCGTGTAAACGGTGGCTACTTACACCACTGCTGAACCCACAAATATCTGCAGAACACCACTCCAACGCATCTCACAAGAGAACATGATCAACTGTTGAGCGATGCATTGGAGTGCTAAAGTCACGATTCAGATAAAATATGCCCCACAACTGTTAGTAATTTACACAAGATTTATTTATTTGGAGAGACCCTGCCCTAGATAGGTTTTTAAATTGCGTAATTAGTGCAATTGTTTCTTTCAATACTGTAGAATGGGTCTTACTTAGTAATAAATATATACATTGTTAAAATTGTCACAGTATGTTAGAATTATAACCTATCTTAAAACACACTAAAAAGGTAATAAATATCTCATCCTAATGCTTTCACAATAATCATTGGCTTACTTATTTATAGAACTTCACAAAGGGTTTTTATATTATGAATATTAAAATATTTTGATGAATTTTTTAAATTATCATTGTAAATGCTACTTTTATTGAAAAATTGTTACACACTAATCCTCTGATATTGCACAAAACAAAATATCCCTAGGTGAGAAAATGCAGGTGTATCCATCAACCCAAATTACATGACCTTCCAGAGTATTGCAATTTCTATTTGTAAATAACAGTGATTTATGCAATTGTTATAAAAGTTAATAATCTTGATAGAATATATGTATAGTGTGATTTGGTCAATATTTTAGCATGAAACTGTTCTCTTTTGTATGTTTAATATTACAAAACCATGTAATAGTAGTATCGGGAAAACATTTATATGATATTTAATGATTGGTTGACTCCTCAAATACATTAAAAGTAATCCGATTTGTATTGATACAGGTGTCTCCACAAGACAGGTGGAATTTTACATTTGAAACCAGCAACGGTGTGCAAGCTGGTGATGGCTTGTGCTGTTCTGCATAACCGGGTGATAAGGGCTCGTCTGCCAGAACCAGAAGAAGATGATAATGATGGTGATGATGATGGTGATGATGGGCTTCAACAGAATGATGTTATCAATGCTGGTCATGACAACCTGCAGGGGGTTCATATCAGACAAAATCTCATCAGACACACATTCAGGTGAATTCACCATGAAGTCATTCTGTGTATTGTATAACTTCAGTATTGGTTACGTTATATATGCAAGTGTGTGATTAATAATACTTACCAGAAAGCACCTATGGTTCTCCTTGCTGAACCAAAACCAATGTCGAGATCATATTCTGTTACCATTATGTAGTTACATTGGTTAAATAGGTTGTATTGAATATTATCAATAGCACATTAAACAGCAATATCACTTATTTGAAACAAAGGGAAGGTGTGATTAAGATTTCTTTTTTGTGTAAGAATATATGAAAAGGCAATGTTGGTAGGTGCATTTATTTTAGCAACTGTACACAATTTGCTGTAGTACACAGTTGAATGGAAATAATTTGTAACTTGTGATTTATATATTTTGAACTTACAAATCTATGTTGTGTGTCCATTTCTCAATTGCTAGCCTCTCCTCTTGTATTCGTATGAGGGCCCCAAGCAGATTATTCTGCTGTTTCATTTGTTCATTAAGTTCATCAAACTGTGACGATAGTTTGTTGTGGAACCTTTTTCAAAGCCAAATTCATTCTGCAATAAATACATTTCATATTTTACACACTTGTCTGAGGTCTATCCTTCATATAGGCACATGCTTACCACTGCAATCTACAAGTACTTCCAGTGCTTTAAGATGGATTGTGTGGTGTTTTGTTATGTGTGGAAGCATTTGGGTTAATGAATAACATGTGTTTCATTTACATACCAATTACATGCATAACTCTTTCAAGTAAGTGCATACCTCAATGTTGTATCTAGTAGTTTAGATATAGTCAATCTCGTATTTACGCAGAGGAATAGAAGTGCTGTTATTGAATTCACATTTGCGGCGCTACATCACACTATGCCTTGCACGCGCGTAGCCGCGTCCTCAATAGTACGTCGTCACGTTAGCATGCACCAAGTAACGTGTGGCTCATTACAATATTGTTGTAAACACAGCATTCTTCCCCCACTTGGAATAAAAGTCTATGAAGGGCTCAGGCAAATACTAAAGTTCAAAAATGCTTATACTATGCTAAAACATGATCATTAATTACGCGATCGGTGGAGAGGAGAGGTTGCTAGCACATCACTCTAGTCTATTCAGTGAAATCTTTGAACCTCACAGGCGGTTTACGAAGCCTGCTGGAGCGTCGAACGACTTGCGATGATAGGCACGGCTTCAGCGTTGGTCTTGCGAGTGTGTTGTCGTGCGTGTTGTCGCGCGTGTTGTCGTCGGTTGTGAAGTCGAAATCGTCGGTGTCGTTGTGGTACGTGTCGTGTGGTAGCGAATGTGTCGCATTCAATCGTTTGAAATGCGAGATGTTTCGCGTGATCGTGTACATCCCTCTTTTAGCTGTTACGAGAGTTCCTTTCCGTCGTACAATTTCGAGTGGTCGCGGGTCGAATGGTGTTGTTAACTTGTTCCTCCGAGGTTGTCGGACGAGAACGATTTCCCCAACTTGTAGCTGAGATGGCTTTGCGTTTCGTCGTTTGTCAGAGTAATCTTTTGATTTCGCTTTGTTGGCGGAGTCTGTTGTGGGAGTTGTGGGAGTGTGACGTTTAGTTTCCTTCCATACAGTGCTTCCGCGGGCGATACACCTGTCGTACAATGTGGTGTGGCGCGATATTGTCGTAGGAAGTTGTACAACTCCTGCTTCCAACTCCGATTTTCCACATGAGCCGCTCTGATGGCTTTCATTAGAGGAGCCATAAAGCGCTCTGCCTCGCCGTTAGCGCACGGCCAGATCGGGGTTATTTTCTTGTGTTGGAACCCGAGATATTGTGCGAACTTGGTTAGTTCACTGCCGTTGAATGGCGGGCCGTTGTCTGATTTGAGTACATTCGGGATGCCGTGACGAGCGAACATGCTGTCAAACTCGGGAATCACGCTGGAGGCTGCAGTCGACGTGACTATCTCCACCTCCGTCAATCTACTGAAGTCATCTATGACTACAAGTATCAGTTCGCCTGTAGGCAATGGTCCCAGGAAATCAGCTGACAGATTCTTCCATGGTGCTGACGGAATCGGCGTCGAGATCATCGGCTCAGGTGTCATGGGTGTGCTAATTGTAGCTTGACAAGCCAGGCAACTTTTTACCTGCCTCACGGCCATGCTGTCGATCGCGGGAAACCAAACTTTCTCGCGTAGTAACATTTTGGTCTTTACAACACCCTGGTGGCCCACGTGTGCAAGTTCAACTGCTCTTTGTTGTAGAATAGACGGCAGTACGATACGAGTACCTCTTAGTACGATTCCACTGCATGTTGTCAGTTCATTTTTGACATGGACATAGTCATGAACGAGTGTGTCGTCCCAGCGACCAGTTTGTATAGCCCTGGTGAGGGCTTGCAGAACTACATCTGTCGCCGTGTGCTCTTTGACCTCAACAGCGGTCATGGCTTTCGGGATGGCTGCATTGCAGATGTATCGCACGTACTCCTCGGTCGAGTCGGTTGTTCCTTTCGCATATGGGTGTCGACTTATATAGTCGGCTGGATTCCGGTCGTCTTTGCCGGGTCGATACTTCAGTTCAAACTGGTAGGGAAGTAGACGTAATCTCCATCGCTCAATCCGTGCGGACGCAGGACGCTGACTCTTGAATATTCCGAGTAGTGGCTGGTGATCTGTGTGGATCGTGAAGCTTGCACCGTACAGATATAGGTGGAAATGCTCTGCGCTCCAAACAACTGCTAGCATTTCACGCTCTGTTTGAGAGTAGCGTCTTTCGACGTCTGATAGTGCTCGGCTTGCGTAGCTGACTACCTTTCCATTTTGCGTGAGGATAGCCCCTAAGCCGAGAGGGCTGGCATCGACGAATACTTCCGACGACTTGTTGGGGTCGAAGTAGGTCATCGTGCTCGTGTTCGTCAGCGCGTGTGCTAGCGCCTGGAACGATTGTTCGTGTTTAGGCTGCCAATTCCACAGTTCGTCTTGTTTGGTTAATTCTCGCAGTGGTGCAACGATGTTGGCGAAGTCGGCAATGAATCGAGAGACATACTGCGCCATGCCAAGTAGAGAGCGTACTTCTGATGGGTTTGTTGGTCGTCTCGCCTTCGAAATTGATTCGAGTTTCTTTGGGTCAGCACGCAGTCCATGCGCACCGAAAACGTGTCCGTAGAAAGTGACAGTTGGCTGCGAGAATTTGCATTTTTCTCGGTTCAGGCGAACGTTGTTTTCTCTTAACCTGTCCAAGACTGCTCTCAAATTCGCATTGTGTTCTGCAGGCGTCTTGCCGTGTACAATAATGTCGTCTGAAATATTTCTGCACCTATTCAGGCCGTGTAGAAGTTCTGCGATCGTATTCTGAAAGATTTCCGATGCTGCGTTAATGCCAAACATTAACCGTTTGTACCTGTAGAGAGCGACGTGTGTGCTGAATGTTGTGATTTGTCGACTTTCAGGGTCGAGTTCCAGTTGATGATATCCGGCTCTCAGGTCGAGTGTACTGAACATTGTCGCACCATTCAGATCTGTAATTAGGTCATCGATGGTGGGCATTAGATGTTTTTCTCGTTTTACTGCTTTGTTGGCTTCGCGCATGTCAACGCAGATGCGCACGGCTCCCGTTTTCTTTGGCACAACGACAATCGGACTCACCCACGGTGTCGGGCCGTCCGTCTTCTCGATCACGTCGTCTGCTTCGAGTCGTGCTAGTTCACGTTCGACGTCCTTACGTATGTGGAACGGTATGCGGTGATGCTTTTGCTGTTTTGGCGTGACAGTCTCGTCGATGTGCAGTGTGATCAACCTGTCCTTGACCTTTCCCATTCCTTCGAATAGGTCGCTGTAGTCCTCTATGACCTTGACCTTGTCATCAGCTGTCGTGATCTGTCTCGCCATCGTCAGTATCTTGAGGTTCTCGGCCGCTGCATAGCCAAGCAAGTTTCCACTGTTGCCTTCGATCACATGAAAAGGCACTGATAGTTGCTCACCATTGTGTTGCAATTCGAAGTTCGCCATGCCAAGCACAGACAGTGGCGTTGTCGCGCCATACGGGAATACGCGAGTTGTCGTGGCCTGCAATGTTGGCTTTACTCTCAGGCTGTCATACGTGTGCGATTCAAGAATGTTGACTGATGCTCCTGTGTCCACTATCATTTCTACCTGTTGACCTTGAACTTGGATGAGGCGTTTTGGGATGCGCTGTTTTCCCAGTGCGACGTGAACTTTCTCATCTTCTGGACACGTAGTGAACACGTACTCTTCATCGTCATCGTTGGTAGCAGCGTGTATTGTCACGGTGTTCGCAACCGGATGTCGCGACATTGGACGCGATACATGTTGGGTAGTGCGCCGTGATGATCGACAAACTGATTCAAAATGTCCGATTTTGAGGCATGCATTGCACTTCCTGCCGCGCGCCGGGCAACCAGAACGATGTGGTAGTTGATTACCGCAGTAATTGCAGGCCTTAACGTGTTGGTGTCTGATTGTAGCATCGGGGCGATTGGTCGAGTTGTAACGCGCACCTCTGTCGCCAAAATTGCGATTTCTGTATGTGGACCGTCCCCTGGCGGATGACTGTGAAGTAGTGGCGTTGATTGGACGATCAGCTTTCGTCCCACCTTCGACGGCGTTTGCTTGTTGCTCGCTTAACTCAAGCGCTCTAGCGGCGGCGATCAGCTTGTCCAGCGATAGATCGTCCCGCAACGCACGTCTGCGTAGCGGTTTAGATTGACAGGCAACAATAATTTGGTTAGCAATCTCCCTGTCGACGTTTGCAAAGTCACAGGATTTTGCCAATTTGCGTAACCGTGTTGCGTAATTGTCAATCGTTTCCGTCTCACCTTGTGTAGCTTGGCGAAAACTATATATCTCAAAAGCGGTGTTAGTTTTCGGCGTGAAATAGTCAGTCAGTGCGTTGGCGGCTGTTTGGTAAGCATTGACGTCATCGGTGACGTCAGACACAATCAGCGTGTCGAATAATTCGTCGACTTCGTGTCCCGCGTAATGGAGAAGCAACGCGCGCATGCGCGTCGGCTCGCTGACTGCCATGGCCGTGGTCAATCGTTCAAAACGGTCTAGCCATTTTCTCCAACGAGGTCCCAAATTGCCATCCATTCGCATATCAAACTGTGCAAACGCGGGTAGAGCCATTGTAGACGTAGCAGTGGGTGTTTGTGGAATTACGGGATCAGCTGTAGATGTAGTATTTACAGCCGTGTTCATGCCGCACGCCAGAAGTAGCAATGACGTCAGCAGAGCGAGCGCCGTTCTTGTCGAAAAAACAGCGGCGTGTTTCGTTCATAAATTCACCATTTAGAGAACTCCAGTCCAACTCCGTAGCTCGTTTCCACTGCATAGGCGTCTGTGACTGTGGGTTATAGTATACCTCGTCGCCAGATGTTGTATCTAGTAGTTTAGATATAGTCAATCTCGTATTTACGCAGAGGAATAGAAGTGCGTTTATTGAATTCACATTTGCGGCGCTACATCTTGCTATGCCTTGCACGCGCGTAGCCGCGTCATCAATAGTACGTCATCACATTAGCATGCACCAAGTAACTTGTGGTTCATTACAATATTGTTGTAAACACAGCACTCAACAGTTTTCTTTCACTTCTGCACAGCTCTTGCCGTTCTCATAGGTTCTGTCTGTAATGGCTGCGGCTCTGCGATGGAAATGTTGTGAAGTCTTCATAAATAAATTCATTCTCTCCAGATGTGTTATCATCCGTAACTGAAAGGATCAACATTTAAGGCAGTCTACATCATTTTCTCATTGTATATTTGCTGATTGTTTGTTACATTTGCCTATAAATGCAGACACCAAAATATATCTTCTCACAGGATATGTGATATGCTGATAATACAAATGTAAACTTACCACTGATGGCATCGCTACTGCATAAACCTCCTTCAATCCCTGAAAGTGACAATACAACTATACTCTGAAGCCACACATAATAATAAGACAATACAAATACACTTTAACCTGTCGAAGTTGATAACCAAAAAGTCTTGGTGTCATAATTAAGGAGGTTCCATTGTAATTCTGATGTATGTACACTGTATTATTTAGTGAAAACTGATTCACTTAGAAAAGATGCATGTGCTAAGTTTATATAATTAGTCTATTTTCTACATTTATATAATTTAAAGTATGATAAAAAAAATGTATGTTACTTATATATATTACTCAGCTTCTATGGAGGCTGCAAAGCAAAATAAAACACACCATAACAACTATTACCTTCCACAACACAAGACCCAATGATCCCCAGGATCCGTTCTTCAACGGCAGACAATGTCTCCCGGTCCTCACTGCCCCCGCCAGTCCGTCTAATCTTTTTTGAGATTCTTGCTGATTGGTAATGCAGACTATCACATAAAATACTGTGTCATAGAATAAACATAACAGAAAACAACCATAATTTTAATATTGTTTATTGATGTTAATTACATCAACGTATTATTTTCATACATTCACATTCAATACTTGTTACACATTAACCTACTTACTTAACTATTTTTAAATAGGGTCAGTTCATTATAATATAATATTATATACTATTCAGAAACATCTGACATTACAATAATTACAATAACTTAACTAAAGAATGGCACACCTTCTTCTTTACTTCTGAGAACCAAGTTTCTTTTTTTACGTCTCAATTCTCCGGGTGTTCTTTTGACTAACCCTGTACCATGCATCTTGGTAGCAATGGTGTTGCAAACACCCTGTTTGTCTTCACCGTTTGTCGCACACATCATGGCCTGGACACAGAATGGGGTTCCCACTGTGACGGAAATTATGTATGTGCCCAGCAACTGAAATCCATTTCACAGATATTTACTAACAATCATAGGCCCTGTAACAGGGTATGGTGCCAGTTGCACCCAGGTGTCGTACCGCTCCCTATTACAATTTAAAACAGGAAACGGCCAACAGGTAAAAGGGGATTAGCTAAATGGAGTAAAGGCCTCATGCTTTAATCGGAGTAAAACCTCTTGTGCACACTCTGTAAAATTAAGATTGAATAATAAAAAATATCCTTATGCCACACAATAATTAAGAAAGCACGTGTAGCAGCAGAACCAGAACCGAGGGTACTCCTGCACTCAACTTACCAGGCACACCAAGAACCCTTGTTCTCTCCCTCCAGCCCTCTTTATAGGACTCCCATTTGGGCGGCAAACTCTAGTCACATGACTCATTTAAGTAGCACTGCCCTCTGGTGGGGAACATACCTCAGTGCTGCCCTATTGTGTGACTCCGCGGAACTATACCCACTTATGGCTCTACCATACAGGGATATATCAGGGGCAGATGAGCAACTTTTTTGGCTTCTCCAAATATTAGTGGTGTACATGTGGCATTGTTGTTCAAAAAGTTGCCTTTGTTTCCTGCTGAACGTGACTTCAACTCACAATTGTCATGCCCCAACAATGCACAAAACACACTTCAGTTACCTATGTCATCCCCTAGTCAATTTACTATGCCAATGCTAACAACAACAGCTAATTTAAAACATGTCATTAACTTGAACATTCTACAACTGTGACAAGGGGGCTTTTAAATTAGCCAATTATTACTGGTGGCCAACTTGTGCATGTGTACAGTATGCATTTTGTTTGATTAAATTACATTATAAACATGTTTTGGTTGTCTACTGTCTGCAACACCTATAAGTTTCAATCAGTCAGATCTCGTTTGGGGTGATTGTACACATTTGTAAATTTATCACACTTTGACCTGTGACAATGAACAATATTGATATTCATCTGTTGCATAATGTAACAATGGGTACTAAAACTAGACAAGTTCGAGTAACTTCCTATAACCATACCTTGTAGTAAATAGTGCATACGGTAATAACTACTAATTTAATTATTTTACCTTCCTATTCCTATTTCACATTCCTGTTATTGTAGGGCCAGTGACTTCTGTGAAGATTATGTGCTGCAACAGCTACTCCAGCCAAGAGGATCGACATCCAGAATGAACTTTGCATGATAGTTTCACTAGAAATTTTGGCATGTCTAGATCAGCCAAATATTGTATATCAGGCTGGGAAATCCACACGTTACATATGCATGGATTTGTGAAACAGTGAACTGTGAATATGTGTATACTTAGCTGACAATGTCTTATAGACTTACGCACTTTGCTGCAATGAGCCTAAGTAGTAAGTAGAGGTTTCTCATTCATCAAATTGAGAGCACAGTCACGTGACCCAAACATCAAAGGAAAAACACCCTAATATCGCCCTACCGCTTCTGAGTGCGCGCAGCCAATCAGAAAGCAGCACTAGACCTTGGAGCGCCCCCTGGCGGTGTTATCCGAGCGTGCGTGACGTAAGCGCCCCCTAGCGACTGGAGGAGGAACGAGCTTTGTACGAATCTCATATCTATACAACATTGACGATTTGCATATAACCATAGCGAAATCGTTGCAGTCGAATATGTGGTTTCGATAAGTTCTACGCGTGTTTGTTTATTGGTATAAAAGACGAACACATATTTTATTGTTCCCGTGTACTAGAATCACGTCCATTTACAAGTGAATGAGTGTTCTAACGCGTGTTTAGGAGGATGTTACGGTTACATAAGTTTTATTTGTTTTCTGAATCAATCCGTATGAAAATTAGCATCGTGACGCATCTTGTCCATACCACGGTAAATCATGCTGCGAGATCAAAGGATATTATTCATAACAACGTTGCAATCGCGTCAATCAGCGACAATGTTACAAGTACGCGCTCCGTTCTTCTTTGAATGCGGCTTTTCACAACAACAAGACCACTTTGACATTGGTCAGTCGCTGTTGGTGAACTTTGGCTTGTGCGCTCCCACTCACATTGGTCAGTCGCTGTTGGTGGACTTTGGCTTGTGCGTTTCCGCTCGTCTTGTCTTTTTCACACTGGTCAGTCGCTGCTAGTGGACTTTGGCTTGTGCGTTTCCACTCGTCTTGTCTTTTTCACACTGGTCAGCCGCTATTGGTGGACTTTGACTTGTACGCTCCCACTCGTCTTGTCTTTTTGGAGGAGGAACGAACATTGACCTAGTTACGTGTATGTATCGAAGGGTCGTTAACCTAGTAAGGAGACGAACATATGCACACACGCAATGGGAACGAGAACTCGATACAAGACGGGAATATCAGTTCAAGCAAAATTTAATATATATGAAAACGAAGTACAACACTGCTTCCGGGACCAAAGTAAGTCGTATTCGCGTGCCGCCCAACTTTTTAACTGCGCGATGGCTATACGCTAGCCGCGTAATGTTTTCGCGCGAGTATCCGTGGTAACAGTAACCGCGATAGTGGACATAGGAACGACTGTCCGTTAACAGCGGTCATTAATAGTATCATTAATAACTGAGATGAAAGAGTAAGTCAACAGTGGTCATTAACAGGGTAATTAATAACTGAGATCAAAGGACCTAACGAGGAGACGAAAAATGAACAAAACACGATATCGTACTATATTTTCTTTATATGTAAATATTTAAAAATAATGCGCTTTTACATTGTATCCATAACTCCTACAGTTTACCCATAATTCCTACAATTTACCCATAAGTCTCCTATTGAATAAGAGTACAAGGACATTTTATTAAATATTTGAAAATAATGACACAATATCGTCCACAAACGTTAGACAGAGGACTGTAAAGTCTCTTGCCATACCGACGTAAAGCTGACGTAAGCTATAAACGTGTCAGGACATGCAGCTGACGTATGCTGCACACACAACAATACCAAATAAGGACATGCAGCTGACGTAAACGGCATCAGACGCGTCACGGAAAGTGTACCATCAACATATTGTCGTTATATGTCAATATTTTAAAATAATGCGCCTGTACACTTTACCCATAACTCCTACAGTTTACCCATAATTCCTTCAATTTACCCATAATTCCTACAATTTACCCAGCACACATATATAGTGTAGTAACATTGTCCACAAACGTTAGACAGAGGACTCTAAATTTTCTTGTCATACCGACGTACAGCTGACGAAAGCTATAAACGTGTCAGGACATGCTGCTGACGTAATCCGCATACAGAACAATAACAAATAAGGTAGTGCACGCTATGTATGCCAATATCAAAAGCCAGCAGGAGAACAACATTGTGGCAGCGATGACGGGAGTATGACGAGAAGCTGTGTGATATGTATGGAGACATTTGACACCATGTGACATGCATGGAGACATTTACCACTGTGTGATATGCGTGGAGACATTGACAACCATGTGACATGCATGGAGAAATTTACCGCCATTTTTGAAAGTTTATGTTATGAAAGTTTGTAAGTTGGAAGTTTTGGAAGTTTGCTTCACCGCACACACGTTTTGAAAGTTTGTGTTGTGAAAAATGTGTAAGTTGGAAGTTTGCTTCACGTCACACACACACGTTTTGAAAGTTTATGTTATGAAAGTTTGTAAGTTGGAAGTTTGCTTCACCGCACACACATTTTGTGTGAAGTTTGCGAGTTGGAAGTCTGCAAGTTGGAAGTTTTAGCTTTGGAAGTTTGCATATTGGAAGTTCTCCACTCCACTCCACGCCTGCGAAGTTGTGTAAAGTTGTGTGAAGTTGTGCAAAGTTGTACGAAGTTGTGTGAAGTTTGCGAGTTGGAAGTCTGCCAGTTGGAAGTTTGTGCTTTGGAAGTTTGTTTCACCGCACACACACGTTTTGAAAGTTTATGTTATGAAAGTTTGTAAGTTGGAAGTTTGCTTCACCGCACACACATGTTTTGAAAGTTTGTGTCATGAAAATTTGTTTGGAGACATTGACTGCCATGTAACGTGCATGGAGACATTGACCGCAATGTGACATGCATGGAGACATTGACTATCATGTGACATGCATGGATACATTGACAACCATGTGACATGCATGGAGAAATTGACCGCCATTTTTGAAAGTTTATGTTATGAAAGTTTGTAAGTTGGAAGTTTTGGAAGTTTGCTTCACCGCACACACGTTTTGAAAGTTTGTGTTGTGAAAAATGTGTAAGTTGGAAGTTTGCTTCACGTCACACACACACACGTTTTGAAAGTTTATGTTATGAAAGTTTGTAAGTTGGAAGTTTGCTTCACCGCACACACATTTTGTGTGAAGTTTGCGAGTTGGAAGTCTGCAAGTTGGAAGTTTTAGCTTTGGAAGTTTGCATATTGGAAGTTCTCCACTCCACTCCACGCCTGCGAAGTTGTGTAAAGTTGTGTGAAGTTGTGCAAAGTTGTACGAAGTTGTGTGAAGTTTGCGAGTTGGAAGTCTGCCAGTTGGAAGTTTGTGCTTTGGAAGTTTGTTTCACCGCACACACACGTTTTGAAAGTTTATGTTATGAAAGTTTGTAAGTTGGAAGTTTGCTTCACCGCACACACATGTTTTGAAAGTTTGTGTCATGAAAATTTGTTTGGAGACATTGACTGCCATGTAACGTGCATGGAGACATTGACCGCAATGTGACATGCATGGAGACATTGACTATCATGTGACATGCATGGATACATTGACAACCATGTGACATGCATGGAGAAATTGACCGCCATTTTTTGAAAGTTTATGTTATGAAAGTTTGTAAGTTGGAAGTTTTGGAAGTTTGCTTCACCGCACACACGTTTTGAAAGTTTGTGTTGTGAAAAATGTGTAAGTTGGAAGTTTGCTTCACGTCACACACACACGTTTTGAAAGTTTATGTTATGAAAGTTTGTAAGTTGGAAGTTTGCTTCACCGCACATACATTTTGTGTGAGGTTTGCGAGTTGGAAGTCTGCAAGTTGGAAGTTTTAGCTTTGGAAGTTTGCATATTGGAAGTTCTCCACTCCACTCCACGCCTGCGAAGTTGTGTAAAGTTGTGTGAAGTTGTGCAAAGTTGTACGAAGTTGTGTGAAGTTTGCGAGTTGGAAGTCTGCCAGTTGGAAGTTTGTGCTTTGGAAGTTTGCAAATTGGAAGTTTGCTTCACCGCACACACATGTTTTGAAAGTTTATGTTATGAAAGTTTGTAAGTTGTAAGTTTTGGAAGTTTGCTTCACCGCACACACATGTTTTGAAAGTTTGTGTTGTGAAAAATGTGTAAGTTGGAAGTTTGCTTCACGTCACACACATACACGTTTTGAAAGTTTATGTTATGAAAGTTTGTAAGTTGGAAGTTTGCTTCACCGCACACACATTTTGTGTGAAGTTTGCGAGTTGGAAGTCTGCAAGTTGGAAGTTTTAGCTTTGGAAGTTTGCATATTGGAAGTTCTCCACTCCACTCCACGCCTGCGAAGTTGTGTAAAGTTGTGTGAAGTTGTGCAAAGTTGTACGAAGTTGTGTAAAGTTTGCGAGTTGGAAGTCTGCCAGTTGGAAGTTTGTGCTTTGGAAGTTTGCAAATTGGAAGTTTGCTTCACCGCACACACATGTTTTGAAAGTTTATGTTATGAAAGTTTGTAAGTTGTAAGTTTTGGAAGTTTGCTTCACCGCACACACATGTTTTGAAAGTTTGTGTTGTGAAAAATGTGTAAGTTGGAAGTTTGCTTCACGTCACACACATACACGTTTTGAAAGTTTATGTTATGAAAGTTTGTAAGTTGGAAGTTTGCTTCACCGCACACACATTTTGTGTGAAGTTTGCGAGTTGGAAGTCTGCAAGTTGGAAGTTTTAGCTTTGGAAGTTTGCATATTGGAAGTTCTTCACTCCACTCCACGCCTGCGAAGTTGTGTAAAGTTGTGTGAAGTTGTGCAAAGTTGTACGAAGTTGTGTGAAGTTTGCGAGTTGGAAGTCTGCCAGTTGGAAGTTTGTGCTTTGGAAGTTTGCAAATTGGAAGTTTGCTTCACCGCACACACATGTTTTGAAAGTTTATGTTATGAAAGTTTGTAAGTTGGAAGTTTGCTTCACCGCACACACACATGTTTTGACCGCCATTTTTGAAAGTTTGTAAGTTGTAAGTTTTGGAAGTTTGCTTCACCGCACACACATGTTTTGAAAGTTTGTGTTGTGAAAAATGTGTAAGTTGGAAGTTTGCTTCACGTCACACACATACACGTTTTGAAAGTTTATGTTATGAAAGTTTGTAAGTTGGAAGTTTGCTTCACCGCACACACATTTTGTGTGAAGTTTGCGAGTTGGAAGTCTGCAAGTTGGAAGTTTTAGCTTTGGAAGTTTGCATATTGGAAGTTCTCCACTCCACTCCACGCCTGCGAAGTTGTGTAAAGTTGTGTGAAGTTGTGCAAAGTTGTACGAAGTTGTGTAAAGTTTGCGAGTTGGAAGTCTGCCAGTTGGAAGTTTGTGCTTTGGAAGTTTGCAAATTAGAAGTTTGCTTCACCGCACACACATGTTTTGAAAGTTTATGTTATGAAAGTTTGTAAGTTGTAAGTTTTGGAAGTTTGCTTCACCGCACACACATGTTTTGAAAGTTTGTGTTGTGAAAAATGTGTAAGTTGGAAGTTTGCTTCACGTCACACACATACACGTTTTGAAAGTTTATGTTATGAAAGTTTGTAAGTTGGAAGTTTGCTTCACCGCACACACATTTTGTGTGAAGTTTGCGAGTTGGAAGTCTGCAAGTTGGAAGTTTTAGCTTTGGAAGTTTGCATATTGGAAGTTGTCCACTCCACTCCACGCCTGCGAAGTTGTGTAAAGTTGTGTGAAGTTGTGCAAAGTTGTACGAAGTTGTGTAAAGTTTGCGAGTTGGAAGTCTGCCAGTTGGAAGTTTGTGCTTTGGAAGTTTGCAAATTGGAAGTTTGCTTCACCGCACACACATGTTTTGAAAGTTTATGTTATGAAAGTTTGTAAGTTGGAAGTTTGCTTCACCGCACACACACACACACACACACACACACACACACACACACACACACACACACACACACATGTTTTGACCGCCATTTTTGAAAGTTTGTAAGTTGTAAGTTTTGGAAGTTTGCTTCACCGCACACACATGTTTTGAAAGTTTGTGTTGTGAAAAATGTGTAAGTTGGAAGTTTGCTTCACGTCACACACATACACGTTTTGAAAGTTTATGTTATGAAAGTTTGTAAGTTGGAAGTTTGCTTCACCGCACACACATTTTGTGTGAAGTTTGCGAGTTGGAAGTCTGCAAGTTGGAAGTTTTAGCTTTGGAAGTTTGCATATTGGAAGTTCTCCACTCCACTCCACGCCTGCGAAGTTGTGTAAAGTTGTGTGAAGTTGTGCAAAGTTGTACGAAGTTGTGTAAAGTTTGCGAGTTGGAAGTCTGCCAGTTGGAAGTTTGTGCTTTGGAAGTTTGCAAATTGGAAGTTTGCTTCACCGCACACACATGTTTTGAAAGTTTATGTTATGAAAGTTTGTAAGTTGTAAGTTTTGGAAGTTTGCTTCACCGCACACACATGTTTTGAAAGTTTGTGTTGTGAAAAATGTGTAAGTTGGAAGTTTGCTTCACGTCACACACATACACGTTTTGAAAGTTTATGTTATGAAAATTTGTAAGTTGGAAGTTTGCTTCACCGCACACACATTTTGTGTGAAGTTTGCGAGTTGGAAGTCTGCAAGTTGGAAGTTTTAGCTTTGGAAGTTTGCATATTGGAAGTTCTTCACTCCACTCCACGCCTGCGAAGTTGTGTAAAGTTGTGTGAAGTTGTGCAAAGTTGTACGAAGTTGTGTGAAGTTTGCGAGTTGGAAGTCTGCCAGTTGGAAGTTTGTGCTTTGGAAGTTTGCAAATTGGAAGTTTGCTTCACCGCACACACATGTTTTGAAAGTTTATGTTATGAAAGTTTGTAAGTTGGAAGTTTGCTTCACCGCACACACATGTTTTGACCGTCATTTTTGAAAGTTTGTAAGTTGTAAGTTTTGGAAGTTTGCTTCACCGCACACACATGTTTTGAAAGTTTGTGTTGTGAAAAATGTGTAAGTTGGAAGTTTGCTTCACGTCACACACATACACGTTTTGAAAGTTTATGTTATGAAAGTTTGTAAGTTGGAAGTTTGCTTCACCGCACACACACATTTTGTGTGAAGTTTGCGAGTTGGAAGTCTGCAAGTTGGAAGTTTTAGCTTTGGAAGTTTGCATATTGGAAGTTCTCCACTCCACTCCACGCCTGCGAAGTTGTGTAAAGTTGTGTGAAGTTGTGCAAAGTTGTACGAAGTTGTGTAAAGTTTGCGAGTTGGAAGTCTGCCAGTTGGAAGTTTGTGCTTTGGAAGTTTGCAAATTGGAAGTTTGCTTCACCGCACACACATGTTTTGAAAGTTTATGTTATGAAAGTTTGTAAGTTGTAAGTTTTGGAAGTTTGCTTCACCGCACACACATGTTTTGAAAGTTTGTGTTGTGAAAAATGTGTAAGTTGGAAGTTTGCTTCACGTCACACACATACACGTTTTGAAAGTTTATGTTATGAAAATTTGTAAGTTGGAAGTTTGCTTCACCGCACACACATTTTGTGTGAAGTTTGCGAGTTGGAAGTCTGCAAGTTGGAAGTTTTAGCTTTGGAAGTTTGCATATTGGAAGTTCTTCACTCCACTCCACGCCTGCGAAGTTGTGTAAAGTTGTGTGAAGTTGTGCAAAGTTGTACGAAGTTGTGTGAAGTTTGCGAGTTGGAAGTCTGCCAGTTGGAAGTTTGTGCTTTGGAAGTTTGCAAATTGGAAGTTTGCTTCACCGCACACACATGTTTTGAAAGTTTATGTTATGAAAGTTTGTAAGTTGGAAGTTTGCTTCACCGCACACACATGTTTTTGAAAGTTTGTGTAATGAGAGGAGTATAGCCATCTGACCACACCCACGCACGCTTGGTGTTGTATTCTCGCTAGTGACTCCCCTCTACATATGGACAAGCTCCATAGAGTAGTAGTGAGTCGAGTGTAGCCATTATCTTCTGGTTCCCACACCTCACCACCCCACCATAGAGTAATGGTACAGTCGCCAGGGGGGCGCAGGGGCGCGCGATTACACACCTTTTCCGCGTAATACACCTTTTTCCTGTAATCGCGCGCCCCTGCGCCCCCCTGGCGACTGTACCATTACTCTATGGTGGGGTGGTGAGGTGTGGGAACCAGAAGATAATGGCTACACTCGACTCACTACTACTCTATGGAGCTTGTCCATATGTAGAGGGGAGTCACTAGCGAGAATACAACACCAAGCGTGCGTGGGTGTGGTCAGATGGCTATACTCCTCTCATTACACAAACTTTCAAAAACATGTGTGTGCGGTGAAGCAAACTTCCAACTTACAAACTTTCATAACATAAACTTTCAAAACATGTGTGTGCGGTGAAGCAAACTTCCAATTTGCAAACTTCCAAAGCACAAACTTCCAACTGGCAGACTTCCAACTCGCAAACTTCACACAACTTCGTACAACTTTGCACAACTTCACACAACTTTACACAACTTCGCAGGCGTGGAGTGGAGTGAAGAACTTCCAATATGCAAACTTCCAAAGCTAAAACTTCCAACTTGCAGACTTCCAACTCGCAAACTTCACACAAAATGTGTGTGCGGTGAAGCAAACTTCCAACTTACAAATTTTCATAACATAAACTTTCAAAACGTGTATGTGTGTGACGTGAAGCAAACTTCCAACTTACACATTTTTCACAACACAAACTTTCAAAACATGTGTGTGCGGTGAAGCAAACTTCCAAAACTTACAACTTACAAACTTTCATAACATAAACTTTCAAAACATGTGTGTGCGGTGAAGCAAACTTCCAATTTGCAAACTTCCAAAGCACAAACTTCCAACTGGCAGACTTCCAACTCGCAAACTTTACACAACTTCGTACAACTTTGCACAACTTCACACAACTTTACACAACTTCGCAGGCGTGGAGTGGAGTGGAGAACTTCCAATATGCAAACTTCCAAAGCTAAAACTTCCAACTTGCAGACTTCCAACTCGCAAACTTCACACAAAATGTGTGTGTGCGGTGAAGCAAACTTCCAACTTACAAACTTTCATAACATAAACTTTCAAAACGTGTATGTGTGTGACGTGAAGCAAACTTCCAACTTACACATTTTTCACAACACAAACTTTCAAAACATGTGTGTGCGGTGAAGCAAACTTCCAAAACTTACAACTTACAAACTTTCAAAAATGACGGTCAAAACATGTGTGTGCGGTGAAGCAAACTTCCAACTTACAAACTTTCATAACATAAAGAACTTCCAATATGCAAACTTCCAAAGCTAAAACTTCCAACTTGCAGACTTCCAACTCGCAAACTTCACACAAAATG
The DNA here is from genome assembly GCA_963662155.1 of Lamellibrachia columna. Lineage (NCBI taxonomy): Eukaryota > Metazoa > Annelida > Polychaeta > Sabellida > Siboglinidae > Lamellibrachia > Lamellibrachia columna. The sequence continues at coordinate 20,121,781 of OY759268.1, forward strand.
TGTGTGCGGTGAAGCAAACTTCCAACTTACAAATTTTCATAACATAAACTTTCAAAACGTGTATGTGTGTGACGTGAAGCAAACTTCCAACTTACACATTTTTCACAACACAAACTTTCAAAACATGTGTGTGCGGTGAAGCAAACTTCCAAAACTTACAACTTACAAACTTTCATAACATAAACTTTCAAAACATGTGTGTGCGGTGAAGCAAACTTCCAATTTGCAAACTTCCAAAGCACAAACTTCCAACTGGCAGACTTCCAACTCGCAAACTTTACACAACTTCGTACAACTTTGCACAACTTCACACAACTTTACACAACTTCGCAGGCGTGGAGTGGAGTGGAGAACTTCCAATATGCAAACTTCCAAAGCTAAAACTTCCAACTTGCAGACTTCCAACTCGCAAACTTCACACAAAATGTGTGTGTGCGGTGAAGCAAACTTCCAACTTACAAACTTTCATAACATAAACTTTCAAAACGTGTATGTGTGTGACGTGAAGCAAACTTCCAACTTACACATTTTTCACAACACAAACTTTCAAAACATGTGTGTGCGGTGAAGCAAACTTCCAAAACTTACAACTTACAAACTTTCAAAAATGACGGTCAAAACATGTGTGTGCGGTGAAGCAAACTTCCAACTTACAAACTTTCATAACATAAACTTTCAAAACATGTGTGTGCGGTGAAGCAAACTTCCAATTTGCAAACTTCCAAAGCACAAACTTCCAACTGGCAGACTTCCAACTCGCAAACTTCACACAACTTCGTACAACTTTGCACAACTTCACACAACTTTACACAACTTCGCAGGCGTGGAGTGGAGTGAAGAACTTCCAATATGCAAACTTCCAAAGCTAAAACTTCCAACTTGCAGACTTCCAACTCGCAAACTTCACACAAAATGTGTGTGCGGTGAAGCAAACTTCCAACTTACAAATTTTCATAACATAAACTTTCAAAACGTGTATGTGTGTGACGTGAAGCAAACTTCCAACTTACACATTTTTCACAACACAAACTTTCAAAACATGTGTGTGCGGTGAAGCAAACTTCCAAAACTTACAACTTACAAACTTTCATAACATAAACTTTCAAAACATGTGTGTGCGGTGAAGCAAACTTCCAATTTGCAAACTTCCAAAGCACAAACTTCCAACTGGCAGACTTCCAACTCGCAAACTTTACACAACTTCGTACAACTTTGCACAACTTCACACAACTTTACACAACTTCGCAGGCGTGGAGTGGAGTGGAGAACTTCCAATATGCAAACTTCCAAAGCTAAAACTTCCAACTTGCAGACTTCCAACTCGCAAACTTCACACAAAATGTGTGTGCGGTGAAGCAAACTTCCAACTTACAAACTTTCATAACATAAACTTTCAAAACGTGTATGTGTGTGACGTGAAGCAAACTTCCAACTTACACATTTTTCACAACACAAACTTTCAAAACATGTGTGTGCGGTGAAGCAAACTTCCAAAACTTACAACTTACAAACTTTCAAAAATGGCGGTCAAAACATGTGTGTGTGTGTGTGTGTGTGTGTGTGCGGTGAAGCAAACTTCCAACTTACAAACTTTCATAACATAAACTTTCAAAACATGTGTGTGCGGTGAAGCAAACTTCCAATTTGCAAACTTCCAAAGCACAAACTTCCAACTGGCAGACTTCCAACTCGCAAACTTTACACAACTTCGTACAACTTTGCACAACTTCACACAACTTTACACAACTTCGCAGGCGTGGAGTGGAGTGGACAACTTCCAATATGCAAACTTCCAAAGCTAAAACTTCCAACTTGCAGACTTCCAACTCGCAAACTTCACACAAAATGTGTGTGCGGTGAAGCAAACTTCCAACTTACAAACTTTCATAACATAAACTTTCAAAACGTGTATGTGTGTGACGTGAAGCAAACTTCCAACTTACACATTTTTCACAACACAAACTTTCAAAACATGTGTGTGCGGTGAAGCAAACTTCCAAAACTTACAACTTACAAACTTTCATAACATAAACTTTCAAAACATGTGTGTGCGGTGAAGCAAACTTCCAATTTGCAAACTTCCAAAGCACAAACTTCCAACTGGCAGACTTCCAACTCGCAAACTTTACACAACTTCGTACAACTTTGCACAACTTCACACAACTTTACACAACTTCGCAGGCGTGGAGTGGAGTGGAGAACTTCCAATATGCAAACTTCCAAAGCTAAAACTTCCAACTTGCAGACTTCCAACTCGCAAACTTCACACAAAATGTGTGTGCGGTGAAGCAAACTTCCAACTTACAAACTTTCATAACATAAACTTTCAAAACGTGTATGTGTGTGACGTGAAGCAAACTTCCAACTTACACATTTTTCACAACACAAACTTTCAAAACATGTGTGTGCGGTGAAGCAAACTTCCAAAACTTACAACTTACAAACTTTCAAAAATGGCGGTCAAAACATGTGTGTGTGCGGTGAAGCAAACTTCCAACTTACAAACTTTCATAACATAAACTTTCAAAACATGTGTGTGCGGTGAAGCAAACTTCCAATTTGCAAACTTCCAAAGCACAAACTTCCAACTGGCAGACTTCCAACTCGCAAACTTCACACAACTTCGTACAACTTTGCACAACTTCACACAACTTTACACAACTTCGCAGGCGTGGAGTGGAGTGAAGAACTTCCAATATGCAAACTTCCAAAGCTAAAACTTCCAACTTGCAGACTTCCAACTCGCAAACTTCACACAAAATGTGTGTGCGGTGAAGCAAACTTCCAACTTACAAACTTTCATAACATAAACTTTCAAAACGTGTATGTGTGTGACGTGAAGCAAACTTCCAACTTACACATTTTTCACAACACAAACTTTCAAAACATGTGTGTGCGGTGAAGCAAACTTCCAAAACTTACAACTTACAAACTTTCATAACATAAACTTTCAAAACATGTGTGTGCGGTGAAGCAAACTTCCAATTTGCAAACTTCCAAAGCACAAACTTCCAACTGGCAGACTTCCAACTCGCAAACTTTACACAACTTCGTACAACTTTGCACAACTTCACACAACTTTACACAACTTCGCAGGCGTGGAGTGGAGTGGAGAACTTCCAATATGCAAACTTCCAAAGCTAAAACTTCCAACTTGCAGACTTCCAACTCGCAAACTTCACACAAAATGTGTGTGCGGTGAAGCAAACTTCCAACTTACAAACTTTCATAACATAAACTTTCAAAACGTGTATGTGTGTGACGTGAAGCAAACTTCCAACTTACACATTTTTCACAACACAAACTTTCAAAACATGTGTGTGCGGTGAAGCAAACTTCCAAAACTTACAACTTACAAACTTTCATAACATAAACTTTCAAAACATGTGTGTGCGGTGAAGCAAACTTCCAATTTGCAAACTTCCAAAGCACAAACTTCCAACTGGCAGACTTCCAACTCGCAAACTTCACACAACTTCGTACAACTTTGCACAACTTCACACAACTTTACACAACTTCGCAGGCGTGGAGTGGAGTGGAGAACTTCCAATATGCAAACTTCCAAAGCTAAAACTTCCAACTTGCAGACTTCCAACTCGCAAACTTCACACAAAATGTATGTGCGGTGAAGCAAACTTCCAACTTACAAACTTTCATAACATAAACTTTCAAAACGTGTGTGTGTGACGTGAAGCAAACTTCCAACTTACACATTTTTCACAACACAAACTTTCAAAACGTGTGTGCGGTGAAGCAAACTTCCAAAACTTTCAACTTACAAACTTTCATAACATAAACTTTCAAAAAATGGCGGTCAATTTCTCCATGCATGTCACATGGTTGTCAATGTATCCATGCATGTCACATGATAGTCAATGTCTCCATGCATGTCACATTGCGGTCAATGTCTCCATGCACGTTACATGGCAGTCAATGTCTCCAAACAAATTTTCATGACACAAACTTTCAAAACATGTGTGTGCGGTGAAGCAAACTTCCAACTTACAAACTTTCATAACATAAACTTTCAAAACGTGTGTGTGCGGTGAAACAAACTTCCAAAGCACAAACTTCCAACTGGCAGACTTCCAACTCGCAAACTTCACACAACTTCGTACAACTTTGCACAACTTCACACAACTTTACACAACTTCGCAGGCGTGGAGTGGAGTGGAGAACTTCCAATATGCAAACTTCCAAAGCTAAAACTTCCAACTTGCAGACTTCCAACTCGCAAACTTCACACAAAATGTGTGTGCGGTGAAGCAAACTTCCAACTTACAAACTTTCATAACATAAACTTTCAAAACGTGTGTGTGTGTGACGTGAAGCAAACTTCCAACTTACACATTTTTCACAACACAAACTTTCAAAACGTGTGTGCGGTGAAGCAAACTTCCAAAACTTCCAACTTACAAACTTTCATAACATAAACTTTCAAAAATGGCGGTCAATTTCTCCATGCATGTCACATGGTTGTCAATGTATCCATGCATGTCACATGATAGTCAATGTCTCCATGCATGTCACATTGCGGTCAATGTCTCCATGCACGTTACATGGCAGTCAATGTCTCCAAACAAATTTTCATGACACAAACTTTCAAAACATGTGTGTGCGGTGAAGCAAACTTCCAACTTACAAACTTTCATAACATAAACTTTTAAAACGTGTGTGTGCGGTGAAACAAACTTCCAAAGCACAAACTTCCAACTGGCAGACTTCCAACTCGCAAACTTCACACAACTTCGTACAACTTTGCACAACTTCACACAACTTTACACAACTTCGCAGGCGTGGAGTGGAGTGGAGAACTTCCAATATGCAAACTTCCAAAGCTAAAACTTCCAACTTGCAGACTTCCAACTCGCAAACTTCACACAAAATGTGTGTGCGGTGAAGCAAACTTCCAACTTACAAACTTTCATAACATAAACTTTCAAAACGTGTGTGTGTGACGTGAAGCAAACTTCCAACTTACACATTTTTCACAACACAAACTTTCAAAACGTGTGTGCGGTGAAGCAAACTTCCAAAACTTACAACTTACAAACTTTCATAACATAAACTTTCAAAAATGGCGGTCAATTTCTCCATGCATGTCACATGGTGTCAAATGTCTCCATACATATCACACAGCTTCTCGTCATACTCCCGTCATCGCTGCCACAATGTTGTTCTCCTGCTGGCTTTTGATATTGGCATACATAGCGTGCACTACCTTATTTGTTATTGTTCTGTATGCGGATTACGTCAGCAGCATGTCCTGACACGTTTATAGCTTTCGTCAGCTGTACGTCGGTATGACAAGAAAATTTAGCGTCCTCTGTCTAACGTTTGTGGACAATGTTACTACACTATATATGTGTGCTGGGTAAATTGTAGGAATTATGGGTAAATTGAAGGAATTATGGGTAAACTGTAGGAGTTATGGGTAAAGTGTACAGGCGCATTATTTTAAAATATTGACATATAACGACAATATGTTGATGGTACACTTTCCGTGACGCGTCTGATGCCGTTTACGTCAGCTGCATGTCCTTATTTGGTATTGTTGTGTGTGCAGCATACGTCAGCTGCATGTCCTGACACGTTTATAGCTTACGTCAGCTTTACGTCGGTATGGCAAGAGACTTTACAGTCCTCTGTCTAACGTTTGTGGACGATATTGTGTCATTATTTTCAAATATTTAATAAAATGTCCTTGTACTCTTATTCAATAGGAGACTTATGGGTAAATTGTAGGAATTATGGGTAAACTGTAGGAGTTATGGATACAATGTAAAAGCGCATTATTTTTAAATATTTACATATAAAGAAAATATAGTACGATATCGTGTTTTGTTCATTTTTCGTCTCCTCGTTAGGTCCTTTGATCTCAGTTATTAATTACCCTGTTAATGACCACTGTTGACTTACTCTTTCATCTCAGTTATTAATGATACTATTAATGACCGCTGTTAACGGACAGTCGTTCCTATGTCCACTATCGCGGTTACTGTTACCACGGATACTCGCGCGAAAACATTACGCGGCTAGCGTATAGCCATCGCGCAGTTAAAAAGTTGGGCGGCACGCGAATACGACTTACTTTGGTCCCGGAAGCAGTGTTGTACTTCGTTTTCATATATATTAAATTTTGCTTGAACTGATATTCCCGTCTTGTATCGAGTTCTCGTTCCCATTGCGTGTGTGCATATGTTCGTCTCCTTACTAGGTTAACGACCCTTCGATACATACACGTAACTAGGTCAATGTTCGTTCCTCCTCCAAAAAGACAAGACGAGTGGGAGCGTACAAGTCAAAGTCCACCAATAGCGGCTGACCAGTGTGAAAAAGACAAGACGAGTGGAAACGCACAAGCCAAAGTCCACTAGCAGCGACTGACCAGTGTGAAAAAGACAAGACGAGCGGAAACGCACAAGCCAAAGTCCACCAACAGCGACTGACCAATGTGAGTGGGAGCGCACAAGCCAAAGTTCACCAACAGCGACTGACCAATGTCAAAGTGGTCTTGTTGTTGTGAAAAGCCGCATTCAAAGAAGAACGGAGCGCGTACTTGTAACATTGTCGCTGATTGACGCGATTGCAACGTTGTTATGAATAATATCCTTTGATCTCGCAGCATGATTTACCGTGGTATGGACAAGATGCGTCACGATGCTAATTTTCATACGGATTGATTCAGAAAACAAATAAAACTTATGTAACCGTAACATCCTCCTAAACACGCGTTAGAACACTCATTCACTTGTAAATGGACGTGATTCTAGTACACGGGAACAATAAAATATGTGTTCGTCTTTTATACCAATAAACAAACACGCGTAGAACTTATCGAAACCACATATTCGACTGCAACGATTTCGCTATGGTTATATGCAAATCGTCAATGTTGTATAGATATGAGATTCGTACAAAGCTCGTTCCTCCTCCAGTCGCTAGGGGGCGCTTACGTCACGCACGCTCGGATAACACCGCCAGGGGGCGCTCCAAGGTCTAGTGCTGCTTTCTGATTGGCTGCGCGCACTCAGAAGCGGTAGGGCGATATTAGGGTGTTTTTCCTTTGATGTTTGGGTCACGTGACTGTGCTCTCAATTTGATGAATGAGAAACCTCTACTTACTACTAGCCTATAATGTCCTGTGAACATTGACATGGATTGGATATATGAAACAGTGAACTATGAATATTGCTGCATTGTACTATTATTATGGTCTTCCTTATAGTTCCTTTCATGACGGGCTGATGCCAACTTTGAGTATTGTCTTTTTCCATGTCTTCTGTCAGCCTACAGTGAACAATAAATAAACATTACTTCATGTTGAAGTACAGGATATTATTTCATGACACAGTGAAATATGAATATTGATGTACTGGGCCTGCAGTGTACTGTAAACCAGTTTTGACATTGGACTATAAATATTGTTGCATTATGCATGCAGGAAATTACAAAGCTCTCATAATGTATAATAAATTGTGTTTTTTCAAACAATTATTTCCATATGCAAGAATATATTGGTGTTCTTTATAATTATACAGTAAATACTACAGATTCTATATATTTGCCCGTCGTGTATCTGGTTTGTTGATGTTCTAATATGTTCATTTGTTCATTCTTGGTGGCTGTGTTGATTCTGCCTCATGACAGGAATGCAGACTCATTTGTTCTGGCAGGCAACTTTGCACTTTGCAGCAGTGATATTCCAGTGACATTTTAGCTATACATTTGAATTATGTATTTGCTAATGTTTTATAAACTAACTTATTCTACCTATTTCTTTAACTAATTTAAGCACCTTATTTATTTAATATATTCTTTTTATATGTTTTAGCTCATTTTAGTGTATTTTAATTATATATGTACAACTCTAGAGCCTTTGGGCAGGTGTTTCACCCGGATACATGACATGTTATACATTTTTAATAATAATAAATCTGGTACAGCTCAAAATAGTGGATAGCCAAAATGGTAAACTCTGTGCGAGTGAATGCCGTTCATGGGCTTGCCTTCCATCCTCTCACCGATTGCATGGTAAAGTTATGAAATTTTACCAAAGGTGAAAATTTTGATTTTTCAGCATTTCGATTTTTACTAAGTAATCTAATTGTGGAGTTTCAGTGGATACTAGGTAGGCTTGAATTTTCGCAAAATGAACTTGAAAAAATGCAAGCAAAAATTTTTTATTGAGGAGGCATCTTTAATTATACATAATTCAGTCTCCAAAAGATCACATTGTAGTAAAGTTAATTGTGTAGACCATGTGCCCAGTACATTTGTAAACACCACTGTCGTGCATAATTATTTATGGCTAAAATAGGTAATTTATCAATGTAAATATGTCAATGGAGGTCAAATAATCAGGTCACTGTAAGGTTAGTGTTATTGTCAACAATTACAGCCTCTATTGACATGATAGCACCACAATCCATACTTAATTAAAAAAAATAGATCATCAACACACATAATTCAGTAACACGTAAGATCAATAATGGATATTAAGGTCAATGTATATATACATTCTACCTTACACTCCTCCCTCAAATTACTGATCTCATGTCATACATGATTACTTAATTAGGGCATTTTTAACATAAATAGGTCAACGGTCATTGTAGGTGAAGTAAGTAGGTCATTGCAAGGTCATGTCAAGTTTACACATTATTAGGTCTTAAAACTTTTTATTCAACCTCAATATCTTCATTAGTACGCATCATGCGTTTGCCCTTACATTCAGCGGCAGTACAGCCCACAAACATCCAGATCACAAGATCACTCTATTCCTAGTGTAAAAAAAAATTCCCCTTTTTATGACACTAAAAAACTTCGCAAATAATAAATATTGAAAAAATAAAAAAGGGTTATACACTGCACAACATATTTTATCACACCGAAGTGTTTAAGTGATTTGAAAATGTTTGCGTCCGTCTCCATTTGACACGCATCATATCTAAAAAAGGACTGCGAACTATTTAGAAAACTCAGATAATAAGATAAGACCAGAATTGGTCACAAGATCACGAAAATGCAGCAATACGTCAGATTACTTCAAATATTGATGACGCCATAATTTTTGCGTATAACAGTGGTGCCATCTGACGACGGTAACAGTCAAACCATGGTTCTGTTGCCAGACGATATTTTCGGCGGATTCACGAAGCCGAGAGAGAGTAGGATAAGCGAGACAATGGCAACTCTCAAATTACTTCCACATTTCCGCCGGTGTGACATCGATATAATATCCTCAGTTATCAAATAGCGTGTTTTAGGATGAAACATGTTGCTCCTAAGCTTATGATGGAAATATCGCTCTATAGCGCATTTTGAAAACGCTCTTAAAATTCTATGATGGATTCTGTGTTATGATAGGTTTTCCTCATGAGCTCTTAGTCTTCGACTTAGTGAAACGTTCCCCACGGCTAGACTCGTCAGTGGTAGAGCTGAATATTATACGCATTTTATTGCAAAATGCCCACTTAAATCATTACATTCATACACGCAAGTTTTAAGGGGGGCAGCCGTGGCCTAGTGGTTAAGGTGTTGGTTCGTTTTCGAAGCTTAGGCAATTTCGTTTACCCTACTTTGCCTCAGTCTACTCAGCTGTAAATGAGTACAAACACTGTTTGGAAGGTACCTGCGATGGACTAGTGTCCTGTCCAGGAGAGTCAGTATAACTGCACTCTAAGTTGTTTCGCACTACAGAAACCAGGTTTAAGCACTGGCCATATAAGCCTTCATGGCTTCCTAAGGCGTAATGCCAGGGGGTTGACTTTACCTACCAAACAAGCAAGCGTACATACGTATGTGTGTGCATCCTTGTTTGTTACACACGCACGCACGTACACGGGTGGAAGGTTGTATTTTTTTATTTTCAATAATTTCCTTGTTTATTTGTCATCTGGGTATCTTGCCTTGGATGGCTATCTTCATTACAGTAGTTAAAATTGTGTTGCGTTTCAGGCTGTGTCCGTTTACCTGGTCACCGTGATGCGGTCCAGCTCAAGTGGCATTCTATCAACCATATTTTACAACTTATTCAGGTTATAACACGGGACGCGTAGATAGATCAGACATATTTCTACCTGACCCGCAGGGACGCGTACACCTTATCTATGATTTCGACGAACTTGCAATATGGCGAACGCATCAGTTACACTGCTCATAGAGATCGAATGTTTTCGTATATAGTCATCACGATAGAAATCCACTTTCACTGGATGAGGGGGAGGGTACTGTAATGGTGCAAATGTATCTGCTCAATGCACTATTTTTATAGACAGGATTTATTTTTCCAAGTATGCTCTTGATACGTCATTTTAAGAGTTAGCCTCGATTACCCAGGCTCTGTGATGTGGCCCCACTTTTAATCGAACACACCGTAGCCTAAAATCAACGTACCTTTCATTGTGACAAAAGTGACTGGTTGCGCTGAATCTGGGTTAGCAGTGAAATATCCGAGATCAGACTAGTGATGCCATCTGAGGTGAATCCATGAAGTGGGGCTAGAATCTGTTCTCGGGTATTTCGCGAAGGCAAGCAAGAGTTGGGCTAGGTTAGATTATTTAAGAGTATGTTTTACAAGATGTAGTATAATATGATCTCAAGCAATCGTTGTTTTTATTCCCTTTAAATGTCGCCGTCTACGCACTTCCGAATGACATCAGGGGTAGTCGATTTTCTTCTCAATACTCTGAACCACCTCACATTAACATGGTACGCGGGTACATCAAAGTTCCACCTGTTGACAGCCAACACGTTGACAATAGACTGGTCGTAGCGGTGACAGTTAGCGTACGTTTGTCCTCGGTTCTTCTTAGGCCAATGACATGATGTCGAAGTAGGTGGATCTGTACATTTGACATCGAGCGCGCATAGGTACATCCTATGAACAAGAAGAATATATACATCAATTGGAATACAACCAAATATATACCCTATAACGTGCAACATTTGAATTTCATGTTATATAATAAGGATTAATTCATTATGAAATCAAAGAGCTTTCTAGTTATAAGAATGACCAAAACGCAATACGTACATCAACGTACTTTGTCGCACAATACATACCCTAAAACGTGGCATTTGAGACGTGTTGAATGCTCCCCCCACCCCACCCCCGGGTTGGCAGTGCAAGAAACCTAATCGCCAGTAATGTAGGCCTAGAGCAAGCTGAGATCTCTTCAGTGGTGTACAAAGTTTTGAGAAAACATGTGGCCGTTTCTATTCCATATCTGATGTACAACATTGGAATACGGCTCTTGTACCACTTGTACAGCGTGGACGCAATACCGAAAGCAAGTGAGGAAGCTGCTTGCCTTACAAATTAGACGCCTTAGATCCGTTAACTCACGTGGACAGTTCATGTGTCTCGAATGGATAATAACACACTTCCATGACAAACTATAATTTCTCAATTGTCGGAAGGCACTAACAGAGGCCGCCCCAAACGTAGATGCAAATATGTAATAAAGCGAAATTTGAAGAAAAGCATGGATGCAAAGCAGGGTTACAACCTTGCCCAAGACAGACCGACCTGGAGAGGATTCATACAATATGAACCAAGCGAGCGGTCGTTGAACAAACAGCCCACGCTTCAATGAGACGTACCAACGTAGAATCGTCCTGAACGTAGCACGTGTGTTGTAAATCAACATCAAACCAGATGCCATAATTTGTGTCTGTTTCAGTCGTTCGACGTTCGTCGGCAGGAACTCGTACAAGTTGGGATGTGTAACAGTGAAGATCTTGTTTCCTCCTGTGTTTATTATCACGAATCCGCCGTTTTCCACTGCCTTGTCATATGCCTCTGAGAAGTCACTGCCGAGTAAACGTATTGAGGCATCCATCCAGAACATGCCCGGAAACTCTCGCAGAACCTCCTGGAATCAGAGCATACTCCAGTTTTATCTTACTGCTACGCCGATTTCATTAAACTTAATACTGACATAGAAAAATAGGAGCATTTGGATGGAGTCGGAACAAGCATACGGGTTCCACGCTTCTTAAACCTTGGTAAAAAAATAGTATTGCTAAACAATTATTAGTCTCAGGTAAGCTGTATAGTGTTCATTTACATAGCTGAGTGAACTGAGGCAATATGGAGTGAACTGAGGCTTCATGGAGTGAAATGAGGCAACAAGGTGTGAACTGGGGCAACATGGAGTGAGCTGAAGCATCATGGAGTGAACTAAGGCAACATAGAGGGGACTGAGGCAACATGGAGCGAACTAAAGCATCATGGAGCGAACTGAGGCAACATGGAATGAACTGAGGCAACATGGAGTGAAATAAGGCAACATCTATAGGCAGAGCGTAGTCTCGAAGAGACGATGATGATGCGCCCCGTTGTCAATTTGTCAAATTTTTACATTTTGGCAGCGTCCACTGTGGCTGTGAAGGCCGATTCTTGAGTGGCAGTCCTTGCTGCAGCCAAAGCAGATGAAACAGGATGACATTGGTGGTAGTGCTGCGTTTTGTTTTCGCCGCATCCTCTTCTCCGCCGCATGCTGGTGTCTCTTTTCATCTGCCCTTTCAATGCCTCTGTGTGTTGCCTGACGCCAAGCAGTGCGGTCTTCGGCCACTGCTTCCCAGTCTTTGGGGCTGATGTCACAGGCCTTCATGTCACGATTGCAGGCATCCTTGAATCTGAGGGCTGGGCGTCCCACTGGCCTCGCGCCACTGGTGAGTTGTCCATAGAGGATGTATTTCGGCAAGCGGCCGTCCTCCATGCGACGTACATGGCCCAACCAGCGCAGGCGTCTCCAGGCAACATGGAGTGAAAAGAATTTACAAAGCTTCCATCTTTCGTGTACTTCCACTATACATCGTCTAGCTGGCGGAGCCATGTCACTGCTGCTTCGCTGACTGCCAGGATGTCCTCGTCTCATACAGGCGGGCATTGCTGGGCATTCCAGTAGGTGATCGGCAGTCCGGGGGGCATCACCGCAGACACACATTGGGTCATCTCTGTATCCAAGTTGGTGCATTTTAGCCTTGAATCTGCCAGCACCAGATCGAATTATGTTTAGCTTACGGCATAGGATACGCTCCAACGTATAACCAGGAGGGTGATTAGATAGCGTGTTGACGAAACGCGTAAGTCGGGTGTCTTGGTCTTCCCAAGTTGTCATGATATGGCCATGGGCCCAGCACAGACACTGCCAGTCTCACATTGTTCAGGTTATTCATTTGCCCCTCGTGTAAATGGTCTTTTTGACTTAAGCTTCTGGTTAATGCGCTGCTCCGTGTATTCACGCAGTATGTGTTGTTCATCCCGTTGAGCACTCAGGGCAATCTCAAGTGTTGCTTTCTGCCGTCGTATTTGGGGAGGGAGTTAGCCAAACAATGTAGGCAACATCTCAGTGGGGGTGTACATCACACATCTCAGTGGGGTGTACATCACACATCTCAGTGGGAGTGTACATCACACATCTCAGTGGGGTGTACATCACACATCTCAGTGGGAGTGTACATCACACATCTCAGTGGGAGTGTACATCACACATCTCAGTGGGGTGTACATCACACATCTCAGTGGGGTGTACATCACACATCTCAGTGGGAGTGTACATCACACATCTCAGTGGGAGTGTACATCACACATCTCAGTGGGGTGTACATCACACATCTCAGTGGGAGTGTACATCACACATCTCAGTGGGAGTGTACATCACACATCTCAGTGGGGGTGTACATCACACATCTCAGTGGGAGTGTACATCATACATCTCAGTGGGAGTGTACATCACACATCTCAGTGGGAGTGTACATCACACATCTCAGTGGGAGTGTACATCACACATCTCAGTGGGGGTGTACATCACACATTTCCGTCGGAGTGTACATCACACATCTCAGTGGGAGTGTACATCACACATCTCAGTGGGGTGTACTTCACACATCTCAGTGGGAGTGTACATCACACATCTCAGTGGGGTGTACATCACACATCTCAGTGGGAGTGTACATCACGTATCCACTAATGGTTCGCATTGATGAATTTAGGGCAGTGTCTAATTTGTTGGTGTGGCTGCTACGTCCCCGGGCTGGGCAACAGTATTCTGCAGGTGCGAATACAAGCGCGATAGTTGATGTTCTGAGAATCGTAAAGTCGGTTCCCCAAATTGTGCCTGCCAGACGTCCTGTCGCTCCAACACGAGATTTCACTTTCTTAGCAGCTTTCACTGGGTGTTCTTTATTCGCGATACTTCTGTCAAGGGTTACCCCAAGGTAGACAGGGTTGTTGCTGAAGGGAAGCATGTTACTCTTCAGTGAGACATTCAGTTTCTTATGTGCCGTGGCATTATGAAGGTGAAATAGGGATGCAGTTGTTTTGGTTTGGCTTAGTCATATTCTCCATTGATGTAGGTAGGAGGCAATCTTATGTATGTCCTCTGTTAGAGATGCTTCTATGTCTGGAGTAGATCTTCGGGACACTGACAAAGCAAGGTATCTACATACGCATACTTTATGGCTGTGGTGGGTGGTATATCTGACACATACATGTTGAAGAGGGTTGGTGCAAGGACAGAGCCCTGTGGGACACCATTTCTAACGCGTCTTAGCCGGCTCTTCTCTCCCCCACTGGTGGATAGAACAAATGTTGCCAAAGTTTCGAAACAGCAGCGACAGGATTCCTTCCCGGCTTCTCTCAATCGAGAATCTGACGTTCTAATCACTACGCTGCCAAACAATATCCGAATAACGGATTAACGAGATACGACGGTGCTCTTTATTTTAAATTACCTTTACAGAAGAAACCCAGTGCTGAAGGGGAGAGTTTATCTAGAAACGTCGACAGTCTAAAGCGCCACCTACCTGCACAATTAGCAACTTGAAGGCGTAGCAACGAAGCTTCTCCGTGACGTGTTTGGGATACGCCGGGCTCCCGAATTTTCGCAGAGTAACTTGACACCAAGTCCTTACCTGCAGTATTGTGCATCGTGTTTGTCAGCAATTCAAGTGCAGTTTCTAACAGTGCTATGTGTACGGTATGTGCATTCGGTGTGATATAAGATCAGATGAGGATCGAAGTCACAGCAATTATTTCTGATCAATTGCTATAGTTACAATTGCTATAGTCATGCCTCCCATCTGGTCAAGCCTGTCCACTTTTGTTGCTCGACATTGTGGAAACAAATTGTCTTAAAACCCGGCTTGCTGTCGGAAAGACCGAAACTGTCTAGTATATAATCCATCTGCATAGCCTCGGTTAACCAGACTCTGTGCTGCGGTGCCACCGTTTGTCGCGCACATCATCGTCTGGACGCAATGTGTCAGACTCTCTTTTTTGTGGACATAATTATATAATTTGTCGTATGATATAGTTTTCTATAAAATATCTTATATATGATAGTGTTACCAGCCAGATAACATCACGAATGCCGGAGGACCGAGTGATGTTATCTGGCTAGTAACACTCGAGTAGCATCAACAAACAGTGTATTATTCCGTAAATCTACATAAATTGTTATTTATATTCAACTCGTTACAACATGAGTAGTAATTGTAGTTTTTATGGATATAACAATAATCGTGCTACATCCGCTGATTTTGTCTTACTTTATTCGCCTGTTTCGATTTCAACCCGAGGTCGTAGTAAATAATGCGACTGTCCGGTTTGTATTTCTGGACAGAGGCGATCATCGCCATAGACTCGAGGAAGTGATCACTTGAAGCTGCCGTCACGATGACCACTTGCCCTGCATTAGCGGCCGTCAGTGTTGTGAACGAGTCTGGCAGCAAATGTAACGATTGGACCGTCTCAATGGAAACGTTGAACGGCTTTCCAACAGCCGTCGAGGCGGGCGAATTGTAGACGAACGGAGGCTTGAACTGTAGTTGTCCTGTCTTCAACCTGGTCATCGGATCCTACAAATTAGCGCCCTAATAATATTGATGTTACTAGAGCAGACACGTTACAAAATATCACAATCAGAGAAGACACTTTTAACCTCTGAATTCACCACAGATGTCACCAGACACAGAGGACTCGGGTGGTGTGGGGCGTTTGTTGTATGTAAAGATATAACATCGTTAGACCAGCACACAAACATGGCTTCAAGGGAAAGCGGAAAAGAGGAAGACCACTGAATAGGTGGAGTGACCAGATTAGGAATGATACGGGCTCCCGCTGTTGACAGCAGAGCGGCATGACGTAAATAGAACAGAATGGAGGGGAGTAGTAGATAAGTGGAAATGAATAACCAAGGATGGCCTCCACATTCGATGGAGACCATAAGTCCGGTGTGAGAGTATGGGGAAAGAGGTATAATATCGCTCAGAGACCATGAGCGCCCCTTGTCGGTTGTGTACTACACGAGGGGCATCATCAACGCTCCCTAGCGACGAAAGGACTGGTCAAGAAGTCTTGTAATAGGGTCAGAAGTCATCCTCCTACGTAAGTAGGAGCGGCGGCCGCGGCGGCGGCGGCTAGTGAGCGCTGGTGATGGCCCCTCGTGTAGTACACAGGGATCACGCCTCAGTTAGACTTCCTGATGTGTTACGAATGTACGGCACAGTAATTTTAGATATGTGTAATTTAAAAAAAATCATATCATCTGACATAACTGCATTTGAGCAGACACATTGGCAAGTTTGCTGTTAGAACATGTTAGCAGTGTAACCCTGGATTTTTAGATGATTTAAATAGGCGGAAGGATTTTTGGCAATTTTTTCGCCACAGCACATGTGCGTAGTAATGTATGCAGAAATTGGTAAATATTGACGGGTATGGCACGTTCAGCCGTTTTAGAAAAGTTAGAAATATGTGATTTTGACCAAAACTCGACCAGCATGTCAATGAGATGATGACAACGGCAGGAAAGAAGTTTCAGAATTGTTGATGGTCCCGTTTTCTTGTAATCGTGCAAAACGTTAACATGGTCACCAATGGGAAACGTAACAGGAGGCTGAACCCCACAACCGACATGGGCGCTCATGGTCTCTGAGCGATGTTATACCTCTTTCCCCATACTCTCACACCGGACTTATGGTCTCCGTCGAACATGGAGGCCATCCTTGCTTATTCATTTCCACTTATCTACTACAGAGGGGTGCAACTTCCAGGAAGACAGCGTTCGTAATAGTTGGCGTATTATTGCGGACAGTTGTACGTAATTGTTGGCGTATTATTGCGGACAGTTGTACGTAATAACTACAAAGGGTAATACGAATGTTCTTAAAAGGGTAACGGCGGGATGAATTTAAAAAAAATTAAACTGAGAAGACCCGACCGTGGGTCGTAGATGAACCCCTGAAAGTTTGACGACCGAGATGAAATGCGTCTAGGAGGAGTCGCATAACACGGTGGATCACAATTAAGACTGCCAGGTTTGTGGCTGTCTGGTACACGTCAACAATACTAACCTTCCACTGCAGTTTTTCTTCCATTTGCCACACAAACAACATGACAATCATGACGATAAACGTCACAATAGTCACAAGACGATTGAACACATACATAGCCAAAACTGTTATTCTAAAGAGTTAAGAAATAGTACTATAACATCACAGTCGTCTGTGTCCACACCAATCATTCAGCTAGCTCTACCAACAATGCGGCATTGGTGATATCTGAGCCAGTATCTAACAACTAATTTTTTTGTGTCCTTCAATTGTCTATGACCACGTAAATAAGTTTTGGGTCTGAAAACACTTCAATAAATAACGTTTTCTTTCTTATGCTCCATGATTACATTTCACGCCCATTTTAGTTATTTACACGCATGCACGCACGCACACACGCACACATTTGCAATGCAGTGTATAAGTGTCAATTTGGTATTCGGTTGACGTTGGCGATTAGAAACCAGTTTGGAAGTCTAAGATCACACACAACGAAAATGCACATTGTTGCTACCTTAATAGCAACGTAATAACATTCAGCTTTCGTATGAATTATGGTACCTCGTTAATTTTGAAAGGAAAAGCTGACTTTGTAATTAAACCAATAATATATTGTAGCACTACCATTATGTAAATGGCGACGCTATGTAGATGTAGGCCTATAAAAACATATGCAAAAAACAATGGGTGTATCAAAATCAGGTGACTAACGAGTATTTTTATGTTCATTGCACGCGTCTTACGTAACCGGTGATTTAAGTGTTATGTGGCAGTTACTTCCGTAGCGACATATTTACAACGTCTGTCCTGCATGAACGGCTGGGCTCGTCTGTAGTGGGGCTGAATATTATACACATTTCAATTACAAAACACCCACGTAATCATTGCATTCATACATGCTTGCATAAGTACGTACATACGTACGTACGGACATGCTTGCTTACTTGTTGCATCCATGCACGCACGCACGCACGCACGCACGCACGCACGCACGCACACACGCATACACGCAAACACACTCACACACACACACACACACACACACACACACACACACACACACACACACACACACACACACACACACAAAACACACCACACACGCACGCACGCACACACACGCACACGCACACGCACACGCACACGCACACGCACACGCACACGCACACGCACGCACATGGGTGGGAAGTTGTCATTTTGTTCAATTCAATTCAATTCAAGTCAATGGCTTCCTTGTCCAATTGTCATCTGGGTATTTTGCCTTGGATGGCAATCTTGGTAAATTAAAAAAAATCCTTCTTGAGTTTAAGCCTGTTTCTGCTTACCTGGTCACCGTGTTGCGGTCCAGCTCAAGTGGCATTATATCGACCTTATTTTAAACAGACGTAATATATATATATATATATATTTCAATATATATTTTCAATGTATGTATATATATATATATATATATATATATGTATATATATATATATATATATATATATATATATATATATATATATATATATATATATATATATATATATATATATATATATATATATATATATATAGCCAGCAAAACAACGTCAAGAAATTAAATTCTCATGGGGAATATAATATATATATATAATATAATAATTTAGTTCTTATATAGCGCATACATCTGTAGATAGATCAATGCGCTTCACAATAAAATAATACATACATAAAATGCACACAATTATGCTGATAATGTGTGTGTATATATATATATATATATATATATATATAAAATATTGTAAATTATTAAATAAATGCTCTTTTAAAAGTAGTTAATACATTATATATATATGTGTGTGTGTGTGTGTGTGTGTGTGTGTATGTGTGTGTGTGTGTATGCTCTTTTAAAAGTAGTCAACACACACACACACACACACACACACACACACACACACACACACACATATATATATATATATATATAATGTATTAACTACTTTTAAAAGAGCATTTATTTAATAATTTACAATATTTTATATATATATATATATATATATATATATATATATATATATATATATATATATATATAGTATGTCACACACACACACATTATCAGCATAATTGTGTGCATTTTATGTATGTATTATTTTATTTTGAAGCGCGTTAATCTATCTACAGAAGTATGCGCTATATAAGAAAAAAAATATTATGTTATATATATTATATTCCCATGATAATTTTATTTCTTGACGTTGTTTTGCTGGCTGGGGTAGGTTGGTGGACGATTAGTTTTCCTTAGGTTTGTGGATACGCTTTGGTAGGCCTCAGAAGACAGATACAGGCTAGTATGTACCTCATCCGCAGAGTCAGCACAGCCGTCGGCATACTATAGGTCAATGACGGTCGTGTCCGTCACGTTAGTCTCAGCCTTGCCACGAGCCTTGAGAGGTTGAATGTACTTTCGTCTAGCCGGTATTCATGTTCGACGCCGTAAGGGAGCCGAACAAGGGAAAGGATGGCGCATAGGTAGACGGTGAAAACGATTATAATTGTATATCAATGTGTATTTGTTTGAAATGTGATATGAGCCCAGCTGGATCATCGGCCATTCTTTTGTCGATTCAAAATTTCCCACAATTCCACGTACGCACATGCGCAGTAGCGTAAATACACCGTCTCCGAACAGATCAGTGTTACGTTACTCAAGTGTATTCCTAAAACAGAACAGTAGCCTTATCAGTTATTTATAAAGAAATACAATTAGATTTGCTTATATGTCCACTATGGACCAGAATGTAAGACACATTATGTCCAAATATAAAGTGACACCAGCAGCGGATCCAGAGGGTCTTAGGGGTCTCAAGACCCCCTAGGCCATGGAAGGGGGATCTTAGACTCCCCTGTGTCCGTGGCAAATATTACAGTAAAGAAACACGTATATAGGCTTACATCGGTACTAGTGTCAAATTGACAATGTAAAGACTAAAGTATTAGCAGCAGGCTAATATTACCCCTTATGCAAGTAGAACGACATATGTGTCGCCCCTCCCCAAGTAGAATGACATATTACTACGACTGACTGAGACCCCCCTGCCAACAAGCCTAGATCCGCTCCCGGACACATCATGAACTATTGTATATGCCTATGAGTGCTATTACGTATAACTGTAAAGAAATGTGGAATATTTATGTAAATGCTTCATACTGTGACATAGCAAATATGCTTTGTGAAATGGTAGTAATGAAAGATTGTTACAATGACGCTGTCTTAAATGAGGAGGAATGTAATGTAATCATATATAAGTACAATATAATTTGTTTTCTAACTGCTAAATGTGGAACTTTACAATTTGTCTAATATGTACACGTTTTTGGATCTTGAGACCGAATAAAGATGGTAATAATAATAATAGTTGCAATAATGTAACAAGTCGTAAACAACAATGACGTTGCCATGCCAACCAATCCTTTATATCACTCCGTAACTGACTATTTTGAATTTATAATCAAATTGTGGCAGTGGTGCTACGCTGAATGGCGCCACTGTTGGGGAGTATGATTGATGAAATGACGAATGGCACCACTGGTGCAGAGTTTAGCAAGATTTAGCAAGATTTGCCATCCAAGCCAAAGGCCCAGATGGCAAGTGGACAAGGAAGCCATTGGCTTATCGAGAGTCCAACAATGTTCATCTACTTATAGCCCGCCCTCCTGAGATATGTGTCAACCTTGTTTTTAAACATATTCACGCTGCTAGCAGTTACACAATCTGTAGACAATTTGTTCCATTCATTTATTGTCCTCTGTGAGAACGAGTGCTTCCTGATGTCCAATCTACATTGATCCTTTACTAATTTTACCTCATGTCCTCTAGTTCTGCTATCCTTCTTGAGTGAGAAAAACATATTTCTATCAATATTTTCATACCCATTCAATATCTTAAAAACTTCAATCTGATCTCCTCTTAACCTCCTTGTCTCTAGAGTTGTTAAACCACATTCTTTCAGGCGTTCTTCATAACTAAGGTCTCTCAGTTCTGGAATCATTTTAGTTGCTCTCCTTTGTATGCGTTCAAGCGTATCTATATCCTTCTTACGATATGGTCTCCATGCTTGTATACAGTATTCTAAATGAGGTCTAACTATTGCTTTATAAAGAGGTATAATTAACTTTTTTTCCTTGTATGTTATGTTTCTTCTAATCAGAATTTGATTACCCTTTGAAGCTGCAATACCACACTGCTCTGAAACTTTCATATCAGCGCTTATTGTAACTCCTAAGTCCTTTTCTTTTACAGTAATACCCAGAACAGTATCTCCCATTTTATAGTTTACATTCAAGTTCCTATGTCCTGTATGTAGGCATTTACATTTCCCAAAATTGAACAACATCTGCCATTTCTCAGTCCATTTCACTAATCTGTCTAGATCGTTTTGTAAATGTTGTTTATCACCATCAGTATTAACCTTTCTAAACAGTTTTGTGTCATCCGCAAATTTCAGTACGTTACTTGTTATACTGTCGTCCAAGTCATTGATATAAATTAAGAATAATATAGGTCCTAATACTGATCCTTGAGGTACCCCACTCAAAACCGATTTCCAATTTGAAACTTCTCCATCTACTACAACTCGTTGTCTTCTGTCAGTCAGCCATTGTTCTATCCAGTCAGTTATGCTATCCCCGATACCATGGGCTTTTAATTTAAGAAGTAATCTTTGATGTGGCACTTTGTCAAAAGCTTTCTGAAAATCTAAATAGATAATATCTACTGGCGATCCCACGTCTATCCACTTAGTGATTTCTTCCAAAAAACATATTTGTTAAGCATGACCTCGCTTTAAGGAATCCATGTTGAGATGAATTTAATAATTTATGCTTAACGAGGAAGTCCACCATATGGTCTTTAATTAACCTTTCTAATAATTTACAAATCACTGACGTTAAACTCACTGGTCTGTAATTATCTGACTTATTTCTCGAACCCTTTTTAAATAATGGTATGATGTTTGCTTCTTTCCATTCAAACGGAACAACTCCCTCTTTTAATGACAAGTTGAATACTCTTGCAAGTGGTATACTGATTTGTTCTACTGTTTCCATTAGTAATTTTGGAGGAATCCCATTCACTCCCGGTGATTTGTTATCCTTCATTGCCTTTATTTTCTTAGCTACCAATTCTGGAGTTACAACTAACGGACCTAAATAGTCAGATTTAGCCCCCTGAAATTTAGCATCAGCAACTGGTAATGAACTAATATCTTCTTTGGTAAACACTGAACTGAAGTAACCATTTAGGTCTTCCGCCATTAAAAACCCCAGTGATATTATATTTCCAGCACTGTCTTCTAGAGGTCCAACCTTGTCTTGTACGTTTTGTTTACTCCTGACATATGCATAAAAACTCTTGCTGTCATGTTTTATGTTGCATGCTAGTTTTTGCTCATAGCTTCTTTTAAATTGTCTGATTTCAGTTGTAGCTGCATTAAGTGCCTCTTTGTATTTTGCATAGTCTTCGTCCTTTCTGGTACGCCTATAAACCCTCCACATAGTTTGTTTTAGCATTATTTTTCTAATAGCCTCTTTTGGCAAGTGTTTCTTTCTACACCGTTTTCCTTGTTTTTGGAAGGGAAAAAATTAATCGATGATACTCTCAATTTCATATTTGAGAATATTCCAACATTCAATTGCGGTCTTATTCATCAGCATGTTATTCCAATCTAGCTTTGCTAAGTATTTTCTCATATCTTTGTAGTTACCTTTGTGGAAGTTTCTCTTGTACGTTTTCTTATTTTTACTTTCTGATTTTACATTGATGTCAAAATGTATTTGATTATGGTCACTATTACCCAATGGTTCAAATATTTTTACATTGTCCACTAATTCTTTTTGTGATGACAAAACTATATCTAATACATTTTCTCCCCTGGTTGGTTCTAGTACGTGCTGAGTAAGAAAGCTATCCTGGATTAAAAATAGAAATTGTTGGTCCTCAATCCCTGTGCTCTCTAGAGAATTCCATTGTATGTGTCCATGGTTAAAATCTCCCATTATGATACATTCCCCTTTACTAACTTCCTTTATAGCGTTTTTTATTTTTGTGTTGTCCTCTTCGTTTATGTTTGGACTTCGGTAAACTAATCCAATAGTTAATTTTGAATTTCCTGAAACAATTTTGCACCAAACAGCTTCATCGCAATCTGCTTCCCTTTCTAGTTTTATTTCATAAGCCTGAATAGATTCTTTAACATATAAAATAACTCCCCCGCCCCTTCTTCCTATTCGATCTTTCCTAAACATTACATATCCTGTCAGTCCTAATTCAGCATCTGTTATATCTATGTTGGCCCATGATTCAGTTATACCAATTATGTGAGGGTCAATATCTTCTACCATAATGTTTAATTCGTTTTTCTTATTTACTATGCTCCTTGCATTTAAACATACGCATCTATAACCTTTTTCAGAGATGTTTTTCGGATGAGTTGATATTGGTTTATCTGTGCTAGTGGCCTCTTGTTCTGCTTGAGACACCTCTAGGTAACCCCCCTGCACTTCTAGTTTAAAGAATGTTTACTTCCAAAAATATTTGTCATTGTACCCAAGTCACTATCTACTGCTGCTGAAAGTTTGTCCGCGAATACTGCCGCTCCCTTTCCACTTAAATGAAGCCCATCCTTCATGTACATATCAGCCCTCCCAACAAAACTTCCCCATAAATCCACCTTCCTCTTCCCTACATAACTTCTGGACTAACATGTTAATTGTCATCCCCCGACAATTTCGATATTTGTGACCCCTCCTGCCCATTACATGTAAAATCCCTGACAGTATTACCTGCTCAACCCGCGTCTGTTTTAGTGTTCTGACCAACTGCCTATATTTCCTAACTATGGCAGTTGTACCCTCCCTCTCTACGTTATTTGTCCCTACGTGTACTAAAACAGATCCACCCTTACCCGAGCCTACAATGTTTTTTACCCTCTCAGTTATCGCCTCTATTTTGGCTCCAGGCAAGCAGACCACCACATCATCTCCCTTGTTTAAGACTCTGTCGGTCTTTCTAACTATCGAATCCCCCACAAACACCCTCGCTCTCGAGTTAGGGGTCATGCCTCAGTTACTCTTCCTGGTGTGTTATGGTAGCAGTGTAACTGTGGGTTTTTAGATGATTTCAATAGGCGGAGGGATTTTTGGCAATTTTTTCGCCACAAGGCACGTGTGCGTAGTAATTCATGCAGAAATTGGTAAACATTGACGGGTATGGCACGTTCAGGCATTTTAAAAGAGTTAGAAGTATGAGATGATGACAACGGCAGGTAGGAAGTTTCAGAATTTTTTTTGGTCCCATTTTCTTATAATCGTGCAAAACGTTAACATGGTCGTCAATGGGAAACGTAACAGGAGGCTGAACCCTTAGGACAAAAGGAAATAATTATCTCTCCCTACGGATGGTTTTCGGTCTTTCTGCTCGGGGGCGCCACGGTGAGTATCACGAGTTAAAAAAGTGTGTTTTGGTTGCGATCGTAGCATTGTCTTAAAAATGAAGCTAGCTATGTCATCGCCCGACGACAAGTTGTTGGATCACAAAGAATTCGATACGGTGAAATCTACCGAAGTAATCACACGAATCGCCGGAATATGCGGACTGATCGCTGTTGCTCTAGGGGCGTACGGCTTTCATGGTAAGTGCCAAGTCACAAGTGGTACATACTGCGGACAGACCGAATCACGGACCTGTCGGAATACCCAACTCCCTGCACTGCCAGCGGGCCACGGCACTGCCTGAATGCCCCACTACCTGAATAATATAATATATTAAATAGTATCACTATAATATACTAAATACCGAAACACCGTTTCGCTTGCATGGGCCGAACCATCCGTGTATGCAACCAGTGCAGTGGCAGTGCCAGCAGGCTCTGTGGACCGAAACGACTAACGAATTGTTACTGTTAGCGAATTGAGTGTTGTAATTGCGAAATGTTATACGTTATTACGTTCACTAGTTTCAGCAAAATGTTGCTTATTGAGTGTTGTAATTGCGAAATGTTTTAGTGTTTTAGCGAAATGTCATACACTACATTTCTGTCTTTATTAACAACTACCAATACATCATTTTCCAACACTACTACATATATATATATATATATAGATATATATATATATATATATACATACATACATACATGCATACATATATACATATACATAGTAAAATAATGATCCAAACTGAAGTACGCTTTCTGTTATTTTATTTATATTGCGCTACAATTATATAAATAGTTCTAAATCATTATTATATTAGAGTGTGCATATGTTTCTGTGCGCAGTCATAATAAGTATTTTTTTCCGAATCACGTCGTGGGCCGAAACTACTATTCTTAGAAATCAGCTACTAACGTGGGACAATAGAACCGAAATGTTAAAGACACCTCTTTGCAACTTGTAAAATGCTCAATTGACTTAAGACGATTAATTGAATAAAGGGCTTGATCACATAAAATGTGCTCACACAAACAATGAAGTCAATACATTATAATATATTACAATATAAACTCAACTAGTTATTACTTTTATTCGTGGATGTATTAGACATTAATTACTTCAATTTGGTTCATTATTTTTTTATTATGTCAACCGCTTTCTGTTATTTTATTTATATTGCTATATTTATATAAATAGTTCTAGATTATTATATTAGCGTGTGCGTATGTCTCTGAGCACAATCATAATTTCCGCCGCTCCGTCTTTCTTATTGATTCAGGCCGTGGGCCGAAATGACTATTCTTAGATTTCCGCCGCTAAAATGTCTGCTACTAGAGTGGGCCGAATCGACCGTCGCTGAATTCAATAGCGACAGCAAAGTGGGCCGAACCATCCGTGTGCGTGGGCCGAATTGACTATGCCGAACCATCCATCGGCAAGGGCCGAACCCGTGGTGGGCCGAACCATCCGGGAACCCTGTGCTTGTCACCATGACAGGCAGAATTGTCAGCTCCACTATTGAACTAGGGGCGGAAATCCCGTCCGTCAAAAGCGTACGCGCGGATTTTGGCTTTCCGTAGCCAAAAGGCTTCGGAACTAATAACTTAAGTTTTAAAACCGATACGCACTAACCGTTTCACATGACATTGTGTATTCCTAGGCAAAGTCAATCGCCATACAATTTTTTCTATCTGGCTGTTGCTGTTGTATAGGCGAAGAACACGCTCGCCAGAAACGTACGCATTTTCATGAAACGTGAAACCTGACAAAACTGCCACAAACAGAGCAATAAACACGTATTTCTGTATGCATTCTTATATGTATATCACTAAAGTTACATGATAATAACAATGTAAAAGTGTGAAATTATTACCTTTTTGTCAGAACGCATGTGCTTGTAAAACTTTATATGTAACCGGATGTTGTGTGAACGTGACTACAAAACAGGAATCTCGTAGATCAATATAAGGTCACGCTAAGAATTGCCGTCTGCTGGCCATAGTTACATCGTTAATCATCCCCCTATAAACTACTAACTTACTAACGGGTATTTTATTTATGCCCACTCTGGCCTCATTCTACAGGAAATCGCATTAAACCATGTGACCCAAAGGCAACATCATGAAATCTTTTCTATGTGACTGATAAATGTACTCATAAATAATTATTTGGAGCACATTTCTTCTGTTTCTTGTTATATATATATATATATATATATATATATATATATATATATATATATATATATATATACTGGGCTAGATCTGATGTTGAAAACTGTTTAGCCATTTTGACTAAAGCCCCACATTTTGGGGGGTCAAATACAAATTGCTTTAGCCACATTTTTTAATGTGCATTAAGAAAACAAATGCTTATGCATTGGCTCAAATGGGTTACTTTTGTTTAGCCAAATCTGATGCCCTGTGGCCCAAATGGCCACTGGCAGCGCTAGCCTAGTGTATATATACACGCACGCATGCGAAAACACACACACACACACACACACACACACACACACACACACACACACACACACACACACACACACACACACACACACTAATTAGTTGCTGCCATAGAAATATCTAAAATGTTTACTGTAGGTTAAATATTTTTTCACACAAAACAATACCATTGTCAACTGGTATTCTGTCATGTTGAAACTGGCACAATTAAAATAAATAGCAGTCACATTGTATCAGAATCAAGCACTTATCAGGACTGACTTTAACCCCACTAAAAGGGGACTTTGCCCAGGCCACCTGCACACCACAAATCAAGTCAACAACAATTCTTAAAGTAGCTGTATGACTCACTGCCCCTGTGTGATAATCAGGCCAAACAAAATATATTGCCTTTTATCCAAGCGACCAGTCTTACTGACATCCTGCTATTGAGACCTTGTTACTGAGATCCTGCTACTGAACTCCCACTACTGAGATCCTGTTACCAGGGTGGGCCTGAACTTGGCCAGTTTCTGACAAGATGGTAAATACAATGGTAAATACGATGGTATTTACTGCCTCGAATACCTTTCTGATGTAATACCTTTCTGTTGCATAACTACAAAGCATCAAAAAGTAAAAAAGATGTAATATTGTATTTAATGTGTAGACTGTAATTTAAAATCAACAAAATTATTATGTAATGTATCCTGTCACCATTCGTATGCAAGTAAAATTTTTACTCTGTGTATGTCGAATTTGCTTGATTTGTTTGCACATAGTAATGATTACAGAAATAATTGTGGCACCATGGTTTCACTAGGCTTTTAAAACAACAGGACATGCGTCATTCACAATTGGAAAACCATGAAGGAAACTGGCTGGGGTGTAAGTGCATACCAGCAATAACAGTGGAGAGGATATCAATGAACTGAGTTAGGGCTGTAGACAGGTTAAGTGAAAATTGGGAAGGAAATAAAAGGCGAGGCAAGGATTTCTTTGTGGAGTTGTTGGAGTTAAGATTAATCAATACAAATATAGTTACAAGCAGGATTGGTCAGTAAAAGGCTCCTATTATTGCAATATCATTATGCAGGTTTGGACTCTATATCAAAGAAGATTTAAAGTTCCAGTACTGCCCAGGGTTGAAAAACAATCACGATTTTTTTTTAAATTAATCAGAATTTTTTTATTTAAAGCAGATTTGGTTTTTTTAATATGGCATATAGACATTTATATATATATATATGTTTATATCTATAAACTCTTTCAAACATGTTATATTCAAATCGATTTGGGTACTTGTCTTAACACAGGATTTTTACTTATACAAAGACATTAGACAATGTCCACAAAGCCCTCACCCCTGTATTTGCATAATCTGTCTTGGAAAGGAAAGCATGCTGTGTGTCTGCAGCTGTAGCAGTGATAATTATTGTTTGCTGAGAGGGTGGATTAGCATCTGTATAGGGCTCTGTTTACTCTAAGGGTCTCCAACCAGACTGCAAACTGGTACAGTAAACAATTGTAGCCCAGACTGTCTCACTTGAGTCAACATACTGAATTGGTAACAACTAGCACAAGCTCTAAGTGGACTTTAACTCAGGGCTTCTGACTTGAAAAGGTACTTCCTCTGGAAGACAAGTTTGTGTGGCTTCACTGCATTCAGAAAAGGAATAGCTCAAACATACACAATGTCATAAAATATTTGACTATCAGGTTATCTGATGACAATACAACTACACAAGTGTGCGTACTTTGTGCTTTTTTATTAAAAAACAAACAAAACTTTGTTGATCTCGATGCTTGTAAACAATTATTTGTGTTAAATTCATATAAATCAGCGATTAAAAAAATTGGAAGTTAAAAAAAAATTATATAAGTTATTTTTTTGGAGTGATTTAAATCAATGATTTAAATCAAACAACCCTGGTACAACCCAAAGTAAAAATCAGATTACAGCTTTGAACTGATAGTGAGCCACAGCCCTATTGACTGGGCATGCTTTCTAAACAATGACAATACACTTGGAGTTAGTATAACAAGCTAATAATATTATGCTAAATTGTTGTGTAAAGATTGTCAGATTGCTGGATAACACACATAATGTGACTGAACTGACATGACATGATAAATATATATATTAGCAACTTTGAGACATTAAGGTCAATTGTATGCATGTGCGTATCGTGCTAATAACAACTAAATTGTTGTGTAGAGATTGTCAGTTTGACATGAAATGGTAAACTGTGATTATATCAGCAACTTTGATGCAGAGCAGGACTGTTAATAAATGAATGTGTTAATTGAAAATGTTAACTAAAATAAATTTTATGTAACATTACTCATGATTTTATTGTTCTTTCTATGCATGAATAATGTATACAATTTCTGTATTCATGGGCCATGTAATTAGCAATACCATCTATAAGAGATTAGATACTGACAGTTTCTCATGTCAGAAACCTGTCAGAAAGTAGTTTCTGACATTGTCTCATCAGAAATACGTTTCCGACTGTCAGAAACCTGCCGTTACTGAGATCCTGTTAAATGAAAGGTCTTTGTATGGCTGCTCTCGTAAGATTGTTGTTGTGTAAGCAGGGCAAGAGTTGTTAGAAAAATGCTAAGCTTTAATATAATTATTGGAAATAAATGTTTGTAAACATATTCTGATGGTTGTTATTGTATGTCCTATATACATGCATTGTGTCATAACATTGTTGCACAGCCATTATATTTTTCAATGTGGAATATTATCAACCTTTTAAAGTACTAATTCGGGGAAGGTGTATGAGAAATAGTACGCTTTGTAAGAATAGGTAAATGTTGATGATTGTGAATGGCCCACTATGTGTGTTATTCTCAGTGTAACTGATGTCTGTTTTGTTCATGGTTTCAGTTTTGGATGACAAAAGCATTCCAAGTGTTATTGTCTGTTTTGTTCATGGTTTCAGTTCTGGATGACAAAAGCTTTCCAAGTATTATTCTCACTGTAACATCTGATGTCTGTTTTGTTCACGGTTTCAGTTCTGGATAACAAAATCATTCCAAGTGTTATTCTCAGTGTAACATCTGATGTCTGTTTTGTTCATGGTTTCAGTTCTGGATGACAAAAGCATTCCAAGTGTTATTCTCAGTGTAACATCTGATGTCTGTTTTGTTCACGGTTTCAGTTCTGGATTACAAAAGCATTCCAAGTGTTATTCTCACTGTAACATCTGATGTCTGTTTTGTTCACGGTTTCAATTCTGGATAACAAAAGCATTCCAAGTGTTATTCTCACTGTAACATCTGATGTCTGTTTTGTTCATGGTTTCAATTTTGGATGACAAAAGCATTCCAAGTGTTATTCTCAGTGTAACATTTGATGTCTGTTTTGTTCATGGTTTCAGTTCTGGATGACAAAAGCATTCCAAGTGTTATTCTCAGTGTAACATCTGATGTCTGTTTTGTTCATGGTTTCAGTTCTGGATGACAAAAGCATTCCATGTGTTATTCTCAGTGTAACATCTGATGTCTGTTTTGTTCACGGTTTCAGTTCTGGATAACAAAAGCATTCCAAGTGTTATTCTCACTGTAACATCTGATGTCTGTTTTGTTCACGGTTTCAGTTCTGAATGACAAAAGCATTCCAAGTGTTATTCTCATTGTAACATCTGATGTCTGTTTTGTTCATGGTTTCAGTTCTGGATGACAAAAGCATTCAAAGTGTTATTCTCAGTGTAACATCTGATGGCTGTTTTGTTTATGGTTTCAGTTCTGGATGACAAAAACATTCCAAGTGTTATTCTCAGTGTAACATCTGATGTCTGTTTTGTTGATGGTTTCAGTTCTGGATGAAAAAAGCATTCCAAGTGAGCGAAAAGTGGTAAGTTAAAAGTATTATGACAGGTGGTAATAGACCACAGGGTCCTTCATAAAATGATTAATTCATGTGATAGTAATTCTCAGATCATTTAGCTGTGTGAATGAGAAGGGCCCAGGCCACAATTTATTTTTACATTTGTGGCCATCTTAGGGTTTTGGGACGATTTGCACAGGCAATTCTTTTCCAGTCTGTTTGCTGACACAATGTCATGCCATATCATGTTGCAAGAATTTGTCATGTAAAGAAAGCAAGACTGATTAGCAAGGCTAATTTGTTATCAATTGTGTTGGGAGAATTGGAACAAGTCTTATCTTTTTTCGTTATCAAATTTGCAAAGTCTGAACAAAAAACAAGTGGCGCTGCATTCGCTTTTAATTTTTCGTTCAGATGGAGCAAAAACAAAAAAACGGTTTCTTGTATCTTTGTGTTGTTTTTTTTATTATATTACAAAAACCGCTTATAAAATTTATGTATGTATTCCTTTATTTTCTTACGTCAGATTTGAAAACTAACTTTGTGTGCCTTTTTTGTTTTAACATTACAAATTTGATTACAAAAAAGGAAAAGATGGCACATGCACAGACCCTGATACCAGTCTCGCTAACTTTTGATTTTGAAGCAGTGGGCAGTCAGTGACTGACAGTAGGTGCATCCATTATGGCCTTCCATCAAAGCTGAAGTGGGGATTGGCGCAACCATATTTATTTATCACTGACAAGTAGTGTTACATACATAATATTAATAATATGCATGATTTCATGAACATTTCAAATGCAAATTTCTACTGTTTCTATTGACTGAACTGGAAAAAACTAATGTTTCATCTGTCTTTGTAGATATTTCAGACAGCGAATCAGTACCACTTCATCCACACGCTCGCTCTGCTTGCTGCGCCCCTCACCAGGCGGCCGATGCTAGTGAGTATCTAGGATGGTACTGACACATTGCGCTGTGCTGGTCGAAACATGAGTGATTTTTGGCGGTTCTTGTCGGGGATGGGCAAAATTTTATTTGTATTTTCACAAATAAAAAGTACAAAAATGTATTTTCATTGTTTATTTAAAATACTTTTTTGTGCAAAATGTATTTGAGAAATACTTTTTCCAAAATACTTAAAATTACACAGGCCTATATTTTTTCATGGACTTTCAAAAACAGTTATTGCCAAATTCTGTTTTTAAGTTTTAATATGATATATAATGGATGTGCGGAAATTTTCGGCACCATTTGGCGACCACACTTTCAGACATTGATAGTCTTGCTTAGCCGATTCTCGCCAGGCTTTGTGAACTCGCCGGGAATATATTGTGTATGATAAACAATGAAACTATTTGTTCCTTCAACTATGTACGCCAGTGAGTTTGTTAAGAATTGTAAATTCATCTTGAGCAGAATGCATTTTGTTTTTCACATTTTTTTTTTTAAATTGTGGGTTAACTGGTGTTGCACTGTAATGCATTCATTCAATAAAAGTAGTGAATTTACATCAGTGTTATCTCCATGGACATTCTCTGGATCCTAAATTTAAAAGAATTTTATGTCCCTCCAAACTTTTTATTTTGTATTTGAAATATTTTTTCGAGTATTTCACCTATCCATGGGTCTTAATGGCTTTTGATGTTTCACTTGTCCATGACAGCAATTAGTGTGGAAAACCCGATTACACTGGAACCTAGTTTAGGTTTCCCATGGTTTGGGCTGGATTAACGAATCGTGTGGATTGGTGAATCATGGTGTCATGCTTCCATTTCTCCGCCGTCAAATATATTAGCTGCTTGGTGTACTGTATCTGCGTATGCATGAGCCGGTAGTTGACATCATTATTAATAGCATAAACATATTATAGTTACAATAATAGGTCCTGCATATATAACAATGAATTACAACAGAGAATGTCAACCACGAGAAATGATGGATGAATTTCCACTTTCTGTCATAAAAAAAGCGGCAATTTCTATCGTAAGCTGTTTTCCCCTGCACACATGTTGGTGCAGCTAATTAAAAATGTAAAAATATATATATACGCTCTATAACTAGCAACGCAACGGTCGACTTAGTTAAACGGGATCTAGGAATAATATATATATATACATACACGCTCTATAACTTGCAATGCCTATGTTTCAAGATACGGATAATATTTGATGGCGGCAAAAATTAAAGCACCACAATTGAATAATGATAATAGTAATTTTCCATGTGTCAAGTTTTGTTCACATAAAAATCATATGGAGCAATCACTGCACGCTATTCGCCATTAAATCTCGTTCCGGGCCAGAAAATATACACGCCTTTAAGCAGTTGACTACGAGTGTTGTTCTTCCCGACAGGTGGCAGCACTGTTGTGTCTCGGGATGCTTGTCTTCTGCGGCAGTAGCTACATCACAGCGATCACGGGCAACACACACGTCAATGTCGTCACACCCTACGGGGGCATTACCCTCATGTTTGCCTGGCTGGCAATGGCTCTATAAGTGACCAGTACATGACTGCTGAGTTAACACTTTGGTGAGAGCAGAAATCAGAGTAATTTGTTATGATGGTGGCTGTATGGGCCAAGGATTATTGCCGTTAGACATTGATACAAGAGCCAACCAGCATAGAAACGCCTGCATATTGTTTATTTAATGTATGCACAGCACATACGATTGCAAAACTAACATACATAATAGCATATCATCATTGAAATATGGCATAAACATTTCTTTAAAATTGTTGTTTTCAAGTATAATTTACACATGCTTTGTACTGCATTAAACGAATTGTGTGACGTGCTAATGTATAATGGTAAAGTTTTTGGCAAAATACATTAATATAGGTCAGGGAGACTGCTATTAAAACCAGATATACGCCATGTCATTAATAGTTGGTACCCGGAATATCATGTTTTGATCGATAGACGGCGGACATGTGTGAACGCAATGCATCGCGGGATCGAGTGTCGATGGAAACACAACACGTATTTTTGCACTTTAAATTAGAGAGTGGGAACAATGATGTATCCGCGACAACGCCAAGAACACAAATAGTTAGAGAATTACTGTTTCAACAAAGAATACAACGTACCAACAATAACACTTACTGATATTAAACATAAATCACAACAGTAGCGTCAGAACGCAAAATTCGGCTGATCTGACGTTTGAATTGATTGACCAGGCATTGGTGTAGATATGCGATTGTTTCGGCGCATGGCAAAACATTCACACGAATTATGTGTTGTACTTCTGTCGACAATCACACGTTTTTTGGGTGACCACCGAGATACAATGACCTAATACTTCTGTATACATTACATGAGATGCTGCACAAACTACATTTTCATTTATAATTTTTTACCGATGCAAATGAGTTCAGTTCGCGGATTCAAGTGTTCGACGTATGAGTTAATGCTACCGTAGAACACAGTTTTGAAACAACTACTACACGGTTTGGTTAACAATGAGATACACATCCCACCTTCCCCTAAATATTCGCATAGGTGTTTGAGTATTGTCTAATTTGGTTAAATGTTTTTTTCTAGTTTTGTCAAGCATGTTCGTGTTTATTATCAATTGATATTTCCGGCATATCTATCGATAGTGTTGTTAATATTAAAATAGCTCAACTGGACGTCATTGCATAGACGTAGCCACAACTTCATGCTAATGTCAGGTGACCAGCCGAGGTGCCCGGTATTGCACTGGACAAAAAGGCAAGCACTACCCAGTCACATGACAACTTATGACTCCTTGCACTACCCAGTCACGTGACAACTTATGACTCCTTGCACTGCCCAGTCACGTGACAACTTATGACTCCTTGCACTACCCAGTCACGTGACAACTTATGACTCCTTGCACTACCCAGTCACGTGACAACTTATGACTCCTTGCACTACCCAGTCACGTGACAACTTATGACTCCTTGCACTGCCCAGTCACATGACAACTTATGACTCCTTGCACTACCCAGTCACATGACAACTTATGACTCCTTGCACTGCCCAGTCACATGACAACTTATGACTCCTTGCACTGCCCAGTCACATGACAACTTATGACTGCTTGCACTACCCAGTCACATGACAACTTATGACTCCTTGCACTGCCCAGTCACATGACAACTTATGACTCCTTGCACTACCCAATCACATGACAACTTATGACTCCTTGCACTACCCAGTCACATGACAACTTATGACTCCTTGCACTACCCAGTCACATGACAACTTATGACTGCTTGCACTACCCAGTCACATGACAACTTATGACTCCTTGCACTACCCAGTCACATGACAACTTATGACTCCTTGCACTACCCAATCACATGACAACTTATGACTCCTTGCACTACCCAGTCACATGACAACTTATGACTGCTTGCACTACCCAGTCAAGTCTTGGTAGTCGTCGGCCCGCTACTCTTCGTACTACATGTATATGTCAATGAGATCCCGGGCCTGGCCCAGTGAAGCATCAAAATGTTTGCTGATGACACAAAGCTGTATGCACCAATAAAGAGCCAGGCTGACCAAGAACAGCTGCAAAACGACATTGACACTTTGGAAAAATGGACAAGAAACTAGCTATTAGATTACAATGCGGACAAATGCAAGCTGGTGCAAATAGGGAGACAACATCCCAGAACCTACAAAATGACCAGTAAGTCTGGAGCTAGAGTGGAGGTTACAACAATCAAAGAAGACAAAAATATAGGCGACTGGGTCACCAATGACCTGAAGCCATCAGTTCAATGTCTAAAAGCTTCAAAGAAGGCCATGCAATCTCTCGGTATGGTGAGGAGATCGTTTAAACATACCAATAGACAATCCTTTGTAACACTACAGAGCATACACCAGACCGCTAAACTAGTGCCCAACATCGCCAAGCTCGTCTATGATTAACACGCCTGGGACCCTATTCACAGAGCTGCCGATGGATGGGACCACGTTGAGGCTGGAAATTTCTTCTAAGAACGCAGCCAGCTTGGATGTACCAGAAGCCACACAAAGAATAATAATATTCAAACAGAAAGCTAGGCTCCAGATTGGGCGCCATTTCTTCTTGCTCAGAGATTTCGATCAATGAAATGGCCTTCCTTAAGCAGTGGTTACTGCCAAGACAGTCTCACAATTCAAGGCCAGATTAGATACTGGAGCAGACTGGGGTATGAGTATCAACAAAGGCCAACTGCCTAAAATAACCCATTAACCTGTAAGTGTAGATATAAGTACCACTGACAATGACAACTTCACACCCCATAAATGACGTACAACTGCCGGTTTCACGAAGCTTTCAGTGGACATTTGACCTAGATCATGTAACAATGGTAACGTTGCTAACAACTGAATACCTGACTTCAATAAAGCCAAACTCCACTGATGATGAATGCCGGTGGGAGCAAAAAACATCCTATTTCATGGTTCGTTGACCAAGCATGTCATGTTGCCACTGGTTGTTAACAACACTACTTCGCAAACTTTTACCACGTTTCATTTAGGTAAGTTTAATAGTATAAATTTCAGGGGAGGTTGATCAAAGGGCATGGAGTTGGGCTAATGTTGAAGTAATATACTGAGTATTTATTTTAATGTGACTAAAACATGGTGTAAACATCAGATTAAGAACGACCGGGTCAACATGTCAGATCAGCGTAGAGGCCAAATCAGCGAATCTGATTAATATACTCATGCCATACATGTATATAATGGACCTGTTGGGAAGGTAGGTTCGAAATTGGGCTTCAATGTAGCGAACGATGTGTACATGATGGGTTTGCCAGTTTTATGCGACAGAAACTGGTCAGACAAAAATGGAAACAACATTTTTTTATAAGTTAATACATCCCACACAAATATTGTTTTAATGGATTTAGCATCACTTAAAATATGTTCCATGTTTTCACAAAAGGAATATCTAAGTTCGACCCTGGTGTTCTGTACACACAGCTGACTACAACATTTGTGTGGTTCTTAATTTATGGTTAATTCCACTATATCACATTCAAGAATATTTTCTACTACAATTGATTTAGTTTCCACCATTTTGCATGATAAATCCTTATTTGTGTATATAGCAACACCACCTCCCCTTCGGATTCCTCTGGTTACATGATAAGCATCATAAGTGTTTATATTAAAATCACTTTTTAAATCTGGATCAGTCCATGTTTCAAATATAGTAGTTATATTAAATTGTAGATTTAAGTTCTAGAATATAGTGTTTAATCTTTTGAAAGTTTGTTTTAAGACTTATTGCATTAAACTGTATAAAGGATAATCCATTAACTTTACTGATTTTCTCCGTGAATTGCAAGTCTGTGTAATACCAACATTTTGAAGATAGGTTATTATAAAAATAGATTTCTGGGTCAATATCATTTTCAAAATCATAGGTATTATAATCTGAGTACTTAAAGGAGTTGAAATTAAATTGTGAACAGTTATCCATTATTTATAAATGTCATAATTGACTTCAACAGAAGAATTTTCAAATATAATATATATATATATTAAGGTGACGATCAAATACAAACGTGACTATGTGTGTGTGTGTGTGCGTGTGCGTGTGTGTGTCATAGACATAAATAGAACACCTGTTAGTAAAACAAGACCGCTAAGCTCTTATCAGTTGACACATGATAAAGTGATGCCAGCATGGACCAGTGACATTCATGCTGCTGCAAGGCAAGAACCCACTGGAGGCCCAGTGTTTATACTGTACAGCACCCAGTCTTCATCATATATCTATAGATAAACAGTACTAATAAGAGATTATTACTATATAGCTATATATACCTAATACCTTATTACATGCACAATCTATCCATGCACCTTGTATATCAAATACCATAACATATTAACTATAGCAGTAGCACCACTAAACATGATCGAAACTGAACTTTCTGAAGTGCTCTATACATGTATTAGATAATGACTGCAAGAGGTCAAAATCTCATTAAGCCCTGTTGGACATTCTTCTCTAAGGTCCCAAAAATATTCTTTTCCCATCTTCCAACACATTCCCCAGCTGCTCCATCACAGCTATTTCCACCTGCAGATCAAGATCTCTCGAATGTTATCTGGCCAACTTGCCCAAGGACATGCCTCATGTAAAGAAATGTGCTCTCTCATTTAAGCTGTCAATTGTTTTAGTAGGCAATCTTTCACATGGTTTGTCAAACAAATGCATAGAATGCAATGAATGTTGCAATGTGTACAGAATGAGTTACATGATAGTGGTTCATACAACGATGAAAAGGCAAACGACAACCAAAAAGGGGAGAGCCTCATTAAATGCAGATGACTTAATAAAGAAAAAAAATCTTTTATAAAAGAGTTACAAATATGCATACATGCACGCACACATTATTTATAAAACTGAATCCTACCCTTATAACATTTTATGTTGCACCCAATCAATGTGACTACTGGGAAACACTTAATGTATGCTCCCCCAAGAAAAACAAACGTATCTAATATATTGATATTTCCGAACATTTTCGAAACTGTTACATTCATTCACATATACACTAACACAGCACAAACATTTGCAACATAAATTACCTGAAAATAACGAGATGTTAGATCCTGTCTTCTGTTGATTCGTACAGCTGTAAGCCACACAGGAAATAACCATATTCGTTGTCCCTCAACTTTCTCCAGCAAACCTCCAAGATGTTTGTCTTGAAGAGTTTAACACTAATGCATGTATGAACAACCCAACTGCCCACACTTATAACACAACTGCTGGGACCACCCTCACCCAAATTATTTATCAGTCTGGTGGCCATGCCCCATTAAGAACAAATGACAATGACAAATCTTCAAGTTAATTGGTTCCTGGTGTCATCGTCACTGCATGGCTACTAGTTTATAATTCTCTGGTAGCCACCTCATCTTCATTGCTTTTGTTTGCCTTATATTGTAAATGATGATGGTGAGGAGGAAATACATTAACTTACTTACTCACTTACTTACTTACTTACTTACTTACATATGTTAGACAATTATTTTTAACATGCTATATTCACACTATAAACTACCCTGTGTCTTGCAGTGGATGCAACTGCTGTGCAATGAAATGCCGGCCAGTGGTCCACACCCGCTTCACTGCAGTGAGCTGGCTTGTCGCTCTTGTTTATAGGGGGGTGATTAATGATGTAACTCTATGGTGCGTGCGTGCGTGCGTGCGTGCGTGCGTGCGTGCGTGCGTGCGTGCGTGTGTATATATATGTATATATATATATATATGTATATATATATGTGTATATATATATATATATGTGTGTGTATATATATATATATATATATATATATATATATATATATATATATATAATTATGTCAGATAAATAGAAATAGCCTGTATATGCGCAAGTAAATAATCCTCAAACATTGGAGATTTGCACTTATATGTAGAAGAAGATATAGTGTGTAATCTTCCGGCTTTTTTCACTTCCGTTTTAGTGTACTAGAAATTGGGAATTAGAATAACAAAATTAAATGTAAAATTTGAGGCCTCAGGACATCTGTTAGTATCGACATCTTGTGGGTTTTAGACGTACTACAATTGCAACCTAGAATATACAATAGATGGCGCAAGTAATTTCAAATGGTCAATGTTTACAAGTAGGACGCTTGTGTATGCCGTTTCTGCAGATATCTCCAGATTTAAATCAAACTGTTACGGGTAAACGGTTTTAACGGTTTTATTTACTGTTGTGCAAAGCAACACAGCTGAAAGTGTGTCATTATGCTAAATAGATTTTGATTTTGTAGATTTCACTTAATGTATCCTTATTATCGCCCATTATAAATCGCCGGGGGGAGGACTGGTGATTTATTTCGTGTAATTGGTAAGCTTTGGCGTCTGACTTTAAAATATCTGTCATTGGTCGAAATGGGCTGTCAAAATGTCTCCACGGGTGCGTCAGAATGGCCAATGCCACGGGTATGGCCTGCTGCATGTCAATGGCAGTGCCGTGGCAGTGCCAATAGCAATGCCATGGCAATGCCAATGCAATGGTACGTAATTATTTCTTGACTGCAGCCACTGGGCCGGGGTACATCAAGTAACATATAATATATGTCTAACGCACAATGCCCGGGGGTCGTGGGTGCGTCATGCATTATTCCCGCTTGGTGAATTCGGCCGATTTCCTAGGCTATGGCTAAGCGTGCGTGTATCATTGTGTGGTTTATGAATGATGTAATTTATATAACATAGATCTATGAATATATATATATATATTTTTAATATGAATCCTTATTTGACATTCGGACTGTGGGCGTAGCATTCTCCATTTGCAAATGAGTATTCAGTAACGTTTTGGATGTTGAATTACAGGCGATGTCAGTATGCAAAAGAGCACACAGATCTCGCTTACTTCAATCCCATTATCACGTCATACACACGCACGCACACGCACACACACACACACACACACAAGATAATTGATACGTAAATCATGCCATGTTTTGAAGTGAAGTTCATTGGCATTATTTAAATTTGCACTTTATTCGAAAACATCAACCGTCAACGTTGTAATTGTATTCAACCAATCTGATAATTAAGCAGCTCTGCATTTGTTTATTGGCATCTTGACTGTTGGCAGCTTTGTCTTAGTTGGTGTGACGTTGAGTTGATGTTACATGGATATCTTAAATTTGATAAAACCTGTTCGGACCACCAGACATTTGGCAAGACCACCAGATTTTCAGAGCTGTGGGTCCTGTACAGGTGGTGTACCATACATCCGCGATTATGTTATATACATACATTTTTCTTTTAGTTGGTTGACCCACCACATCTATGACGGAGACTGAAGATAAGTCAGACGGCACTGCAGAGATTGAATTACAAGTCTCAGATGCAGCACAAGAAGGCTCTCAACTCACTCAGTCAGACACCAACCAAGACATAGTTTCTTCGTCCAGCCATTTTTCGACTGTGTCTACAAATTGTGTTGTATCGACCAATGTCCCCGCATCTTGTTCTGATGACGAGCATGACGTCTTACAACACATAAAATCCGAAGAAGAATTACCAGACGTACTTAACAGTATATGCAAAGTAGAGTTCTACGATATTGACTCTCCGATGTATTCTCCTGACGTCGATAATGGCTTAACTTTTATCAAGTCTGAAAGGCAGCTGCCACATGCCAAGCTTGAAGAAGAAATTCTGCCTCTCGACAACACAAATCGCGAAGATACGTGGAATCAAAATGAGAGTGAGACACACGTACATATGAAGTTCGAGAAGGTGTATGAAGACTGTGGAAGTTACTGTGGAGATACGAGACATTGGGTTGTGTGTGAGAACGGTGTATTGAAGGAAGTCAAAGTAGAGCCAACTGACGGGAGGCCAGACACAAGCGAGATATCAACGTGCATTGAGAACTTTGTTGAACAACAACAACTTCACAATAAGAATAATTATGACCTTAATTTGAATCCCTCCAACGTCAGGCCGTACACTTGTGTTACGTGTGGAAAGTCATTCAAACACTCTAGTTGCCTTACTGCTCATGAAAAGGTTCACACAGATGTAAAGTCGTACACTTGTGTTACATGTGAAAAGTCATTCAAACGTTCGGGTGACCTTACTGTTCATAAACGGATTCATTCAAATGTAAAACCGTACAATTGTGTTATGTGTGAAAAATCATTCAAACGTTCTGGCGACCTTACTGTTCATGAACGGATTCATACAAAGGTGAAGCCTTACATGTGTGTTACTTGTGGAAAGTCTTTCACACATTCAAGTAACCTTACCGACCATGAAAGGATTCATACAAATGTGAGGCCGTACACTTGTGTTACATGTGGAAAGTCATTCAGACATCCAAGTAACCTTCATGATCACGTAAAGACTCACACAGATGTGAAATCGTTCACTTGTGCTACATGTGGAAAGTCATTCACGCAATCTGGCAACCTTAAAACTCACGAGAAAATTCACACAGGCATGAAGCCCTACAGTTGTAGCACATGTGGAAAATCATTCACACAGTTTTGTAGCCTTACTGTGCATGAACTGATTCATACAAACGTGAGGCCGTTCACTTGTGATACGTGTGGAAAGTCATTCAAAATATCAGGTTACCTTACCAAACATAAAAAAAACTCACACCAAGGTGATTCCGTTCACATGTGATACATGAGGAAAGTCATGAACTACATCCAGTCACAAAATGGTTCACGGGAATGACTTTTCACAAGTATGTTTGGCAACTTTAAAGCTCTGGGAGACACGTGTATACATGTGAACAAATTACCGTTGTGCAGTTAAAAGCAGCATGCTTGAATGCTTCTCACATAAGTTGAGTTGGTGTTGCAAGGAACTGCTTTGAGCTCAACTGGCCACCATTGCACAGATGTCGCTGCAACTTAACGCTAAGATGTTTTAATAAAATCACACACACACATCAACGTGTATCTAATTATATCAAGCAAGACTTGATCCTAAATTACAGTCGATGCACTCGGCATATGCATATCACACTACATTTGTTAAGGCAGGCCATTCTCGCCGTCAGGGGTTCCGACTACACCAGTAACTGTTGCACTTGGCAGATTAACCTGCTGAAACGTGGAACATACTGTTGCTGTATTAACCAACAACAGCCGTTGCTATGATCTTGGGGATTGCATACGGGAACTTATCTTTGATTGGCTGCTGACCGGTCGTGGGAACAATCTTGGAAGTAGTATGTCACTTTGGGTACGGGCGTGTACAGCAAGTAGGATGAAGTACAAATGATTCGGCATACATTCAGTGTCATCCGCACATAGCGTGGGATAAACTGAAACATCCGTTAATCCCGTGATAGTTAGCAAACTAACCCGTTGCAACATTTGTTTATGAGTAATTGAATTAACGCAGCGGGTAACAGGGCTGGGTCCAATTACACAAAATTATATCAATTACAATTACATTTAATTTTTAATTTCAATTAATATTACAGTCGTAATTGTCCAAATCAATTACACTGTTTCAATTACAATTACATTATGCGGAACCAAATATATTCAGCATTTGTTAATTATGTATTTTTGCACGTTTTGCTGAATTTCAATATTTTGTACAAAATTTATAAACAAATATAACGGTAATGTTTGTACATTTTGTTGAATTGTGACTTTGAATTATACTAAATAAAAAGATAGCAGTTTAAAACATATTTTCGTTATATCAAAATACAATGCAGTTTCCAGACATAATCCTACAGGACATATTCCTTACAGACAAAATCACAAAATATGAAAAGTGAACAAAACCCCACAGGACAAAATACTTTCTAGTTTTATAGAAATTTTTCTGTGTGC
Source organism: Lamellibrachia columna (assembly GCA_963662155.1). NCBI lineage: Eukaryota > Metazoa > Annelida > Polychaeta > Sabellida > Siboglinidae > Lamellibrachia > Lamellibrachia columna. The sequence goes on from OY759268.1 coordinate 20,165,207, forward strand.
ATTTCTTACATTTTTCTTCGGAAAATACTAATAATAGGGTATGATGTGTTTACTTTGAGGTTGTAGCTCCTGCTCTAAGCTAACATTCTTAATTGGTCTGCCCTTTGCTTTGTGTTGGGAATGGGGAGAGAGGCAATATAAACGGTCCTTGCCACCTGACCTGTCTCCAGTCCTCTACAACACAAGGGGTGTAATTGGCTTGCTAACTCTGCAATGTTTCACTGAGCTGATATTTTCTGAAGCAATATCAGGCTACAGGTCTTTCCATGTTGTTTGAATACCAGCTTAGCCTTTGTCTGACAATGTCTGTGCATTGTTTATTGCTTCCTGGCTGTTACCAACTTATTGAAAAGGCTAATTGCTAAGGCTACCCACCACTAGCACCATGGACCAGTACCCACCAGACAGTGAATACTGAGACTTAAATATAAATATATAAGCATGTGTTAGTATTAGTCTTGATTTTCAATTCATGCGAGACTTAAATTATATTTTTAGTGACAATTCATTCAGGTAGTTTGTGATATAAAATGTACTGTAATTGATTGTAATTGAATTTTTTTCAATTATACATACAAATTATAACAATTACAATTACAGCAAAATTTCGAAAACCATAATCAATTACAATTACACAATTTTGCTGTAATCAATTACAATTACATAATTGGACCCAGCCCTGGCGGGTAACATATAAAAATATATCTTCGAAGAAACTTATGCATAACATAAGTTTTACCTACAGCAGCGGATCCAGGGGATCATATGGATCTCAAGACCCCCCCGTGCCATGTAGGGAGGTCTTAATAATGTATATAGGCCTACATTGGGGCTAGTGTTAATGTAAAGACTGAAGTATTAGTAGCCGGCTAATATTAACCTTTCTGTAAGTAGAATGACACGTGTCGTCCCCCTACCACCACCCCCGGTTCATAAGTAGAACGACATGCGACTGGCTGAGACCCCTGCCAACAAGCCTAGATCCTCCCCTTACCAATGCCACGGTGAGCTATGGAATTTTCAGCAATTAAGTTTTAATAGGCTTGCTTCAGAAATACCACTATAATTTTCAATTTAGGCTAACTTTTTATAAACCATTTTTTTTTGGTACAAGTTTTAAATTGAACTCGCCAGGATGTTCAACTTAAAAAAATTATACTTTTGTAAACACGCACATATACTTATTTTATTTCCTACTTTTTCTAGCTACCTGTCAATTTATCTGATGTCTATCTACCAGGCAAGGGGCAATTAACTTGAAAAGTTAATTAATTTACAATTAGCTCATAAATGTTCCAATTAAATTAGCCTCACACATTTCTCAGGTCAATTAAATTAACCTCCGAAATTCTTCAATTAAATTAACTTTAATTCAAGTAGAAATGCAGATTACATTCATGTGTCACTGTTTTTTAAGCACTTGATACAATTCATCATTGAAATAATAATATGCTAATTGTTATTTACACATTTTATAACAGTTTTAAAATCATAAGTAGGTTCGTAAACGTTACTGTCACGATAGTACAGCGTTCATATATATATTGATGGAATTACTTTACTTATTACATCTGAGGAACATTATTATTATCATGAAACAAATCTGAACATTACTATTGATTTATAAAAGAAATGTGTTTTGCTTATACAATATGTATACACCAAGACATTTGTTCTTGGGGTATTTGATCACATTTTAAAAGTTGTAGATGCTTGTTAAAATTATTGTTTTTTTTCTGAAAGGAATGTAAAGTTGTGGCTTAAGATTTGCAGGGTGTGGAGTTTCCTCTTTTATTCAACTACCAAATTAACAAAACTGGGTAACTGCATACATAATTTGTATGCACCAAGTTGTTATTTATGAAGTGTTCTAATGCTAAATCGTTAGGTTTCCCCTTATACTAGCATTTAAATATTTATATACACCTTTTTATGTATCTCTAGAACTGGCTTGCTTTTGATTCCAGTTGGCACTGTAGAAAGATCCCAAACAAACTGAAGCTATTTTACTTTTCTCTGCATGTTATATTTACACTTGCAGATGTAAAAAAAAATTATAGATACAGAGTCTAATGTATAGGTCTAATGCACAAGTCCAATTGGCTGCAAGTTGCCAGCCAAACATGTTTACTTTAGACAGAGATTTGCAGAAGCCATCATTTGTCAACATATTACCAGAAGACATTCTATTGTCTAGGCCTTCCCTCCAACTCACAGGTGCCTGAATGACCAGCCCACTCCAGTGTTCTCCCTCCAATTCACACGCCTTAACCTGATCTCTGTCAGACTAATAACTTGATAACATGGGTGTGAACTATCCAGTAATACCAACTGTTAAAAGAGCACTTAATTGACAGTTAACTGGGAATTTGTCAATTAAATTAAATTAACCTGTTTTGATGACGTTAATTAATTAAATTAATTTAATCAAGCCTTTCTGGTAATGTTAATTAATTAAATTAACTTAACTGAGTTAATTAAATTAACAATTGAAATTAACACATGCCTGCTATCTACCTTAGGCTACCTACTGTTGATCATTTAATTACGTTCATAGAATGTATATGCATGCGCGAGTATATAATCTTGCAATTTGAGTTCAATCTCATAAAATACAATATGCCGTCTTCCGGCTTTTCTTCAAAATAAAGTAAAGTAAAAAATTGAGCCCTATTCATTTAAATATAGTTATATGTAAGAATTACTTTAAAGCGAAACAACAATCATGTTTTGGGGGCTATGCACCAATAATATGTAATAAAAACTAACTGTGTGCAACTAAAATTAAGAATATTACACCAGTGGTTTATTCATAATAATAATTATGTTCTAAAAGTGGGATATTCCGGTCATTTATCCGATTAACTGAGCGTTGACATGTTACCCAGTGCGACCGATAAACGCATGCGCATTTCTATGAAATCGGGTAACCTAGACAAGTGTCAAACAAACGTGCTGTTTTGTCAGAATGAGGACTCGTTTAGCAAGCAAAGGCCATATCGCATTGGCAAGTATAGAAGTAGGTGTATACAAATAGATTTTCATTTGGCGAGCGAATATTGCCTGATTATGGCACCCGTGGAGAACTTATCAAACACCACGCCGCCAGTTTTGTTACCAAAACACTGGGGTCATATTTGTAGGGGCATAATTGTAGTTCTAGATGGTTATGTTTTAGTAACCAGGTTTCCCTTTAACGGTATTGCCATTTAAGGCAAAACAGATGGCGAGTGATTATCTGACTTTTTCTCGAACTCTTTTTTATATAATCATTTGTGAAGTTTGCTTATTTTCATTCAAAAGGAACCACCCCCTCTTTAAATAAAAACGTATGCTGATTTGTTCTACTGTTTCAAATCATGCTTCATTTCATCTGTTTTTTCTACTGTGTACGTCTTATTTTCTTTGATGCAATGACATCAGGAGTCCGGCTGGCATCAATAAAACATTGCCGATGAACAACGGCAAGGCAACGTGAAATGGCGATTTGTTCAATTCCGCCGCCGAACAAAAACATGCAGAGTTTCTACTGCTGATTGCTTGTCAATGAAATGTAACCATCCCTCGATTCACCAACCTATCCTTACTTATTACGGTGAAACAATGTTGGCTTAAAACAATCAAGCAAATACGTATGAAACATTTCTTCTACTAACGTGCTGATATTTCTTAACGTAACATAGGCCTTATAGTTTATACCGTTCTTCTAATATATCAGTACATACTTTTCCAATGTACAGCAAATACTTGAAGTATTATGTTACATTTTCCTAACCGTAATACAAATACTCTGTTGCAGTACTATAATAGCATAATTGTTGTTATTGTAATATTTAATAACAACAAGAAGACAAGGTGTAATACACGTTTGGTTTATTTTACATTCAACACAATCACAGTTTCTATCGCGCAGACAAATAACACACGGGTCAATCACGTCTTATAGAACCTAGTTCACATTTGTGTGAATCCTTTCATGGGTCTTAAGGTTGCTAGACTGTGTGAATGACTTCCCACACGTGCTACAGGTGTGGGGCTTCACGCCTGTGTGAATCCTCTCGTGAGCGGCAAGGGCGCAAGACACTCTAAATGACTTTCCACACGTGACACAAGTGTACGGCTTCACATCTGTGTGAATCAGCTCATGCCTTGTAAGGTCACCCGATCGTTTGAATGACTTTTCACATGTAACACAAGTGAACGGCTTAAGATTTGAATGAATCCGTTCATGAACAGTAAGCTCGCCGAAACGTTTGAATGACTTTTCACATGTAACACAAGTGTACGGCTTTTCATCTGTGTGAATCTTTTGATGAGAAGTAAGGGTACACGATTTTCTGAATGACTTTCCACACGTAACACAGGTGTGCGGCTTCACGTCTGTGTGAATTCGTTTATGAACATTAAGGTCACACGATCGCTTGAACGACTTTTCACATGTAACACAAGTGAACGGCTTCGCATCTGTATGAATCTTTTCATGTCTATAAAGGTGACTTGATTGTTTGAATGAGTCTCCACACGTAACACATGTGTACGGCCTGACGTTGGTGTGAATCCTTTCATGATCGGTAAGATTACTCGAATGCCTGAATGACTTCCCACAAGTAACACAAGTGTACGGCTTAATATTTGTATGAATCCTTTCATGTCTATAAAGGTGACCTGAATGGTTGAATGACTTTCCACACGTAACACAAGTGTACGGCCTGTCACTGGTGGGCTTAAAATCAAAATCATCATTATTCTTATTATGACGTTGTTGTTCGTCATCACAGTTCTCACTGCACGTTGATGTCTCGCTTGAGCCTGTGCTCCAAACAGTCGGCTCTACTTTGACTTCCTTCAGTACACCGTTCTCACACACAACCCAATGTTTCGTTTCTACACTGTTACTGTCACCGTCTTCAGACTCAGTCTTCTCTGACTTAACTTTTACGTGTGTCTCAGTCTCCGACTGATTTGCGTTGTCGAGAGGCGTAACTCGTTCTTCAAGCTTGATCTCTGGCAGCTGCCTTTGAGACGTGATAAAAGTCAAGCCACCATCGACGTCACGAGAATACATCGGAGAGTCAGTGTCGTGGAATCCTGTAAGACGTGCACTGTCAAGTAACAGAACACGTCCTGCCTTCAGCTCATCTGACAAGTCTTCTTCGGATTTTATATGTTGTAAGACGTCACGCTCGTCACCAGAACAAGATGCAGGGACATCGGTCGATACAACACAATTTGTAGACACAGTCGAAAAATGGCTGGATGAAGAAACTCTGTCTTGGTTGATGTCTGACTGAGTGAGTTGAAAGCCTTCTTGTGCTGCATCTGAGATTTGTAGGTGACTCTCTGCAGTGCCGTCTGGCTTATCTTCAATCTCCATCATAGATGTGGTGGGTGAACCAACTAAAAGAAAAACATGTACATACCATAATTATAGATGCATTGTACATGCATGCGTGCATGTACATCGAGTTGAATGTGTGTGCATAAAACCGTATGCCCTATTTTTACACATGCTGCCAGGTAGACCTCTACAATTGTAATTGTCTATGTATTACTATGCTATGTATATACTTATTGTCTGAATATCCAAATCAGGTTTCATTCCATTCACGTATATTATATAAAGCAATATAATCTAGTTAACAGCAATGGGTGATTACACAAATGTGCCAGAATTATTCAGTTGTTAATGTTGACTAAATACACATTTCTTTCGTATCGCATGTTAGCGTATATGAACATTGTCCTCTACTCATAGCAATTTAATTATGACTATGCCACTAATCTTATTTGTGATATTTAACATTATTTTACCAAAAATTTTTATCATTTAAAATATTATTAGAAAAATATTTTACTAAACTATTAAATTATTTATTATTGATAATCATACATATACATTTACTTATTAGTATAATTGCTATATAATTATTGTGCTATATTAATTTATAATAATTCTTATTACTAGCAGCTAATATATTTATGTAGTTATTTCCTTATTTAACAATTTTACATTATTTTATTGCTGCATTTATTTTTAATAATTCTTATTACTACACTGTAGTAGCATTTGAAATACATTTATTTATTGAATTTACAATTCTACACTATTTTATGTATTTTAATATGTTGTGAAGTGCCACGAACAATTGTGGATCTAGCGCTATACCAAATAAAATATATTATTATTATTATATTATTATTATGATGATGATTCAATGACTACAAATTGCATATATAACTCATGCTATGACCAACACTCACATGAACTTAATACTAGCACAGGCTTAAATTTGAGCTCCTTCAATTACAAAGACAATGGTAATTGTGACTATGAAAAAGCTATAGATCCTGATAAAAAAATTATAACGACATCTTGGTAGCTTGCAAATATTATTTCCATAACAGTGAAGTGTGTGACATTAGTCCTGCTAAACAGTGCTAAGTGTAGGACATTAGTCCTGCTAATATGGTCACCTCGTTATTCACTCTGGCCCAGTTGTGAGGATAACGTTAATAGTGAGGTTGCACTGTATTGTTTATGAGAATATATGCTATTTATATTAAAACATTTTTTTTGCATCGATCATGTTTATTTGACTATGTAAATACTAATAATACTCTACTCCTGTAGGCATTTGAGTTACGTGATTTTGTATTTTGTAACTGTACATCTTCTAATTATTGAAATGTTATTAAAATATTGTTATTGTCAGTATCCCTGACAATATATGGTGGTAATTTGGACATTGTACTGTAATACAACAATGAAATACTGATTGCTGAAATGAAATCCTCAGAAATTTGGAAAATGGTATTTTCCATTTTCGTGCACCCAGTATACTCATTGTCCTTTGTCCATCATATTTGAATTTTGCACTGATAATCTGCATCAATATGTCTATATATTCAGCAAATTTCAGATATGTAGCTTGCAAACTTCTTAAGTTAGAAGCACCTGAAAACAGATAAAAATAACGGGTGCATTTTTGGGCGCTTACCCCCTATTCATATCATAGAGCATTACAGACACAGTTTGCATGTAAATACTTAATTCTTTTGCAGAAGTGCTCAGGCATAGTTACTTATTTATTGGTTAAAATCTAAGCTAATTCTGAGACATGAGACAAAATTCCTGAAAATTTATTAATTTTATTCATTATCCACAAGTTTTTTTAAACTTCTTATGTATTCCTTTGAAACATTGTTGTATGTCACTACAAACAACACATGGAGGATATAATTGCATCCATTACTATGTTTGCTTGAATAACATTTATTGAATTGAACCAGGGCTGGGGTCATTTCCTTTCAATCAATTCCAATTCCGCTCCAATTCCTTTTCATTCAATTCCATTTCCAATTCCTTTTTTTGGCAATTCTTTTTAGTAATTCCAATTCCTTTCAAAATCGTTCAATTCCCGCTCCCGCTCCAATTCCACATAACGACAAAAGTCAACAATGAAAGAATAATGTGCATGTAGCATGTCATTATTCTTTGCTGCCCGACAGTTTCCATCCTTTCGTTTGCTAAGTTTCAGAAAATGTTCAAAGACAGACGACTTTACAGGGGGCATATTGACCGACCTGTACACTATGACTGTTGCACACTGTTCTGATGATGTATGTTAGGCAACACATATTTATACTGGCAAGTGGGAAACCATTTTCACACATTTGGCTACAGCTAGCTTGCCTATGCTTTGTAGTGTTGGTCAGTGGTCATTGATCTCTGATTAGTAATCAGTGATTTCTGATTGATCAATCACATGGCTGTAGCCTGCCAATATGTGTCTTTTCATGGGTGTAAAAAGGCTAATTTCCCAGGTCTGTAAACAGTTGAAAATATCTTTGATGTTTCTATTAAAGTCAGTCTAACCCGCTGGCAAGTGGCAACATAAAGAAATCATAAGATACTGGCATGAATGACAGGATTTAAGTTTTCACATCCTCAATGCATGAGTTGATAGCATTATTATACACATAGCCGCCTACAACAGGCTAGAAAAATATTGGTTGATGTCACCAAAAAATCAGATGCTCAATTCATTTCCATTCAATTCCAATTCCTTTTGTTCAAATTTGTTTAATTCCAATTCCTCTCATTCAAATTCTTTCAATTCCAATTCCGCTCCAATTCCGGATTTGGGCCTGGAATTGAATTGATTAATTCCAATTCCTTTGGAATTGACCCCAGCCCTGAATTGAACTGAATATATGGTGTACATTTATCAGTGACACAGAAAAGATTTCATAAATAGCCGCCATACTGTGCACATGATGTTGCCTTTGGGTCAGATGATCAAACGCGATTTCATGTAGAATGAGGCCAGAGTGGGCCAGCAGCACAGACGTAAATAAAACACCTGTTAGTAATTTAGTAGTTTATAGGGGGATGATTAATGATGTAACTCTATGGCCAGCAGACGGCAATTCTTAGCGTGACCTTATATAGATCTACAAGAATCCCGTTTGGTAATCTCGCTCACAACAACATCCGGTTATATACATATGTTGACAAGCACATGTGTTCTGACAAAAAGGTAAACATTTCACACTTTTACATGGTTATTGTCAGGTAACTTTAGTGATATACGTATAAGAATGCATACAGACATGAAATACGTGTTTATTGCTCTGTTTATGGCGTTTTTGTAAGGCTTAATATTTCATGAAAATGTGTACGATTATCATGAGCGAGATCTTCGTCTATACAACAGCAACAGCCAGATAGAAAAAATTGTATGGCGATTGACTTTGCCTATATGTGTACATGCCAAATTGTGCATACAAACTTGAAAGAGTACGGAACAATAGCTGACCTGATCGTACCTTAAATGCTTCAATCAAATCTCCACGTAATCTCAGTTCTTCTAATTCTGATAATCTTTCTTCATAAAAATTATGAAAAATCATTAAACCTTAGACTTAGTCAGAATCAGTTTAATGCACTGGGCCTAGACCTAGTGGCTCTAAACTACACTATATATATATATATATATATATATATATATATATGTATATATATATAGCATCTATGCAAATATGTGAAAGCAACATAAAAGTAAATGGTTCGGTAGCCATATCGAACATATCATGTCCACCTTCGACGACAACAGTGAAGTTGAAGAGATCTGGACAGAACTGCGAAGTGGCCTAAGCCAAGCTCTCAAGAAACATGTCCCCCACAAGCAAGCCAAGTCTAAGCCAAGCCACCCGTGGATTGACTACGAGACAAAGAAACTTATACGCAAAAGAGACAGGATTCACAAGCAGTTGAAGAAGTCAGGAGATGAGAGCCTAAAGCAGAAATTCAGAGAGCTCAAGCGACTTGTCCAGAAACATCTACGCCGGTCCTACTGGAGACACGTAGAAGGTCTGATCTCTGATGACAACACAGGCCCATCAACCTCCAACAAGAAGTTCTGGAGCTTCATCAAGGCAAGAAGAACAGAAGGGACAGGAGTCTCCCCTCTCAAAGATGTGGGGAAACTCATAACGGACCCCAGGGAACAAGCCCAGATCCTGAACAATCAGTTTTGCTCCGTCTTCAGCCCCAAACACACCATAACAGCTGAGGAGTTCGAACTACATTGTCCCCCACTGCTGGATGTTCCTGACTATCCTACCTGCGGTGACATCAACATCACAGAAGAGGGAGTGAAAAAGCTGCTACTGAACCTCAACCCCAAAAAAGCCTGCAGCCCAGACGGCATCACACCCAGGCTTCTGAAAACAGTTGCAGAGGAAATCGCCCCAGCCCTCACTCTACTCTACCGCAACTCCCACAACAGCGGAACACTGCCACTTGACTGGAAGATGGCGTACATCACCCCAGTCTTCAAGAAAGGTGAATATTTGTACAAAATATTGTGTTTGAGCACACTTTTAGTGCTCGGCGAGGTTAATGCACTTTACCAATGTTTCTATAAATTGTCACCAAGCTAAATTATAAATTTATTTCCTGTTGACAGTGTTGTAAATGTCATGCCACTGGCCGTGTGGCTAAAGTAAACATTAAGTGGGCGATAATAAAGATATTTAAGATATTTCGATAATAAAGATATTTCAGATATTTCCAATGCAATGGGAAAGAACACATTAGCATCGAAAAAATTAGGTAAAAATGTCATTTAATAGCGTTAATAATTTCGGCGAGATTAATGCACTTTACCAATGTTTCTATAAATTTTCACCAAAGTAAATTATAAATGTATTTCCTGTTGACAGTGTTGTAAATGTCATGCCACTGGCCGTGTGGCTAAAGTAAACATTAAGTGGGCGATAATAAAGATATTTCAGTAAAATCTACAAAAATATTTAGCATAATGACACATTTTCAACTATGCTACTTTTTCAGAAGTACAACAAGTATTTTCTCGCACCAACCATATGAAGATCTGGATGTATGCGCAGAAACTGCATACATAAATCTTTTACTCGTAAACCGTGCACATTTGAAATTAGTTGCGCCATCTATTGAATATTCTACGTTGTAATTGTAGTACGTCTAAAAGCCACAAGATGGCGAAACCATCAGCTGTCATGTATCTTCAGCACGTCTGGTTTAGGCGGAGGAAAGAAAGAAGTTCATTCCAGAATATTTAACTTATTTAAATGTTGCTGTAACCATTGCTGTCTTTGATTTCATGTATATAGAAATTGTCAATAATTCGTAGTGCGCATGCGTGGGAAGCGGTAGTAAATTCTTCTTCTTCTTCTTCCGGGTACAAGTCAACCCTCTCTTCAAGGCTTATAGACTTGGTGTGTGTGCACACGTGCTAAAGTGCTGTAAGAGAAAGTAATACAATATTTGGAAGAAAGAGAAAAGACGATAGCATGCATATAGGACTGCAATTTGAGGAGAGGAAAAGTTGATAGCGTGAAAAATGCAATATCAATTAATGTTGCAAGCTGGAGATCTTCTGTCTGAAAATCTCCAAACTTGGTGCTGCAGCTGCGTTGGCTGGCAGGTTATTCCAGTTGGCTATTGTACGGGGTAAAAAGCTATACTGGATGAATTGCTTAGTGATTACGGGGAGTTGAAATGCTTCAGAATGCGCGTGTCGGGAGGATTTCACCACGGGTATAAGTTGGGGGAAGAGGTCCAGGGCGATTATACCATGTAATGTCTTATCAAACATGACAAGGCGGATGTCGGTTCTCCTTTGTTGGAGGCTGCGCCAGAGCAAGTGTTTGATCATGGTGCTGACACTTGCTTCACGGTTGTAGTTGTTACAAACATACGGTGCTGCCCGTCTTTGGACCATCTCTATTTTTTTTTGTACGTTTGTGTGTAGGGGTCCCATATGGCAGCGGCATATTCTAACTGGGGTCTAACTAAAGTGAAATAAGCACAGTTTATGGCTTATTTTTTTTGTAACACGTAAATACAACTCACCTTATTAAACTATGACAGACTTTTAACGAAATAATAAGTACAACCGGAGATTTCCACTGAGAAACATTGTTTATTTTCACTGAGAAACATTGTTTATTTTCGCGCGGAGACCGAGTCTATAGCAACGGCTAACGCCACAGCGAGGTCACAGGTCACCAGATCTGGTTTTTCCGGCAGCAACCGAACGTGTGGCGGTACAAAAATCTTGTGTATAGCACGAAAAACTGAATTATTGTGTGTTACGAGTCTGAATAAAGCAAGCGTCAGTAAGGTTAGGGAATCTACTTATTTCACTATGGCCCCAGTGAGGGAAAAAACCAAATGTAGACCTTCGTCACATAGCTCAGGCTCAGCGAAGACAAAAAATCAGCCAGTGACAGTGTCAATGGACCACAACTATTATACGATACCTGTTCGAAACCAGTCGATAAAATGTTACAGTGTTAAAGTGGATGTGCCTGGTGTGTGCAAACGTGTAAGAGGCAAAGTTTAACCTTCTGAAAGATGATGATCTCAATTGGTTTTGCACTACATGCCGGGGCTCGGCTGTGCAAGCAGCCCAAACTGACACACACATTGAAGATCGGTGCGAACACTACATGATGAAGGCATTTGAAGAGATCAGTAAAATAAAGAGCGAGCTAAAAGGGGATATATAATCGGTCAACACCAAAGTAAGCAGAAGAGGTAACTGACCTCAAAAGACTAAAAGACGACACAGCTGAGGTAAAAGACATGCGAGATGAACTAACCAGCTTGAAGAACTCACTAGATTAAGGAAAGTCATGCTTAAACACTAGTGAAGTACAGGATTTGAAGAAACAACTTTTGAAGATGGAAGCCGATCTTGAACGAAACAAGGAGGACACATCAAAAGAAATAACGCAGAGGAATATACGCAGAAATAACATAATTGCTTTCAACATTCCTGAAAGTAAATCAGAGGATCCAAACAACAAACAACCACGTGACCAGGAAAGCTTACTACAACTATGCAGAGAAGACTTAAACTGGATGACATTGAAGTGGTTGCAGTAACACGACTGCATGCAAATTCAAATAGTGAGTCAACAGAAAAGGAGAACATCAAGCCACTCAGAGAATCAAGCTAAAGACTAAGCAAATGAGGACACTTGTCCTGAGTAAAGCGAAAATATTAGCTAAATCAGAAAATAAAACATTCAAGAACATCTACCTGAAACGTGATGCCACCCCTTTAGAGAGGGCAGGGATGAAACGTAGCATGGAAAACCGAAAAAGGAAAGAGGGAGACCCACAGCCAAGTCGGCCCCCAACAGAGTGTAAGCTCAAACAATTTTTTTTATGTATTTTAATGCTGATTCTTTGCTAAATAAGATAAATGAATTAGAGATAATGATAGGAGAAGAAAATCCTTTGGTGATCGGAGTGACTGAGATGGTGCCCAAAAACTATAAACTGCAAACACAAGAAGTAGAACTGGGTACTGGAAAATTACAAGTGTTTTGTAAATCTGAAATCTGTGAAAAGAGGGGTGTGTATCTACACGCACGAGTCACTAAGAGCCATAGAATGCAGAGAAATGACTAATGCAGAAGGAGTAGAGAGTGTATGGTGTGAGGTTAAAATGATGGGAAAAGATAAACTGCTGATTGGTTGTATCTACAGATCACCAAACAGTAATGCCATAAATGATTCAAGGACAAATGCTACTCTAAAAACGGCCAACAATCTAGGATTCTCGCATGTGCTAATATTTGGTGACTGAAACCACCCCTGTCTCAACTGGCGTGGTAACACTTCACCAACTGACGAAAACCGTCCAGCCACCCTCTTCATGGAAGCAGTCCGTGACTCATTCCTGACCCAGCATGTGACCGAACCTACCCACTACAGAGGCAGCAACACACCAAACACACTCGATTTGATCTTCACCAACGAGGAGGGCATGATCAAGAAGCTGAAGTACCTGGCTCCAGTAGGAAAAAGTCATCACACGCTACTGAAGTACAACTTTTGCTGCTACACGAAGTCAACCAAATCTGGTATCAATAAATATAAATATGACAAAGGAAACTATGATGGCATGAGAGAAATGATGGCCTCTAGGAACTGGAAAGGAGAATTCAAAGATAAATCAACAGAACAATGCTGGGCAATATTAGAGAAATCCATCAGAAATACAACTATATATATATATATATATATATATATATATATATATATATATATATATATATATACCAAAAACACTCAACGGGAGGCCAAGCTTCCAGCAAGACAAATACCCCTTGCCACAAAGCGAGGAGAGTGTGTAATTACTTGAGGTATTGGACTGGCCGGCCCAAAGCCCGGACTTGAACCCAATTGAGCATCTCTGGGAAGCCCTCTACAGAAAGGTACAGGGTAAAAAGCCAAGTTCAATGGATGCCCTGTGGCAGTTACTGTGTGAAGCAAGGGGAGCCATCCCTACTGACACTATCCTCGTCTTGGTACAATCCATGCCCAAAAGATGCTCCGCTGTTATCAAGGCAAAGGGTCACCACACACGATTTTAAATTTACACTGCGTATGTTTTCATCACAGTATTGTTTTTCTGTTGTTTCTGTACTTGTAGTTGTGTTGAAATGATTATAAATATACAATTTGGTAAATGTATTAGTATAAATATTTTTGTTGCTACATTTTTCATGATGTTGCGATGATTTTTCTATTATTGTATAACAACATGAACAAATAATATTAAAATAAGAAAAACAATTATAGGATCAAAGAAATTATGGAGTAGCATCACCCTGTTAATTTTCAATAGATTTGCATTAGTATTATTATGTAAATAATTGTTTACTGCACAAATAATGTGTAAAAAAACATAATGCATTTATACAGCAATTATTGGTATTTTCACATGTTGATGTCAAAAGTTGCATCTCTGCAAAACATATGTAAATAAACATGACTTTAATGAACACAATATGTTCAGATAAGTTGTAGGTGGCATAATATAAGTGTGTAATAGGTTGGTGTACAGGGAAGACTATAATAAATTAAATGTAGCATAGAAAGTGATGACAAAAACTGCTGTTCCAGTTATTTTATGCCGGTACTGTGTGTGTGTGTGTATATATATATATATATATATATATATATATATATATATATATATATATATATATATATATATATATATATATCACATGTAAATATGCACAACGCCCATCGAGAATCGCTCGACAGAAAGTGAAATTGACAGACACGTCTTTGCTGAATAAAAATAATAATAATAACACATTTTACAATAATAAGATTTACTGATCGAAATAGCAAAATAATGTCACTCCAGGTTTTAATACAAATCTTTTTATTAGCACATTTGCTAACGAAATATATGCACATTATATATGGGGTACAAAAAGTATAGTATACCAACTATCAGTAACATCCGGAATCTGTCAAGTGCCTAAAATCTATACCAGGTGGCGCACATTGCATTCATGATTTTTCAAATGGCGTCTTGATTTTGCCTATCCAATAATCTCCCGTTTGAGAAAACAACAATTATGCAGTGGACAGTTAAACAGATTAAACAAGCATATAGATAATCACCAAAAAGGGGCGTGGCATTCATACTATGAGAACACATGTTAAAAGGTTAGTTAAGGCACGGTGAACGGTAAATTCAACGGATCTCAAAATGTTTGCCTACACGTGTGGACTGTTTAATTCATCAACTGTGAGAACGTGAACATCTGTTTTTCTAAGGAGATTAAAACATGTGGATGTATCTCTATACGTAAAAATATTTTGTTGGATATCTTATTCTTCGCCACAAAAAGTGATAATCGTGTCCAAACCATTGCCTATCAAGTAGTAATAGTTATCGGAGGTTGTCTGCACCTACGCAAAAAGGCAGACTGTATATATCGACTATTATACCACATGCAACGCTACCCACCTCGTGACAAGCATTCATATTTAATACAAGTATCATATACGATTGTTTCCATCCCAGAAGATGGACTACTTATAATCAGCCTTCGACATCACGTCGACGGGAAGATATGTCACCTCCACCCAATTACGACACGTTAAAGCGAAACAAACTTCTTGGTTTTGAGTCTATGCAGTCTATAAAATTTACTAAAACATAATAATTTGCACCTGCAATTAAAAATATCAAACCAGTGGTTTACTAAGAAAACCTTGTTGAACACACAGCATCTTAATTCCATATGCCGCACCATACAGTTAGTTAACCCTACGTCACGAGGGCGTGTAGTCTGGCAATATTCGCTCGCGAAATAAAAATCTATTTTGTAAACACATAGTCATGTACCTACAAACAAGATATGGCCATCCTGTTCACAAACATGATATGGCCATCCTGTTTACAAACAGGATAGAACCATCCTGTTTACAAACAGGATATAACCATCCTGTTCACAAACAGGATATGGCCATCATGTTTACAAACAGGATATAACCATCCTGTTTTCAAACAGGATATGGTCATCCTGTTTACAAACAAAACACAACTTGATTGATAGTTTGCGTTGATTCCGACAGTTCTCCGGACCTGGTTTCTTAGAACTGCCAGGTGCTTATTGGTTGCCCAATAAACATATCAGCCCCCAGTATGACTGAGATTTTACCAGAATTTCCCACTTTTAGAACGCATTCCGAGAAAACCACTAACGTGATATTCTTGATTTTAGTTGCATATGGCTTATGAGTTATGTATCTATATACAACAAATAGACACCAACTGATTGTCTATGCACAGGTATAGTGCCGAATAATTGTCCTAAGGTGTATCCTAGGTTGTGTTTCTAAAATCACCAATATGATTTGTCGATGTTTAATTGCATAGAAGCTTCAGTCACAGCATGTACAATATTGGCCAAAGTCACTTAATGGTGTGAGACTGTAATATAGATTATTTTCAGGTAAAGCGTTACATGGGGTAAATATGACCACACAGGACTCAGTGACGCCTGGGCATGACGTCACTCGTGGTTTTCTTCGCCTAGTGGCATCGTGAGATAGACGCTGTTGTATATGTGCTACAGCAACGCCACCAGAAGCAATGGAACTTAGCGAAACAACAACACGTGTCGGTTTCCGGGACAACACGTTACCATGACAACAAAGTGCCAGCAGCAGAAGTGGTAATCACAAAGCATGAGTATGTACAATCTAGTGCAAAAATAAAACGTCTTTGTTCACGAATCGTATCAAGGTCCATTTACACGAGTAAAATCGATCGTGTCAACAACCTCTTGAGACCGATTTGCGAGGCCAATTTGTGGCTACGACTGTGTCGCTGGAATTGGGGCTGGGTACAATTTGACCTACTATCGGCCGCCATCTTGAAGCAGTGGCCAATCAGCGACTCGTCATAATCAAAGCTTAAGTCGGGATTAGTGCGAGTCAATTAGTCGCACTCGCAGTGTCTAAACACGTCGCTCGTGTAAACGCACACATCATTTGTTTGTTCGTTATCGTGCGCCACCGTATCGGACGACATAATCGGACCAAACCGATCGTTTGGATGGGCTGTAGACCCGAACTGCGAGTGCATCTTAATATAACATTAATCGCAGTATAAATCACGAAAGTATATCGCAGTTCGTTGAGTGAAGGTGAAGGTTGAAGTATGGCACTTGTTGACCAACCGGAAGCACTCAAAGGAAGAACTGGATGCTATTGCAGTCGGTGTGCTACCTGGAACATAAATAATATTATCATAATCGACATTGTATGTCTGTACGTTACGCTATTCCTCCTGGACACTTTACTTATCGGGCGTCAAACTTTCAGGGGTTCATCTACGACCCACGGTCGGGTCGTCTCAGTTTATTTTTTCGAAATTCATCCCGCTGTTACCCTTTCTACGAACAAACGAATTACCCATTGTAGTTATTATGTACAACTGTCCACGGCGCTACGCTAACAGTTGCATACAATTGTTGACGTCATGCGTATTTTCTTCGATTGTCCAAAGTTACGTAATACAAGGCAATTTCGAGATAAATTGCCTAGCAGCACCAAGTACCAATGCGTAGATGACTATTTATGTGATAGTGTTGTGCATCTTGATATTTAGGAAACACGAAGTACAAAGTTATCCCGGAGGTTGGGCATTTTTCAGAGTTTTTCTTGCCATGCACTCGTTTATACAACAGGGTGAACTGAAGCAACGTGGAGTGAACGAAATTGCTCAAGCGTCGAAACAGCAGCAAGAGGATTCGAATCCAGGTCTTCTCGATTGAGAGTCACATGCTCCAACCAGCAGACATTGAAGCCTGTGGGCAGCAGATATGTCGTAGGCTCCCTTTGTCGTAAACCCGGAGATAAAAATGGCCGGTTTCCGGACAGACACGTTTACTTCTCACCTTAGGAGCAGCAACAGCAGCATGGGAAAACTGAGGCCGAACAGTAGTTTGTAGTTTGGGCTGACGATGGCGCCACCGTTCAGGTAACCACCACTTGTAGCTGGAAACAAGAATTTGGCGTTTTCTGCACATGCATATGTGAAGAGCTCAATTCCAAGATGCGTTAAGTATAAAAGTGTGTGCGTGCGTGTGTGCGTGCGCGCGTGCGTGCGTGCGCGTATGTGCATGGGCGTGTGCGTGTGTATTAATTTAATGCATATGTAAACAAACAAATACTAGGACGATTGGTCCATAGTTGTTAATATGAAATTGTACTAACATTTAATAACGTGTGATACTGAAGTATCAGGTTTGTCATAGTTCTATGTGAATCCAAGAAATAGGTACCGTATGTAATGGTCGTCATGTTTCTGACGTTTAATTGTGCTTAATCATCTTTCATTTAGTTCACCGATTTAGAAATAATAACAACTTCGGAATAAATATAACTTCCATTTCAATTTTGTCTTTCACACTTAACACCACAGCAAAACATCAGACACACTAACATTAGGACATTAAAACTAACACACGTGAAAGAGGCAATGCGTTAACAGCGCATTACACATACAAACGAAACATACGACACACTTGGGAACACACCGGCAGTGCCTGAAGTACGTGGAAACAAAACACACTTACATTTCATTTAACACATTTAAAGTTTCTCTCGCCGACGCATTTGTGACAGGAACAAAACACATTTACATTTGGCACGCCTAAAGTGTCTTTCCCCGGAGCATTTGTGACAGAAACAAAACACATTTACATTTGGCACGCCTAAAGTGTCTTTCCCCGGAGCATTTGTGACAGAAACAAAACACATTTACATTTGGCACGCCTAAAGTGTCTTTCCCCGGAGCATTTGTGACAGAAACAAAACATACTCATATTTGATGCATTTAAAGTGTCTTTCCCATGCACATTTGTGACAGAAACAGGACACACTTATATTTGATACATTTAAAGTGTCTCTCGTCATTTGTGACAGGAACAAAACACAGTTACATTTGACATAATATTATTTAAAGTGTCTCGCGCCGGCACATTTGTGACATAAATCAAGCACACTTACATTTGACACATTTAAAGTGCCTTTCGCCGGCACATTTGTGACATAAATCAAGCACACTTACATGTGACACATTTAAAGTGCCTTTCGCCGGCACATTTGTGGCATAAATCAAGCACACTTACATTTGACACATTTAAAGTGCCTTTCGCCAGCACATTTGTGGCATAAATCAAGCACACTTACATTTTACACATTTAAAGTGCCTTTTGCCGGCACATTTGTGATATAAATCAAACACACTTACATTTGACACATTTAAAGTGCCTTTCGCCGGCACATTTGTGGCAGATGAGGCCACGGGCGCAGTAGCCCGTCTCGTTGATCTCATCACATATGTCCCCCATCGATAACTCCAAGCGAGCTGCATCATAACACCATTTAATTATTTATTATAATTTAACTTGTTTATATTTTAATTAAAAAAAACTTTTAGTTATAAAATGCCGAATCTCCGGAACAAGACTATGAAATATTATGTTCAGAGGCACATTCTTATAGGATTGATACACTTTAACCAATAACAACATTATTAATGTAATAAGACATGCTAACACAGTAAACACATTAATGTATATTTTTATGTTAAACAAATTGGAATTAGTGCATACTCAGTCTCACGTTACTAAATAAATCTCCGGTGGAATCTGGAGTTTAGCCTTAGAGATTGGACAAGTAAATCATTGGGAACACCCAATGCTATTTTGGGTTTTTTATTGACACCCACCACAAATAAATCCAAAACCACAACAAAAT
The DNA here is from genome assembly GCA_963662155.1 of Lamellibrachia columna. Lineage (NCBI taxonomy): Eukaryota > Metazoa > Annelida > Polychaeta > Sabellida > Siboglinidae > Lamellibrachia > Lamellibrachia columna. The sequence goes on from OY759268.1 coordinate 20,184,846, forward strand.
TATCTAGAAAAAACAGCGATTCCAGTCTTTTCAATTACGCTAACTCCAATGCCACTAAGCATTTCCGTAATTATCCTAAATACAATAAAACCACATTACGAAAGCGAAAACAAATACAACCAATTTCGCATATGCCACAGTCCGTGCAACGGACTAATAATTGTTTAATATTCTTAATTAATATCGCAGCCTCTGTCCAGAGATCACAATAGTCATACACATCCATTAGTGGAATACGTTTAAATTGTTCAAAAGGCAACGTATGTTGCCACAATATTCCACATTGTTGACAGTTTAACCACCAGACACGGGTGAGGCATAATTATATCGTCCTAACGTGGCTTATGATGAATGAAAGTCGTAATTTAAAAGAGTGCGGCGCGGAGGCTCGGCGGTCAGAGCACTGGACTGTCAACTGAGTGCCAGTCCACCTGCTGCCGTTTCGAAACTTGGGCAATTTCGTTGTCTTTCGGACGAGAGGCCAAAAGCGGTAGGCAGGTAAGGCCCGTTCTACCTGTTGTTTCCGCCAGGGGGAGTAAAAGATCCGATACTGGCGGTGCCCGTATAAGTTGTCGTTGGTTCTGGAAATCGTATCGTAGTTGCATTGTCGGCTGCGTAAGACATCCTACAACCGGCGTTGGTGCTGATAGCCACGGCCGAGTATTACGTATCACGCGCCAACAAAACGTAATGCGGCACGAGTAAAACTCGCGCAGAAACATGGCGACGTCATTTAAAATAACGAACATCGATTTTCATTGGATGATTTATTGGAGGGTCCATAATTGTCATAAAGCCATTTTTCAATGTCCCAAAACTGGCTTATTATATTTCAAGCCGGAACAAATTGTATTTTTTAATTACCAAGAGATGAAAGACCACGACAGTTTTGTACGGATATATTTAACCAACTGAAGTGGCTAAGCACGGGTTGATGTAAGGTCGTCTGATGGTTCATATTGCTACAGCGGTTACAAATAACCTCATCTCATCTTGTCCTTCATAAGATGGGTCCCGAGATTATTGTTCACGACACTTCTCCATTCATGTCGGTCAATAACTACTCGTGAATTGTTATCCAGAATTCAGACGCGACGTTTGGTTGCCAAGTAACCATCTCTCTCCCCACTCTACTTCTGGAACAATGACCTGCGAAATTTGGCTCGCATCCGTGTTATTGTCTCAATCTCTGGCGTCCCCAGGTACAATCTTATACAGTATGTGTCATGTCTTGTGTACAGGATCTGCTTCAAGTAGTAGTCGTGTGTAGCATCCATCCTGTCGGCGCTGCATATTTATGGTGATCGTCCATGTTTCTGTCCCATAAATAATATAATTGTTTCAACCACTGCTGTTGAGATTAAGATGAACAGTTCAACTTGACTTCCATCAATGACCTATTTGGGGTGGGGATGGGCCACGGGACCCCTTTGGATTAATTGTATGATTTTGTTGCAAATAACCTGTTGTGCAACTACATGGTAGCATGGTCAAAATAATGGGCGACTAAGCTTGCCCCCCCCCCATACACCCCCTAGATACCCCCCCCCCCCGGCGGAATCCAAGATACGCCTCTGACTGCCTTATCTTTCATACACTGTTGCAGATTATTAGTAAGTTGCTATAAAATACTGACGTATTCTATCATTACATCGCCTACCTCCCGGTCTTGCGCACTTTGTGCCACGTGACGTCACTACATAGCGGGGTGGACACTTGCAGATTGCGTCGTGACAGAGGGCGCCACCGTAGCAGTGGTCATTGTCCGTACAGCCTCGTTCTCCGATATTGACTGGCGGAGAAATAATAACATACTTTGTTAATAAAAATAATAATTGAGGAATTCTTCACATAAAATAATGATACACTATATGGTATGCAACGTCACAACTTTATATCGCAATTATTCATAAGTTATATGGTATTTGTTTTTAAAACAGCTAGTTTCCTACTATTTCTAAGTTACACAAGTGTTTTACGTAGCAGTCGAGCATCCGTGGTCACGTGTAACATTCATTCAATCGGTCCTGCGCACATTTAGTGATTGTCCATGTTTGACAATGCCTACTGATATATTTTTTATTCATTTTAAACAATTAAAACAATTTGGCCTTATGCACCAGTCATGGTAAACATGTAAGAAAAACACTTTACATTTTCATACAACATTATTTGCGGCACGATCCGGATACGTGGGTTGGCTTACGCGGTCTTTCTCCGCCTAATGAAAGAGACCTATGCGATTGCATATTCTAAACATTGTTAATAAGGACTTTGCCATTGTGGAGTTTCAGCACAATATGATCACTTCGTGCAGCATTGTCTTATACGAATCACATAATTTGGCCTACTCGTTGATAACAACATTTCTCAGCGGAAGTAGAATAGTGAAATGGCGCCTGGAGACGACAACGAACGACAACCAACAAACGGTGCGGCACTTACGTTTACGACATCGCAAATCTTCTTGTTTGTAACCGCTATGACATGCGCAGAAGCCGTTTACGCACTCCGCGTCGCTGGCCGTGTATCCTGAGGCTATACGATAAAATACAAATATACAGGGGAAACCAAACAGATTGATCAGACATGCTGTTTATTACATATTACCCGTATCTAATGCGACTTTTTTAGGATTACGTATACAGATTTGCTTAACATTTATGGAACAATATGCCGTGTTAAAGTACATATTTTCTTCTTTCACGAAATAACAAAAACTTTTCGAAGCACAAATACATTGAAGTTGTGATGATCGAACGTAAGCAGATTGCTAGGCAGAAGTCCGTCGGAATCTAAAAGATTTCGTTTGATGTAGGTAAAGTTCGTAGCCTGGTATAGATGATAGATAGAACTGTCATATATTACCGTTAAAAAACGCTGGAAAGTTCTCGTGAAAAAGCAGGAAACATCCTCGCCAATCGACTTTCGTCGTTTTTAGTGTTTTTAATCGTTTTTGGTGTTGTTTTCCGTCGTTACTAAAGTGTAGTTTTTACGGGTCGCCATTTTGATGTGCCGTTCTCGTTCGAGGTGAACGCACGCGCGTGAAAATGTGAAATCAACTGAGCCCAAAGAAATAACAAACACATGTGTCTAGAATGGTGCAACAAACACATGTGTCTAGAATGGTGCAACAAACACATGTGTCTAGAATGGTGCAACAAACACATGTGTCTAGAATGGTGCAACAAACACATGTGTCTAGAATGGTGCAACAAACACATGTGTCTAGAATGGTGCAACAAACACATGTGTCTAGAATGGTGCAACAAACACATGTGTCTAGAATGGTGCAACAAACACATGTGTCTAGAATGGTGCAACAAACACATGTGTCTAGAATGGTGCAACAAACACATGTGTCTAGAATGGTGCAACAAACACATGTGTCTAGAATGGTGCAACAAACACATGTGTCTAGAATGGTGCAACAAACACATGTGTCTAGAATGGTGCAACAAACACATGTGTCTAGAATGGTGCAACAAACACATGTGTCTAGAATGGTGCAACAAACACATGTGTCTAGAATGGTGCAACAAACACATGTGTCTAGAATGGTGCAACAAACACATGTGTCTAGAATGGTGCAACAAACAGATCGGTTTTACCGTGCATTTGATCTGTTTTTGAAAATTACAAAAGGCGGGAAATTTCATTAAAAAAAACAGTGCAAAAAAAGCAGCAGTATTTCCCGCCCGAGGGCAGCAGTGTTAACATTTATGTTTTTTCATGTACCTCCCCGGCTACAAAAACCCACAATACTCACCCCCGAGTTGGAAGCAGTCTTTACTGCGTCTGCACGCGCCACCCAGAAGCTGCTGGTTATGTCGCAGGCAAAACTTCCGGTCTGACGTCATCCGTCCCACAATGCATTGGCACAAATTGTCGAGGCACTCCATACGCTGGATACACTGATCTTCTCGTCCGTCACATGTCTCCTGACCAAGTCTCCCTGTGGGGGACCGATCATTGTTTAACTTCCTGGTCCATATCATACGAATAAGGTGCCAATGGTTTTTACAAGGTACCATCTTTTGAAAATGTTTTGTTCCATGGAACATTATTTCTGAACATATTTGTGGACTATGATACTTATGTTATGCGCCGACTTAAATGCAAATTTGTAGTGGATGGCTGCCACCAAATGAAGTTGGTCACGTGTAAAGCACATACTTCTATACTATAAAGTAGCTTGTGACTGTGTATGTGTGCGTGTTCCATCGTATCTCCGTCAGTTTCGCTTTCATTTTGCATACATGCCCTGGGGCCCATGGGGATGGTTCGTTCATAAAAAAATTCCCCTGGGAGTTGGGGAAATTACGAAGGAAACTATGTGGACATTCGATGTAGATTACGTAACTACGAACAGCA
>OY759268.1:20191719-20316719 GCA_963662155.1 Lamellibrachia columna
CTTTGTTTAATTTTTATAGAATAATACTAATATTACATAATGGAAATCAAATATGATATATGCTACATATTATGTATTATTGATTATTTGTAGTGAATAATTAGAGTTGAAAAGTTGCATGATGTAATTGAAAAAGTTACTGAAAAATAATTGAAAGTACCATTTATAGTTTCACCAATTCCAATTACTTTTAAAAACAAAACACCAATTCCAATTCCGGAATTGGAATTGGCGTTTCAATTCGAATTACAACATACTTGACCCCGACTCTCGTATCAGTAAATCAACGAAAATCGCTGTACATTCCGTTTAAATAAACATAAGATGTTGCGTTTACCTGCGCGCGCACCGTCAACCCACAGAAACGCCACCTGGAGGGCGATCGCCGTCAACACCAATGACAAGTCGCGTGGTTTCTGTAACATAAACATAATTTGCGGTTGAGTTTTCGAAGACAATCACTAAAACGCTACTTCTCTCTCAGCAGGCGCCGGCAACTGAGACGGTATCATCGACGCCACAACAGTTGCTATTTCTAAAGGATCATTCGGTCACGTGATACCGTGGTATTGGACGGGTGTTTTTTTTTTCTTACGAGAATGCGTTGGTGGAAGGTGCCTCGTTACTAGCGACCTGTGGCGTATCAGATCTTCCATCGAGCATGTACACGGCTGTAAACGTAACATGAGGTAATCATAAAAGCCATCTTGACGGCATATCGTACCGTCTCGCGTACACTGAGCACCCCGATCAGTTAGCGGTATTGGTGTCTAAGTGGCGCGCAACACGACGGAGATATATAGACACACAGATAAAGACGAGCGTCGCTAAGCCCGCGTCGAAACTAAAAACGTCATAAATAAGAGACGAAGCCTGATGAAATACGAAACTAAATCGTAAATGCGGCGTAGAGAAACGCTGAAATTGCAAACTAGCTGGCCGAAATGCAAACATGTTTCTAAATGTCAGTTGAGGAAAAAAACCAAAGCCAGGTGCGATATACTGACTATCTTTGCACTCGCCAGGTGTCGCTTCAACCAGCACGGTTTATTAATGAAACACGTGATTAAATCAACACTTTCTGCAGCACAAGCTTGCTGTTGCAACACGTTTGTTGTTTCATTAATAATGTGCGTTTATTTTCATCATCGCTTCGTTTCATGGCTAAATACACACGTGAACAAACTAGGGTTACAGTGAGACCAAATTGAATGCCGTGAGGGATTGTGTAAAAAAATCCAAACTGATTGGACGTGTATTACGACCCATCTGGAATAACCAACCTATTGTGTAAGGAATTTTTTTCCGATTGAAATTTTGCAATGTTCGGCTTTCCAATCACTGCAGTGGCAATGAGTGGACAGTGTTTCCAATGTTGTATCTTTGTTCTGGATAGGGTTATGGGGGGAGGGTGGGAGGGTGGGTGGGAGGGTGGTTGGTGTAAGTCCTATCTATTTTTGTTGGAGTATTGGAATTGTTTTATATTTACAAAGCCCTGATGGTATTGGGAACACGGATATCGAACTCTCATTGACGTTGTGAGTGGGCGTGGGCATTGGACATAAACTGAGTGAGCTTCTTTTGCATTTTTTACATGAAAACGACGCCGAGTTTGCCTTAATCATAAATAAACAACTCCTATAAGAACTAATTCATGTCGCATTTACCTATGACACGATTAAACGCATACATGGCGACATATTAGACAGTTGTCCAAGTATCAATGTGTTTGCTATAGCACAAAATCGTAATATCAATAAAAAAACGAACTCGTAGCCAGTGCGCATGCGCAGGTAGAATCGCAGACAAGACCACACTCCCAGATAATGGCGCCACTCTCCCCGACAGTGGCGCCACTCACCATATCACCACTGCCACCATTTGATTATAAATTCGAAATGGACGATTTGCGGAGTGGTAAAAATATTGGCAGGCTGGGCGACACCATTGTTGTTTTCGACTTTTTACACGTAGCATTTGTGCACTTGCGAGACGTTAATAGTTCTGTACAAAAACGAATTATCGTGTTTGTAGTAACATTTCAAAACACAGTATCATCCACAATGTTATGCAATAGAATATGCGCGATTTCTTGAATAAAATTAGGAGCCCATGAAATGAAATTTCTTTTATCAAATCTACACATAATAACAACATAAAAAAATAGCACTAACCTGGCCCCCTGGGGGTAAAAGGAAAACAGGTAAATCAACATCAACACGGAGAAGGACAATGGAAGTAGAGAGAAACCAACTGGGAGGGTGTTCTATGAGGGTGTTCTATGAGGGTGTTCTAGGAGGGTGTTCTAGGAGGGTGTTCTATGAGGGTGTTCTAGGAGGGTGTTCTATGAGGGTGTTCTATGAGGGTGTTCTAGGAGGGTGTTCTAGGAGGGTGTTCTAGGAGGGTGTTCTAGGAAGATGGCAGAGGACGCAGCTAGAGATCGAACTAAATGGCGGAAGTTACTAAGTGGCCTTATGCACCAACTAGGGTGTGAAGAGGGTAAGTAAGTAAGTAAGTAAGTAAGTAAGTAAGTAAAATCTGCACATAAGTTTATGTTGTGGCAGGGGTGACAATATAATAATTATTTTTCACGCATGCATGCAGGTTCAGACCAGATCAATTTACGGACGTTACATCCACTGATCTATATATATATATATATATATATATATAAATTATTGGTTACACCGGCTAGAACGCGCCACCTGCCGACCACAATCACCGCGCACGTCCGCCGTCAGTGGCACGCGCTGGCGTTACGTATTACGTATCTGCGAGAGCTCGATGCTGCGTTTTTACGTCTCACGGCCGCGTCCGCTTTAAAGGGTCGGCGCTGCCATCCATCAAACCGCACGAGGCGCTGACGGCGTTTCCTGACGCGACGCTTTGCCGTGTATGACACGTGTCAAATATTTCACGGACATATCCGCTATTTATACCACGGTTGAGCGCGCAGCTGACGTTTCGGAGCTGCATCGTGGCATTGATGATAGCCAGCCAGGTGGCGATGGCGGTGGTGGTGAAATGCGAAGGCGAATGGTATGGCGTAAGTATGACGTAACGTCAGTCTGACGTTGTCGGATTTATGATCAGTGACGTTAGGTGCGACGTGTTTTTTGAAGTTCTCTCTCGTTCAGCTTTTCAGTCACTCGTCCGCTCGTTAAGTAATTTGCTCATTCACTCATAATCTTAATTTAGCCAAAACGTGACTCATACGTTAATTCACTCACTCGGCCAGTCAGTCGGATTCACTCACTCGCTCACTCAGATGCATCAACAACACAGCATCCATTTAGACAATAATAACACTAAGAGCATCCATTTAGACAATAATAACACTAAGATGCATTAATAACACAGCATCCATTTAGACAATAATAACACTAAGATGCACCAACAACACATCATCCATTTAGACAATAATAACACTAAGATCAGCATCCATTTAGACAATAATAACACCATTTACTGATGACTCCAACACCACAACAGCACATATCTGCAGAACACACACGTCCCTCCAAACCGACGTGCGTGCATTGAATTGCAGTATGAACCGACAATTCTAAATGCAAAGTGTCACATTTCCATATCAATCTCAATCCATGTTGCAGAGAATCAAAACAGATGCGGAAATAATTGTCCCAGATTCATCATGAAACGAATAAGCTTCAACAGGCGCGCGTCCAAGTGTAGCCATATATCAAATGAAGGGCAACCATGACTGATGTTTTCTAACGTATCAACATATCCGGATGAAGGCGTAAGAAAATGCAATAAAAACGCAGCAGGTTGAAGTGTGGCAGTGGTTAAAAGTGACACGGCGATGAATCAGAAAGCGCTACTCCAAAATTACGTCCGATAAATGAGACATACAACATAACACAAGGAAACGCACACAAGAAATGTGCTTAGTTCGTGCACCACACCAGTCTGGTCTGCCTACACATGGCTTAGAAACTGTAGCGATGAGGCAAAAACAACAAAAGAAAGTCCAAGTTTGCACAAATAACCAGGTGAAGTAAAAATAGTGGACAAGCGAAGAAGGGCGGGCGGTGGTGAAGATGGCAGTGAAACTGGATCAGTGGCACGAGGAGACGAAATAATCGAAGACCAGTATCAATGCCAGTCTCACATCACTTGGAATCCCGAATGTCCTCATCAAATGCACAACGTCATTCATGTGGCAACGCAAACAGCGAATAAAGATGGGCAGTCTGACATCGGAGTATACCACCGGACAACTCAGGTGCACCACAAGGAACAACATTCAGTCCACATGGCTTCGCCACAAAATCTGACATCGGAGTATACCACCGTACAACTCAGGTGCACCACAAGGAACAACATTCAGTCCACATGGCTTCGTCACAAAATCTTACATCGGAGTATACCACCGTACAACTCAGGTGCACCACAAGGAACAACATTCAGTCCACATGGCTTCGCCACAAAATGACTTATAATCAGCCTGCGAACACCTGAAATACGCCGATGACTGTACAATGTGTGATGCTTGTTCACCCTCCAGCCTCGACAGCGCGCCCGAAACAGCAACATGCGGCGTCCCGCAATGGACGGCGACTAACAACGTTGTATTCAGTTACGACAAGACGAAGGACATGCGCATCTGTTTCGAGCGAACACCGCCAGACATCCCGCCGCAAACAATCAACGACAGACCCATCGGACAAGTGAACTGCACTATCAGATGACTCAAAATGGCAAACCCACATAGCAACGCCTATATTTTATGATCCTCCTCAACCGAGCTGGAGTCGATTTCCATCACCTCGTCAAGATATTCACGACACTAGTTTGATCGATAGTGGAGTATGCCTGCCAGGTGTGGCACACGAGCTTGACGAACATCAAACGAAACCAGAGACGAGCAATGCGCGTAATATTTTGAAATGTGTCTTATGCCGAAGCTATATTCACAGTGCGGATACCGACACTGGCAGATCGGAGGGAGATCATATCCACTATTGATCATGTAACATTCCAACCACAAGCTGTATCATCGTCTGTCTCCCGTCCGAGAAACTCCAGATGTAATCCACAATAACAATAGTATATACAACTTGCATCGATGCAGAACTGCAAGGTTCAAGGGCAGTTTTATACCATATAGACTTTACCGCGGGCAGTATGCCTTGCCATGAACTTATTTCATGACGAACGAGTTCACTCTCACTAGTACACACAAGTCGATGTAATTAAAATGTTCGTGTCGTGGGTGGGTCTGACGTTAAACGACATCGATCTCATTCGGTGTCACACATTGGTGTTATGAGACAATCCCTAATATGTCACGTGACCTGTAGGACACAGAGACGTCCCCTGGTCACGCTACTTACGCACATATTCGTTCCCGGATGTGACGTCACTACTGAGCACGACATCAACTGCGATCACGCGAGAAGGCATTTCCGGCGCCGAATGAGCGACTCTCGCGCTTCAAAGACGGTAGTTAATGCCGAGCCATTATTGACTAGCGCACAACGTTAGCTGAGCCGACGACATTCTTTGTGGCACCGAAGGCTGGGTGCTGGGGGGTCACTCCCGTGGGTGCTGGGGGGGTCACTCCCGTGGGTGTTGGGGATCACTCCCGTGAGTGCCCACTCTTTGGGTACCATGTTAGTAAAAAGACAAGACAAGATAAGCCCCTTTTGGGGAATTTTTCCCCTGAAATCATCCACATTTTGAGGCATAATTTCCTGGAATCTACACCGTTCCCTACGGTTGTTTCTGCATGTTGGCAATGCAACCCATCCTTTTTATCGATAAATCCTTCTTCCACACAAAAACACACCCCTTTTCAGGGGGTCACGGTTGTTTTGAACACACACGCTCACTCCCTATGCCGTCTTGCACTCTAAGTGCAGCCATTCTTTCTAAGTCCTCTGTCTTGCTGGATGTGTGCTTCTTCTCTTGGCAACTGTACGTTTCTTTTGGGTGCCATCTTTTCCTTTTCTCAGATAGTTTCCAGTACCACGCCTCCTCAGCCTCTTAATGCAGCGTTTCAGAAAGACGCTTAAAAGTGCCAGTAGCAAAAAACCTCTATAAGAAAACGAGGGAACTCTGCTATCACTGTCTTAAATGTTGGTTTTAAGGGAACTGTTTCTAATATTATTAAGTGAAACGTTTCTATGTAATGTTTTTTTTTGCACATTTTATTACTGGCAGTGCAATGTTTTGCACATTTTATTACTGGCAGTGCAATGTTTTGCACATTTTATTACTGGCAGTGCAATGTTTTGCAAATTTTATTACGGGCAGTGCAATGTTTTGCACATTTTATTACTGGCAGTGCAATGTTTTGCACATTTTATTACTGGCAGTGCAATGTTTTGCACATTTTATTACTGGCAGTGCAATGTTTTGCACATTTTCTTACTGGCAGTGCAATGTTTTGCACATTTTATTACTGGCAGTACAATGTTTTGCACATTTTATTACTGGCAGTGCAATGTATACTTACGGAACAAATTCCGTATTTAATATATTTTTAAACAGACAATAACGTTCTTGAATCTTGAATCTTTGGTGTTCTTGTTGGTACATTCCACGGACATGCCCCAAGTACCCCCATCTTCTGTTCAATATTTTTGTACGGACATTGCCACCAGACGTTCCGCGAGTGGCCCCTGCTCACGACAACAACGATTTATTGATATCCAACATGTGCGAGTCAAGAGCGCCAGAATCTCTGCAAGGTCGGAACAAGCTCAACCCTTGTCGCTATACCAGACGTCAGATCGCAGGGTTATCTTTATGTAAGCGTCTTAATACGTGGAACGTTTCTCTACGTGCAGCGCAATTGTGATAAATAACAATCCCAGATGGAATACTAACCCCGAGACCAGATTTGCTACGCCGCGATGTCGCGAGGCTAGCCACGGGGAAAATCGATGAGTTTCATCCAATTGATGCGGCTGATGATTTTGATACGCCACACTTGTGGTAACATGTGTCGTTTGCCATCTTCATTCCCCATCTCTGAGACGTCTCTTGCTCGGATGATGGAAATAAGGAAAGATTGCGCAGGTTGCATAAGATAAAACAAAACAAAAGGGGTATGGCCCAATGCCCCCACCAAAAATAGAAACCACTGATTGTCTGTATAACTGATATTGCGGAAACAGTGCATTATTTTATTGTGAGCAAAAGTACAGCCAGCATGTAGGATGTCGCCTATGTGCCGACTGTTGAAAGACGCGTGTGTCTAAGAAAGCAAAACAGATCATAATACACCACAATGTTTGGCTTATTCTCCTCTTTGGACCTTGTTGGGCCTTGACGAAGAGAACTGAAAGACAAATCTCTGTAGCAGATATGGTAGCCATGCCAGTGATAGAGGGTGTCACCAAATGGGACATATAGCGAAATGATCATCTCTACAAGGAGAACAAGATCATCTCTACAAGGAGAACAAGATCATCTCTACATGGAGAACAAGATCATATCTACAAGGAGAACAAGGTCATCTCTACAAGGAGAACAAGATCATATCTACAAGGAGAACAAGATCATCTCTACAAGGAGAACAAGGTCATCTCTACAAGGAGAACAAGATCATCTCTACAAGGAGAACAAGATCATATTTACAAGAAGAACAAGACCAGAAGTGACTAGAATGAATACATTGAGATGGTGTGGTCACGTGATGAGAAAGAAGATAATTCTCTTACAAATATGACACTAAGCATGAAAGTAATTGGAAGGGGAGTAGAGATGTACCACAAAGCTTACGTAAAGAAGGACGCTAATTTCTTGCCACAGTGACAGGTGCTCCTAACTGGAGTATGAAGAAACGTTTAACAAAAACACACTTTTATGTTTTGCCACCATGAACACAATCAGTAAAACGATTGTTCCGTTCGTGTATCGTCTTGTGTGAGAAAGTGGAGATGGCTTGGCCATGTTCTCCATAAGCGGCCCTACAGTGGACATCACCTGGAAAAAGGAGAAGAGACAGACCACTGGGCACTTGGAGAAGGACTGTTGAAGAAGAGATGAAGATGACTCGAAAGACCTGGATCGAACTTGGCTGACTCGCCCAAGACCGTGCTAGCTGGAGAAGGTTTGTTGGTGTCTGTTGCTCCAGTAGGAGCGAAGACGGTTGTTTACGTTTGAGACGAATATGTCTATCAATATCTTCATTACCACTAGACGAGGACACACCACGTGTTATGTTCACATAGGCCGCCATTAGAACGTTTCTTTGGATTCCTGGAACAGTTGTCTTGCGATTTTCTTTAAAATTTCACATCTCACGTATCTTCTATTAACACACATGCTGTGTGAAATTCGTGAAAATTACACACTTCGTTTTTTCTCAGATAAACTCACCCAAAGCTGGCTCGGCCCAGTGACTAATTTGGAAATGTCTTATATGAGCGTAGTGATATAAGATTATGCGAGCGGTCAGCGTCTGTCCGTTGCCATCAAATCAAACATATAATGCAGTAGTGCAGAAAATATTAACTCTATTAACGTATCCCATGCGACAACGCTGTAAAAAGTCACGCCCAATCTTAATTTTCCTATGGACTTTTTACATCTGGATTAATGCCATTAATGGCGGACGGATCCTAAATGTGGTATGTGGCTAGATAGACCAACAGGTCACACGTTGTTGTTGGTGGAGCACTACTTCAGTCGTCTCAAGCCTCACGCACAGTGCAGCAAGAAGGCAATCAACATCGTTTATCGATCGAGCGTCGGCTTGTCCGTTGTGGACGTGTCGCTAATGAAAGTCGGGTAAATTAATCTGCAGCCTTATTAAATGGTCTGCGAGACGGGATGGCTAAAGCAGCGGCTTCAGCGGCGGTCTTTTGCCGAACGGTTGGCTGGTTGGACGTTCTGCCTTCCCGGCATGCGCTGCATCGGATCATAGTTGCACTTCCGGTTTCGCTTCAGTAGTCTCTAAAACCCGCGCCCTCAAACATAAACACACACATACACACGCACGCGCACACAAATACAAACACACGTACGCACGCACGCACGCACGCACGCACGCACGCACGCACGCACGCACGCACGCACGCACGCAAGCGCACCGTTTCAAATACGCACCAAACTAAAATGGTATGCTTGATGAGAAATATACTAATTCTACAGCGTAACTACAGTTTTAAATTGTTTATTTGGCGATGGACCAAGGTAGCGACGTTGCGTCGCGCGTACGAATGCTTTAATGGACGCATCAAAGCGCAGTGCAATCTCCGATATCAAAACATGCAATTTCCTTTGTTCGACGTTCCCACGTGAGCACTCATTAATATTTAGCATGCACTTCAAACTGTTGTTAACTAACGCCGAGGCTGGATACCATTAGTAATGTTCAATATTTGATTGGCTGCGTATTATATGATCCTAAATTACTTAAGAAAGATAGTAGAACCAGAGGACACGAAGTAACATTAGAGAAGGATCAGTGTAGATGTAGATTAGATATCAGAAAGTACTCGTTCTCACAGAGGACAATATATTAATGGAACAAATTATCTACAGATTGTGTAAATGCTAGCAGCGTAAATATTTTTAAAAACAAGGTTGACACATATCTCAGGAGGGCGGATTACACGTAGATGAAAATATGTTGGACTCTCAATAAGCCAGTGGCTTCCTTGTCCACTTGCAATCTGGGCCTTTGCCTTAAATGGCAGTCTTGTTAAATATTGTTAAAACTTGTTAAATGTTTTGTCTAGAAAGTGACAGGAATTTCTGAGGCTCGATAATAACCAAACAGGTTTGTTGCGCTTCCTTCCTTCCTTCCTTCCTTCCTTCCTTCCTTACTTCCTTCCTTCATTCATTCCTTCCGTCGTTCGTTCGTTCCTTCCTTCCTTCCTTAATTCATTCATTCCTTCCTTTATTCCTTCCTTCCTTCCTTCCTTGCCACCCAAGCAATAACGTCGGACTTTCAGTCGAGGGGACCGGGGTTCGACACCGCCTGCTGCCGTTTCGAAACTTGGGCTTTCGTTCACCCCACTTTGCCTGCGTCTTTCGGAAGAGACACTGAAGCAGTTGGTCTCTTCTATACCTGGTATTTATGCCATGGGAAAGAAAAGATCCCACACAGGGGGTAAATATGTAACTTGCTGTGGACGCCTTCTCTCATAAACCACTGCAGAAGCGTCCATGATGCGGCTCAATTACGACTACTAACTACCTCGCAAGAGGACACGATTGAATGAATGATGTCACCGGCCTTGCATCGAGCACACACGTGGATGCAGACACACGTGTCCTGCTTCACGTGGCAGATGCTGTGAGGCAAGGCTACACAAGGTGCTGAGTGCGCCGATACGAACAGTCAATACTAATGTCCTAGCAGTAATCCCGCTGGTCAACAGAACTGAGCTCTGGGTTGCCTGTGGAATAGAGACCAGCTTCAGACTCCTGGCAGCCCACGAGATGGCCACAGCATTGGGTGTCAAGCCCTGTCCATGCTTCATGCCTTCACTGGGTGCGATCCTTTGGGGGCAGGCTCAAGAAAACAGCAGGAAAACACGGAATGCTGGGCATCTACCCTACTTGTTTTCTGCAGTTGATTCGAATATATGAAAGGAAGAGTAGCTTTTGAATATTCACAGAAAGTCTTGGTTCTACCAGGTCTCAACATGTCGACTACTGCTGCCCCGTCGAGGAAGATGACTTTCGCAGCAGATCTGGGGGCGCTCTCTTGTGCGGGAATCAGATCTTCCAAATCTCAGCTTTCCCATGTTTGACAATGAAGGTGGGCACGCTCGGTTTTCATGCTCAACGAAATCATATATGTCTCCATCGTGGACCTGACACCGAACCGCATATCAGTAATCACATACAAACGATCTCAACAACAAGTTGGCAAAGCAAACAAATATGTAGCAATCAACGCATTCGATACGGTCATTGCTTCAAGCGTCCATTAACATCAACAGACGCACGGCACACACAAAGGCAGCAACGCGACTGACAAAGATTCAATTCAGCCGCAATAACACGACCTGCCAGTCGGCTCAGAATATCCCTTGAGACGAGCAGAAGCGACGGTTCCGGCGCGCGCTCCTGTGTTTCTGCCGATCAGCTGCAGGTCGCAGCATGCAGATAGCGGGCGGCAACAATGTGGAATAGCATGGCTTGGCTTTCGCGATTATCTGCCCGGAAAAGATCACAGAAAGTGATATTGATGTCGAAGCAATATCGCAGTAATGGACGCCATGATGTCTGCATAGCGCAGCCGCGAAGCTCTGTTGACATCGGGATGATTAGAGGACGCACGACAGCGTGTTATTACCGTTGCCATTGGATATGGCGTTAGCACTGATGACGTTCTTGTGGTAGAACCGATGACGCCATTGTCAACACAGGTCCAGCTATTAAGCATGCACAATATTGGTATAAGGATATTATAAGATCTATCAAACCGCCGCCTTCATTTTGGTCTAATCGGCCAACGTCCGAAATGAAACGTGTGTGGTATTTTTTTTACTTTAGGAAGGGTTACCACCAGTTGTCGCGCAGTTGGTTATAGATATGACCTCTACGAAAAGAATTCCTTCAAAAACTATTAATTCGCTACATCTCGTAAATCGTAGCAATTGGGGTTGGCTTTCCTGCAATGTTCCCACGCCTACATTTCCCACAATTCACCCCTAGGCTACATACCACATTTAGGATGCGCCCGCCGCTACCCATAAACAGTTCCCAAGGGTTGCATCGGGTACGTTAGTGCCTTTTGTATTGTTGCATTAGATCTGTCATTTTATCGCAATGAACATACGCTGACCGGTCGGGTATCACTATCTTGGCTGTTCTGCAGAACGCACCAAAATCAGTCACCCGACTGGGTCGAAATTGAGGGGTATCAGCTTTGGGTGCGTTTCTCTAAAAAACGAGGTATATTATTTTCACGAGTTACAAATTCAATGGTGGTTTGGAATGGGGTATGAAATATACGCGATTTCGTCAGAACTGAACCAAAGTTGAAATAATTATCACACAACGTCAGCCGAGTATGAGGCTTCAGTTACCCCTTGCGTGCTAGAAATGAGAAAAGTATAGTGAATATGAATACTTGCGTGCGCGCGAAGCCAGCGTGCACGCAAGGCAGCTGTGTCAATACTGGCTAATGGACGAACCGTCGCCTAGCTGAAACAAAACACGCTGACGCAACACGGGGGACCCTGGACGAGTCGACGATCGACACAGTGAAACCTGGATTAGGGGAAACTGAGGCATAATGAACCCTTGGGTTACAGCGGAATACAGGTGCTGCCATCTGGAGATATATATTTAAATGGAATAACTTGACCTATGTAACCGAATATTTTAGTCACTACCGGAGATAATTTGCCAATATCTGTCAACAGCGTCCCTGATGGTTTATTAGTGTGCATGATTAATGAAACTCTGTTTTTTAGTTATTATAAAACAATGCGTTTCAATCATTCTTGTGGGCAGTTTTAGAACATGGGTTGTCGTAATACCCTGGACACTGGGACAAAATCGATTTGCAGGATGATATCTGTTTTTCCATTACCTTGAAATGTGTGTTTGTTTGTTCGAGTACTTCTAGTCAATATCATGTTTTAGATAACACGTACCCAAATCATGTTAAAAAAGCACGTTTATATTAATTAAATGTATTAAGTCTGATTAATGTTATATAGTATATATATATATATATATATATATATATATATATATATATATATATATATATATATTATATACCACCTTGATCGCCCAAGTGTGTTTTAATAAACCACATTAAAAATAATATATACTTTCACCCTTACCTGTTTAATATAAATGTTTCGTGGCGAATGTTACGTTTACATTGCATGCTGAGGAAACGTAATTTTACGTGTGTTAATTACATGCTGATCACGTGATCCCGTGAACGCTTGACTCGGTAAACTTTGGCCACATGCATTGGAAATTGTCGACAGATGTTCTCGAGTGGACTGAACGGCAAGGTTGGTATTCATAAACAGATAACGGTGAAGGTGTATTAACAATTCAGACAGGTTCGCTCATCTAATTCTAATCTACCTTTGTTCCCAGTGTTAAGACAAATGTCGGAACTAGAGCTTTTTCAGTTGCTGCACCGACTCTGTGGAACTAACTCCCTGTTAGTGTTAAGTCTGTAGGAAATATAACAACACTTCGCCGTAAACTAAAACCCCACCTGTTTAAACTTGCTTATCCTCCATAGCTCCCCAGCGTACGAATCCAACTGCTTCATCCTTTTTGTTTTGGTGCGCTGCCGAGCTTGGGTCTCCCGAGCAATTTAGCGCAATAGAAATATATATATATATATATATATATATATATATATATATATATATATATATATATATATATATATATATATATATATATATATATATATATATGTATTATTATTATTATTATTATTGTAATTTATTAAGACTCATTTGGGCGTTCGACACATAAAAAAGAACAGTGTTAAAGTTTAGGGTTCCAATATACTCCAACTTCATCTACCTGGACGTGGTGAAATCGTTTATGCATTCCAGTCACAAAATGTCATCACTTTCCATATTCGCTAATGAATTATGTACGTGCGGTCTAAATACCCAGGAGATTAGGCCGTGGTCACTATCCAGGTGTTAACAGTGATACACGCCAGGTACTAATTTAGACGTGTTATTTCGACAGGTTAAGCTGAACGGCAATGTCCTAAAGTCCGTGAGCAGAAGGCTAAGCCATGATACAGGATCAGTACTACGTATTGTAACAACAAATATATTCCGTGTACGCGCACTGACGCACACACGCACGCACGCACGCACGCACGCACACCCTCGCATGCGTGCACGACACGTACACGCAACCACACATGTACGCACGCACGCACACCCTCGCATGCTTGCACGACAATGACACGCAACCACACATGCACGCACGCACGCACGCACGCACGCACGCTGTGCTGAGTCAACAACAACAATAATAACTCGCTTGCCTGGGAAATCATTTCGCCGGATTACAATATAATTGAGCTTGTAATTTAATTAAACTCCGGCCCGTCCGCCGAGATATTTCCGAAACTTCAACAATTTAGCACACACTGTTTGTTTGGCTCATCGGAATCATTATCGGTGCAAATGCAACTAAATCTTAAGCCCATCTCTGTAATCTGCTGTCGACCGAGAAAGTTACGGTCTCTGTCTCTGTCATTATATATATATATATATATAGCCTTGAATGTGGCAGTCTGTCTACAAACTACTATACGCCAGGATTTGTATTTAATTATATTCGCGTGGCTCCTGTGAGAGCGGCTATGTAGTGTTACACATTCACGTGTTGAGAGATGTGTATATGTGTGTGTGTGTGTGTGTGTGTGTGTGTGTGTGCGTGCGTGCGTGCGTGCGTGCGTGCGTGCGTGCGTGCGTGCGTGCGTGCGTGCGTGCGTGCGTGCGTGCGTGCGTGCGTGCGTGCGTGCATGTATGTATATACAAAGTTCGTATGTCTGTATGTCCGTTCGTCCGTCCATCTGGACAAGAACAACCTATCATGGAGACATTTAAACTTGATCACGTATCATTGGTCATTATGAAGATAACATACACAGTTCGTCGGAAATTCCACCACAGGTTAGTGACGAAATAAACATCGACGTTATCATGTTAAGCAGATACCTCGCGGAGTTACCCGTACGCAATGAAAAACGCATTATCGCGATCGGAAACGGCCGAACAAATAACGGCGTGTTCCACGAGCAGCGGCCTAGCTCGGCTACAAGGCAGCAGCAGCAGCAGACTGACAGAAAAATCGATGTCTGAGTGAGGCGTGGCGCACGCCACGGTGGATTTCACGCGTCGCGTCGCGTGCGCGGCGGCTGGGATGTAATCACATATGGAATGCCCTTGCAATCGAATTAGCGTAAGAGATGTATGTCGCTGCCGTCAAAATTGAGAATTCCCATTGGACGTAGCGGAATATGAACGAACGAGTGGACAGACGAACGAACGAATGAACAAGCGAGCGTACAAAATAGAGAGGGGGAGGGAGGGACAAACAAACGGACATAGAGAGGGGTGGAGAGAGAGAGGGGGAGGGAGGGAGGGAGGGAGGGAGGGAGGGATGGAGGGAGGGAGGGAGGGAGGGAGGGAGGGAGGGAGGGAGGGAGGGAGGGAGAGAGAGAGAGAGAGAGAGGGAGGGAGAGAGAGAGAGAGAGAGGGAGAAAGAGAGAGAGGGGGGGGGGGGACATAGACATAAGAAATAATGAAAGACGTAAGCAATGGGCGACCAATAGAGCAAACGAACAAAGGAAAGAACAAATGAACGAACGGATTAAAACGAACAAATACATAAACAAAGCAAAAAACTACCTCACACAGTCCTACTACGCAACATACTGAACCAGCGATTGATAGAACGATCGGGAGAATGAAGGACGGGTCAAACGATCGGGAGAATGAAGGACGGGTCAAACGATCGGGAGAATGAAGGACGGTCAAACGATCGGGAGAATGAAGGACGGGTCAAACGATCGGGAGAATGAAGGACGGGTCAAACGATCGGGAGAATGAAGGATGGGTCAAACGATCGGGAGAATGAAGGACGGGTCAAACGATTAGGAGAATGAAGGACGGGTCACACGATCGGGAGAATGAAGGACGGGTCGAACGATCGGGAGAATGAAGGATGGGTCTAACGATCGGGAGAATGAAGGACGGGTCAAACGATCGGGAGAATGAAGGACGGGTCGAACGATCGGGAGAATGAAGGACGGGTCGAACGATCGGGAGAATGAAGGACGGGTCGAACGATCGGGAGAACGAAGGACGGGTCGAACGGGTAAACAAATGTATGAATTAATTCTTTTAGATGTGTCCTCCCTGACCATCTGGTGCAGTCACACTGCGTAGTGCAAATGACTACCGCACTCTCGGCCATCATGTTGAGTAGGTTACTTTGAAAAAGCACCAGCCTGCGGCAGTTGGATTTTATGAAGTGATTCCAGTCAGACTGCATACACGCCAACAGGACTATGCACCGGGCCAGAAAATTGCTGAGAACTCCGTCTTTACAAGACGAGCTGACTCGGTAGGTAAGTGAGCCCGTCTGGTGATTTTTGCCAAGGGTAACTTAAACGGGCCTTGTGTGTAGTTATTGAACTGTTTCCACGATTGCCTTGTCGTGAATTTTCGTCCCAGGACATGCAAATTAAGCCATTCTGGCCAGAATTAGATAAGTTTTATAATTGTCCTGAGAAACGTCTTAATGTACTGTCATCGAAAACATTGAAGTGCTTGGAAGAATGCAGAGTGCACCATATTGCCTTCACAATAACCTCTTGCGTGAGACGTCATCGTGTACCTCGCTGTAGGAAGTATACTTCGCTGGGGCCGCGCTTACTACATATGGTAAGGTGGGGTCAGACTACAACTCTATCCGTCCAAACATAAGGCTCTACAATAAGAAAATCGAGATAGCCACATGGAACCGCATATTATCATGTCCATCTGTTTACAATACTATTGCGGCAGACGCAAAACGCGCTGTAAGCTATTCACATTGAAACAATCATCATTTTCAAAGTATGACCATGTATAATAGCCACGGGAAACTGACACAATAAACGCAAATGCATAGCATAATGTTATTAAAGTAGTGGCATAAATGTATCGGTTGTGGGGGATATGTGAGAAAAATATCCAAATAAACAAATTTAATATTGCAAACGCCCATGGGTTGTATATCGGTTGTGGGGGATATGTGAGAAAAATACCCAAATAAACAAATTTAATATTGCAAACGTCCGTGGGTTGTTGGCTTTTTACGCCAAGATAGGAACCTCCGCAAAAAATGGTTAACCTTTTTTTTAAAGACTAGCTACATAAAAAATGTCAGGACACGGAATGTACCTAAAATAAAGAACTAGATCACTCAAAGCACAGAGACGATTCTTTCCCACATACATCGTTCCCACCAGGGGGCGTCTTAGACCACTCTATCCTACTTCTCAAATGGAACTAAAATAATAAAGACAGCCGCTCCTCAGCCCGGCCTCGCCTCAGTATCAAGTTTTATGCGATAGCTTTCGCTGCGTATGTTATGTTTATTATAGGTAATATATTTGATGTGACGTCAGGGCAAGACCATATCAAAAGATATGAGAGAAAACAGATTGTAAGTGAGAAATGTCAAACGGTTGGAGAAGGATTGCCTGATGAAAGATGGCGGATCATAGGTGGACGGGAAATGATACTGGTAAACGAAACGGGATACGCAAGCCGGGAGAAGGACGTACCTGAATGCAAGGTACGTGGAGAAGTCTGTAATGGGAAATGCAAACTTGTATCAATGAGGAATGATATCGCGGAAATTGTTTCCTGATCTAAAAAAATAAAACCAATGAACACAGAGGAGGTAACAGGAAATAAATATGGATATAAGTCAGGTGTGGATCCAGGCTATACTTTTGCTAATTTTGCACTGTTGTTCGAGGAAACGTGTCACTATATAATCTTGCACGCCCTTAAATTCTTCACGCCATTGAAACATCTCAACACGACGTTCATATAGTCGATATTTAGTATTTTTCTGATTGATGCGATGTTACGTTTGACAAAAGTGTAAATTTCCGAGTGAAAACGAAGCAAGCGTATTGTCTTCGTGTGTATCGCCTCTTTTGCATCAAGTGGCCACATACGCATGCGCAGAAGCAGTTGAGTGAATATGTATACCGCGGTATGGACGGCCAATACCCGGATAATAAAGGAAATAACCATAAAAACCCTTGAATTACGCTGCCTGTTTTATCTTAGCACATTACTTAGTGTCAAGTTTCTTATTTTGTCCGGTATATATCCAACATATGTATTAACCAAGGGGAGCAATACCCAACTATCTCACCGTCCCATCGTTCTACGCTATCTAAAGTAAAACGCTAGTTACTAACGAGCTTAAAGCAGTTCGACAAAACGCAGCAGTGAAGATGTCACACCAGGCATACCGTGCTTCTACTGGCTATAACTCCACGCTATCTTCGCCCGCGATATACCTGTCTCTCTCGAACGTATTCGATTCAATCAAAACAGCATGTTCCCCATACGTAGAACGCCTGCCTAATCTCTTTATCGGTTCGAGGTGATTTAGTGACGATCCTCGCAGTTGCCGTACGCTGACTTCTATTTGTCTTGTAAATCACACGTAGACCTGCCCGGCACGGAATGCGCTGGTAATGAAGCAATATCGACACTGTCGTAAACCCTGAACGCACTAATATCGTTTCGTTCTCGCACGTAAATCTCATGCGCAGCACGTGACGTGTCTGCGCATTGATCGAATACAGGCGCGTATCAGTAACATCTAGATAATGTTACTGCGTGCGCGCATTCAGGCACATAAACCGTGTCGCTATAATCATAGAAAAAAATATCCAACAGCGCTCATTCTGTGCCCAACTACGGATAGATATCACGCGAATAAAGTACCAGTGATTTTGACACGGTCCCCGTTTTCAAGGAATTTTTGGACCTTAAAAAATAGTCATGAAAAGGACAAGGGCATATTTGCGAAGTACGATACTTGTGCTGCGCAAAGGGTTAACGTTCTAGTTGTTGGTTGGTAGCACGTGTCAAGGTCGGAAGGATCCCCGGTGTACGAAGACAGAACTGTGACGGAAGGATCCCGGTGTACCAACACACAATAGTGACGGAATGATCCCGGTGTACGAAGACAGAACAGTGACAGAAGGATCCCCGGTGTACGAAGTCAGAACAGTGACGGAAGGATCCCCGCTGTACGAAGACAGAATCCGGGTTGTTTTGGGCGACACATGTATGAGACTTAATGGAAAAACTACAGTAGGACGACGACAAGACAGAAACACTACAGCAGGTCGGCGACAAGACATAAACACTACAGCAGGTCGGCGACAAGACAGAAACACTACAGCAGGTCGACGACAAGACAGAAACACTACAGCAGGTCGGCGACAAGACGTAAACACTACAGCAGGTCGGCGACAAGACGTAAACACTACAGCAGGTCGGCGACAAGACAGAAACACTACAGCAGGTCGGCGACAAGACATAAACACTACAGCAGGTCGACGACCAGACATAAACACTACACAGCAGGTCGGCGACAAGACGTAAACACTACAGCAGGTCGGCGACAAGACATAAACACTACAGCAGGTCGACGACAAGACGTAAACACTACAGCAGGTCGGCGACAAGACGTAAACACTACAGCAGGTCGACGACAAGACATAAACACTACAGCAGGTCGACGACAAGACGTAAACACTACAGCAGGTCGACGACAAGACATAAACACTACAGCAGGTCGGCGACAAGACAGAAACACTACAGCAGGTCGACGACAAGACAGAAACACTACAGCAGGTCGACGATAAGACATAAACACTACAGCAGGTCGACGACAAGACATAAACACTACAGCAGGTCGGCGACAAGACAGAAACACTACAGCAGGTCGACGACAAGACAGAAACACTACAGCAGGTCGGCGACAGGACATCAATGAAAGTGTACAATTTTCATTAAAACCGAATCGTAAATTTGCGCACGGGGTGGAATTGCCTGTCTGACTTTTAGCATTGGTTTCAATTGGAAATCAATAGTGCACTGTATCCAAGTATGACGGTCTTCTTCTTTCGTGTCCTTCACACAATGTGTTGCCACTTGCGGGCGCACGCCTTTGCTCGCTCAGTGACAGTGACGAGGTCTTCTGCGGTGCAGGCCTCATCCAGTAGTCGACAGCAGAGGAGGTGGGCCATCGTCTGCAGTTCCCCACAGTTGCAGTTCAAAGACTGGGTGTCATCAATGTATCCCCACCTCCTCATCGTACTTTTAACACGGCCAACGCCAGTGCGTAGGCGGTTCAGAGAACGCCAACAGAGCCCATGCTTGGTCAGACCCCACAAAACAGTATGACGGTATCACAAACGGAAGTTTGTAATCAACCGATAAGCCGACTTGCAGAATATACTATCGGTTTGGATAACAAAGTCTAGGCCAATAGCTGAGACAGCTTACTATTTATGTCTACGTATGTTCCGGTGATGTTCGTTAAGAGGCTTGATAGCAATGTCATTGTTCTACACATACAAATTAAAAATTCACCTAGGCAAGTATATTTAACAAACCTATATAGTGTCCCACTTGTACGGATGTTTCATTACCAAAACAACTATAAATTATTACTATTATTACTGTTGTTATTATTATTAGTTTTATTATTATCATCAGTATCATCATCATCATCATCATCATCGTAATAACCTGCCAGTGTGACATATTTATAAATTTTGTTTTTAAATATAAACACTTATGTTCGTCTTATCCCAACACGACGTCATCCTCACAATCGCCCTGCGGCTGGAGATTGTAAACGGAACGACGCCGCAGAGGTCGTGTCCTCTCGTCATAGTTCATCAATACCCTTTCATGTAGATCCTGAACCGTTTACGCACTTTAGACACTTTAGACATTCGTGTCGTTTCCGTTCACACACTTTGGCTTCAAGCGCCAGTGAACACAACAGACAAATTAATGGAACAAATTATCTATCGAAAGTGCGAGGGAGGGGGAGCAGAGGGAGAGGAGGGGCGGGGTGGAGAGGGGAGAGAGGGTAGAGGGAAGGAGGGAGGGAGGGAGAGAAAAAAGGGAGAAAGAGAAGGGGGAGAGAGAGATAGGGAGAGAGTGACAAACAAACAGACATAGAGAGGGGTGGAGAGAGAAAGGGGGAGGGAGGGAGGGAGGGAGAGAGAAAAAGGGAGAAAGAGAAGGGGGAGAGAGAGATAGGGAGAGAGTGACAAACAAACAGACATAGAGAGGGGTGGAGAGAGAAAGGGGGAGGGAGGGAGGGAGGGAGGGAGAGAAAAAAGGGAGAAAGAGAAGGGGGAGAGAGAGATAGGGAGAGAGTGACAAACAAACAGACATAGAGAGGGGTGGAGAGAGAGGGGGGAGGGAGGGAGGGAGGGAGGGAGGGAGGTAGAGAGAGAGAGAGAGAGAGAGAGAGAGAGAGAGAGAGAGAGAGAGAGAGAGAGAGAGAAAGATACGTACAGACAGAGACAGAGATACATCACTGAGAAAGGTCAATATGATTAAACTTAAAAGACATAACTGACAAATATCTGACATGGTTGGACCAATTGAAGACAATGGGTTATTTGCCCGCGCGAAGCTCGCTGCTCTGGCTGGCAATCTTGTTAACTCTTGCTAAGACCAGAAGATTCGTTGCCTACAGGAGTCGACTCCTCTGTCCGGCCTCTAGTTGTTTACATCAGGAACTCCGTTGCATGGCGACTATGACTATGTGCGCCATTCCTGTCGTGTTCCAAGAAGATAGCCTCCATAGAATATCAAATGGAATGAACTAAGATGCCCCTTTGGGTTCCAGGCAAACCGAGAATGGGCAAAAGGCAGTCGTCAAACATTTACATAGGATCAAAAATAAAGGCATGTGTGGGCGATAATAGATGGTGGTGACCATTTGGGTGAAATAAAGCGGCAGTGTATTTTCGCTTAATGTTGGAATAACAATAGCACACTAATTGCTAAAACAAACAGAGTTATCGTATATTAAATACGTGCAACACATTGTTGAGGTTCGGAGGTTTACAGGTACAAAATCTTATGATTTGCACCGTCAAATCACTGTATGTGGAGTAGATTAGCATGCAGTTCAGCATGCAATGTAAACTTGATTTTCGGGGCGAAACATTCCCATTAAATAGATAACGACCAAATTATATGTAGAATGTTAGTTCATTAAAACACTTCTGGCCGGTCAAGGTGTTTGAGTGGATCTTGTATTTATTCTATTAAATTACTCTAATCGTTGCCAAAAATTAGCGTCAATTTTTAAATACTCACTCTCCTGATATGTCAGACGGTTGATTTGCATGTCATCAAGCGGGGCGTAAAAAAATTATCCGTCCTTTCTTCCCAAACAGGATCAAAAGGGAAAATTCGTCGGGCCTGGAGGGAGCTGAGGAAACGGGGAAACGAATGCCAGCCAGGGAAGTGGGAAGAATGTCAGGAAACGGGTTGCAGCAGCCGTGCCGAGGGAAGGAGAGGAAAGCAGACATCAGCAATGGGAATTAGCCGGCGGAATGCTTCAAGGGAGAGGGAAGAACAGGGTTCGCGGTGGGAGCGAAGCCAGGAGCGGGACGCCAGTGGGAAGGCTGGAACATGACCTCCCATTCCTCGTCTGTAGAGGTCACAGGTCACGTAAACGTCACGTCAACGGATGTCTACTTTTAAAATGATGTTGAAGTAGTCACACTTTGGACTGACTAGCACGCCAGCTGTAGGGCGATCCTGCACTTTTTACAGTTTGTACTATAAATTAAATACGCACATTATTAATATGCACTTTATTAATATGCATATTGCAAAAGAAAAAACATTCCCGACAATTATTATCCTCGAATACCCTACCGTACAAGTCACATAGTAATATGTTTTGATTAGACTAATGTTTTTCTTTCTTTCGCATACTGCGAACAAAATCAGTAGTAAAGTTTTGTATTGAAACATTTTCAGCAAATGAAAAGGTAGAAACTGTTATTGAACATCCCCCGTCGTCACCCTTTGCACCAATGACTGAGCATTCGCCTCCCATTTTCACTCGTTGCCTTAGCAACAATCACTGAACATTCGCCTCCCGCTATCAACCGTTGCTAAGCAACGGTCACAACCGTATCAACAGTTCACCAGAAGAAAAAGACAACAACTCCAAGGCATACTCGTAACGCCTGCTCATAAGTATAATTACACGTCCACTTACACACGCAAACTTCAGTAATTTCCGCGGTTCATCAATCGCTCATAGTTCGCTTTGATGGAGGCAGCAGACGTCGCACCTCGTGTCAGTTCTAACGGAAACACCCGCGAAAAATATCGATTTCTTCTATAGCCCCGGGTGTGATGTTATCCAGCTGCATGTGGTTTGAGGTTACCCGGTTAAACCTGTTTTTTTCCAAACTCAGCTAAACTTTTTTCAGCTACACCCAGGACTACAAGTTTAGCCCTTTCGTTATCACCAAAGATAATCGTTGTATTCATAACGACTAACATATACAATATATGTTACAATAGTAATATGTTACAACAGTAGATGTAATACTGTGACGATTCCGGCTGGTCTGTGTTAAAACAACGGACGAGTGTGGCTGGTCTATATTAAAACAACGGAAGACGAGTGCGACTGGTTCACAGGTGTGAACGAACGCCTTCTTGTAAACATGAGTTTGGCGCGGATGTTTCGCTACGGGGATGTTGCGGGATGTCTTGGAAAGCCAACCGCGAGCGGCACGCGACGGGTTCAGCGCTGATCAAATAACATAATCGAGCAGGCTGGGAACAGATCGCTATTTTATGTTTCCGTTAAAAAAAGTACGTTCTTACGCAACGCGGCATCCAGTCCATGTGATTGCTCAAAGCGCTGTACACTTCACCCCCGGCGGACCTGCTAATTTCAACGCCATCTTGACTTCTCTGGGAAGCATTCAGCAACGTTGCAATTACTGCGTGAATACTATTTGTTCACGCATCCATCTATGTATGTAGCCAGGTCCTCATCTACACATATGAGTGAATTGTAGCAACGTGGGGTGAACGAAATTGTCAAAGCTTCGAAACGACAGCAAGAAGATTCGCATCCAGGTTCTCTCGATTGAGAGTCCGACAGTTTAACCGCAACGCCACCGCGCCCCGTTTGCGGTAAGGCTAACAGTTTTCAATGCTATACACAAATTTGCATTGAAAATTTTCTTCCAAATTGCGCCCAAGCAAATTCCGGGTGGATGCCCAAATGGCGCCCAAGCAAATTCCCGGTGGTTGCCCAAATTGCGTCCAAGCAAATTCCGGGTGGTTGCCCAAATGACGCCCAAGCAAATTCTGGGTGGTTGCACAAATGGCGCCGAAGCAAATTCCGTTTGGTTGCCCAAACGCGTCCAAGCAAATTCCGGGTGGTTGCCCAAAATGTGTCCAAGCAAATTCCGGGTGGTTGCCCAAATGGCGCCCAAGCAACTAGCCCTTGTCTTGGTGCCCAACATATGCTATCGTAATTGATGCGCGTACAATTTTGCCAGCCTGTCTCCATCCAATTTAATATATGCATATCATAGTGTTCAAACATGGCAACACCCTTGGTAAAAACAATGTTCAGGGAAAAAACACCACTAAAAGAATACGGTTTCAAAATCACCGGCCCTTAATTCGTCTGTCATGTACGCTGAAGTAAAATAATAACCGGTCCCCCGGCATTTGGCTTCATCGAGTCGTATCCTGAAGTTATAATAATAATATTAATAATAATAATATAACTTATTTCTTGCAAAACATGCGCATAAATAAAATGGGACATGCGCACGCAGGTCACGTGGTAAGCGGTCAATGGGAATCGAACATGGGATTCAATTAGCCTCGCTACATTAAGAGGCACCTGTTCGCTACGCCTACTGCTGGTTCTGCCGCATGGGTAAGTAGCCCAGATAACGGTGAAGCAAACGACCGCCCTATTGGCTGATTCACCCCTAGGGCCCGTTATGAGAGTAGTTGAGGTGATAATGGCTGCCACGCGAATTCATTTCCAGTGATGTTCTACTGAGTTATTGTTGAGGCTCTGAGCGCTAATGCAGCAGCAGCAGCAGCAGCAGCAGCAGCAGCAGCAGCAGCAGCAGCAGCAGCAGCAGCAGCAGCAGCAGCAGCAGCAGCAGCAGCAGCAGCAGCAGCAGCAGCAGCAGCAGCAGCAGCAGCAGCAGCAGCAGCAGCAGCAGCAGCAGCAGCAGCAGCAGCAGCAGCAGCAGCAGCAGCAGCAGCAGCAGCAGCAGCAGCAGCAGCAGCAGCAGCAGCAGCAGCAGCAGCAGCAGCAGCAGCAGCAGCAGCAGCAGCAGCAGCAGCAGCAGCAGCAGCAGCAGCAGCAGCAGCAGTCCCTGTCCGAAGTCGATGGCACTACAACAAGTGCAGGTAATTGGGCGTGAGATGGGTCTGACTCTGCCTTGGGTGGACGCCGAGATGGAATCGATAACCGGAAAGGAACGCCAACGGCGTCTTCTCTAAACTACACGAAGCGTGTGCATTACGCCAAGAAACGTACGACTCGTTTCTGCAGAACCTCAGAGAAGGAACTGAGACGGTTGTAGTCCGCCGTAAAGACAGTTACACAACCTCTTCGAGGATCATTGCTAATATAGTCGAGTTATTTCAAAAATAATACATCATTAATTAGGAAACAGTGAAGACGTGACGCGAAAGCATACAACTGGCAACACAAAAAATAATAACATGTAATCAGAAGGGTAACAGGATTCGAGTCAGACAGGTAACCTGACTGTTTGCCGAGGCCATCCGGGTGATACCATGTAAAGCTACCCGAAGTACAACAGCCCGTGACCTGACGATACACGGACAGTTGTTGAACTAATGGCAATGCACTAACAAAAACAAAACATAAATAGCGATCTGGTCCAAAATATTGTTGCATAATCGGTGCTAACCGCCGTCCATTATAGAGCACACAGAGAAATGTCTAATTCCACTTCCCACGGGTGTATTCGGTCAGTTCTCTTCCCTGTGGATTTTCCTGTAGAATGGATGTATTCGCTGTGTGTGTTCCCTGTGACAGTCTATGTCATATACGAAGCCCAAAATTATTGATGTTTATCCTGTGAAAGCCTTCGCGTGGTCTAAATAGGTTGTTTGACAAAACTCGAAATGAGAGTCTATCATACGGATTAACATGACAGTGTAGCTGGGCAACGAGAGAACGAGAGAGAGAGAGAGGGGGGGGGGGCGGGGGAGAGAGAGAGAGAGGGGGGCGGGAGAGAGAGAGAGAGAGAATGCTCAAGACATACAGACAGACAGAAATACAGACAAACATAAAACACAGGAAAAGATCAATATGATTACGTTTAAAAACACAACTGACAAATATCTTATAAGTGTGGACCGCATAAACCAAAGGATTAACCTTCTGCAAAATCCACTGCAAATTTCCAGATGGTTTATCAATTACGTCTTTGCCCCCGGCCGTCACCACAAATTAATTCATGATATTCCGCCTGCTCATACTACGGCGAGGTGAACTTGATTTTTTACGGTAGACACCCTGAGCTCTGTACCCCATATTCCTGGATCTCGGCCTTAAGCTATTTTTTCTCTGTCAAAATATCATAAATACTGGTGGATAAGGCGAAGACGCTTCTACGGCAGACAGGACATTTATTTCTGGGGTCAGACCACAGTTGATTTTCCAGTTGATCGCCATGTTGACGTTTTCCCCGATTGAAGAATAAAACGTGATTATAAAAAATACTAAATCTACACAACATCCACTTACACCGTGATACAAATGTACTGGAGACAAATGTACTGGAGAAATTAGGTAAAAATCACATATTTTCCTGCTGCAAACTCGCTTACCATCCAACGTCACAGTTTTCACGCAGTATTATTCCCTGGTAATTCGGAAATGTCACCAACAAACTAACTAAGCGTCTTCAAATCGCCATATAACGCCACATCTTACTGCCAAAGGTCCGACTTCATACGTTTCAAACTTGCTTGGCTGAATACAGTTACTTTTTGGCAAATGAGATCACTGAAACCGGCTAACTTATAAAATGTGGGCACTGCATTCGTAGTAGGGGTGTGTGACTTTGGTCTGACCCCTTTAAGTCAAATCCGCTCGAACCAGAACCGACACAGACAAGTAAATTGTCAACGCATATACGAGCCAGGAGTCGTGGCAGCAACCCTTATCTTTGACACAGCCACGTAAACAGATATTCTGCTATCCGTTGTCATTGGTTACGAAGGCTTAGACAAATTTGTTGAACGTCGGGTGAATTTCATGTATACAGGACAGAGCACGGTAAGTAGGTCATTGGAACAAGACAGAGAAAGACGTTGAGTTGGAAGAAAGAAGAAAGAAAGGGTACAAGGTAATGTCAGGCAACGTAACGTAACGCGTAAACATTATTATAATAGATAATGTTTATGTCCATACAGTATACGTAAGATAGCACGCACGCATGTATATGTGCAACACAAACACGCACACACGCACACACGCACACACGCACACACGCACACACGCACACACGCACACCACATCGAAGCCAACGTTTGGCATTCGCGTTGCCCTGCAGCGTGAGTCCAGAAAATAGGTCGTGCGGTGTACACCTGCGTTACATTTTGAACTCTCGTGTATATCTGTCGTATCTAGTATCCGCATAAAGTATTCGTATAACATAAAACGTAACGTAAACATCCCGTTTAACCGGATAAATGTTGGCAGGGTTAAATAATTGGGGTTAGACCACAACTGCACTTCTTGCTGTGAACTTAGTGCTTAAAACATTCCCGTGTTAGATTATACTAGTTATTTTACTCGACAGGCGGTCGAACATTAAGTTGGCGCCTTTGACGTGTCGGTTTTTTTACTACTGTTAATGCTGCTGCTGCTGCTGCTGCTGCTGCTGCTGCTGCTGCTGCTGCTGCTGCTGCTGCTGCTGCTGCTGCTGCTGCTGCTGCTGCTGCTGCTGCTGCTGCTGCTGCTGCTGCTGCTGCTGCATGGACTGAACCACTTTCCCCATTGCTACGAACCGTATCAAGAGGACGGAACCCGCGTCCAACGCTCTAACGTTGAGTTACGTCGTATAATTGCCTACTAATGCCATTCTCCAATGTGACGGCATGGATATCTAATGTCATCCCCAGACGGCGCGCGGCGGCTCCTGGCCATTTGTGTCCTATGTCGTTGTCTGAGCGTTAATAATTAATATACCGCCGAATCAATGCAATGTCATTAAAGGCAGTCGCGCCATATGTTTCAGCGCTTCGACCCAGCGCGCGCTAGATGACATCACTAAGTGTAAAGTCTATGTTATGTGTGATGTTTGCTCAGTGCTAATTTTGGCCGCTGGTGGCGCATCTTGGTTTTTAATTCGCCTGATAACTTGTGCTTTATTCCTGGATTTTACGAAATGCTCCTTGCAACATTAATCATACACATTTCTTTAAACTGTCGCAACAATTTAACCATATAGCCATCAATTAATGGACACAATGTGTTAAATTCGTGAAAAATGGCAGAACTCTTTTTCCTAAAAACCGATTATATCCATTAACTTTCTGTTTCGTTTTTAAATGAACGCGCGTTCAGTCTAAATGCCATTGCACTGTGCCGTATCTCGACCGGTCATCAACTGTCCATTTTCATTACACGGAAATTTCGTTCACCCCACTTTGCCTGTGTCTTTCGGAAGAGACACTAAAAGCCGTTGGTCCTTTCTATCTGGTGTATACGCCAGGGGAAGTAACAGATCCCATACATGGGAAGTAACAGATCCCATACAGGGGAAGAGGACTCAGTACGTCTCACGGAGCTGGTGATCTCGATTTCTAAACTCACTACTACCGCCCAGTTTAGCTTTGATCAGTTGTTTAGGGAGTATCCCATCAAGCATCTAATGTCGATGTATGAAAAACAACAGTGACATTAAGATAAATACTTTTTAATAACTTTCACAGCCCGCAAACGCACGGTTATCATCAACAAGAAAAACATTTATATATATATATATATTCAGTCTTTAACAATCACGGAAAACTACAGACACCGACCGATAATCGCTATGCACCTAACGTTAGATGTCTGGATGCGTTAACGTGTAAACAACGCCTCGGGCTCCTGAAACCAACAATCGGCCATCGATCGATCATAAACCATGCATGTATGAATAGCCTCGTGCGACGCGCCTGACGCGTTGGGCAACATTTCTTCATGCACACGCGCGATGATAAAGTGAGCGAGCTACTTGACCCACGACTCTCGATAATATTCTCTGCAGAAAGAATTCCGAGCCACGGCCAGGTGTGCGCGAAGCAAGGGGCGGATTGACGCTGTCAAGTGTTTAGCAGCCACCTCTACGGCAGGCCGATGTCTTTAATTAAAACGATTTAACAAGATTGCCTTCCAAGACTTTGTGTAACCCGCCCTCCTGAGATATTCACGCTGCTAGCAGTTACACAATCTGTAGACAATTTGTTCCATTCATTTATTGTCCTCTGTGAGAACGAGTGCTTCCTGATGTCCAATCTACATTGATCCTTTACTAATTTTACCTCATGTCCTCTAGTTCTGCTATCCTTCTTGAGTGAGAAAAACATATTTCTATCAATATTTTCATACCCATTCAATATCTTAAAAACTTCAATCTGATCTCCTCTTAACCGCCTTGTCTCTAGAGTTGTTAAACCACATTCTTTCAGGCGTTCTTCATAACTAAGGTCTCTCAGTTCTGGAATCATCTTAGTTGCTCTCCTTTGTATGCGTTCAAGCGTATCTATATCCTTCTTACGATATGGTCTCCATGCTTGTATACAGTATTCTAAATGAGGTCTAACTATTGCTTTATAAAGAGGTATAATTAACTTTTTTCCCTTGTATGTTATGTTTCTTCTAATCAATCCAAGAATTTGATTACCCTTTGAAGCTGCAATACCACACTGCTCTGAAACTTTCATATCAGCACTTATTGTAACTCCTAAGTCCTTTTCTTTTACAGTAGTACCCAGAACAGTATCTCCCATTTTATAGTTTACATTCAAGTTCCTATGTCCTGTATGTAGGCATTTACATTTCCCAAAATTGAACAACATCTGCCATTTCTCAGACCATTTCACTAATCTGTCTAGATCGTTTTGTAAATGTTGTTTATCACCATCAGTATTAACCTTTCTAAACAGTTTTGTGTCATCCGCAAATTTCAGTACGTTACTTGTTATACTGTCGTCCAAGTCATTGATATAAATTAAGAATAATATAGGTCCTAATACTGATCCTTGAGGTACCCCACTCAAAACCGATTTCCAATTTGAAACTTCTCCATCTACTACAACTCGTTGTCTTCTGTCAGTCAGCCATTGTTCTATCCAGTCAGTTATGCTATCCCCGATACCATGGGCTTTTAATTTAAGTAGTAATCTTTGATGTGGCACTTTGTCAAAAGCTTTCGGAAAATCTAAGTAGACAATATCTACTGGCGATCCCACGTCTATCCACTTAGTGATTTCTTCCAAAAAACATAACATATTTGTTAAGCATGACCTCGCTTTAAGGAATCCATGTTGAAATGAATTTAATAATTTATGCTTAACGAGGAAGTCCACCACATGGTCTTTAATTAACCTTTTGTAATAATTTACAAATCATTGACGTTAAACTCACTGGTCTGTAATTCTCTGACTTATTTCTCGAACCCTTTTTAAATAATGGTATGATGTTTGCTTCTTTCCATTCAAACGGAACAACTCCCTCTTTTAATGACAAGTTGAATACTCTTGCAAGTGGTATACTGATTTGTTCTACTGTTTCCATTAGTAATTTTGGAGGAATCCCATCCACTCCCGGTGATTTGTTATCCTTCATTGCCTTTATTTTCTTAGCTACCAATTCTGGAGTTACAACTAACGGACCTAAATAGTCAGATTTAGCCCCCTGAAATTTAGCATCAGCAACTGGTAATGAACTAATATCTTCTTTGGTAAACACTGAACTGAAGTAACCATTTAGTTCTTCCGCCATTAAAAACCCCTGTGATATTATATTTCCAGCACTGTCTTCTAGAGGTCCAACCTTGTCTTGTACGTTTTGTTTACTCCTGACATATGCATAAAAACTCTTGCTGTCATTTTTTATGTTACATGCTAGTTTTTGCTCATAGCTTCTTTTAGATTGTCTGATTTCAGTTGTAGCTGCATTAAGTGCCTCTTTCTATTTTGCATAGTCTTCGTCCTTTCTGGTACGCCTATGTGTCAACCTTGTTTTTCATTTCACGCTGCTAGCAGTTACACAATCTGTAGATAAACTATTGCATTAATGTATTGTCCTATCCACGAACTATAGATATTTATAACCGATTGTCGGTAAATTTGCTCCGCTTTCTTCCGCACCAGTTTAGTGATCCCCAGCCTTACGAAGTTTCGCGGTTTCCCATCCTCCACTGCGCACGTTCGATGACGACGAAGCCATTGTTTATGTCATTGCGTACAAAACAACAGACACACATTTGATTGTTTTTAAACCGAATGAAAACCGGCTGGAACGACATCGAACACAGTCCACAACTTTTAATTAAATATAAGGTGTGTGAAATAAATATAAAATTGTACCTTTGCGATCGGCATCCCCTGTAATCGTACGCGACGCCAGGCGGGATAGCACCGATAACCGTCGGTCTCGCCAGATTCGCAGGCGATGCACTTCTCAAAGGTGCCATTTAATATTTATATCGACCTGCCATACGCGTATGCTTAACATGGCGTCAGAGCGTACCTATTCCCGTGAAACTGCGTGGAAGAAAAGGAATCTAACGGCAGCGTGACGTGAGAGCCATTCCTATGGAGTACAAGAAAAGCTCGCACGCAAACTGGGTTATTATTGTCAAAAGATAAAACGTGCGTTCTTACATAACGCGCTGTCCAGGCCTTGGGACTGGTCAAAGGGTTTGACACTTCACATATGGCAGATCTGTTCATTCCAAAGCCATTTCGACTTGTCTGGAAGAATTCAGCGATGCTGCAATTGCTGCACGAAACTATTCGTTTACATGCCCACCTCTGCCTGTAGCCAGGTACTCATTTATAATGCTGAGTGAACTGTGGCAACGTGGAGAGAACGAAATTGCCAAAGTTTGGAACCGGCAACAGGAGGATTTCAACCCGGGTTCTTTCGATTGATTTCTAACCCTACGCTACCGCGCCTCATTAAGTGTGGGTAATAATAATATGATATATATACCCAGTCTGGTATTTCGTGCTCCATGTTGAACTACACAACAAAATAGGCGTATATGAGAGCTATTTGCAACTGTTGTGCTGCACATAAATAGCACAATGGTCTATAACACAGAAGTTATGAAAACAATTACCTGCTGACTGGGTAGATCAATATTGACGTTGCGTGCGTGCGTGCGTGCGTGCGTGCGTGCGTGCGTGCGTGCGTGCGTGCGTTCTTTCGTGCGTTCGTGTGTGTGTGCGTGTGTGCGTGTGTGCGTTTAAAAACTATATAGCCTGGGAATGATCACGTACTAATGAATTGTTCGATTAGATAGGACAACATTCCTAAGCTTATTGGTTTAGATGACAATCTTGTTCAATCGCGTTAAACATGCAACTTCTAATAAACAAGAGCACCTCGCGAAACTTTGCGCGCGGCCTGGAGATGCATTAACGGTATTTATACTTAGTAACAGTGGAAATAAATACGTAATTCGAGCCGACCGGAGCGTGTTAAATCGATTTTTATGGATGTTCCGTGATATCGCACACATGCAGACGTAAGCAGGCATGGTGTTGTAAAATGTCGTCTCTACTAGCGATCCGACTAAATGATGAAGACTAAACCGCGGTATTTGAGGGACATTCATGTGACTGTCGATTTGGAATTTATACTTCCTTTGGGGCGACGGCTATGGTGGTGTTGATGGTGTTGGTGGTGATGATCGTGTTGGCGTTGATGGTGTTGATGGTGTTGGTGGTGTTGGTGGTGATGTTGGAGGTGGTGTTGATTGTTTTGGTGGTGTTGGTGGTGTTGGAGGTGGTGATGATTGTGGTGGTGTTGGAGGTGTTGTTGTTGGTGGTGGTGTTGATGGTAGTGTTGGTGCTGATGGTGTTGGTGTCGATGGCGGTGGTGTTGGTGTTGGTGCTGATGGTGTTGGCGTTGGTGGTTTTGGTGGTGTTGGTGCTGATAGTGTTGGTGTTGATTGTGATGGTTGTGTTGATGGTGTTGGTGTTGATGATTATGGTGATGGTGGTGGTGTTGGTGGTGTTGATGTTGGTGTTGATGGTGTTGTTGTTGGTGGTGGTGGTGGTGATGGTGTTGGTGTTGGTGTTGGTGTTGATGGTGTGGGTGATGGTGGTGTTGGTAGATAGAATAATGGAGAGAAGGAGAATGATTTTATTTGACCCCGTCATTGTAACAAACAAGTAATACTAAGAAACATAATATTATGTTAAAGAGATAAATAAACGAAGGGGGATAGGTACGGATAATGAGAGAGTAAGACGGGGAGGACCGGATTATACAGGGACGATTTAAAGGGAGGGCGGGAGGGAGGGAGGGAGGGAGGGAGGGAGGGAGGGAGGGAGGGAGGGAGGGAGGGAGGGAGGGAGGGACGGAGGGAGGGAGGGAGGGAGGGAGGGACGATTTAAAGGGAGGGAGGGAGGGAGGGAGGGAGGGAGGGAGGGAGGGAGGGAGGGGGAGGGAGGGAGGGAGGGAGGGAGGGAGGGAGGGAGGGAGGGAGGGAGGGAGGGAGGGAGGGAGGGAGGGAGGGAGGGAGAGGAGGGAGAGGGAGGGAGGGAGGGAGGGAGGGAGGGAGGGAGGGAGGGAGAGGACGGGGCGGACAGAGGGAGGCTCACATATTGGTTATTTTATGGATGCACACATCAGATAGACAATCGTTAAGAGTCACAGCCAGTAACGCGGCCCAGACGCAATGTTTAAAGTGGTGGGACGACATATCGGAACTGTTTACCCCCGAGTAGGGCACTACTGATAACCTCAAAGTTAAGGGTCATTAATCAGTGCATGCGTCATTAGTATATCTGACGATATGTAATCAGCCAGAGATTCACTCGTCACCGGAAAGAACAGAAATGTGTTCGCATCCCATGCGTTATCATTGTAGGATAACGACTGACAGCATCCCTGGATGTGGAATGGGGTCAGACCAGAGATTGTTTATTGTGTTATGATTGAATGATGACGAATGTGCTGCAAGCTGTGAAATTTTAAAATGATATCGGTGGACATTGAACATGTACAGGTCTCGGATACTATTATAACAAAACGAATTGTACTAAGTACTTGTTGATTGTGCCTGAGCTAGCAGGGACCATATTGTCCATATGCAGTGTCTATGTGTCTAAAGAAAATTTACATATATTTGATAAGAACGTTAACCTGACAAACACTATGTTAAAAGGTTTACATTTTTCTTCATTTTCATATGAAAATTTCAAAGGTAAATTAGCGCACACGTGGTCATAATATGCAATGCACAAAATAAATTGTGATCTGCTTCAGGTAACGTAAAAGAAAGACCAAGCGAATGTTGCATTTTGAGATGACCCGTAGAACGTTCAGAACTATCACGCGTCAACTGCGACCACAGTGCGATATCTACAGCGATGGCGTCGTGGTTAGTCCGTGGAATTTGGACGCAGTTTTTATCAGGCAAATAAACAACCGACAGGCCTTTGTCGATCGCCCGAACAATCCGCACACGTTTCCAACTGCCTACGCAACACAACAATGTTGCTTGTCTCGTTTAGAATTATTTCACCAAACATCAAGCAGATGTTATGATGCACGGTTATTTACACTTTCTCGAGTTACCCGATCTAACTACAAAAGAAAATTCTTTCGATGATTTTAACACAAGTTTATTAAACCAACTGCGTGAATTACTTAATTACTTAAACTATTCACGCACCACAAATCTGATCATCAATTAACCCGATTCGCGGTGCGCTAAATGATTTGCGAGGGCAGTTGTAACTGCGCGTGATTTTGGCGGGAACTTCAACCGCAGTGGGACCGTCACTGTCGGAATGTCGTCTGTTTGTCTCTGGTACACTCGGCAGAATGTCTGAATGAAAAACTAAACTACTAAGACATACTACGTTGGTCCTGTGTTAGGGACCATCCAGCAAGTACGTCACGCTAGGGGGTGTCTGGATAAGCGCTACGCAGCATTACCCGTGGGTTGTGAGGTGTCCTGGTTATCGTGACGTAACGATTTTATTATAATTTCCAATAATCACGTGATATGTCTTTTTTGGTTTTCAACATCGTATTTTAATTGGTTGTGTACATGTATTTTCAAAAAGCTCCTTCGGTTACTGACACGGCCCCTGTTGTCAGGCGGGCCGGTAATTTAGCTATTCCGCTTTTTATGAAACTCCAGAGTGGGTCACGTGCCCGTGTTGTGAACCTTGTACGCGTCGCGGCTGCGCTACGCAGCAAACAGCTTCGCTGACGTCCCGGAAAAATACGGCCAACAACTGGTCAGCTTACGGCCCTACTCTCGCTGGCGTAACGGATAGGCCTGCCACGGGAAATGACTCGGTGAGTGAGAGGGGGTCAGGACGAGCTCTAATATATAGGGTTCTCCCACACAGTCCCACTGACACAGAAGCGACGTGGGCTTAGCTATTTTAGTCCCAAAAGAACAAACATTTTACGTTGGCTGCATCTCCACTGGACGGTTCGTTCAGCTGTATATGTGAATGCCCGGCTATAGACAGTGGTGGATATGTGAACGAATAGTCTTGGCGCAGTAATTGCAGCGATGCTGAATGCTTCCCAGAGAAGTCGAGTTGATGATGGAATGAACAGGTCTGCCAGGGGGTGAAGTGTAAAGCGCTTTGAGGACTGGATGCCGCGCTATGTTAGAACTTACCTCTACAAACAAAGAGCTTCATAAAGAGCTAGGGTCCTACCTGAACGTTTAGCGAAGTGAGAGTAAAATATCACTCATATCAGAGTGGAAATGTATGGCCCGGGGTCGTGACCTCAATGCATTCAATACACATGCAACATTACACACGCTGTGGGGTACGAACATATACTATACACACTGACACATACACGGACGGTTTTACAAACACACTATAGCCTGAATCTAATCATCATAGACGCTCCAACCAACGGTCTGGTCTGTTAGAGAAGCCGGGCCTTGGCTAGTTTACAACATTCCCAGTATATGTCTATGAATATGATTCACGTTGTCGACAGTTTTGGAAACGCCTTTTTCAACGTCGTATTATCATAGTTATTTAGACGAGTCGAACATGTCACATTCACACCGTTGTATATGGTCATACAAACGCGTAGATGTGCTAAGCATCCGTTTTGTTACGCGATAATTGTCAATCAATCACGCTGTTTCCAGTGTCTTGGCTCACTAGTCAACAATGACAGCAACAGCTTGGCTATCGTCAGAGGTGCCACACTTCAACTTCTGGATGTAAACAGAGATAGGGCTGTGTCTGAAGGTGCAATTAGTCAAGTCACTAGTCTACAGCGTGGCGCTGAACGGTTCAGAAAGGTGGGCTGTGAAAAAGATGGGCAAAAAAGGTGTACACCTTTGGGACGTGGGTGTGTCGCCGAGTGCACCGAGTCAACTGGATCGACAAGAAGACACATGTCTGTATTCGACGAAGGGTTGGCGTGTTTAATGACAAAGGCTTGTAGCACAGCTGGAGCGAAGGAAACTAATAAAGTATGGATAAGACGAAGCCACATTCTAGTGTTAACACCAATCGAAGTCGAGGGAAAGAACGAGCCAGGACGAAGGCGAACCGCTTGGATTGACAACATGAGGCTGTGAACTGCCGGATGCCTGCGTATTGCACGGGAGATGGCGCGCACGCGGAGTGACTGCACGGTGTCAACAGCCACCACGGGCTGTGGCTGAATACGAAGAAGATTTGTTGTAACGCGTCCACGGCGCTGGACTTCGTAAATAGCGATGCTTAGTGCAATGATCATACGTTTAAACAACTTCCCTTGTATGTCAAGTAGTTTGTTTTATAACATTTATTACGTGGATACAGGTTTTCAATATACTAACTGTATCATATGTAACCAATACAACGGCATCTGCGGCAATGGAAGAAGACGACGGAGAAAACGCCATAACAGCGATGTCTCCGACACGCACACGCAACAAAGGATGGCGAAGTTCTAGAAACAAAGACATATTCCATCGTGACAATCGTCTCGTACGGTGTTGTGTTTATACTATGAAATAGTGTGTGGCTCCCTCCGTCCCTCCGTCCCTCCGTCCCTCCGTCCCTCCGTCCCCGTCCCTCCGTCCGTCCGCACAACAGTCATTCGCACAGCACGAACGCTTCACGATATCGACAGATGCACATGATTTTTTGGGGCACGAAGTTGTCATTGGCATTGCAATACCAACATTTGACTGGACAGTCCAAGGAGTCATAAGGTCGTGCAGTGGCTGCCTTTCTCCCGTGTAACGACGGACAACTCGGCTAGTTGTACTATGACATATTAATGTACGAGAAAACATCATTTCGATCAATCTCACTAATCATCAAAATCCCCGGACATAACTCACCATGCTGTTCCGATCGCTGTCAGACCCGTATAGATACCGACTCGATCAAATACTGCGGTTATACTCAAAGGGCGCGGGAGGTTTTCAGTGCACGCGCGGGGCGGGGGGCGCACTCACCATATATGGTCAATGGATATGAATGCCGATTTTTAGTCGTGCACCGGTGGCGTTGCGTTAAATAACATATACTTTGTTTTTGGATGAAAGATTTTTAAAACGTGATTTCCAACTTCTTCTTCGTCTCTATCACAAAGACACATTTTTACTATTTTACATCACATGTATGTGTGTACATACTCACAGTAATAGCGTCCTCATAATTAGGAAGCGGAATTTCCTCACACTGTTTCGGCGTAACACGCCCACGGCTAGCCCTAGACTACCAACCAGACCTTTACAAAGGGACCATACATATCTTGTTGTTTACATGAATTGAAATGCGATATATGAAGACCTTGATCATTATTTTCAAAATAACAGCAACAACAACAACAACAACAACAACAACAACAACAACAACTAATTTTGGTGCAATTAAATTATTCTTTCACGCTTATATTAGCTTTGTAATGATATGTCGACCCTAGACTTGAAACCAAAGGTGTCAACATTTGCTTTTAGCGATTTTTTTGTCGCTTTTTTACTTTTTGTTTTACGGGTCGTTATTTTGATATCCCGTTTTCGTTCGCCGGTGAACGCCTGCAAGAGAAAATGTTAAATCACTTGAGACCAACGAAATGTGCCTAGAATGGCCTCGTGTGAAACAAATGTATCTATTTTACCGTGAATATGTTTAGAAAATGGCACACTTTGTCCAAAAATCGGAAAACGGAACTAGAGCAAAAACATCGGTATTTCCCGCCCGAAAACAGTAATGTTGACGGACACTTGTGTAAACCCCAAGTTTTGAACAACTCGGCGCCCCCCCTCCAATGTACAGTTATCGTCAGTGTCACCTCTCGGCTTGTATCGGAAGCAGCCGTTCAAATTTACGCCGGTTGTCTGCGCTAATCTTTTCTGTCAACGTTGTGATAGTCAATTATTGATATAGCGTTCCGGTGTGTGAATCACCACACCTCTCCCGTGGCCGACAAAACACTTCGGTGTACAGCTATCACAACAGGCCCTAAGGCTTATGTCATCATTGTAGGCCCTATAGAATTCCAAACAATGTAGACATTTGAACTCAATAATCCGGGGAAAAAATATATATATATTTATATATATATATTATATACAGTATATACATATATATATATATATATTATATACAGTACATATATATATATATATTTATATATATATATTATATACAGTATATACATATATATATATATATATATATATATATTATATACAGTACATATATATATATATATATACTGTATGTATGTATGTATATATATATATATATATATATATATATATATATATATATATATACTGTATGTATGTATATATATATATATATATATATATATATATATGTTTATATATAGTATATATATATA
This sequence comes from Lamellibrachia columna, assembly GCA_963662155.1. NCBI lineage: Eukaryota > Metazoa > Annelida > Polychaeta > Sabellida > Siboglinidae > Lamellibrachia > Lamellibrachia columna. Next base: position 20,230,396 of record OY759268.1, read on the forward strand.
TATATACAGTATATATATAGTATATATATATATATATATATATATATATATGTTTATATATAGTATATATATATATACAGTATATATATAGTATATATATATTGTATATATATATATATATATATATATATATATATATATATATATTAACACGATATACGGAACAAATATATATACATATATATATATATGTATATATATATATATATATATATATATTGGATAATAATTTGACAAATACATTCGTCCGTCAGCATGCAATATAAACACGATACTCGGGACGAAACAATTTAAACAGATATTTCTAAAAGGTGGTTAATTAAAACTTGTCTGGACGACCACTGTGTTACCGTGTTTATAGGGTATACAATATAACATGATTTTGTGATAAAAACGATTGGACTTTGGGCCATCAATGTTGTTTACTTTGCGTGTTGGCTCTGAGTGCTTCCGTGAATCATCCAAAACGAAGTTATGTCACGCTTTATCAATAATGACGGTATTGCGACGTGACGGGCCATTGACACGGGGGATTAGTTCGATGATCATGTGTACATATTTACTGTCTGTTTCTAATAGAAACCGGGGTGGGCATTGGATTAAGTTGAGCGACTGTAAACTGCTGTGACAAGAAATATGACCTGAATTGCTCTCTCCATAACGAGATCTCAGATCTTGGTCTCAGGTGTGTCAACGTTATCGCTTTCATGTGGGAAATACCGCTTTTTCGCTTCAGTCCCGCATTTTTGACATTTCCCGCCTTTTGTAAATGTCACAATTTTTCATTATTACAGTAAAATCGATACATTTGTTACACACGGGGCTGTTCGAGGCACATGTTAATCGTATGATCACAAATTGTCACATTTTCTCGCGAAAACGGCGAATCAAAATGGTGACCCATAATACCTGTACTTTTGGGACCTGCTAAAAATTTTGTTGAGTGGAAAGGTAATTTTCCCACTTTTCTCGGATGTTTCCCGCTTTTCTCGGATATCTCCCGCTTTTCCACGAGCAGATGAGTTGATACCTATGATACCTACGCGATAAATTCCAAGAAAAGATTAGTGATCAGTGTCATGGTACCATGTCGTCACGAAGGGTGACAACCCCCCCGCCTAATGTATGTCTTGGCCTTCAAGCATGTCATGCTTGAGCAGGGATGTCGACTCTTTCTTAAACGTATGACTACAGCAAAATTACTGGTGTTTTCCCTGTCCTGCTAAGTTATAACTGTTTTTAGATATCTATATTACACAGCATGTGAAACTTCAGCATGTCTTCTTTGAAATAACTTCTAGCAACTGATCAGCAACGTGTTCACTAATAGAGGCCAATCTATACGTATTTGGATATCCGTATTTCGGCGCGAAACGTATATAGATACCATGTGACCGACACATTCAGCTGACGTCAGTGCCTATAAGTTATGGACACAACAATAAGTAGAGCGAAAAACTTATGACTGACACCGTCTAATATAAGAAAAAGACCACCTACCATATCACCGCTTACGCCAGGAACACGTGTTCGCCGATCGATAACAATCAACAGGTGAGATCTGTCTTGTCTGATCAGTGGCGACAGTTACGTAATACGTAAACGCTACAAAGCTTGCAGGCAAGTTTTCTCTCCGAACATCGCGTTATTTCAAGCCTACTGTGCAGCCTAGCCCAACGCCTTGAGTTCTTCTACCACGCGACCCGGAAACAATGAGACGTGCGCTGTAGGCGACTCGTTTAGGGGAAGATCTCAAAACAACCGTGCGTGAAAACACGAAACTGACGTCGTTTCACCGCAGATCCCCCCCACCGCGCCGCAGCTACATGAAACTTAGGCAACCAGAAACGGCCATTCTTCCATTTTGATATTGAGTATTTTCATATTATGAAAATAAACGATATTTCTTTGAAAATACACCGACGTAATTTTGCATCCGTGTTTTGAGACCACCCATTAGTACGTGTATGTCAACTAATCATTAAATAGTGGTTATACGCGTGGGACGCGGCGCTGACTGTTGTGACTGACCGATGCTGTTGCATCGAGGCTCGATCCGGGGCTGATATAAGTTGAATTAATAGGTTTTATTCTACAAAACTTGGTTGAGCATTTGATACGCCGGGAACGTAGGGGAAGGTTGCCAATGATGGAACAGCTGTTAAAATGGGATATTGATAGTTATATGTGTCGGTGGGGCGCAGTAGTAGAATGAAAGTTAGAAAGTAGGGTCATGACTGTCATTATAGAGGACTTCTTGACGCCTGTGCAATTTCGTTTGCTAAGACATATCAGTGTCCCATCTTAAGAGCCGTCCGTCCCACCATTGGCTACCTTCGAGTAAACATATTAATCCTAAGTGCAGCGTTCGGCCCTGCCGCTTGCATCGTTGACTAATATAATATTTGTTATTGATATAAATCATCGGAAACTATGCGTACTAATTAGCAATGTGATACAAACTACACAACATGCTTAAATTAATGCCACAAAACATTTATTAATTAATGCTCAACACGAATAATTATGAATGGTGTTTCACAAATAAAGCCAAAAGGAAGAACCCTAACAGAACTGCGCCTGCGCACGGACAGTCTGAGACGGGTGAAAGCGGCAAACAGGCTTTGCATAAACAATGTATCGTGGAAGGAAGAAACGTATCGTCTTGCCTGGAAAAAACGTATCGTCTTGCTTGGAAAAAACGTATCTTCTTGGCTGGAAACTGGCGTAGGATGTTTTATCTGACAACGAAATATAGCGAAATACAAACTCAGACTAAATAATGTTTTTTCGTAACTGCTTCTGCCGCCGAGACAAGGAGGTTAAGAGGAGATCAAATTGAAGTTTTTAAGATATTGAATGGGTATGAAAATATTGATAGGAATATTTATTTCTCACTAAGGAAAATATTGAAAAGGAGCTTTCCTGTAGCAAAGCAATCATATTTTGAAACACGTTTTAATCAATTCAAATTTGACATAAAAATACTTGGAAAACTATAAATGAAATCCTGTCTAAAAGTAAAACTAATAAATCATTTCCTACATATTTTAAAGAATCAAATTCTATTATGACAGATAAATTGGAAATTGCAAATAAATTTAAAGCATTTTTTACTAATATAGGGAATCATCTGGCAAACAATATTAAATACAAAGGCTTCCATGATCATTCGTATTATTTAAATAAAAAAGTAAACTCTGTTTTTACATTTAAAAACATTGAAGAATATACTGTAAAGAGAATAATAAATAATCTACCCAACAAAAATAGTTATGGATTTTATGGTTTTTCCACCAAACTACTAAAAATAATTGAACCTGCAATAACTAAATCTTTAACATTATTAACAAATCAAGTATTAACCACAGGAGTATTCCCTGATAAATAAAAAATTGCTAAGGTTATTCCAATTTATAAAAAAGGCGAGCCAACAATATTTAATAATTATAGACCCATATCTCTTCTACCAGCTATCTCAAAAGTATTTGAAAAAATTATTGTTGATCAATTGTCAACTTATTTAAAAGACTCCAAACTTTTCTTTTGACCATCAATATGGTTTTCGACCCAAGCATTCAACGGAATATGCAGCACTGGAATTAATACATAGGATCATAACCCAAATGGATCAGGATAAAATACCCATAAACATATATTTGGACCTTTCTAAAGCATTCGATACCATTGACCATTTAATTTTAATTGACAAATTAAAATATTATGGTATAAATGGTACAAATCTTAACTTATTCAGTAGCTACCTAAATAACCATAAACAATATACTGAAATTGATCATATAAAATCAAACATGTTACCAATAACAACTGGCATACCACAGGGCTCAATCCTATGACCTCTGTTATTTATTATATATATATATAATCAATGATTTTGCACAAGCCAGTAACATTTTTAATTTCATCATTTATGCTGATGACACAACCTTATCAAGTACTTTAAATACTTTTAATGATAACATACAAAATGACAATTTAGAATCTTTAATAAATGATGAACTTTTAAAAATAAATGAATGGCTCAAAATAAATAAATTGTCATTAAACATTGCAAAATCTAAACATATGGCATTCCAAAGGACAAATAAAAATATACAGACGCTTACTTTGAAGATAGATAATATAAATATTGAACAAGTTAAGGAATTTAATTGCTTAGGTTTAATTACTGATACAAATCTGAACTGGAAAAGATATACCAAAAAAATTTCAAACGCATGTTCTAAAAAGATGGTATTTTAAATAAATTAAAACATGTGTTATCACAACAAATTAATTAATTGTACCACACGTTAATTAATGCACCATCGCTTGGGGTTTTCAAACAAATAGAATAATAAAATTTCAAAAGAAAGCATGGAGAATTATTACCTTAAGTAACTATAATTCCCACACAGAGCCACTCCATAAAAAACTCAGCATGTTAAAAGTAGATGACATTCTTAAATTACAACAATTAAAATTCTAGTATAAATATTTACATAACAATTTACCAGTTTATTTACAAAACTGGAGGATAATCTTCAACTATGACATACGTAATTATAATACACGAATCAATAATGAAATATATACTTATAAAACTAAACACGAATTTGCAAAGAAATGTCTTCGGCATAATTTACCATTTTACTTAATAATATTCCCACTATAGTTAAAGAAAAGCTTAATACACACGACTTACAAGGATTTGCTCAGTATACAAAACTTTATTTTTTACAAAATTATCAAGATTCATGCACAATGCAAAATTGCTATATATGTATGCAACATTAAAAAAATACAACCACCTGTCACCCTTATTCTAAAACGCGCCAAAACTGCAAACACACATAATCAAGCGAGAATAGTAATACATGAACACGCACATGCACAAGAACAAGCACATGCACGCGCACACTCACACACACGCACGCACGCACGCACGCACGCACGCACGCACGCACACACACACACACACACAGGAATGATATTGTTATGATGATGTGTTTTTTCCTCTTTTTTTCTCTTCTTAGAAAAATTATATATATTTGACCAACTGATTTAGTTTAATTTTATTTTGCAAGGTGGCTCCTCGACAGCGACTATCAAAATCTTAGAGGAGTCTCCTGACCTTATTTGTTTGTTTACCATGTTTACTTACAACCATATACACCTGTATTATTTAAAATTATAATTTAACAAGGACATATATGTATTATGTGAAATGTATGATGGGTCAAATCAAAACATTTATTCTTCTTCTTCTAAGGAACGATAGTAGAACTATAGGACACGAGGTAACACTAGTAAAGGGCCAGTGTAGATTGGATATAAATTGAGAAGCACTCGTTCTCACAGAGGACAGTAAATGAATGGAACAAATTATCTACAGATTGTGTAGGTTGACACACATCTCAGGACGGCGGGTTACATATAGATGAAAAATGTTGGACTCTCGATATGCCACTCGCCAGCTGGGCCTTTGCCTTGGATGGCAATCTTGTTAAATCTTGTTAAATCTTGTTAAATCGTGTATGTAGCGCTGATCGTGACCCCCTTATTGGGAAAATAAATACCGATTATTGTCCCACAAAAACCCGTTATTTGAAAGAAAAAAAAATCCGTTTTCTTTACCCAAAAAAAAATCCGTTACGATTAAAAAAAACCTGTTGCAATAACGGGGCAATGGGTCCCTGGCTAAGGGCCTGCATCCTGTTTCGATTCAACAGGCTATACGGTCGGTAGGGTCGCTACTAAGTTCTCCCACTCTCTCGCCTCCGAAGGCTCAAAGGCGACCGAGTTATATTGATTAACGGTGCTAGGAGTAGTAGAAACAATCTGTTCACGACTCAACTACGTAAACACTAGGTGTGTGTGTGTGTGTGTGTGTGAGTGTGTGTGTGTGTGCGTGCGTGCGTGCGTGCGTGCGTGCGTGCGTGCGTGCGTGCGTGCGTGCGTGCGTGCGTGCGTGCGTGCGTGGTGTGGTGTGTGGTGTGTGGTGTGTGGTGTGTGGTGTGTGGTGTGGTGTGTGGTGTGGTGTGGTGTGGTGTGTGGTGTGGTGTGGTGTGGTGTGTGTGTGTGTGTGTGTGTGTGTGTGTGTGTGTGTGTGTGTGTGTGTGTGTGTGTGTGTGTGTGTATGTGTATGTGTGTGTGCGCGCGCGCTTGCGCGTACATGCGGGTGCACGTGCGTGCCCACGTGCCTGCGTGCGTCCTTTTGTCTGTCGGAGTATGTGGCATACGTGTTTGTACATATGTGTCTGTGTGTCTATCCGTTTTCACGTTCTCCGTATACATAAGTAGATATAATGCCACACCCCGTGTCACACCAACACGTCTCAGTGACATTCCGTGTCACCAGCATAATGGCGTACGTCATCCCCACCATACAAAACCAACGAACTCCGCACGAAAAGGCCACTTATACAGATTGAGCGACAATGCCGACGTAGCGTCACAACATCCGGCGATTGTAAAGTCATCTTTTGACGCAGTGACACGTCACGAATAATGAGTAACGACGGAAACCGCCACAAAGAGAGACGCTACTCGAGTCAGAACAAAGACGTTATTATTATGTTATTTGTCTACCGCTGTCCGTGATGGCGTAGTCGAGTAGAGGCCGACATCGCGACGTCATTCGTTGTGCTGCGACAAGCGTCAATGTCGCGCTCCCGTGTGGGGTCAGAAACGTGTCGGGCATCACTTACAAGGACAGCAAAGGGACCAGGAAGTGGAGATGACGATAACAAATAAAATAAACGTGGTCTACTGGCGCATGGGGAAAGACGGTCATCTATACACCATGTGGGTTATGCGGCGTTAATATAAACTGTTACGATTATCATCATTATCGTCGTCGTCATCATCATCATCAAGGAAGACATCGAAATTGGCAGTTATATGAATATTCCAACACCATCATCATTATCATCATCATCATCATCATCATCATCATTAACAACGTGGAGGAAGATGACAACGAAATCGCCACTTATATTAATATTCTTACATCTATAGATGTAAGAATATTAATATAAGTTGCTATAGATAGGTAGCAACTATACATGTGAAAATCTATAGCATACTTCTGATGATTACAACGTAAATAAATTATTATCGAACTCGGAACAGAAAACATCATCCTGATATGTACCACGACCAGATATGTCGGGCATTTGACGTAACTACGCTGACGTCATCAGCGTAGACGCAGTGGAATTTGGAATGTTCTCTGTTTCCAAGCGCCGGGTCGCTCAGGTCACGTTATCTCTGACGTCTGCCGTGCTTTCTTCTACCATGTCACCTGACGTCTGTGAGACGTTTCATCGAGTATGTTTACCAAGCAGAACTAAGTTGATTTGACGAGTTCAACAAGAGATAAGGCGCTTAAAGTACAGTAAACAGAGATTAGATGTGCAAAGTTGGATGTAGATATCAAAGTTGAATGTTTAGTTTACCTTCTGGATTAGGCAAGTGCAGTTGTGTCCCTATTTCCATCTATTCCATCTAGATAGCTAAGCGAGTTAAGGGCATGTGACGTATAATTGTCAATTTTATAATGTTTAAACGTGTATCTCTTTACCGATTTCCCAGTGTATTTACCTCAGTAGGCAGACACATGCTATAACGGTTGCAATGTAAGAACGACGTCACTGTTTTAAGCACATTGGAATCTGGTAAATGAATCATCTATGGGAGTAGTCAAATGTGGTTTTAATATAGCATCCTCTTCCGTCTTTCCCACGGTCCCACGTTCCTAATACAGTTCCCCATCTTAATAATTATTGTGGTCTAGCCCATTTACTGAGGCCTCGCAGTTTCAACGTTTTTGTCTGATGGTTTCATCAAAAACTCAATAACACGTTTGCATGCACGAGACGGCGTGTCGTGGTCGATACTAGGTAGGTTTGATTTTTTTACAAAATGATTACAAAACACGACGTGACGAGATTTTATTCGGAGTCGCGTCTCTTCGGTTGCGGATGTGCCTGGTTTGTTGGAACGAGGTATTGTAGATGAAAAGAAACCGAGGTAGCACGAACGATAACACGTGTGAATCGCACTTGATCAAATGCAATCTGGTATCTAACACCGAGAGCGGATTATCGCGGATCACAAGGGATTAAGGACGGATTTAAGCGAGTTAGTCGTTGTGAAACAGATGGTTGTGTGCGTGTGTGCGTGGAAACCTCGGGAAAGCTTACGTAATCATGTGGCAGGGTCGAGGTATGTGTTCTACCTCACTTTCTTACTTAAGCCATATTTGTTTGCTGGGAACATAGGCTATCAATAAAAAATAATCCACTTTTGCTCGCCGGGAGCATAGGCTATCAATAAAAATAATCCACTTTTGCTAGCTGGGAACATAGGCTATCAATAAAAATAATCCACTCTGTAAAGTTTTGTGCCAATTTCGGTGTAGCCCATCTTCTTAATTTCCTCTCCCATATCTCGCCGCAGGTTTTTTTTCTAGGCCACCCACTTTTTCTATTCCCGTGGGGGTTCCATGTGAGTGATTGTCTGATAATGCTAGATGGGGGTTTCTTATTTGATGACCAAAAATCTACCTCCATTCGGTCATCTTGATTTCTTTCTCCACTGAAAGGTTTTCGATCCTGCCTCAGAGAATGAAGGTGCTAACATTGTCAGACCATTTAAAATTCATTATTCTGCGCAGGCGTGCATTGATGAAAGTCGGTACATGTTATGCCCTAACCGCTCGTATATTGACGATTTGATTCAGTAAAATTAATAACCGAACCATTCGTAATCAGACACATTGACCGTGACCAAATCATCTCCGGCCAATTCGTCTGAAGAGAGTTCCCCACGCACCGTACACTTTAACCACATATGACATAACCACTGTACAATTGGACGACAGTAACCCATCATCGGACAATCAAAATGCGAACATCTCATTCGATCTTGGACAATTCAACTCGACTACAAACAATCTACCATCAGACAATGTGACCAGGACAATTAATTGCCGACAATTCCACTCCGGACAGATCATTCGAATGCGGACAATTGACTATCACCAAATAGTTCGATAGTTAACACCGGACAATTAATCCCCGGCCAATTCAACTCCAAATAATTCCCAGCGTGATTAAGGGGGATGGCGTCACGAGAACCAAACCAATATAAAACGCGTAGCAACCGCAAAAACGCGTCAAACTGAAATATGTTCCCTTTCTGTGCATAACTGAAGTTACAAGATTTGTGGAGGTTCAGTGATTCCCCGGTAGGGGTGGATTCCCGACATCGTGATAACGACTAGTTAACACGCTAACGACATGGATACTAAATATAACTAGATATAACATTATGTAATGCATCATCACATTTTCTTATGTAATTTCTATGTATTCGCATCATGCACGGAGCTGCTCCCCCGGCCAGGCGCGTGAGAGGCGTTGAACAGGCAGAGTACATGGACGACACAGCTGACTCAATGCACGGGTCTATTGCTGAGCAGTAATGATGTGGGGTAGTGATTTTAAAATATCAATATTTTCATTCCAAGTAGAGTATGCCATAGACTGGTCAGGGGTCACAGCAGTCACTTAAATACCATTGGTTGTCATTATATATAGCGTTTCAGGAACTCCATGAAAACAATTTCCAAAAGATTTCTTTTTCCAAAAGATTTCTTCTTCCAAAAGATTTCTTCTTTCGCAGCACATGAAACATCAATTAATTGACCTGGTCTGGGGAATTCGTGAAAACGACATAGACGAAAAACACTCTCAAAACTACTTCCCTCAATTTAGACCCAGCCCGGCGACTGATTTTGAAATGTGCGTTCTGCAGAAAAGCTACTATGCTAATACGCGAGCGGTCAGCGTCTATTCATTGCTACCAATTGAACGATCTAATGCAGCAGTACAGACAACATTACCTTTCATAACTTGTTGAGATCGGGAAGCAGGTCGAGATTGGGATGCAGGTTGAGATTGGGATGCAGGTTGAGATTGGGATGCAGATTGAGATCGGGATGCCGGTTGAGATCGGGAAGCAGGTCGAGATTGGGATGCAGGTTGAGATTGGGATGCAGATTGAGATCGGGATGCCGGTTGAGATTGGGATGCAGGTTGAGATTGGGATGCAGTTTGAGATTGGGATGCAGGTTGAGATTGGGATGCAGGTTGAGATCGGGATGCAGATTGAAATCGGGATGCCGGTTGAGATCGGGAAGCAGGTTGAGATTGGGATGCAGGTTGAGATTGGGATGCAGATTGAGATCGGGATGCGGGTTGAGATCGGGATGCAGATTGAGATTGGGATGCAGGTTGAGATTGAGATGCAGGTTGAGATTGGGATGCAGTTTGAGATTGGGATGCAGGTTGAGATTGGGATGCAGGTTGAGATCGGGATGCAGATTGAGATCGGGAAGCAGGTTGAGATTGAGATGCAGATTGAGATCGGGATGCCGGTTGAGATTGGGATGCAGATTGAGATTGGGATTCGGGTTGAGATTGGGATGCAGGTTGAGATTGGAATGCAGGTTGAAACCGGGATACAGGTAGAGATTGGGATGCAGGTTGAGACTGGGATGCAATTCAGCTTAACGGGGAACAATAAGAAGCAGGATATGTTGGCCGGCCATTGGTGTAGATGGAGGAAAGAAGCGATGACGCAGCAAGGGGAGACCGCAACTAAAATGGGAAGACTGCGTAAAGAGGGATATAAGAAAGGCGGAGTAGGGTGACAAGTGGAGGGAGAAGGCTGCTGATAGGGAGAAGTGGGAATGGATAACAGCTGGGGCGGTGCAGCAGTACAGGAACTAGCCTAATCCCTTTATAACAGGTGCAACTAGGAAGAACAGTAAATATCTAATGCAAGAGTGCTCGATAAATTCACACATCACACGTAATCCTCATTTTCCTAGGGACTCTTTGTGTGGGTAATGGGGACGGGTCATTATTTGCTTTCCCATGCACAGGGGACACAAGTCTCGTTAGCCGCCATGTTGGTTTTAAGCAAACTAGCACATAATTACGCAATGCTCACTTCCGGTCTCCACCGATACGCTGCTCGCTATAAACATAAACACATTTGGAATTAAAATAGAGAGAACAAAGAAGAACACATTTACTTCTATAATTTATTAAAACAAATTGCATTAAAATGTGATAATACTAATACCAATGGTTTATTTTATAATGACACTGGTACATTTAACGTGTTATGGTGTGCACAACTTGGGGGCCGGAAGTGCTATCATCTCGAAACGGGAATCACTTGTGTCCCCTATTGGCGAACAATGTTAACGTTTTTAATGCTGTTCGAAAATTCATGTTTGCACCATATTCGTATGCCATGATCCCTGATCTAAAACAGTGATCCGTCCCCTAATGGTGGACGCATCCTGACTGTGGTCTGGGGCTGCCTGTCTGTCCACCTGGCGCCCGGCCCCATGGTGGCCAAGTGTTCCTGTGTTGTCTGCGAGATCGTACAACGCCAGGTTACGTACAGGTTACGTACAGGTTACGTACAGGTTACGTACGCCGTCCCATACTCTCGCAACGGCTGGTGGTCGCTAATCGCATTGGAGGCACCGAACTATGGATATTATAGGAAAGTCGATATATTATAATCCGTTTAACTAGCTTCGTAATCGCGGCGCACATCGATTTTCATATCCAAAGCTCTCGTTTCAACGAGCTGTCACCAGCGGAAGGCGCTCAATAAATACGATTTCTGGGAAATTAAAATAAACACGTGTACCAGCTGCATGTTGCATACCTGTCAACTCTCACGCATAAGTCGTGAGACTCACGGTTTTGCACGAAATGTCACGGTCTCACGACAAAGGTCTGAAATCTCACGCTTATTTTTAGCAATAAAAATTATGAAATAAAATGTCCCTCTTTGCGAAAACTAGACACAATTGATCTATGTGTGTCACAAGCGAAGGATTAAGTTAATTTTACTGATTACATCCGCATTTTATCGAATAACGATCAGTGATTGGTCAACAGCTGAGCATCAACCAATGATATTTCCCGTTGGAAAGCGGTGTAAGCGCGTGTTGACAATGAGCTTCACTTTACTTTTGGAATAAAAAGTGTCTTTGCAGGTCTCCAAATGTTCTTGAAATTCACCGAGGTCCCTGGGCTTGGGGACATTGCGGCCTGTGTCCCCTGGACCCTGACTGGGAAAACGTATCACGCCTACGAACCCTCCACGGGTTGACAGCTGTGCTGTTGGTTTAACCAAAATGAATCGACCACGTACGCTACGCTGCGACGTTGTGCAATAACTAAACATTAAAAAGTGAAAACCGACCCTCTTATCGTCTTCCAAAACACGTATGACGTCAATTATTTCCCGGTGTCCTGGCACTGAAGCCAAAACAATTATTTCCCGGTGTCCTGGCACTGAAGCCAAAACAATTATTTCCCGGTGTCCTGGCACTGAAGCCAAAACAATTATTTCCCGGTGTCCTGGCACTGAAGCCAAAACAATTATTTCCCGGTGTCCTGGCACTGAAGCCAAAACAATTATTTCCCGGTGTCCTGGCACTGAAGCCAAAACAACGTCGCAAGTAAACATTCCATGGACGTGGGTTCGGTTTCTGGGTTTGATGTTCTTAATTGGACGATAAGTAACAACAGACATACAATGCAACTCGATGTTTCCGACGCTCACACGTGGGCGGCCTAACGATAAACAGACACACACATAAACTTGTATACTGTAATGTACAAGTCTCGTGACAGGTCGTAGAATAGTTCGTATGATTTGCTGTAGCTACGGACATCGACCGATGCCAATTAATACAATAACAACTTACATAACGGACATAACGACCATGACGGTCACATGACTGTAACGGAAAAATAGCCAAAGGCATAACAGATCGAGGCATGGCTGTAAAGGACAAAATGTTAATAACGGATTTGCTTGTAACATGAACAGGTAAACGACATTCGATCATGAAGTGTTGATAGAATCTGGAGACGAAGAAGTGATCATCGAAGAAGCAAAATGGATCATGCGACCAGAACCATCCTAAGGTAGCCTAAGGTAAGGCATAACTAACATAATACTATAGTATTTCTGATGTGTGTATGTTTGTGCGTGCGTGCGTGCGTGCGTGCGTGCGTGCGTGCGTGCGTGCGTGCGTGCGTGCGTGCGTGCGTGCGTGCTTGTGCGTGTACCGATGTATGTAAATGTATAAATGTATGCTTTTTGTACAATAAACCAACACTATGCACGGCACATTACACCTACATCCGTACTAGCGGCGGCCTTGGATCCCTAATTATCCCCCACTGGGATAGGGCATGGGGTTACGCAAGCACCCGCCCCAAATGAAACCCTAACTGACGTTATAATGGTGGTGAGCTTCATCCACGGTTGTCGCACCTTACGCAAGTTTCCTTCGTCAAAACACAACAATCATCACTTACCATGCTATCACAGCCGTCGACGCTCTCATAATCCCACGGGAACCTCCAAACTCGGGTCAACAACCCTCCTTGCCGTTCCGCAGCAGGGCGGGACCACGTGCCACTGACGGCTAAACCAGTCCAGTCCACCTGTACAACAATTCAATGCCGGTCCCTAAGTTAACACAAGTTTTGGGTCCACGTTTTTCCTCTCCCGAGTTTGTTTCACAACTCCGTCCGCGGCTACAACCAACTCCGACCGAGCGAACTTCTGTTATGTCGCCGCGCGCACCTACAGCGTCCGTTCACCGCGGACCGTACGCTGGGATTAGAACACTAATCGCCGCAAACAGGTGCCGTGGCAACAGAGAGTTGGACGCTAACCCGATATCAGTGCCGGACGGCCCCACCGCAGTTCGGCCGCGCGTATTTTTGGTGCCGTCGGAGATTGCGAAATCACACCAGAGTACGGGGTGCATCGGCCGTAGTCGCGGTATGCGATGTCCGCTCGGCCCGTGGCGTTAGGTTAGGGTCAAACCCAGCTTCCGATTTCCATCGGTTCACACGCTCGGTGTGTGTATGCGTGTTTTGTGCGTGTGTGGGTCTGCTACTAATCCCAATGTTCGGTGGTAATCGTCAATGCATATTTGTTTACATTGTATACACGGCACCTGATGTACAACCGACTGCATGGATGTATACACGTTGTTATATCACGCATGCATGCACGTCCACGGTGTGCATGTACACGCGTGTAGATAATAGACACAAACACGCGCTAGCATCGGCTACAACGTACGGCCATACCTCTCACAGACATAGAACGATGTCCATACATATTCCGTGCACAGCATCGTTCTCGCTCTCCGCATCCGCGCAACATGTCTACGGCGTTCCCTCCACGTCTCCTTCCGTCTTCTCCGGGAAGCGGCCGAAACCCACGACTTAGCGGACGGTGAACGTAGCATACGGCGCTCCAACTGCACCCGGAGAACGAACCACGCCACGCCGGTCGTTCACAGCAGCACCTGCATCCGCCGATGAGCCCGTCTGGGCGCCTCTGTTTATGTCGACGCCATCCGCCGAACGCTGCCTCCGAAGCAGGTGATCGCTTCATCAGCTGCCACTGCGAGCGAGCCGCATGAGCGCGCGAGCGAGCGAACGGCGGCAGACCACAAGCACGCGACTGGTCCGCGTGCGCCGGAGTAGCGGGAAGATCAGACTGTTATTGATTCTCCCGTTGAGTTAGGCAAATCCACATCGTTCGCAAAGTTAACATTCGGTTTTAATAAAAACTGTTCACTTTGATTGTTTGTCTTGCAAAATCCTACAAAAGAATAATTATTATTGATTTTTTAAATGCTAACGGTAAGTTAAGCAAATCCGCGGTGTGCGCAATGGATGTTATGAACCTAGAGGTAAAAAATAATGGTATGTCTCTTGCCGTGTACTCATTTATACAGCTGAGGCAACATGGGGTGAACTAAATTGTTCAAAGCTTCGAAACGACAGCAAAAGGTCTCGACCTCCCGTCCTCTCGATTGAGAGTAACAGGTTATATAAACCACTACTCTACAGCACATCGTGTTATCTGAACCCCCCACAGGTCTCTTTGATATCACATCAAACGAGTCAAGTTCAAGTGGTGCTGTTATTAATTAACCATTTTCACTAGCAGCGACACCGACGGATATTTTACGAGAAAGCATACATGCTACATATATAGTTGCATTCTGTTTAGCTGGATGGTCGCACGTATGGAGCACAACGGAAATGATGACTATATACTACATACAGTGGTAATTGCAGCGTGGCTGAATGCTTCCCAGAGAAGTCGAGTTGGCGTCGGAATGAACAGGTCTGCCAAGGGGTGACGTGTAAGACCTCGCCGTTACATTTAACAGCCAACACTTTCATGAAAAAAAACATCATTTCAGAGAAAAAAGATTCGGGATTTGTTATTTTCACTCTAAACCGTCGACGTGTCTAGAACAGTGACCTCGTGTCATGCACGAAGCGACTAAGACAGCTCTAGAACAGTGACCTCGTGTCATGCACGAAGCGACTAAGATACCTCTACGGGAAAGAGTGCGCCCACTGATACTAACGCTAACATGGCCATTTGTGATAAAACATATAACGATTTGTTGTCATTAATTATTAATCATTGAGCTTGGTTCGTGTGGTATCGTCTGGACGAGTCAGCAGTCAGGCCACACAAAATAAATATTATTATTGTTTCAGTGGCGGCTTGACTCAACAAACGCGTAACCGTCCGAAATTATCATAACTTTCCATAAGTGCGGGGCATTTAATCTAAACAGCGGGAACGCGGGACCAATGTGTGGAATTTGGTATTTCCGGCCCCAAAGCGGCACGCCTAATGTTGACACCTCTGATTTTCATTAAAAAAATATTCTAAATTGGAAAGCCGACCGATCCTTTTTTATGGCACCGGCCCCTATTTTTGAAACACTCTGAACACGACAACTCTAATTATACTTTATGACGTAACAAAAACATCGTCCAGTGATAGTAGACGCGTGTGTGGAAACATTTATAGGTAATATTTCGAAGGTGGACATTGAAATTGTTCATACTGTCATACATTCACTTTGAATAGAAATGATTTAGCAAATGAACGTGTAAACAGGCTACATGCCGTAGGTTACGCCCAAATATACGTAGGAATCGTGTGTATATTAATTATTCATATTACCAGATTTTTCCCCGATAAACGCTAACCTGTATTGAACACTGATGTCCATATTTTTTTGCTTGGTGAGCAAACGCTCTCTCTAGTACTCTACCCAACCCTAATCGCAGTAGTGCTTCGATTATAGCAGAAAAGTAAATAAAGTACTTGTCGTCCGGTTGTTGCAAAGTTTGCCAGCAGTAATATTTTTTAAGAACGTATATAATGTGCTGTATGTGCTTAAATTGTTATGCCATTTAGCACAATAATAAATCTATAATTGCGAGTTATGTTTGCCCCTGCGAGTAGCGGTGGTACCGAGTTATTGAGCAGGCGCCATCTAGCGAATGCCATAGAAGCAATGTTGTTCTGCCTAATTTGTTAACTTTTTTTACTTTGAATATAATGCACTATTTTGTTGATATTTCACGGCCTCTATTTTTCGATCGACCAGGCGGTACTGTGCATGTATCATTAACACTTACTTTGCATTCATACATGGACACATACTCAAAAACAAGTGTAAAATCCGACGTAGTTTTCGGAAGACGCGTTGCCAAGGCGCCGATGCTAGAACCCAAGTCAAGATGGCGGAAATAACGCGCATTCAGTTATTGTAAATATTTCTGCATCCGCCGGAGTTTACAGGACGCTATCTTGTGTCCAACGAGGCAATGGCTAAACTACAGCGCATGGTCACGCACCTGACGGAAACTGGTACAGTAAATGTAACAAGTATTTTCTACTTTATAGCATCCGACGTCACGGCACTGGATATTGTCATAACTTCATGACATGACAACGTCATGACAGTCAACACTGTCACTGATTGCTCGGGCGACTGAGCTGTTGCCGTGTTGGCGCCGCTTTTGTTTAATGTTCCCCTGGAACCAAACATGACGTTAGTACTGTACAAAGTTGAATACCACAATCAAAACGTTATTACGAATTCTATAATGATTGTAATAATATTGGCTAAGGCTAAGCGTTAACTTAAGGCTAAGGCTTAGCCAAGCCAAGGCTAAGCCTAAGGTTGGGCCCTAAGCTGCCTAAGGCTAAGCCGTTCGTTGATACGGCATACATGTACAGGGCTTCATATTTGAAAACAGCGATTTATCGCTCGCCTAAATATGCCAAATTAATTTAGGCGAGCGATTTGTTAGTTGTTTTGTTCACCGTGCGGTGGCGCCACCATTTCCCATTCGGAATCTGTCGTTCTCGCCATGAAATTTTAATTGGTGCTTGTTGGCGCTAACGTTTGTAGAAAGAAATAAATGTTTACTTTATTAAAGCCCATACATTCTGATTGCAATTGGTGAAACGGTTTTGAATTGGAACATGTCACCGATTACCGTAGGCCGTAGCCTGGGCAAAGCCAGTGGCTGTGCCGTGGTACTGTGCCCGGGCCGTGGCCACGACACAGTACTGGTTTCGTGTGCGACTTCGTTTAACAAGATTTAACAAGATTTAACAAGATTGCCATCTCGAACAACAAGTTCCAAATGGCAAGTGGACAAGGAAGCCATTGGCTTATCGAGAGTCCAACAATTTTCTCATCTATGTGTAGCCCGCCCTTAACAGATATCTGTCAATTCTATTTTTAAACATATTCACACTACTAGCATTAACACAATCATTTGGCAGTTTGTTCCATTCATTTATCACCCTCTGTGAGAAAGAGTACTTTCTCATGTCCAACCTACACTGCTCCTTAACTAATGCTGCTTTGTGTCCTCTGGTTCTACTGCCTTCTTTAAGTTTGAAGAACATATTCCTATCAACATCCTCATAACCGTTCACTATTTTAAACACTTCTATTTGGTCTCCTCTTAGTCTCCTGGTCTCTAGTGTTGCCAAACCACATTGTAATAAGCGACTTTCGTAACTAAGGTCTCTTAATTCTGGAATCATTTTAGTTGCTCTTCGTTGTATTCTTTCTAGCTTATCTATGTCTTTTTTTACGATATGGCCTCCATGCTTGAATACAATATTCCAAATGTGGTCTAACTATTGCTTTGTACAAGGGTACAATTAGATGTTTCTCCTTATACGTGATAGTTCTCCTAATTAGCCCTAGAATTTGATTTCCTTTCGAAGCAGCAATCCCACATTGCTCTGAAACTTTCATGTCAGCATTAAATGTTACTCCTAAATCCTTTTCTTGTGTGGTTCTACCTAGTACAGCATCCCCCATTTTATATTCCTCGTCCATATTTCCATGTCCTATGTGTATACATTTACACTTCCCAAAATTAAATAACATTTGCTATTTTTCTGACCATTTAACAAATTTTTCTAGATCATCCTGTAAACTTTGTTTATCTGTATCATTAGTAACCTTTCTGAATACTTTTGTGTCATCTGCAAATTTGAGTACTTTGCTAGATATGTCATCCTCCAAATCATTTATATATATTAAAAACAGTATAGGACCTAATACTGATCCCTGTGGTACCCCACTCAAAACAGATTTCCAGTTTGAAATCTCACCATCTACTATTACTCTCTGTCTTCTATGTGTAAGCCACTTTTCTATCCAGTTGATTACATCATTGCCTATCCCATGGGCTTTTAGTTTAAGTAACAATCTTTGATGTGGCACTTTATCGAAAGCTTTCTGAAAATCTAAGTAGACGACATCCACTGGTGACCCGTCATCTACCCACTTTATAATTTCTTCTAAAAACATAAGAGATTGGTTAGACATGACCTTGCTTTTAGGAATCCATGTTGAGATGTATTTATTAATTTATGTTTTACGAGGAATTCCACCATGTGGTCTCTAATTAATGTTTTGAGTAATTTACATACAACTGATGTTAAACTCACTGGTCTGTAATTTTCTGGCTTCTTCCACGATCTCTTCTTAAATAGCGGCGTAATGTTTGCTTCTTTCCATTCTGAAGGAACTATTCCTTCTTCTAGTGACAAGTTAAATAAGTTTGCAAGTGGTGTACTAATTTGATCAACAATTTCCTTTAGCAGTTTTGGTGGTATCCCATCAACTCCAGGTGATTTATTATCTTTCATCTTCTTAATTTTCTTTGCTATCATTTCAGGAGTTACAAATAACTGCCCTAAATGTTCTGATTTATTGCCCTCAAATTTAGTCAATGGAACTGGAAGTGAGCTGATATCTTCTGTGGTAAAAACTGAGCTGAAATACTCATTCAGGACCTCTGCCATTTGGAACCCATCTGAAATTATGTTTTCACTGTTGTTTTCCAGTGGTCCGACCTTATCTCGAACTTTCTGTTAACTCCTTACGTAAGCATAGAAACTCTTGCTGTCATTTTTTATATTACCTGCCAATTTTTTTTCAAAGGTTCTTTTAGATTTTCTAATTTGTAGCTAGGTTAAGTGCCTCTTTGTAGTTTGTGTAGTCTTCTACATTTCCAGTGCGTTTATAGACCCTCCACAGCATCTGTTTGTGAGCAATTTTTCTAATAGCTTCTTTTGACAGGTGTTTTTTCCTGGATCTTTTCCTTTGTTTTCTTAATGGAATAAATTTCTCAATAATGCCCTCAATCTCATATTTTAAACAAGTCCAGCATTCTGTTGCTGTCTTGTTCTTCAGCAAGTTATTCCAATCTATATTTGCTAGATATGTTCTCATCACTTTATATTTGCCTTTGTTGAAGTTCCTCCTCCATTGTTTTTTATATGTATTCCCTGTTTTTACTTTTATATTAAAATGGATTTGGTTATGGTCACTTGAACCCAAAGGTTCGTGTATTTTAACATTGTCAACTAATTCATTTTGAGAAGACAAAATTAAATCTAACACATTCCCACCTCTGGTTGGTTCCAAGACATGTTGAGTAAGGAAACAATCCTGTGTTAGAAGTAGAAACTGATGGTCGTCACCTCCAGCACTCTCTAATGATTCCCATTGTATATGGCCATGGTTAAAATCACCCATTATAACACATTCTCCCTTGCTCACCTCCCTTATCGCCTTTAGTAATTTTACATCTTCCTCTTGTCCTATGTTAGGACTACGATAAACTACTCCTATTGTTAATGTTGAGTTCCTGGTTTAGGCAGTTTGAAAATTGCAATTGAAATTCACAAATACGCCACGTAAAAGAATGACATGTATAGTCATAACTCATAAATGCAGCTTAGTAGGCAACACCAATATAAACTGGGGTGAAATGGCATGCGTCCATTGCATCACAATGCCAAACGCACAACTCAAACTCAGTGCGCAAAAAATATGAATTTGTCATCCGCACATGAAACAGTGAATCATTGTTAAATGGTACCGGAGATGTGTTCAGAGCAGTTGAAAGACGAAGTGGAACAATTACTAAAATTATCATTTTCAATGTCTGATCAACTTTTACACTCCGTGTCAACTCATATAAATTTTCGGTAGTTCAGATCCAGGTTATTATTTTCGATTCCCATTACTGCGTAGTCGGTCAATCGGATCGTAGCAAAATATTGTTGATCACTTAACTATGCCATAACTGTACATGTATACATGTATTTTATTCAGTTCGCCATACAACATTATGTGACATTTACACATAATACAAATCGACGTTAGTCCACTCATTTGATCATTTTTAAACCGCGCGGCCAGCATAGCTTCGAGGGCGTTCTTGCAATCTTGGTGCAGTGGGCTCCGATCGACATCGCCGGTGATGGATAATATGTGAACTCCGAATATTGGAGCCCAAACCCTGCGTTATAAAGAGGTTATACTTTCCTAGTGAATCTAATACTCAAGAAAGTACTTGTCAAGACGAACACTGGCAGGCAGCGAACGATTTTAACAATTGACGCGAGCGATAAATCGCTCCCTAGATTATTGATTTGCGCGAGCGATAGGGAGCGAGAGCAATAGGGAGCGAGAGCGATCGCTCGCCTCAAATATGAAGCCCTGCATGTATGTAACACATATTATATCCGTACCGTTCCAATATATGTGGTTTTTAAAAATAAATCTTGTTTGAGCACAATGTATTATGAATTTTGTGTGAACGGCATGTCTGTTGCTTTACTTGTGGGTGGGGTTCCTTGTCATTGTGCCCTATGTCAGCCCAACAGCCTTCAGTTAGTTCCCTCTATCTTGTGCTCTCCTTGTCATTGTGCCCCATGTCAGCCCAACAGCCTTCAGTTAGTTCCCTCTGTCTTGTGCTCTCCTTGTCATTGTGCCCAATGTCGGCCCAACAGCCTTCAGATAGTTCCCTCTGTCTTGTGCTCTCCTTGTCATTGTGCCCCATGTCGGCCCAACAGCCTTCAGTTAGTTCCCTCTGTCTTGTGCTCTCCTTGTCATTGTGCCCCATGTCGGCCCAACAGCCTTCAGTTAGTTCCCTCTGTCTTGTGCTCTCGTCATTGTGCCCCATGTCGGCCCAACATCCTTCAGTTAGTTCCCTCTGTCTTGTGCTCTCCTTGTCATTGTGCCCCATGTCGGCCCAACATCCTTCAGTTAGTTCCCTCTGTCTTGTGCTCTCCTTGTCATTGTGCCCCATGTCGGCCCAACAGCCTTCAGTTAGTTCCCTCTGTCTTGTGCTCTCCTTGTCATTGTGCCCATGTCGGCCCAACAGCCTTCAGTTAGTTCCCTCTGTCTTGTGCTCTCCTTGTCATTGTGCCCCATGTCGGCCCAACAGCCTTCAGTTAGTTCCCTCTGTCTTGTGCTCTCCTTGTCATTGTGCCCCATGTCAGCCCAACAGCCTTCAGTTAGTTCCCTCTGTCTTGTGCTCTCCTTGTCATTGTGCCCATGTCGGCCCAACAGCCTTCAGTTAGTTCCCTCTGTCTTGTGCTCTCCTTGTCATTGTGCCCCATTTCAGCCCAGCATTCCATGACCATGGTTTATCTTCAAGGTTTTTGGTGTGCCTCTTTTCTTCCTCCCTTCTGCAGTTCTGGGGTCCAAGCAGGTGATACTGTTTTTGCTGGCAGGTCATTCTGAATGAAGACGTCCGAGTCATTTCCATCTTGCCATTTGAGGATGATGCCAATGCTTTGTTTTTTTGTTTGGCGGCGTCTGGTGTTGGACATGGTCTCAGGCCAACATTTATATTGTCGGTATATTTATGTTTTAGTACTGTCACTTTTAGTAAAATTAAACACCCATGAGTCGCAACATTTTAATGGATGCTCCCATTTTTTAAATAACGTTATATAGATGTATTCTACTATGAAGTAGGTTTGTGTCAATAAAATGATCGGATATAGAAACAAATTTAGCTGATCAATTTTTTTATTTGTTTCCACTAGGTGGCACCACATGCATGAGCAAGTGGCTGATGGGAATGCTGTTGGTGCTGACAGCACTTCACAGCGCCTCCTGCAGGCCAATAGTAGAAACAGAAGCAGGTGGGTGATTCTACTTTAGTTTCACTTAGCTGACTCTTGCTTGCTTTTGTGAACTCCAAAAAGAGAGTCTAGCCGCAGACACATGGTTTGATCGACTGTTATCATCAGATGGCATCACTGATCTGATTACTTCATTTCGGCAATACAGCATATATATTTACGTGTATAGTTAATGTTATATTTACAGTGTGTTTTGGATAGCGAAAATAAGTTTCTAATACTTTTATACAGAATAAAGAGTATTAAGAGACAATGTGTTAACTGCAATTAATTAGTTATCCAAAAGACAGTTCGTCTAGTTACCCTAGATTAAGAGACAGTTTGCTATCTGCAATTGTTAGCAATGCTATGCATGTTTTCTATGATTATTCAGAGTTATGTAATCTACATCAAATATACACATACGTTTTGGGGCATGTAGTTGCATCCACCATTGCCATAGCCACTGCCCTGCCAATACTTGACTGGGCAGTGCAACGAGTCATAAGCTCTTCTAGTGGCTGCATTTTTGTCCCGTGCAATGCCGGGCAACTCAGCTAGTGATTTTGTGATAAATGATATGACTTTGTACGACAGACATATGAAAGATTAGTCTAAGTGGCTAAGACTTCCTACTTTTGTTTTCACAGACACTGCACTAAGACAGAGACCACCATCAAACAAGGAGAAAGATTCCGAATCAATTGGTTCTCTTGAGGTGGGTGCAGTTCACTATTGTTTTTTTTTCATTGAAACAACTAAAAAATACCCATACTCTGGATGGGATAACTTGGTAGTTTGTGACTACCATGATAACAATCTTAAAAAACGTTATCACAAAATATCCGTCTATGCCTTGGTACTGGGTGCTGTCAGTCAATGTCATGATGGCTTTTTGGAATAAAACTCTTGAAATGGGTAACTGTAACTCAGTTTGGTCAAAGAAAAAATAAAACTGATGACCAGACCTTGGAGTCAAACATAATATGGCACTTTATTTGTATGACATGAAACCAGAACTTAATTAATGATCTGTCCCCAGGTGGGCGAAGCGAATGATCCCCCCGTGGAAATTGCGCCATCTAGTGTACAAAACAATGTTGCTCCGCCAACAGCGGATTTGATTATTACTACGCTCATCGCCTCGACGAGAACAGCGTCACCTGGTGTTCAGAACAGCAACCCGGATCCCGTGCGATTCCAGCAGGAAGTTGACCAGGTGACACCCACTTATGGCAACAGAGTATTGCGGGGCTTGGAAGATGATATGGATGAGTTTACTACCGCCTGGAAGAACCTCGACTGGCAGCATCACTGGACTCTACTGCTGCTGACGATGCTGGTCTCAAGCACCACTCTGGTACTTGTTAGCATCGCCATTGCTGTCATCTGTGGTCAACGCAAGTCAGAGTATGTACACTTTGTTGTTGTTGCTGTTGCTGTTGTTGTTTCTGCTGCTGCTGCTACTGCTTGCTGCTTCTGCTGCTGCTACTTGTTGCTGTGCTGCTGCTGCTTGCTGCTGTTGCTTTCTGCTGCTGCTGCTGCTGCTGCTGCTGCTTGCTGCTGCTACAGCTTGCTGCTGCTGCTGCTTTCTGCTGCTGCTGCAGCTTGCTGCTGCTGCTGCTTGCTGCTGCTGCTGCTTGTTGATGCTGCTGCTGCTGCTGCTGTTCTTGCTCTCCTCTTTATCCCTGAAGTCCGGGGTGGGGCTTATTGGTTTCCCTTCTTGTTCTTCTCTGATCCCGTGTCACTGCCGTCTCCACTCCCCTCTCATTCCCACCAAATCTCTCTTCACACAGTCCTCTCATCTCAGTCTTCTCCTGCCCTCCACTCCATGTACATCCGCTTTCTTTGTGAACCGTTCCCCTTCCATTCTTTCCATATGTCCAGCCTACTTTAGCCGGCTCCTCACCTACTTCCTTGGGAGACTCTCTCTCACACCAACTTCTTCCCTCAGTTCCTCCTTTCTTCACTTGTCTATTCTTGTCTCTCCAGCAATTCTTCTCACACACTTAGTCTTATATTTACACATCTTTACTATGTGTGTGTGTGTGTGTGTGTGTGTGTGTGTGTGTGTGTGTGTGTGTGTGTGTGTGTGTGTGTGTGTGTGTGTGTGTGTCTGTGTGTGTGTGTGTGTGTGTGTGTGTGTATACATATATATGTATATACATGTATATATATATATATATATATATAGAACCGGTGGTGGTGGTCGTCGTGGTGGTGGTGGTCGTGGTGGTGGCGGTTATGGTGGTGGTGGTGGTCATATTATTTTTAGTAGTTGTAGTAGTAACAGAAGCACTAGGCGGCACTACTGTCCATTATTTGCTGCATTAATTTTTATTAATTTATATAGCACCAAATCTATACAGTGATATTCTTTGGTGCTGTATATAATAATAATAAAAATAGAATAATAAAATAATAATATTACATTAAACTAGCATGGTAATTGGATAAAAATATACATATAAAAAATCTAGACAATTATATCGTATGGTGCTATAAATATAAAAAAATGCAAATATTACATAGACAATTGTAATATCCTGGACTATGTTGCATGATTGAGTAGGCACTCATGTGTGAGTTGGCTAGAGCACTGTACCGATCACGGGCAACTGAATCAACTTGGGCCTTTATAACTAATATATACTAAAGGGTATGCAACATGGAATGACACCACTCGCCTTTCAACATCCGTATCTGAGCTTTGCAATGCATAATCCGATTACTACGATCATACACACATGTCCAAATGAATAAACTTTCACTATACCTACTTTTGATTACACATATGTCTGTATTTCTTAACGAAAATATATATTTTAACGACTGCGCGCAGAAAAGTACATACGACGAAATGTCATCACGTGACAACGCAGACGAAAGTGAGGTGCAACACACGTTACGGAAATAGTCGACCCAACAAAGAGACAGCAGCGTCTCTGTCTGACAGCTTCTACGTGCGGTTATATATGAATTACCAAAAGGTTATGTCTTCCGACGTCTTCATTGATCTATTGGGTCATGACGATAAACTCACGCTAGAAAAAGCACTGGACATAGGGCGCACAACAGAAGCGTCAATAAGTCACATGACGCAGCTGCAAAGCGTACAGTCGAATCACACCAACGTGCACTATGTCCGCGCAGCCAATCCCAGTAAAGGCTGTCGATTCTGTGGGAGGGCTCACCTAAAAGAGGACAGATGCCCAGCATACGGTTCCACCTGTAAGAAATGTGGCGGCAGAAATCATTGGCAGGCGGTGTGTAAGAAGTCTGATGGGGGTCAAGGTCAACCTAAAAGGGGGAGAGGACAGCATGTCGTCAGAGCGCGATCCAAGACAAGACGCGAATGGCACAGCGACGGGGCATCCGCAGCATACAGGCGGAAGCGAGACGTCCACGCTGTAGGTCTGCAGAGAGGATACGCGGAGCCACAAGACAAATTGGAAGCACAATTTGAACACCTGAGCTTCGCATCATTGACGACAAACGGCACTACAATGGATACACGCGACGAAGTATTCGCCAATCTCGACATCAAACTGCCCAATATACGCAAGGGGCAAACAGCAGACCTGAAGGTCAAAGTGGACACAGGGGCCCAAGGGAACATACTCCCGCTGAGGGTATTCAGGAAGATGTTCCCTGACGCGATAACTGGACAACACCCGACACATGGAACGTTGATGCCGCGAGACCACACGATCTTGTCTGCTTATAACGGTACACGAATTCCACAGTATGGAACAATCCAATTGGCATGTCGATATCAGCAGAGCGATTGGGTGGACGCCGAATTCTTTGTGGCAGACACAGAAGGTCCAGCAATCCTAGGACTACCAAACTCTCGCCAACTACGACTCGTGACTCTACACTGCGCCATAGAGAAGAATACGATCAGTCAACAAGCCGATCCGATTGGGTCAACGCAAGTGCTGAAGCAGACGTACCCAGATCGCTTCGACACCTTGGGAAACTTCCCAGGAACATATCACATCGTGACAGACCCAGACGTGCAGCCAGTGATACACGCGCCAAGGAAGTGTCCGATTCAACTGAAGGAGGAGTTCCAGAAAGCGCTAGACAAGATGGTGCAAGATAAAGTCATCAAGCGAGTCACCGAACCAACAGAGTGGGTATCTAGTCTGGCATTCTCGCGCAAGAAGGACGGTTCGTTGAGGATATGCCTGGATCCCAAGGATCTCAACCGAGCCATAAGGAGATGCCACCACAAGACACCGACACTT
This sequence comes from Lamellibrachia columna, assembly GCA_963662155.1. Lineage (NCBI taxonomy): Eukaryota > Metazoa > Annelida > Polychaeta > Sabellida > Siboglinidae > Lamellibrachia > Lamellibrachia columna. Next base: position 20,257,056 of record OY759268.1, read on the forward strand.
GAAGAAATCACTCACAAGTTCACAGGCGCGAAGCACTTCTCAAAGCTAGATGCAAAGAACGGCTATTGGTCAGTGAAACTGGACCATGAAAGCAGCCTTCTGACGACCTTTAACAGTCCCTTTGGCAGGTACTGCTTCACGAGAATGCCGTTTGGTCTCGTCATGTCGCAAGACGTGTTCCAGCAGAAGATGGACGCGATCCTCGACAACTGTCCCGGGACGGTCGGCATAGCTGATGACGTCGCCGTATTTGGACGCACAGAGGCGGAGCATGACGCCAACCTACGGAATCTCATGAACGTTGCCCGTGAGTACGGCTTGGTGTTCATCAGCAAGAAGTGTGTGGTGAAGGCATCACAGATCAGCTTCTTTGGTATTTTGTATGACGACAAGGGCGCTCACCCAGACCCGAAGAAGGTGGAGGACATTCAGATGATCCCAGCTCCAACGAACAGAACGGAACTGCAGGAGTTCTTGGGAATCGTCACATACATGGGCCCGTTCGTACCCAACTTGTCGCAGAACACGGCAATGTTGCGCGACCTACTGAAGAAAGACATCGAATACCAGTGGTCACAGATGCACCAAGAAGTCTTCGATAAGGTCAAGTCCTCGATATGCGCTGAGACGACACTCGCGTATTTTGACTGTGATAAAGACTATACAATACAAGTTGATGCGTCAGGAAGAGGATTGGGAGCTGTCCTGTTACAGGAAGGAAGACCAATCGCATACGCTTCCAAGAGCCTGACAGACACCGAAAAGCGGTACGCCAACATAGAACGAGAACTACTCGCTGTTGTGTTTGGCGCAGAACGTTTCAGAACATACGTGTATGGCAAACACTTCGTAGTTGAGAGCGACCACAAGCCTTTGGAAATGATTCAGCTGAAGAACTTGATGGCAGCCCCACCTAGACTGCAAAGGATGCTACTGAGGATTCAGCACTATGACATCACTATCAAGTACAGGCCAGGAAAGGAGTTGCTCCTAGCCGACGGGTTGTCGAGACTGCCAAACCCTCGAAGTAGAGAAGAAATTGACCTCGATGTGATGGTCAGCATGGTGCAGTTCTCGAACAACAAGATACTGGAACTGCGAAGGGAGACGGACACGGACACGATTCTCCGCGACTTACAAGAAGTCATCATCAGAGGTTGGCCAAAGACGCGTGCCGACATCCCGATAATCTTGCGACCATTCTGGTGCTACCGTGATGAGCTCTCGGTAGAGGACGGAGTCATCCTGAAAGGCGAGCGTGTAGTTATACCACAAAGTATGCAGGCGGACGTGATCCAGCGCATACACGCCGGTCATCAAGGCATCGAGAAATGCAAGATGCGGGCGAGAACTAGCGTCTTCTGGAATGGCATCAACAATGACCTTGAGGACGTAGTGAAGAGATGTGCCGTGTGTCAGGAACACCAGCACACCAATCCCAGAGAGACACTGTTGCCGCACGAGTTGCCAACACGATCGTGGCAGATCCTGGGGACAGATCTGTTCCACTACAACAACTCGGAGTATTTAATAGTAGTTGATTATTACTCCAAGTTTCCGTTTGTACGCAAGATGCCGACACCGTGTACCAGTCACGCGGTAGTAGCGGCAACGGCAGACATATTCTCAGAACACGGGGTTCCAGAGAAGGTCGTGAGCGACAACGGACCACACTACGATTGCGTCAACTACAAGAAGTTCGCACAGGAATGGGGATTCGAGCATGTGACAAGTTCTCCTCACTTCCCACAGTCAAATGGATTTGTTGAGCGCACCATACAGACGGTCAAGCGCACTCTTCTGAAGGCGAAGGAGAGCAACATGAATCCATGCAAGGCGATGCTGTGCTTGAGGACGACGCCTCTCGATCATCATCTACCGTCACCCAGCGAACTGTTGTACGCACGGAAGTTGAAAGGCGACCTCCCCATCCAGATTCGCAACCCGTTGACGCGTAGAGACGACATCTACAGGCGACTGCAGGAGCGCCAGGACACGCAGAAGACGTTTCACGACGCGCACGCGCACGACATGTCACCATTGACGGCAGGGCAACATGTGCGCATACAAGACCAAGCGTCTGGCCGGTGGCAGAAAGCCACTGTAACAGCGACCTGCGAAGAGCCGCGGTCGTACCTAGTCGAGGCGCAGAACGGTCGCATCCTGAGGCGCAATCGACGTCAGTTACAAGCGACACCATCGCCAAGAAGGGTACACTTCGCAGACGAAACACTGACAGCGGTAGGCGGCGATGACACACCCCGCGCACAGCCCACAACAACGGGGCAACACGATGAGCACACGAGAAGAGCTGACGACGCGACGCAACTGGCATACCGAACGCGGTCTGGCAGAGCTGTCAAGCAGCCGGACAGGCTTGACCTGTAACTATTTAGAATAGTGTGCCATACTAGAATAGTTGTGCCATACTAGAATAGGTGCGCCATATTAGAATAATACAATACATGCAGAGACAATAAGTTATAGTTTACTGTTCTTGTTCACTATGTTAAAAAGGGGGATGTAATATCCTGGACTATGTTGCATGATTGAGTAGGCACTCATGTGTGAGTTGGCTAGAGCACTGTACCGATGTAGACAGCCGTTCAAATAAACATTACAGTTAATAGAAAAGCTAGCCTTATTATACTGAACCCAGAAAGAGAACTTTACAACAATTATGATGATAGATAACATATAAAATCTAGACAATAATGCCATATAGTGCTGTAGACAAAAATACCAAACATAACACAATACATAGAGTCTTTAGCTTGCTCTTATCAACTTTAACGTTGTTAACACCTCGTAAATCTGCATTCCACAAATTTGGTGGAGAGACTTTGAAAGCACAGTCTGCCAGTGTCTTTTTCTTCATCCTTGGCACATTTAGTGTAACTGCATCATGAGATTTTAATCCATGTGGTGTATTCCTGGTGGCAAACATCTGAGTCGTTAACTTGGGGCCACGACCGTGCAGTGCGTTGACTGTCAATAGACACATCATTATATTTTCTTCCTGTCTAAATGACTTGAGTTCCAACGAATGCATAGATATTCTCATAGTTTCCTATTAGCTAGCATATACATATTCACACATATGACCTGAGTTGACCCATCATGACCTTTCTTGACCATCACAGAGTGGGCAGCTCAGCCTCGCTGGACACCCTGAGGATGCAGACAAAAATTAAGAGGCAAATACTTGCAAAGCGATATAAGGCACAAAAAGGTAACCGCAGTATTAGTTATGCATGCATATCACCATCAGACTTGGGGTCAATTACCGTATTCGACCTATTAAGCGTACATGCCATAATTAGCATACACCCCCTTTTTTAATCAGCAGGATGCAAGTGTCGCCATCTGGTGTTAAGCAGTTGGCACCACTTTTCAGTTGTTTCTCCTGTTATCTTATTGTCTGGAGAAACAAATGTTGGTGCACGTTTATACGAACAGATTCCATGACATTTTTCCATGGCCCAATTTTTTTCAAGCAAACTGTCCGCTTGTTAGGTAGAATACGGTACATTGTTATTTGAATTTGGATGCCAGTCCCAATGACAAATCAATACCTGCACCCATAGAGAGATGCCATATGGCTCCAAATGACCAGGAGTAATGTCAGTGGGTGTCACAATAAAAAACACACTGTACTATGGCTATAAGTTACAATGTTGTCTTAATATGTACTTGTTTGACAAACCACCGACTCGTGACCAAAGAAGGTGGTGCAGTGTTTTAGCCAGAGCGATACAAAATGACTCAAAATTACCAAGAATAATGCCAGCGGGGTCACAATAACAAAACAAAATAATTTAATATGGTTGAAGGGGAACGATTAATGTGAGGCAGGTGTAGTAGGGTGTTCATATAGGCCAAACACTTGTGCTGAATGGGATAAAACTAGAAAATATGAACAAGGTGTCAAAAACTGGTAACAGCAATTTTTAGCAAAAGTTAATACATCCCAAAAATATATCCCAACGCATTAACACATTTCATGTTTGCAGGAATACATTGGTACCCCACTATCTCATTAAGATAGGATTTTGACCTTAAATCTTACCTGCTGGGGTACATATATTTCACATACTGGATATTAATTTTATGGCCACGTCAGTTTGCTGCAAATTGACTAAATAATCGATCATCGATCAGTTCGGCCAAACCGATCATCGATTATGAAAATCAAACTGATTCCCAACATGAATGTTACTGTTTGTTACTGTAGGTAAAATAGAAGAGATGCAGTCTCTGCTGGAAGAAGATGTAGTTGACACTGCAGGTCATCGTCGCCAGTAAGTAGACGCATTGACTGTGTCATCGTCACCAGTAAGTAAACTCATTGACTGTGTCATTGTCAACAACAAGTAGACGCATTGACTGTGTCAACGTCACCAGTAAGTAGACTCATAGACTGTGTCATTGTCACCAGTAAGTAGATGCATTGATTGTGTCACCGTCAACAGTGAGTAGATGCATTGACTGTATCATCGTCAACAGTGAGTAGATGCATTGACTATTTCATCGTCAACAGTGAGTAGATGCATTGACTGTGTCATCGTCAACAATGAGTAGATGGATTGACTATGTCATCATCAACAGTGAGTAGATGCATTGACTATTTCATCGTCAACAGTGAATAGACACATTGACTGTGTCACCGTAAACAGTTAGTAGATGGATTGACTATGTCATCGTCAACAGTGAGTAGATGGATTGACTATGTCATCATCAACAGTGAGTAGATGCATTGACTGTGTCATCATCAACAGTGAGTAGACGCATTGACTGTGTCACCGTCAACAGTGAATAGACGCATTGACTATGTCATCGTCAACAGTGAGTAGACTCATTGACTGTGTCACCATCAACAGTAAGTAAATGCATTGACTGTGTCATTGTCACACACTAGATATAACACAACATTCACTAGATAGACCACAACACTCACTAGATAGACCACAACACTCACTAGATAGACCACAACATTCACTAGATAGACCACAACACTCACTAGATAGACCACAACACTCACTAGATATACCACAACACGCACTAGATAGACCACAACACTCACTAGATAGACCACAACACTCACTAGATATACCACAACATTCACTAGATATACAACTTGGACTTGGAGGTCATTGACTTGAGACTTGACTTGACTTGCCAGTTTGTGACTTGCCAACAAGTCTTGTGGCTCAAGACGTACACAAAATAAGACCATGTTGTCGTAACAGGCCGCACCAAATATAATAATTATTAACTACTTATTATGATTGGCTAATGTTACGGCAGGCAGCATCCATCTCAATTTCCTGCTAAACATTACAGCAGACAGACCACAACAATCATGGCAATTGGTGAAACCTCCTGACTTTGGGACTTGACTCGAACTTCAGATAGATGACTTGGGACTTGACTTGACTTCCAGGTCAACGACTTAAAACTTGAGCTAGTTTGTGAAGTTAAAATGTATGTTAATATGGGTGAAATTACATTCCATCTGTGCATAAAATATATCCGTGCAATTCTTAATTATGTGAATTATCTTGACACAGGAGCTGCCGTTTTCCTGCCACTGACTCTAAGCGGGACTTGAATGACGTCCCCGTGCGGAACACAAGGTACGTGAATTAAATGCTAGATGTGTCCACTGCTCTACTAATTGACCAAATGTCGCATTTGACAAGTTTTGGTTATTTTAGTTTATCAGATGCAGCTTCAAAATGACGTATAACTTATCAGGGTGTTATAATTATCTCAATCACATTCACATTTTCATTGAGGCTGTATCATATAATCTGATAATTGTATCATCGAGATAATCGTCATTTAAACTTTTCAATGAACGCTGGCGCATACTCAAGCACATCAGCTAGAAATTCGTTATTTTTCAACCAGAGAATAATCATCTGTGCGGCCATGTTCTCCCTCACTACCGCCTCTACGGTCATTGTTGAAATAATCGTTAAAACTACACCATTTTGAATTCAAAATTTTCAGTCGGTTGGCAATATCATAGCAATATCGATTTTTTTAAATGCCGACGTGATCGATTAGGAAAGCAGAGGATACATATATTGCTGTAAAATGTTGCGCTTGTGATGCATTTTATATATAATGTTAACTTGTATGAATCACTGGCTGACAAAGTAATTGCTATGTTTGAAGCCAAGTAATTGCCTGCATGTTATATAGGCCATTCCACGACGGTGTGGACAAACACTTAACTCTTAAATATCAATTATTTTATCAAGTGTGTATTTTTTTATAGTCAGTATGCTAAAGTTCATGGATCTAGAAAACACACAGCCCCTCAAAAATGAAACGTGAGTAACTGAAATAGCAAATTTTTCCCGTATCCTCCGTTTCTTGTATCTTATGAACAAAACTGGTTATTTGTCTCCGCTGATGTACACTACATTTGACTACACACGTTATATAGCGATGGTAGTACAGCGATGGTAGTACAGCGATGGTAGTACAGCGATGGTAGTACAGCGATGGTAGTACAGCAATGGTTGTACAGCGATGGTAGCACAGCGATGGTAGTACAGCGATGGTTGTACAGCAATGGTAGTACAGCAATGGTAGTACAGCGATGGTAGCACAGCGATGGTTGTACAGCGATGGTAGTACAGCAATGGTTGTACAGCGATGGTTGTACAGCAATGGTAGTACAGCAATGGTAGTACAGCGATGGTAGCACAGCGATGGTAGTACAGCGATGGTTGTACAGCAATGGTAGTACAGCGATGGTAGTACAGCGATGGTAGCACAGCGATGGTTGTACAGCGATGGTAGTACAGCAATGGTTGTACAGCGATTGTAGCACAGCGATGGTAGTACAGCGATGGTTGTACAGCGATGGTAGTACAGCGATGGTAGTACAGTGATGGTAGTACAGCGATGGTAGTACAGCGATGGTAGTACAGCGATGGTTATACAGCGACGTTTATATAGTAATGGTAGTACAGCAATAGTAGTACAGCGATAGTAGTACAGTGATGGTAGTACAGCGATGGTAGTACAGCAGTGGTAGTACAGCGATGGTAGTACAGCGATGGTAGTACAGCGATGGTAGTACAGCGATGGTAGTACAGCAGTGGTAGTACAGCGATGGTAGTACAGCGATGGTAGTACAGCGATGGTAGTACAGCGATGGTAGCACAGCGATGGTTGTACAGCGATGGTAGTACAGCGATGGTAGTACAGCGATGGTAGTACAGCGATGGTAGTACAGCGATGGTAGTACAGCGATGGTAGCACAGCGATGGTTGTACAGCGATGGTAGTACAGCAATGGTTGTACAGCGATGGTAGCACAGCGATGGTAGTACAGCGATGGTTGTACAGCGATGGTTGTACAGCGATGGTAGCACAGCGATGGTAGTACAGCGATGGTAGTACAGCAATGGTAGTACAGCGATGGTAGCACAGCGATGGTAGTACAGCGATGGTTGTACAGCGATGGTAGTACAGCGCTGGTAGTACAGCGATGGTAGTACAGCAATGGTTGTACAGCAACAGTAGTATAGTGATGGTAGTACAGCAATGGTAGTACAGTGATGGTAGTACAGCGACGGTTGTACAGCGATGGAAGTACAGCGATGGTAGTACAGCGATGGTAGTACAGCGATGGTAGTACAGCAGTGGTAGTACAGCGATGGTTGTACAGCGATGGTAGTACAGCGCTGGTAGTACAGCGATGGTAGTACAGCAATGGTTGTACAGCAACAGTAGTATAGTGATGGTAGTACAGCAATGGTAGTACAGTGATGGTAGTACAGCGACGGTTGTACAGCGATGGAAGTACAGCGATGGTAGTACAGCGATGGTAGTACAGCAATAGTAGTACAACGATGGTAGTACAGCGATGGTAGTACAGCGATGGTTGTACAGCGATGGTAGTGCAGCAGTGGTTGTACAGCGATGGTAGTGCAGCAGTGGTAGTACAGCGATGGTAGTACAGCAGTGGTAGTACAGCGATGGTAGTACAGCAGTGGTAATACAGCGATGGTAGTACAGTGATGGTAGTACAGCGATGGTAGTACAGCAGTGGTTGTACAGCGATGGTAGTACAGCGATGGTAGTACAGCAGTGGTAGTACAGCGATGGTAGTACAGCAATGGTAGTACAGCAATAGTAGTACAGCGATGGTAGTACAGCGATGGTAGTACAGCGATGGTAGTACAGCGATGGTAGTACAGCAGTGGTAGTACAGCGATGGTAGTACAGCAGTGGTAATACAGCGATGGTAGTACAGCGATGGTAGTACAGCGATGGTAGTAAAGCGATGGTAGTACAGCAGTGGTTGTACAGCGATGGTAGTACAGCGATGGTAGTACAGCAGTGGTAGTACAGCGATGGTAGTACAGCGATGGTAGTACAGCAATGGTTGTACAGCGATGGTAGCACAGCGATGGTAGCACAGCGATGGTTGTACAGCGATGGTAGTACAGCGATGGTAGTACAGTGATGGTAGTACAGCGATGGTAGTACAGCGATGGTAGCACAGCGATGATAGTACAGCGATGGTTATACAGCGACGTTTATATAGTAATGGTAGTACAGCGATGGTAGTACAGCGATGGTAGTACAGCGATGGTAGTACAGCAGTGGTAGTACAGCGATGGTAGTACAGCGATGGTAGTACAGCGATGGTAGTACAGCGATGGTAGCACAGCGATGGTAGCACAGCGATGGTTGTACAGCGATGGTAGTACAGCGATGGTTGTACAGCGATGGTAGCACAGCGATGGTAGTACAGCGATGGTTGTACAGCAATGGTTGTACAGCGATGGTAGCACTGCGATGGTAGTACAGCGATGGTAGTACAGCAATGGTAGTACAGCGATGGTAGCACAGCGATGGTAGTACAGCGATGGTTGTACAGCGATGGTAGTACAGCGCTGGTAGTACAGTGATGGTAGTACAGCGACGGTTGTACAGCGATGGAAGTACAGCGATGGTAGTACAGCGATGGTAGTACAGCGATGGTAGTACAGCAATAGTAGTACAACGATGGTAGTACAGCGATGGTAGTACAGCGATGGTAGTACAGCGATGGTTGTACAGCGATGGTAGTGCAGCAGTGGTTGTACAGCGATGGTAGTACAGCGATGGTAGCACAGCGATGGTAGTACAGCGATGGTTGTACAGCAATGGTAGTACAGCGATGGTAGTACAGCGATGGTAGCACAGCGATGGTTGTACAGCGATGGTAGTACAGCAATGGTTGTACAGCGATTGTAGCACAGCGATGGTAGTACAGCGATGGTTGTACAGCGATGGTAGTACAGCGATGGTAGTACAGTGATGGTAGTACAGCGATGGTAGTACAGCGATGGTAGCACAGCGATGGTAGTACAGCGATGGTTATACAGCGACGTTTATATAGTAATGGTAGTACAGCAATAGTAGTACAGTGATGGTAGTACAGCGATGGTAGTACAGCAGTGGTAGTACAGCGATGGTAGTACAGCGATGGTAGTACAGCGATGGTAGTACAGCAGTGGTAGTACAGCGATGGTAGTACAGCGATGGTAGTACAGCGATGGTAGTACAGCGATGGTAGCACAGCGATGGTTGTACAGCGATGGTAGTACAGCGATGGTAGTACAGCGATGGTAGTACAGCGATGGTAGTACAGCGATGGTAGTACAGCGATGGTAGCACAGCGATGGTTGTACAGCGATGGTAGTACAGCAATGGTTGTACAGCGATGGTAGCACAGCGATGGTAGTACAGCGATGGTTGTACAGCAATGGTTGTACAGCGATGGTAGCACAGCGATGGTAGTACAGCGATGGTAGTACAGCAATGGTAGTACAGCGATGGTAGCACAGCGATGGTAGTACAGCGATGGTTGTACAGCGATGGTAGTACAGCGCTGGTAGTACAGCGATGGTAGTACAGCAATGGTTGTACAGCAACAGTAGTATAGTGATGGTAGTACAGCAATGGTAGTACAGTGATGGTAGTACAGCGACGGTTGTACAGCGATGGAAGTACAGCGATGGTAGTACAGCGATGGTAGTACAGCGATGGTAGTACAGCAGTGGTAGTACAGCGATGGTTGTACAGCGATGGTAGTACAGCGCTGGTAGTACAGCGATGGTAGTACAGCAATGGTTGTACAGCAACAGTAGTATAGTGATGGTAGTACAGCAATGGTAGTACAGCGACTGTTGTACAGCGATGGAAGTACAGCGATGGTAGTACAGCGATGGTAGTACAGCGATGGTAGTACAGCAATAGTAGTACAACGATGGTAGTACAGCGATGGTAGTACAGCGATGGTAGTACAGCGATGTTTGTACAGCGATGGTAGTGCAGCAGTGGTAGTACAGCGATGGTAGTACAGCAGTGGTAGTACAGCGATGGTAGTACAGCAGTGGTAATACAGCGATGGTAGTACAGGGATGGTAGTACAGCGATGGTAGTACAGCAGTGGTTGTACAGCGATGGTAGTACAGCGATGGTAGTACAGCAGTGGTAGTACAGCGATGGTAGTACAGCAATGGTAGTACAGCAATAGTAGTACAGCGATGGTAGTACAGTGATGGTAGTACAGCAATGGTAGTACAGCGATGGTAGTACAGCGATGGTTGTACAGCAGTGGTAGTACAGCGATGGTAGTACAGCAGTGGTAATACAGCGATGGTAGTACAGCGATGGTAGTACAGCGATGGTAGTACAGCGATGGTAGTACAGCAGTGGTTGTACAGCGATGGTAGTACAGCGATGGTAGTACAGCAGTGGTAGTACAGCGATGGTAGTACAGCGATGGTAGTACAGCAATGGTTGTACAGCGATGGTAGCACAGCGATGGTAGCACAGCGATGGTTGTACAGCGATGGTAGTACAGCGATGGTAGTACAGTGATGGTAGTACAGCGATGGTAGTACAGCGATGGTAGCACAGCGATGATAGTACAGCGATGGTTATACAGCGACGTTTATATAGTAATGGTAGTACAGCGATGGTAGTACAGCGATGGTAGTACAGCGATGGTAGTACAGCGATGGTAGTACAGCAGTGGTAGTACAGCGATGGTAGTACAGCGATGGTAGTACAGCGATGGTAGTACAGCGATGGTAGCACAGCGATGGTAGCACAGCGATGGTTGTACAGCGATGGTAGTACAGCGATGGTTGTACAGCGATGGTAGCACAGCGATGGTAGTACAGCGATGGTTGTACAGCAATGGTTGTACAGCGATGGTAGCACTGCGATGGTAGTACAGCGATGGTAGTACAGCAATGGTAGTACAGCGATGGTAGCACAGCGATGGTAGTACAGCGATGGTTGTACAGCGATGGTAGTACAGCGCTGGTAGTACAGCGATGGTAGTACAGCAATGGTTGTACAGCAACAGTAGTATAGTGATGGTAGTACAGCGATGGTAGTACAGTGATGGTAGTACAGCGACGGTTGTACAGCGATGGAAGTACAGCGATGGTAGTACAGCCAACAGTGTCAGCTATTTCAAGTGTTCTATTGTTCTACATACAAAATGGCTGCTAACCACCCCCTTTTTATTAAAAACACATTTGGACAGTCAAAGTTTTAGAAAATATACTAATACTTTATACTAGCTTAGTTACCCGGCATTGGTGAGAAAAGAAAAAAGAAAAACATAAGAATGTTCTAGTTAAAGCTGTGTATTACCCTAAGATACGTTTGGGAAGTGATGTATTTTTCTGGCGTCATGTCATGATTTTTATGCGGCTTGCGTTTTGCAGCGAGGTACAAGAAGGAAGTAACGCAGATGTCTCACAGAGAAACAGCAATCACTTAAAAATTATTCGAAATTGCTGTATTCATTCATCAGCACATTTTTTGACATCTTTATTACCTTTAAGATAACGTAGAAAACAAATTAATTCCACCGGTACAGCCGTTTTTAGATTTTGACCACTGGGATATTTTTAATTGTTTTAATGTACGGACCATCCCCATGGACCCCCGGGCACACCTACAAAATTTCAGCCCCATACATGCGAAACTAACGGAGATATAATGTGACAAACATACACAGCCACAAACTTCTTTATAATACAGTGTATAGTTAACATGATTGTATGATAAAGACTATCATTAGTGTCATCGACCAATGACTGCAAGAGTGTATGACAATGTCTGGTTGGTTGCAGCTCTCAAAAGCACGACAAGGCATACATATCAGACACCTTTGATTCCGAACCAGCGGAGAAAGTTTCTGTTCACAGTGAGTCTGATGTGTCACCTCTCTTGCACAGTAACTCTTCTTTTTTCTTTCTAGTTTTATGTTCCATGTCTTCCTGTATGGTTTCTCCCTCAAATTTCTACTGTTTCATCCTCTTTATTACTGGTCTTACTCTGATGACTTACATAACTTAAGCCTTTTCACCCCCTCGCAGAGCATAGGTCATCAATAACCCCTTTCTACCGGACACAGTTGTGGGCTCTTGACAACTCTGCTCTGTTCTATGTAAGCACCTGTCTTGTGATGTGTTGTGTTGGTTTCCTGAGGGTATACAGCTTCTTCCCCATAGTGCTTCATTACTAATGGCACGCACGCACGCACGCACGCACGCACGCACGCATGCACACACACACTCCATCGTCACCATTTTCATTTTGTGTTTCCTACAGAGAAGCTGTGCAGCCGGCGTCACAAGCCCAAGACGTCGACATCGTCAAAGAGAGACCACAGGAGTTTAAGACACGAGATGGTTGGAATATACAAGTGAACCAGTTCCATTGGGAGATGCCACCTTCTTCCGTCACCTCCAAAACCAGATGCCTTCTTCATCGTCCCCACTTCCCAGTCTCCGCAACTGCCAACGTTACTCATCGTTCCCATGTGTTGGAAGCTGCTTATGTCACTGATGGCTGAAATTATTGCCGAAACTGAATCTAATGAGAGAAAATGTTTCATTTGTTCCTAACACACACAGTTTTGTATATCTTGAGTTCAATACATGTGCAATGATATTGCGATTTTGTGTGTTTGTATTCATACATTAAAGTGTTCGTCATCAGGTGTAGGATAGAGCGGGAAAGATGATCCTGTTAAGGGGACATTGTATGCAGGAAAGAATCTGAGGATATATCGTCTATGTTCTATGAATGATCTAGTTCATTATCTTAGACACATTTCTTGTTTTGACATGTTTGAGGTAGATAGTTCTGAAAAAAAGTGTTGCAATTTTAGTGGACGTAAGGGGCCCACACACGGAGTAAGATGTAAGGGGCCCACACATGGAGTAAGATGTAAGGGGCCCACACATGGAGTAAGATGTAATGGGCACACACACACACACACACACACACACACACGGAGTAAGATGTAAGGGGCCCACACACTGAGTAAGATGTAAGGGCCCACACACGGAGTAAGGGGCCCACACACGGAGTAAGATGTAAGGGGCCCACACATGGAGTAAGATGTAAGGGGCCCACACACGGAGTAAGATGCAAGGGGCCAACACACGGAGTAAGATGTAAGGGGCCCACACACGGAGAAAGATGTAAGGGGCCCACACACGGAGTAAGATGTAAGGGGCCCACACACGGAGTAAGATGTAAGGAGCCCACACATGGAGTAATATGCAAGGGGCCAACACACTGAGTAAGATGTAAGGGGCCCACACACGGAGTAAGATGTAAGGGGCCCACACACGGAGTTAGATGTAAGGGGCCCACACACGGAGTAAGATGTAATGGGCCCACACACGGAGTAAGATGTAAGGGGCCCACACACGGAGTAAGATGTAGGGGGCCCACACACGGAGTAAGACGCCCCCTCTGGGCGGTTGCTGTATTATAATTTCTTTATTTGAATATTTGTTTTATATATCGCCTGCAACCGATACATCTATAGTATGACTACAATCTTATTTGCGTATTCTATACATTCTCTTCTTGGTCTCCGTTTCCTAAGGCTACTGTACACAGTCGGATTTTGGTTAAAGATGTTTTGTAATATTTCAAAGGTCGAATTTTTAAGTGAATAGCTTACTGCGTGTTTTGTTTCTGCTGCAATTGTACTGTAAGATAGACATGATGACATATGGCTCCACCAGGATGACATATGATTCCATCAGGATGACATATGGCTCCATCAGGATGACATATGGCTCCATCAGGATGACATACGGCTCCATCAGGGTGACATATGACTCCATCAGGATGACATGGCTCCATCAGTATCACATATGGCTCCATCAGGATCACATATGGCTCCATCAGGATCACATGGCTCCATCAAGATGACATATGGCTCCATCAGTATCACATATGGCTCCATCAGGATCACAAATGGCTCCACCAGGATGGCATGGCTCCATCAGGTTGACATATAGCTCCATTATCCCAGTCAGCAAGGAGTCATAGCTACTCAGTCAGAGAGGAGTAGTATTTAATCAGTCAGTAAGGTGTCGTAGCTACTCAGTCAGCAAGAAGTCGAAGGTATGTAGTCAACAAGTAGTCGTATATACTCAGTCAGCAAAGAGTAGTATCTACTTTGTCGGCAAGGAAGTGTAGCTTCTCAGTCAACAAGGAATAGCAGCTACTAAATTAGCAAGGAATCGTATCTACCCAACCGGCAAGGAACTGTAGTTACTCAGTCAACAAGGAGTCAGTTATTAAGTCAGCAAGGAGTTGTAGGCAGTTATGCTAAGCGGGGTCCAATGTATATGGTCAAGGCCAGAAAGAACGACACAGTTCCAACTGGTCAACTTATAACAAACAAAGTTTACAAAATGTAATTTGTATGTCTTTTTTCAAAGGCTGTGTATTATTTGAGATAGTTTATATAAAAAAACCTCACAGACTATTAGTGCCACATTTCATGAAATGTCTTGTTGCTGCGACATAACCTACATATGGATCACATAAAGAAAACGAACACTTGGTAAATCCATTAGTTTGAAGAAAGCTTGTGTTCACTCTGTTGTCGGCGACACGTGAAAAAGCACGCTTTGGAACTACACGTGGGATCGTAATTCTGGAAGTATTTGTCACCAATGGACAACCATACGTTTTTGGAATATGTCCAGTGGAATCGAAAATATAGGCTATAATGCATTTCACATTTAACAACCACGAAAACGGCTGGTGACAGCAGTTTGTCGAACATGTGTCGGTCTTTCTGGCCTTGCCGATATAGTCAGGTGCAATTTTAACATTTAAGTGTACATAGTATAGCACACGTTTGATAAATTATCGAATGTGTCGAGGGGGAATAATTAAACTTGGTGACAAATATCATAGGAATTAGTTTGAATTATCCTTCGAACTTTGGGTTTTGGATCGCTCGAAAACGGAAGGGCGGAGTTATCTGCGTTTAATTGTGTTATATAATATTCGGTATCCAGCAACTCAAACGCCCAATCGGTAAAATAATAATAAAAATAAATATAATAATAATAATAATAATAGTAACTATAATAAGAATTTATATAGCGCATGAATACATTTAAAATAAAATGCTCTCGGACGATTTACACAAAATTGCATAAGTTAAATATGTACATGTAGTTAAGGAAATAAATTGTGTAAAAGAGACCAGCTGATTAAAACAAATAAATCTAATTAAAAATATGTCATGTATAAAATGTATAAAAAAAATCATGTATAAAAAATAAAAATACATAAAATATAATGTTTTTAATATATCTCGGTTATTAAAGACAGAGGGAAAGTGACACATTCAAATTATTACTTATCATTGTTACTTAAATGGGTTGAGAGTCTTGAGTTGTTTAATGTTCTCAGGTAGGTCATTAGCATATTTCTACAACGTTTTTAAAACATTCCTCAGTGCATTCCATTGTGGCCCCGCAAGGAATGTTATTCTGGCCTGGCCGACCACTTCGCTTGCATTTGTTGCTTGTAATTGAGTTTGTTCAACACAATGTCAGCGTTAATGTGAGAAGAAGCCGCCGCCTACCGAAATTGGCAAATTATTTACCAGGCCCGCGGCCCAGGGTCTCTAGAAGTCAAACCATAGTGCATTATAACATCGGTAGCCATGCTAACGTTTTGTTTGATAACCAGAAAATCGGACCATCATAAATTCTGAAAAAAAATCACAACCACCTCCGTCATGTCATTGATATTCTGAACAAGTTTTGTCAAAATCACTTACCTCCAGCTCTTATAATCATGTCGCAAGTGCGCGTACCCACAAAATGGGCAGTTTTTGTCAAATATTAATATACCTACCGGTGTTTCGCGAACGTCACCACCAATATACCTGCGCGTCTTCGAATCCGCTTCATACTGCAACACGTAGTAGCCAAAGGTGCGGCAATTCGAACGTTCTAAACTTCTTAACTGAATATGTTACTTCTTGGCAAATAAAATCACTGGACTCGGTAGAGCGGCAGGTGTAGATGTATCCAAGGCATAGTATGATCGACACGACATAGTGTCGTGTGCTATGTATACCTTTATGAGAATTCACCGTTTTGTCGCATGCTTGTTTTAGTTAGTTCTAGTTAGGTTCCAGCATCCGATACAATCTAGTAACTGTATAGTGTATATGTTTTGGTTACCAGAATATCAGTGGTGCGTCTAGGATTTTACCAAAAGGGAGGCAAACGAGGCCAAACTTAATCATCCATTAGATTACCAGGCTACCATAGTCCAATATTGGTGCAACAGGTTACGTACAAAAACAGTATAAAGCTGCTTCCTCAAATGATTCAGCCAATCGCGAATCTGGTTAATTTTTATCGAGATGTGTAGTGTGTGACTAGCTTAAGTAATGTGCGCAGTCTGATTAATATTACTCTTTTTGTTCAAAGCATCTACTGAATTGACTTCAGTCGTTAGATCTGGTAATAATCAATTTGTCTGACGATTTCATAAAAACTGCATACAAAAGTTGCACAAACGAGTTGGCATGTTGCAGTGCATGCTGGGTAGGTTTCGTTTTTTCAATTTATTTGAAATGAGACTAGCAAAAAATCGAACTAAGGAGGAACCTTTAAGCCACGGGGCGTGGCCCAATACCCCCCTAAATACGTCCCTATAACATAGATGGTCATATTAAGTATTATCGAACTGATTAACCTTCTTTAGATTACTACGGCGAGATACCTCATATACTGGCTCCGAGCTACAGTGGTCACTGCCAGGGTGGTCACTGCCAGGGTGGTCACTGCCAGGGTGGGCACTGCCAGGATGATCAATGCCAGGATGGTCACTGCCAGGGTGGTCACTGCCAGGGTGGGCACTGCCAGGATGATCACTGCCATGGTGGTCATTGCCAGGGTGGTCACTGCCAGGGTGGTCACTGCCATGGTGGTCACTGCCAGGGTGGTCACTGCCAGAGTGGTCACTGCCATGATGGTCACTGCCAGGATGGTCACTGCCAGGGTGGTCACTGCCAGGATGGTAACTGCCAGGGTGGTCACTGCCCTGATGGTCACTTCCAGGATGGTCACTGCCAGGGTGGTCACTGCCAGGGTGGTCACTGCCATGATGGTCACTGCCAGGATGGTCACTGCCAGGGTGGTCACTGCCAGGGTGGTCACTGCCAGGGTGGTCACTGCCAGGGTGGTCACTACCAGGGTGATCACTGCCAGGGTGGTCACTGCCAGGGTGTATGTCGTCCTCACTGGTTCTTGATTCAAACATGAATTTGCCAAAACATTCTTAAATGCAACTATTCTACAACAACTATTCATATTTGTACTCCAAACAGGTACACTGCTAGGTACACCCCAGGTACACTCTAAGTACACTCCAGGTACACTCTAGGTACACTTTGAGTACAACTGTACTTACAAAGAGATAGACACCATACAAAAAGAAAAATATTTCAAAGATAACTTATTATAAATGGGTGACTTCCACGATAGCAACATTTATCTTAATATGAGTCACCGGCTGTTGTTTTTGTACTAGTTTTTGTATTAATTAGTACGAGTTCAGTTTAAATGTGGTTGGAGCAAAGGTGTGTATATATGATATATACTGATTACAAACACCCACTAATATATTTATATGTAATACTTTGACATATTTTATATTAAGGTGATCATCCCAATCACGAGGGCTGCGCATTCCCTATTTACTGTATAGTCAGTGCGCAGTTTGAACGTTCCAATTGTGTCTAGTGTTGATGAGTTTTACATTCACTGCAGTCGCGTATCTATTTGATGAGGTTGCGGTGCATGACAAAGCTTGCATCAACCACTGGAATACAGTTGGTAAGAATGCTGGGCATGTTGTAATCGTTCTCCGCAAACGATATGTCTGGCATTTATTAATAGGGTATTGAAATCGTATACGTAGTAAACAATCATATAAGTAGATTACATAAAAATCATTTATATAGACGGTTATGGTTCAGATAGAATTTTATCCTGACACAAATGCGCAATTGATCACATTTATCTGCTTTCTCTCTCTCTTTCTCCTCCCCCTCTCTCTCTCTCTCTATATATATATATATATATATATATATATATATATATATATATATATATATATATATATATATATATATATATATCTCCCCCCTCTCTCTCTCTCTCTCTCTCTTTTCTCTGTCTCTCTCTCTCTCTCTCTGTCTCTCTCCGTCCGGCCTGTTCTAAAAACCGACAGTCATGCTCTTCACTATCTCTGCCGTTCTGGCTATTACTAGAGAGTATGAATCACAACTGTCACATATGATTGTGGTGACTGTTTCCTCTTGCCTAGACAGCAACACCGGGAATCATCACAACTGTGCAGATCCTTCTCTTCTCTATCATTGATGGTTTAAGTTAAAATCCAATGGTTTTGTGTTCTTGTTTTTAAAGACGACATTTCATCTCAATAGCTTACAATCTTCTGTCAATTTCTGAATTCAAGGTCCATATTTAACATTCGTACGTTAAATTGGCCATCTCTGGTCGGCTATGGGTAAAAACACCCCCGGACGTCCCCTGGATGTTTCTCCCGGTCATTCTCCCCACACTAAAATGAATAGGCGGACGTTTCCCCCTCTTCATATAAGAAAACATGTTTGATGATTGGACTTAGAATCAACAAAAAACGTACATGACATATTTTTTTAACTATTCATTGGAAGAAACACCAGATAGGAAATATGATGCTGATATATAAAATCACATCATCAACTATGTCTTACATTTGGTCCAAATCGGCTAAATATATTTGATATTGAATGAATGTTAATATATTTCTTTAGTAATTATATTTTCTTTACTAATTAATACGCATAAATATATATTTATTTACTTAAATATAGATTTATTTACTAATTAATAAATATAAGCATAAATGTAGATTTATTTACTAATTAATAAATATAACATATAACAGTGTGTATCTCTGCATAATTGCAACAAAGGTTGATAAAAAACAATTGATCAATTATTATTTAAACTAAGAAAGGGAGAACGCCCGGGGGTGGGTGACCGAAGGAAACGTCTGTGGGGGATTATCCTTGGGCATGTCCTTCGGGGGGTGCAGGGCAGAGGAAGTACCACTTGACCCTGGTTGCTGTTGCGATGCAGCATACTTCTTATTTAAATTTTATGAATGTCTTAACGATCGCTAATTCACAGCGAATTCAACTACAAACACTGGCACCTTTCAAAATATTGATTGACATATGTTTGTCAAATTATTTATAATCAAACAATTATTTTATTATATCCAAAAGATTTTCGTTTACCTCTATAGCTTTCGCCACCTTATAAAAGTGGCTTCATCGTCAACCACACAACCACTGAAAACCATCTAATTAACATAATGGATTTGAATGAAAGTGTTAGACAGGGAGTCCCACTGAAGGAGAAGACGTGAAAGAAGCGACGTGGATATGGAAGACGGAGGCAGCGATCAACCGAAGTGAGAAGAACTACAAACTTCCACACGTCTACGATGGCGTCATCATACCAGGACGTCACCGTCGTTTGTATTAATGAAGCCTTCTTGATAAGGTGGCGACGTTCTACAGGTAAACAAAACCTTTTGGATATGATAAAAAAATTTGATAATATGTTTGACAAATTTAATTAAGGTAAATAACTAATATACACTAAGTAGCGTTAGTAGAAGAACAATAAAAGTTGCATATAGGATAGTATTTATTCGAACTGAAGACATATTACACCGTAATGGAATTAACTAATGATCCTGTCAATGCTACTCATAATTGTGTGAATATAGTGTAATATTGTTGAACCCTCCATCTACCTTATGGCATTTTTTTAAAAGGAGGGTATTCTTATTAAATCTTGTTAAAATGTCCACTATTATAATTATTACACTGAATTTAACTTGTTTATTTTATACAAAGTAATGCATTTATCTATGTGCACGTCGTTCAAACGTGGATTTTGTCGCGTGTCATTTAATCTATCACACATATTAACTTTCTCGATGATTAATTTACTCGGTCAATTTCGTTAGCAGCGCCCCTCGCGAGAACAGCAACGTCACATTCCACGCGTGCACTCAATTAACCGTCATGCACCGCGCTCCCGCTATAAAACCGGCGTGTCGTCTGGTCGTTCACGTCTAAGCGATATTGTTGTGTCTAGGGTGTCAACGAACTTCGACCTGCTGTCCGGCTTCACTCGCTGCTCGTTGGACCAACAATGTCCGTCAGGAGGCGTCCGTGCGCATTTCTTAGCAAGGTTGGAAACTTTTCCAGTTTCGTCTCCTGTTATGTCAGTGATTTTACTTGTCATCAAAGTAGTTGTTTGTCTGGCAAGGTAGGCTTTTCCGGGTTGTCAGTGATTTTGTTCGACAACAATATAGTCGTGGCCAACCTGAGGTGAGTTGTGAAGCGGATTTGAAGAAGCATATTTATAGTATTTATTTATTCAGTATTTATTGTTGTGGCAGATCACAAACTTGCAAGTCAAGTCAAGTCTGAAGTCATTGACCGTCAAGTCGAGTCTCTCATCCTTTCTTGCCTGATGTTATTTGGCAAATTTATAGACGTGATTGGGTAGTGATACATGTGTTTACTTTGATAACACCTACGCGTTTTCAAATGTACGATTTATCATTTTGCATAGATGCACATAGCAATACGGAATTACTCCATTGATATGTGAGTATTGCGCATTACGCTTTATAGATAAAGGTATGTTCTTATATAGCGTGGTGTCCTGTCTTTGGGACTGTTCAAGGCGCTTTACGCTTCACCCCAGATAGACCAGTTCAGTCCAGCGCCATTTCTACTTCTCTGGAAAACATTTATTCTTAGTTACAAACGTGCCGCACCGTTTCTGTTGTTTCCTAATAA
Source organism: Lamellibrachia columna (assembly GCA_963662155.1). Taxonomy (NCBI): domain Eukaryota; kingdom Metazoa; phylum Annelida; class Polychaeta; order Sabellida; family Siboglinidae; genus Lamellibrachia; species Lamellibrachia columna. The sequence continues at coordinate 20,278,335 of OY759268.1, forward strand.
ATTTATTTGAACTGGAGGTAATCACACACAGTTCAACTCGCTGATCGCGATACAGCAAATGGAAATAATAAACTAAAGGTGAATCAATGGCTACTAAACGAAGAACACAGAACGGTATATCCAATCTACACTGATCCTTCATTAATGTCATTTCGTGGTCTCTAGTTCACTAGAAAAGGGACGTTTGTCGGTGTTTACTCGCGTGTTCATCATTACAGATGCACTGCTTGGCGGTGGTGCTGCTGGTGGTGTTTCTGTTGGCGACGGAGCCCGCCTTATGTAAGCGGAGACGCCACATCATCTGTGGCCGCCGCTTCATGAGTGCGCTCTACCGGTCCTGCCGATATCGTAGATCGGCCACGTCACATGACCCCGCGTCACATGACCCCGCGTCGTCGCTCTTGTTGTCCAGCCTTGCCGGTATGTAATGCTCTCGGGATATGAGGTGATATTCATTGGTTCCCAGGGCCGATGTAACAGTACATCTTCCCCTTGGATATCTCCCCCGAGGGGAGGTGCCCAAGGACATCTCCTCCAAACTAGATATGTTCTCCCACCGCAACACCAACGTTGTCTTGACTCCACACTGTTACTTTTATTAATTCAATCAAATTATATTATAATTTTTTAACATCTGATGACTCACAATTGTTATTGTTCTCCTCTTTATCCTTGTACACCGGGTGAGGCTGCACCGATGCCGGTCGTCGATGTTTTTCTTCTTCATCGCTTATCCTAATTATCATACCAAAAAATCAAAAACATTATTATATTGATTACATATTATAACCGATACAATGTCAAGACAATTAAAGCCAAGGAACATTTAGTATGACTTTCATCATGTAATAACTTTTCACAAGACGTCACATACAAAATAAGTCGCAATCGTGATTAAATTAGTGCGTTATTATTTCAAGATGTCCTGGAGGGAGATATACTGCCTCACCAGGCCGTTGCAGCACTCACGTATTTAGTTCAGGGTTTGTACAGATTTAGACTGATGAGATTTAAGAATTTTTTAAGACCAATACTTGCAAAGTTTAAGACATTTTAGGACCAATACTTCCAAAGTCTAAGACATTTTAGGACCAACACTTCCAAAGTTTAAGAATTTTTAGGGTCAATACTTCCAAAGTTTAAGACATTTTTAGGACCAATGTTTCCAATGTCTAAGACATTTTTAGGACCAATACTTCCAAAGTTTAAGACATTTTTAGGACCAAAACTTCCAAAGTTTAAGACATTCTTAGGACCAATAATTCCAAAGTTCGATTTTTAGAAAACTGGACCTTCAAAAATTCTCAAAAATTCTCTCAGCCCCCGCCATCACGTCGTCGATATTCTGTACAAGTTTCGTCAAAATCACGTACCGCCAGCTCGTTTAATCATGTCGCAAAGAACCCTATCCTAAAAAAATTGCAGTTTTTGCCAACTATCAATATGCCTACCGGTGATTCGGGAATGTCACCACAGAAATACGTCTTCTAATCCGCTTCACACTGCAACATCTCGCTGCCAAAGGCGCAACAATTCGAACGTTCCAACCGTTGCTGGCTGAATACAGTTGGTTTTTGGCAAATGGAATTACTGAAATCGGTTAAATTGCGCATTTTAGACACCACATTCGAAATACTATTTCCGGAAGCCTAACTGTGGCCTGACCTCTGTAACACACCAAGAAGTGTAACTGAGGCTTGACCTCTGTAACATACCAAGAAGTGTAACTGAGGCTTGACCTCTGATGCGGCATGGAGGTTCACGCAATGCGGTATTCATTTGTAGACGCACGCAGCAGGCGCCCCCTGCCGACAGTGCACCGAACAAGGAGGTCTATAGCGCTCAGAAATCTAATGAACAGATGCTGCAAGACAGGATGCTTCGAGCGCGACCTGGCGGCAGCCTGCCGATGACGTCACTGAGCAAGTAAGTTAATTATTTTTGTTCTACCTTTAATAAAACTAACGTGTAATACGACTCAGCACACATTACAGGCCCTAAGACATTGTGCGTGCGTGCGTGCGTGCGTGCGTGCGTGCGTGCGTGCGTGCGTGCGTGCGTGCGTGCGTGCGTGCGTGCGTGCGTGCGTGCGTGCGTGCGTGTATGCATGTACGTGTATTGTTTTACAGAACGTTACAAAAGAAACACTTATACAACGTTTACCTTAATGTTTTGGCGGGTTTCAATACAATGGTTTCATTACGCGGTAAAATCAGCCCCTCGGAGCATTGATCAGATACCTTTGGTTCCTTTGCAGAAAACAGTAAAGTGATCACACATCAGCTTACCATGCAGTGGCGGCCTCGTGTGACGAATGTTGTTATGTCGCTTGCTGACATTGTTATACAGTGATGTGGCTTCGTTTAGCGTCACGGTGTAATGTCATCATTAATTGGACTGCTAACCATTGGTTCACCCAACACCAGTTGCTGAGCGGCGCTTCACTCGAAGTTATATACTTCCTTCAGGTATTAACCCGTGTGCTCGGAAGTACCGCGATACCGATGACGTCATATTGACCGTCTCGTTGAACGGACATAAACGTATCTCCTACACAGGACCGACAAGACAGTGATCAATCTTTCACATCGACTGATCGGTTAGACAACCACCGATCGCCCTCTCAAAGACAGGTCACTGATTCACTCCCACTTACTAATCACGGCCGTCAGGACTAGATGCATGTTTACTCGATCAATTTCCGAATGTGTTGGCCGACACGGAGTCGCGCAGTGCTGCGATGAAAGAATCGGTCGTGCAAACACCCTCTCGAGGCAGATTAGCGATGCCAATTTCCATGGAATTGGGGCTGGTCTGTTGAAGCAATGGACAATCAGCCACGGACATGAAGATCTAGGTCGCAGTGTCTAGACACGTCGCTCGAACAATTTAGCTGCGTATTTTCGGTGTCGCCCGACCAAATGGGGCATAGATCGCTCGTGTAAACCGGCCTTAGCGGTATCACGGACGCACGGTGCTACCATGGAACAGTCGTGTACACGAACTTGCTCAATAATCGGTGTTGCGTTTAATCTGTATATATGCCAGTGAGCACATGCTTCACTAATAGAAACTGCGTAGAATAGTATATTATCATAGCAACTGCTCGACAATGTGTGAATGCGAAAACACAACACGAGTGATAGAAAAATGAGTGTATCCAGAACGAAATACAAATACACAGGAACGACGCTTATAAATACCGTGTCTTCAGGTGCTGACTGTTGTCATACGTGCACCAAAGCGTTGTGTCACGGACGCGAAGGATAGTTTATTAAACGTCTCCCGGTTGTGCTACAACGAACTGTGAACAGCGCCGTCGTTGTAGACGATTAAGTGCATGTTTTTTTTTTAAACCGTTGCAATAATGGGACAACGTGACAAGGGACAACGCGACAACGGGACAACGGGACAACGGGACAACGCGACAACGCGACAACGCGACAACGGGACAACGCGACAACGGGACAACGTGACAACGGGACAACGTGACAACGGGTCCCTGGTAAAGGGCTTGGTTGTCATCATGTGTGCTTCCTGTTGCCATTATCATCATCATCGTTGTCGTCATTGTTGCCAATGTCGTTGTTTCCTTTTGCAGTTATCATCACCAATGTTTTCACCACAATCGTTGCCGTTTGCCATCTTTGTCACAACTGACGGAAACAATCCTACCCCGGGAATATATCATACGTCTTTCATACGAGCGTGGCCCCCCGCTTTCTATGGTCACTGCTGTGTTTGATTATATTTGTTGTAATGATTGGTGGTATCACTGGTGGTTCTATCGTTTCTTGTATTCTCCGCCATCTGTGAAATTACTTATATTGCTGTTCTTGACTTTATTGTCACAACTGCTGTATTGACGCATGCCGTAGGTGTATGTTTTCATTAGAGTTGTGGTTATTATGTACATTATTTATGCTGTTGTTATCGACGTTGCCACATTGCAATTAAAAGTTACACAGATTTACATACCAATACATATTTGTTTATTTTTTAACTGTCACTGAAATATACCAAACACGAGTTTTGTGCGATGAAATGGAACCGAGTTATATGAATAATCATGCGATGTGATAGTAAGATAATATACGATATTAGGCCTATGTTAAGACATATCCAATGTTTCACTCTGCGCCTCCAGATCATAATATATAATATACTTGCATTTTCTTATTTCGTCAGTCATGTATGCATGTGATTCGGCGGTTCACTGCGATATGCCAGATGTTTTGAAAGAAATCACGCACAAAATCACATCGTTGTGTGTACACGTATTCGAAATGAAGTCATATTGTGTCAAGAAGAAGATTATTTTAACCAGAAGCCATAGCTTACAAGTACTTCCGGTTTGAATGCAGTGAGCCAGGTGTTGGTTTTTAGGGAGTGTAAATGTAAATCATGATTTCGCAGCAAGATGCCAGATTAGAAATGTGTCAACATGTGTAAGCATGTGTCAAAGTGTGTCAACATGTGTAAGCATGTGTAAACGTGTGTCAACGTGTGTCAACGTGTGTCAACATGAGTAAACATGTGTCAATGTGTGTCAACATGTGTAAACATGTACCAACGTGTGTCAATCTATGTAAACATGTGTCAACGAGTATCAACATGTGTAAACATGGGTCAACGTGTGTCAACATGTGTCAACGTGTGTCAACATGTGTAAACATGTGTCAACGTGCGTCTGTATTACCGCTTTCGGGAGGGAAATACCGTTTCTTCACTTTGTCCCGTTTTCTCGCTTTTTGGATGAAATGTCCCTCTTTTTAATGTTTAAAAACAACCCAATTTCACGGTAAAACCGACCTATTTGTTGCGCACAAGGCCACTCTAGGCACATCAAAGTGACAACTGGTAAAACAACAAATCTTAAACAAAACGACGGTAAAACGCTAAAACGATTAACGTTTACTGGAGGAGTGTGTTTCCGGCTTTTCGTGAAGATACGTTGACAGCTACTAACACTTGAAATGATCAACTTCAGGACGTCTGTGAGTAGATGAAGAACATTCAGATCGTATTATTGTCCGGTTCGTGGCAAGAGTGCACCACATGTCTGGCCTAATATATGCTATTTTGAAAGCGATATCTTGACAAGCATACGCTGGAAGACGAGTTAAGGGATAGTGGTATAGCCTATTGCTGCATAATTGTGATTGAAACTGGCAAACCTCTAAAATATAGTTTCTAATTCGAGGGTTTCTAACCGGAAGTGTGCAGCAGTTGCCATAGTTTCCTCAATTGACATTCAAATGGTGAGTGAGTTATAGGAGGATTATAGGCTTCATTCTAAAATGTTGGTTGTGAGAATAAACTGACTTGAACTTGAAGAATTAATTTGACAAAATATTGATGTCAGAACAGAGCTACTTTGCATGACGTGACGCAAGGAATGCCATGACGCCATGTTTAAATTGGATTGGCATGGAAGCTGCAAATATGCGCTGCATTGTATTTCGTATCTAACCAGCCAAACGCAAAATATGTATGTATGTTATATCTGGTTCCCCATAGATACAGCCCAATGGTGCAGGCTGGCTGTATTGTATACTTGGTTGTGATTGGCTCATCGCATCGGCATGCATTTTGCTTACATATGCCGGAGTTAGTCGTGTTATCTAGAGTCATTCGTGCAAGCAGGCCTTACTATTACGCGATCGATTTTATATATATTTTCTGTGGAAATGTGCACCTAATTACGAAGCTGTATATTAAGTGCAATCTCGAAAACAAGATCTTCCGTGGTGGTCGTAATAATGAATTAAATGTCCATTGATTCAACACGAACGTGAATGTACACGGACAGGAATAATAGGTCGCAAGCAGGAAGATGATCTACACACCAGGTAGTCGTTGCACCATACGTTTAATTTGGTCGGAAGCGGAAATGTCATGTCCTTATTGTCAAACGTAGCTTACACAGGACCCATTGGACGCTTTCGCCAGCCACGGTACACACGTCACATCTAAGCATAATGCGTACATCTGATAAATATTGTATTATATAAAAACAAAACAAACAACAAACTGAACACATATAATCGCAATTAGATTGCATATGTATTGAACTCAATGTACACAACACTGTGCAAAGAAAGAAAACGATGACTAATATTAGTAGATGGGAAGATTGAGAGGTGGACAGATTCGGAGGTGGGAAGATTGGGTGGTGGAAAAATTGGGAGGTGGGAAGATTGGGAGGTAGGAAGATGACGAGGATGGCATCTTTCACTTTGGGACGTGACGGTACAAGGAGGTATCTCGCAGTTGAATCTGATCACTTGTGCACTCCAATCATCTCGTAGCACATACTCGTGTGATCTCTCTTCAACGATGTCGAAGTCTTTGGTTTCTGTCGCCGACTATTAATCTTCTCTGTTTAAAAACAAAACGAGCAGTGCCGGATTAACCATAGTACAGGTAGTCCACTTGTACCAGACCCCCACAGTACAGGTGGTCCACTTGTAGCAGACCCCCACAGTACAGGTGGTCCACTTGTACCAGACCCCCACAGTACAGGTAGTCCACTTGTACCAGACCCCCACAGTACAGGTAGTCCACTTGTACCAGACCCCCACAGTACAGGTGGTCCACTTGTAGCAGACCCCCACAGTACAGGTGGTCCACTTGTACCAGACCTCCACAGTACAGGTGGTCCACTTGTACCAGACCTCCACAGTACAGATAGTCCTCTTGTACCAGACCCCCACAGTACAGGTGGTCCAGTTGTACCAGACCTCCACAGTACAGGTAGTCCACTTGTACCAGACCTCCATAGTACAGGTGGTCCACTTGTACCAGACCTCCACAGTACAGGTGGTCCACTTGTACCAGACCTCCACAGTACAGGTGGTCCACTTGTAGCAGACCCCCACAGTACGGGTAGTCCACTTGTACCAGACCTCCACAGTACAGGTGGTCCACTTGTACCAGACCTCCACAGTACAGGTGGTCCACTTGTACCAGACCTCCACAGTACAGGTGGTCCACTTGTACCAGACCTCCACAGTACAGGTAGTCCACTTGTACCAGACCTCCACAGTACAGGTAGTCCACTTGTACCAGACCTCCATAGTACAGGTAGTCCACTTGAAGCAGACCCCAACAATACAGGTAGTCCACTTGTACCAGACCTCCACAGTACAGGTGATCCACTTGTAGCAGACCTCCACAGTACAGATAGTCCACTTGTAGCAGACCCCAACAGTACAGGTAGTCCACTTGTACCAGACCTCCACAGTACAGTTGGTCCACTTGTACCAGACCTCCACAGTACAGGTGGTCCACTTGTAGCAGACCCCCACAGTACAGGTGGTCCACTTGTACCAGACCCCCACAGTACAGGTGGGGCATTCGTACAAGACCCCCACAAAATCAATCATATTCCATCCTCTAGAACCGTTATTAACTAAATTAGTGAAAGTATTTGGATGACAATCTTTGTTTGCTCAGGAGTACTACATTGTACGGTCTATATTTAATGCTTAATGTTTTTATTATTTTCTAGTATGTCTTTGTATGCTGTAATTCTTGCTTGTACGGTATATGTTATTGTCTGTCATCATCCGCTGTATACTTATATCTTTGTGTGCCGTCGTCGACAGCAATCAATGAATGCTTGTACTCAAACATAGTTAGATAAACGTTAAGATTACCACCGTGTTCAATATAAAATTCAATGAATACGGTGCTGCGTGCGTCACTCGAGCCTGCGCCATTTAGTAAATTGAAGGTCACACCTACAACTTTCGGTTAAATATCAAGCTCCGTACTGTGTCAGCACCGATGGGGTACGTGCGCTTTCTTAGATACTATCCCACGTTAATATCGAACTGTCGATATAAAAACTTGACTCAAAAGTATACCTTATAAATACTTTATACCCAGAGTGGCCACCATGCGGGTGGCAGCCAAACGACGCTCTTGTGTTTCAGTGAGGTGGCTTTGTATTTATTAGCTCTGCAGGTGCTTAGAAGCTTCGGCTGTTTCTATCAATTCCCATTGCTTCAGTTCAGTGCTTAGAAGCTTTGGCTGTTTCTTTCAATCCCCATTGCTTCAGTTCAGTGCTTAGACGCTTTGGCTGTTTCTATCAATTCCCATTGCTTCAGTTCAGTGCTTAGAAGCTTCGGCTGTTTCTATCAATTCCCATTGCTTCAGTTCAGTGCTTAGAAGCTTTGGCTGTTTCTATCAATCCCCCATTGCTTCAGTTCAGTGCTTAGAAGCTTTGGCTGTTTCTATCAATCCCCATTGCTTCAGTTCAGTGCTTAGAAGCTTTGGCTGTTTCTCTCAATCCCCATTGCTTCAGTTCAGTGCTTAGAAGCTTTGGCTGTTTCTTTCAATCCCCATTGCTTCAGTTCAGTGCTTAGAAGCTTCGGCTGTTTCTATCAATTCCCATTGCTTCAGTTCAGTGCTTAGAAGCTTTGGCTGTTTCTATCAATCCCCATTGCTTCAGTTCAGTGCTTAGAAGCTTTGGCTGTTTCTATCAATCCCCATTGCTTCAGTTCAGTGCTTAGAAGCTTTGGCTGTTTCTTTCAATCCCCATTGCTTCAGTTCAGTGCTTAGAAACTTTGGCTGTTTCTCTCAATCCCCATTGCGTCAGTTCAGTGCTTAGAAGCTTTGGCTGTTTCTATCAATCCCCATTGCTTCAGTTCAGTGCTTAGAAGCTTTGGCTGTTTCTATCAATCCCCATTGCTTCAGTTCAGTGCTTAGACGCTTTAGCTGTTTCTCTCAATCCCCATTGCTTCAGTTCAGTGCTTAGAAGCTTTGGCTGTTTCTATCAATCCCCATTGCTTTAGTTCAGTGCTTAGAAGCTTTGGCTGTTTCTTTCAATCCCCATTGCTTCAGTTCAGTGCTTAGAAGCTTCGGCTGTTTCTCTCAATCCCCATTGGTTCAGTTCAGTGCTTAGAAGCTTTGGCTGTTTCTATCAATCCCCATTGCTTCAGTTCAGTGCTTAGAAGCTTTGGCTGTTTCTATCAATCCCCATTGCTTCAGTTCAGTGCTTAGAAGCTTTGGCTGTTTCTTTCAATCCCCATTGCTTCAGTTCAGTGCTTAGAAGCTTTGGCTGTTTCTCTCAATCCCCATTGCGTCAGTTCAGTGCTTAGAAGCTTTGGCTGTTTCTATCAATCCCCATTGCTTCAGTTCAGTGCTTAGAAGCTTTGGCTGTTTCTATCAATCCCCATTGCTTCAGTTCAGTGCTTAGACGCTTTAGCTGTTTCTCTCAATCCCCATTGCTTCAGTTCAGTGCTTAGAAGCTTTGGCTGTTTCTATCAATCCCCATTGCTTCAGTTCAGTGCTTAGAAGCTTTGGCTGTTTCTTTCAATCCCCATTGCTTCAGTTCAGTGCTTAGAAGCTTCGGCTGTTTCTCTCAATCCCCATTGCTTCAGTTCAGTGCTTAGAAGCTTTGGCTGTTTCTATCAATCCCCATTGCTTCAGTTCAGTGCTTAGAAGCTTTAGCTGTTTCTCTCAATCCCCATTGCTTCAGTTCAGTGCTTAGACGCTTTAGCTGTTTCTCTCAATCCCCATTGCTTCAGTTCAGTGCTTAGAAGCTTTGGCTGTTTCTCTCAATCCCCATTGCTTCAGTTCAGTGCTTAGAAGCTTTGGCTGTTTCTATCAATCCCCATTGCTTCAGTTCAGTGCTTAGAAGCTTTGGCTGTTTCTTTCAATCCCCATTGCTTCAGTTCAGTGCTTAGAAGCTTTGGCTGTTTCTCTCAATCCCCATTGCTTCAGTTCAGTGCTTAGAAGCTTTGGCTGTTTCTTTCAATCCCCATTGTTTCAGTTCAGTGCTTAGACGCTTTAGCTGTTTCTCTCAATCCCCATTGCTTCAGTTCAGTGCTTAGAAGCTTTGGCTGTTTCTATCAATCCCCATTGCTTCAGTTCAGTGCTTAGAAGCTTTGGCTGTTTCTTTCAATCCCCATTGCTTCAGTTCAGTGCTTAGAAGCTTTGGCTGTTTCTCTCAATCCCCATTGCTTCAGTTCAGTGCTTAGAAGCTTCGGCTGTTTCTATCAATCCCCATTGCTTCAGTTCAGTGCTTAGAAGCTTTGGCTGTTTCTTTCAATCCCCATTGCTTCAGTTCAGTGCTTAGAAGCTTCGGCTGTTTCTCTCAATCCCCATTGCTTCAGTTCAGTGCTTAGAAGCTTTGGCTGTTTCTATCAATCCCCATTGCTTCAGTTCAGTGCTTAGACGCTTTAGCTGTTTCTCTCAATCCCCATTGCTTCAGTTCAGTGCTTAGAAGCTTTGGCTGTTTCTCTCAATCCCCATTGCTTCAGTTCAGTCCTTAAAGCTTTGACTGTTTCTCTCAATCCCCATTGCTTCAGTTCAGTGCTTAGAAGCTTTCGCTGCTTCTATAAATTCCCATTGCTTCAGTTCATTCAGCTGTATCAGTAAGAATACTGGTCCCAAAATATACTTTGTGAGTTATGTATAATTGGCTGAAGGAAATCTCACAGGGAAATCAGAGAGGAAGAGCTAAAAAATAGAACTATAGAGAACAGACCAACAGTTAATTATGACTGTGCAAGAGAAGCAAGAAATCGGGCTCACTGTGAACAGAAACCTTCCCCGCTGCTTCCGAATGCAGGCTTTCAGATTTGTACGTCTTGTTGTTCTTCTGAAAGCTGCAAACACCGCACAGTGTCACATCGTCTTGCAGACAATAGCCGACGACGCAAAATTTAAATTACAGAGTCTGATCGAAGTTATCATAAAATCACGTTACGTAGTATTTATAAACTGTAATGTAACTGTTGATGAACTACCAATTGGCTATATATAACTTGACTTTTCTCTGTTTATGAATAGCAAATTTACTATTCAGTACATGCGTAAACTCTGTCGACAATTGTCAATAACTGTAGTCAAAGTTTACGGGGGTGAGGAGTTCACTGCATCACGTGATAGGCATTGCATTGACATCCGTAACATTACATTTCTCTCCGCATACAATGTAACCATGATATTCGCCAATAAACAATTAAAATATTTTAGTGTGGTTCATTAAAACATGGTGGTTAATATGTTAGAATAGATATAGTTTATACAATAATGATAACAACAATTAGACTCTGTACATTTAATTATACATTTTACCTATTAACTCACGAGATAGTTAGTGTTCTGGTATAAATTGCTTACTCCCTTGTTTTGCGCTTACTCAGTATGGCTGTGAGTCGTGGATATTTAAAAAGAAGATGAAAAACGTATAAACACACTCGAGATGTGGGTAAGGCGCAGAATGTTCAGGATAAACTGGATAAACTGGATAAACTGGACACATAGAAAGACAGAGATAAAGGGGGGGGGGGTAAGCAAGAAGAAGGTCTGTTATGTTTCATTGAGATAATAAAGCTGGCTAATTACGACCAGGGGAAGAGAGGACTTACAAGCATAGAACGAGAACTAACAGGAAAAAACTGAAGAGGTGGAAGAAAAAATGGGATGGATGGAAGGTGGAATCGAAGGTTGCAAGGAGACGCCAACGACACAACTGCGGCTAACAAAAAGTGGTATATCTAATGAGTGATATGGGTACATTTAGTGTGTCACATGGTTGGTTTAGAGTGTCAGTAGCGTGTAATCAATTTCGTTTTAAACCTGTATTTGAATCGAACAGTACCTAGCACAGAGAGCGGTTGTTGAGTTGTGGACACACTCAATGCGTCTACTTACTGGTGTGAACGACCTTTCTTCGCCACACTCTCCGCCACGGGCTGTTCCAGCAGAGATCGCATCTGCTCATCCTGTTCTGTAGCGACACACGGTATCATCACTCAAAAATACCATGTTCTTAGGTAGTAAATATCTATATTATAAAGTAGTTTGTGGTTGTTTCTGTCTGTATATATGTGTTTGTTCCCTCGTATCTCAGTTTCGCATGTATGGAGCTGAAATGTTGCAGGCGTGCCCGGGGGCCCGTGGGGATGATTCTTGCTTTTAAAATGTCAGAATTCTACCGGCGTTGTGATATTCCCAAGGAACCTGTGTGGACAGTTGACATAGATTATGTGGACAGTTGGCATATATTATGCTATTTATAACAACATGAGTTCGCAGGTACTTACAATTGTTAGCAATCTACATCAAACGTCCACATAATTTCCACATAATTTCATTCGTACAGTACTCGGCTAGTTATATGTAGATCCCACACAGATAGAGCGGCACTGTGTGTGTGTGTGTGTGTGTGTGTGTGTGTGTGTGTGTGTGTGTGTGTGTGTGTGTGTGGGGGGGGGGGGGGAGGGGGGTGGGTGGGTGCGTGCGTGCGTGCGTGCGTGCGTGCGTGCGTGCGTGCGTGCGTGCGTGCGTGCGTGCGTGCGTGCGTGCGTGCGTGCGTGCGTGCGTGCGTGCGTGCGTGCGTGCGTGCGTGCGTGCGTGCGTGCGTGCGTGCGTGCGTGCGTGCGTGCGTGCGTGCGTGCGTGCGTGCGTGCGTGCGTGCGTGCGTGCGTGCGTGCGTGCGTGCGTGCGTGCGTGCGTGCGTGCGTGCGTGCGTGTGACCTCTTGCACAAAAGAGGTAGCATGCAGTATCTGATACTAGATATGTTTGATTTTTCGCAAAATTTGTCTGAAACGAGATGGACGAAAAATAAAGTTGAGACGGCAGCTTCAGTGCAATGTTGCCATGGTAACTTGTACGTGAAACCAAATACCATGATTACCTAATTGTGCTTTACGCTTGGCATTTATCTTCCTCATGATTTCATTCTCCAGTCTTAGGGTGTCCAGCGATTGCGACCTGGTCATAATGTGATGACAAAGAAAGGTCACTATTGATCAATTCATGTCAATGGCCGAATACCAACTTTGAAACTCAATTGATGGATCCATTACGTGATTTCTTGTCTAACAACCCCAGCAGGCTCCGTCAAGCTTTCAACAAACATTGCCGCAACTGCAAAGTTGCCAGACACTCCGTCGTAGTTTTTGTTGAACGTTTGGCTGTGCTTATGCTTTAAACTCTGTCACTGCGTGTCTCAATATGTAAACATAGTTGCTAAGGCGAAGCTTGACGGATGGTTATAGCAACCGAGACAACGGTGCAAGCTCATTGGTCATAATTCAGATAGTGACGTCACAATATGGCTCCATCAATTCAGTTAGACAGAAAGTTTCTAAAAATACCGGACGGTGGTGCCACCTATAGTTTTTTCTGTAGCTAAGCTTCAAACATATAATTTCTGTGTTCGTAATGTCATTATTTTGGAAAGGGTGATCCATCTAAAAGCCACCAACACATGGTATGTCTATCATTATCTGTCCTGTTTGTACTTAATTAGATGACCGTGCCTTGACCGTGCCTAGTGACTGCGTCATGTACTTCAACATGCCGTTTTCAGCATGACTCTACTCACTGAGCAAGAGTGACGACATGTTTCTTTTGTCTTACGTGGCTACATTCTAAACAGCCCTATTTCCATGGCTCATGAGTGTTTTAAGTGTTGTTGGTTTCCACGTAGATACCACGTTATGCCTTTAATCCGTGTTTTGTCTTACGTGGCTACATTCCAAACAGCCCTATTTCCAGGGCTAATGAGGGTTTTAAGTGTTGTTGGTTTCCACGTAGATACCACGTTATGCCTTTAATCCGTGTTTTGTCTTACGTGGCTACATTCCAAACAGCCCTATTTCCATGGCTCATGAGTGTTTTAAATGTTGTTGGTTTCCACGTAGATACCACGTTATGCCTTTAATCCGTGTTTTGTCTTACGTGGCTACATTCCAAACAACCCTATTTCCAGGACTAATGAGTGTTTTAAGTGTTGTTTGTTTCCACGTATATACCACGATATGCCTTTAATCCGTGTTTTGTCTTACGTGGCTACATTCCAAACAGCCCTATTTCCAGGGCTAATGAGTGTTTTAAGTGTTGTTGGTTTCCACGTAGATACCACGTTATGCCTTTAATCCGTGTTTTGTCTTACGTGGCTACATTCCAAACAGCCCTATTTCCATGGCTCATGAGTGTTTTAAGTGTTGTTGGTTTCTACGTAGGTACCACGTTATGCCTTTAATCCGTGTTTTGTCTTACGTGGCTACATTCCAAACAGCCCTATTTCCAGGGCTAATGAGTGTTTTAAGTGTTGTTTGTTTCCACGTAGATACCACGTTATGCCTTTAATCCATGTTTTGTCTTACGTGGCTACATTCCAAACAGCCCTATTTCCAGGGCTCATGAGTGTTTTAAGTGTTGTTTGTTTCCACGTAGATACCACGTTATGCCTTTAATCCGTGTTTTGTCTTACGTGGCTACATTCCAAGCAGCCCTATTTCCAGGGCTAATGAGTGTATTAAGTGTTGTTTGTTTCCACGTAGATACCACGTTATGCCTTTAATCCGTGTTTTGTCTTACGTGGCTACATTCCAAGCAGCCCTATTTCCAGGGCTCGTGAGTGTTTTAGGTGTTGTTTGTTTCCACGTAGATACCACGTTATGCCTTTAATCCGTGTTTTGTCTTACGTGGCTACATTCCAAGCAGCCCTATTTCCATGGCTGATGAGTGTTTTAAGTGTTGTTTTCCACGTAGATACCACGTTATGCCTTTAATCCGTGTTTTGTCTTACGTGGCTACATTCCAAGCAGCCCTATTTCCAGGGCTAATGAGTGTTTTAAGTGTTGTTTGTTTCCACGTAGATACCACGTTATGCCTTTAATCCGTGTTTTGTCTTACGTGGCTACATTCCAAGCAGCCCTATTTCCAGGGCTCATGAGTGTTTTAAGTGTTGTTTGTTTCCACGTAGATATCACGTTATGCCTTTAATCCGTATTTTGTCTTACGTGGCTACATTCCAAGCAGCCCTATTTCCAGGGTTAATGAGTGTTTTAAGTGTTGTTGGTTTCCACGTAGATACCACGTTATGCCTTTAATCCGTGTTTTGTCTTACGTGGCTACATTCAAAGCAGCCCTATTTCCATGGCTAATGAGTGTTTTAAGTGTTGTTTGTTTCCACGTAGATACCACGTTATGCCTTTAATCCGTGTTTTGTCTTACGTGGCTACATTCCAAACAGCCCTATTTCCAGGGCTCATGAGTATTTTAAGTGTTGTTTGTTTCCACGTAGATACCACGTTATGCCTTTAATCCGTGTTTTGTCTTACGTGGCTACATTCCAAGAAGCCCTATTTCCAGAGCTCATGAGTGTTTTAAGTGTTGTTTGTTTCCACGTAGATACCACGTTATGCCTTTAATCCGTGTTTTGTCTTACGTGGCTACATTCCAAGCAGCCCTATTTCCAGGGCTAATGAGTGTTTTAAGTGTTGTTTGTTTCCACGTAGATACCACGTTATGCCTTTAATCCGTGTTTTGTCTTACGTGGCTACATTCCAAGCAGCCCTATTTCCATGGCTAATGAGTGTTTTAAGTGTTGTTTGTTTCCACGTAGATACCACGTTATGCCTTTAATCCGTGTTTTGTCTTACATGGCTACATTCCAAGCAGCCCTATTTCCATGGCTGATGAGTGTTTTAAGTGTTGTTTGTTTCCACGTAGATACCACGTTATGCCTTTAATCCGTATTTTGTCTTACGTGGCTACATTCCAAACAGCCCTATTTCCAGGGCTAATGAGTGTTTTAAGTGTTGTTGGTTTCCACGTAGATACCACGTTATGCCTTTAATCCGTGTTTTGTCTTACGTGGCTACATTCCAAACAGCCCTATTTCCAGGGCTAATGAGTGTTTTAAGTGTTGTTTGTTTACACGTAGATACCACGTTATGCCTTTAATCCGTGTTTTGTCTTACGTGGCTACATTCCAAACAGCCCTATTTCCAGGGCTAATGAGTGTTTTAAGTGTTGTTTGTTTCCACGTAGATACCACGTTATGCCTTTAATCCATGTTTTGTCTTACGTGGCTACATTCCAAACAGCCCTATTTCCAGGGCTCATGAGTGTTTTAAGTGTTGTTTGTTTCCACGTAGATACCACGTTATGCCTTTAATCCGTGTTTTGTCTTACGTGGCTACATTCCAAGCAGCCCTATTTCCAGGGCTAATGAGTGTATTAAGTGTTGTTTGTTTCCACGTAGATACCACGTTATGCCTTTAATCCGTGTTTTGTCTTACGTGGCTACATTCCAAGCAGCCCTATTTCCAGGGCTCGTGAGTGTTTTAAGTGTTGTTTGTTTCCACGTAGATACCACGTTATGCCTTTAATCCGTGTTTTGTCTTACGTGGCTACATTCCAAGCAGCCCTATTTCCATGGCTGATGAGTGTTTTAAGTGTTGTTTTCCACGTAGATACCACGTTATGCCTTTAATCCGTGTTTTGTCTTACGTGGCTACATTCCAAGCAGCCCTATTTCCAGGGCTCATGAGTGTTTTAAGTGTTGTTTGTTTCCACGTAGATATCACGTTATGCCTTTAATCCGTATGTTGTCTTACGTGGCTATATTCCAAGCAGCCCTATTTCCAGGGTTAATGAGTGTTTTAAGTGTTGTTGGTTTCCACGTAGATACCACGTTATGCCTTTAATCCGTGTTTTGTCTTACGTGGCTACATTCAAAGCAGCCCTATTTCCATGGCTAATGAGTGTTTTAAGTGTTGTTTGTTTCCACGTAGATACCACGTTATGCCTTTAATCCGTGTTTTGTCTTACGTGGCTACATTCCAAACAGCCCTATTTCCAGGGCTCATGAGTATTTTAAGTGTTGTTTGTTTCCACGTAGATACCACGTTATGCCTTTAATCCGTGTTTTGTCTTACGTGGCTACATTCCAAGAAGCCCTATTTCCAGAGCTCATGAGTGTTTTAAGTGTTGTTTGTTTCCACGTAGATACCACGTTATGCCTTTAATCCGTGTTTTGTCTTACGTGGCTACATTCCAAGCAGCCCTATTTCCAGGGCTAATGAGTGTTTTAAGTGTTGTTTGTTTCCACGTAGATACCACGTTATGCCTTTAATCCGTGTTTTGTCTTACGTGGCTACATTCCAAGCAGCCCTATTTCCATGGCTAATGAGTGTTTTAAGTGTTGTTTGTTTCCACGTAGATACCACGTTATGCCTTTAATCCGTGTTTTGTCTTACATGGCTACATTCCAAGCAGCCCTATTTCCATGGCTGATGAGTGTTTTAAGTGTTGTTTGTTTCCACGTAGATACCACGTTATGCCTTTAATCCGTATTTTGTCTTACGTGGCTACATTCCAAACAGCCCTATTTCCAGGGCTAATGAGTGTTTTAAGTGTTGTTGGTTTCCACGTAGATACCACGTTATGCCTTTAATCCGTGTTTTGTCTTACGTGGCTACATTCCAAACAGCCCTATTTCCAGGGCTAATGAGTGTTTTAAGTGTTGTTTGTTTACACGTAGATACCACGTTATGCCTTTAATCCGTGTTTTGTCTTACGTGGCTACATTCCAAACAGCCCTATTTCCAGGGCTAATGAGTGTTTTAAGTGTTGTTTGTTTCCACGTAGATACCACGTTATGCCTTTAATCCATGTTTTGTCTTACGTGGCTACATTCCAAACAGCCCTATTTCCAGGGCTCATGAGTGTTTTAAGTGTTGTTTGTTTCCACGTAGATACCACGTTATGCCTTTAATCCGTGTTTTGTCTTACGTGGCTACATTCCAAGCAGCCCTATTTCCAGGGCTAATGAGTGTATTAAGTGTTGTTTGTTTCCACGTAGATACCACGTTATGCCTTTAATCCGTGTTTTGTCTTACGTGGCTACATTCCAAGCAGCCCTATTTCCAGGGCTCGTGAGTGTTTTAAGTGTTGTTTGTTTCCACGTAGATACCACGTTATGCCTTTAATCCGTGTTTTGTCTTACGTGGCTACATTCCAAGCAGCCCTATTTCCATGGCTGATGAGTGTTTTAAGTGTTGTTTTCCACGTAGATACCACGTTATGCCTTTAATCCGTGTTTTGTCTTACGTGGCTACATTCCAAGCAGCCCTATTTCCAGGGCTCATGAGTGTTTTAAGTGTTGTTTGTTTCCACGTAGATATCACGTTATGCCTTTAATCCGTATGTTGTCTTACGTGGCTATATTCCAAGCAGCCCTATTTCCAGGGTTAATGAGTGTTTTAAGTGTTGTTGGTTTCCACGTAGATACCACGTTATGCCTTTAATCCGTGTTTTGTCTTACGTGGCTACATTCAAAGCAGCCCTATTTCCATGGCTAATGAGTGTTTTAAGTGTTGTTTGTTTCCACGTAGATACCACGTTATGCCTTTAATCCGTGTTTTGTCTTACGTGGCTACATTCCAAACAGCCCTATTTCCAGGGCTCATGAGTATTTTAAGTGTTGTTTGTTTCCACGTAGATACCACGTTATGCCTTTAATCCGTGTTTTGTCTTACGTGGCTACATTCCAAGCAGCCCTATTTCCAGAGCTCATGAGTGTTTTAAGTGTTGTTTGTTTCCACGTAGATACCACGTTATGCCTTTAATCCGTGTTTTGTCTTACGTGGCTACATTCCAAGCAGCCCTATTTCCAGGGCTAATGAGTGTTTTAAGTGTTGTTTGTTTCCACGTAGATACCACGTTATGCCTTTAATCCGTGTTTTGTCTTACGTGGCTACATTCCAAGCAGCCCTATTTCCAGGGCTAATGAGTGTTTTAAGTGTTGTTTGTTTCCACGTAGATACCACGTTATGCCTTTAATCCGTGTTTTGTCTTACGTGGCTACATTCCAAGCAGCCCTATTTCCATGGCTGATGAGTGTTTTAAGTGTTGTTTGTTTCCACGTAGATACCACGTTATGCCTTTAATCCGTATTTTGTCTTACGTGGCTACATTCCAAACAGCCCTATTTCCAGGGCTAATGAGTGTTTTAAATGTTGTTGGTTTCCACGTAGATACCACGTTATGCCTTTAATCCGTGTTTTGTCTTACGTGGCTACATTCCAAACAGCCCTATTTCCAGGGCTAATGAGTGTTTTAAGTGTTGTTTGTTTACACGTAGATACCACGTTATGCCTTTAATCCGTGTTTTGTCTTACGTGGCTACATTCCAAACAGCCCTATGTCCAGGGCTAATGAGTGTTTTAAGTGTTGTTTGTTTCCACGTAGATACCACGTTATGCCTTTAATCCGTGTTTTGTCTTACGTGGCTACATTCCAAACAGCCCTATTTCCAGGGCTAATGAGTGTTTTAAGTGTTGTTTGTTTCCACGTAGATACCACGATATGCCTTCATTCCCTGTTTTTATTCCACAAATACTTACATATTTTAAATTAAATTTTGAAGTTCCACGATGTAGAACCAGTGTGAGGCCGAAGGTAGCGATGTCAATCCCACTAACCCACATGTGTCTTTGAAAAATAAGAGTATCAAAAAGTTCACCATTATATACTGAAAAATGGGTACATTCTAGTAATTCAACTACTACTAATAACTAATATAACTATAAACAATTATCATAATAAATAAGTAAATGTATGTGACCCTCGATACGCCAATGGCTTCTTCGTCCACTATTCACCTGGATTTTGCAGTTGCTTAGACAACGACAATACAACATTACCAACTAAAACAGGAACAAAAGCATCCCAACCGTTGCTTAGACAACGACAATACAAGATTACCAACTAAAACAGGAACAAAAGCATCCCAACCGTTGCTTAGACAACGACAATACAAGATTACCAACTAAAACAGGAACAAAAGTATCCCAACCGCTGCTTAGACAACGACAATACAACATTACCAACTAAAACAGGAACAAAAGCATCCCAACCGTTGCTTAGACAACGACAATACAAGATTACCAACTAAAACAGGAACAAAAGTATCCCAACCGCTACCACCACCAGCGCCATCACGACGACCGGTATAATTACCTTGTAGGTGGCCGTCGACCGTAGGTGACAGCAATGACAACGCCGACAGTGACAATAACGGTGCCTGACATTAACATGGTTAGCAGAAGAGAACTCCAGTGATTCTGCCAGTCCAGGGTCTTCCACGCAGTAGAGAACTCATCTATATCCTCGTTCAAATCGCGCACCACTCTTAAGTCACCAGTGGGCGCCACTTGCTTCTGGAATAGCACGGCCTCCGGCAGGGCCTCGTTACTGCCATGATCGCCAGGCGGTGATCTACTTGAGGCGAGGAGCGCGTTGATGATCAATCCCTGAGCATTGTTTTGTCCACTAGATGGCGCGCTGTCATCAGAAAGGTCCCTTGCTTCGCACATCTCGTCAGACGAACCAGCCGAATTGGAATCTGTCGTCTTCCCAGACGGCGGTCTCTGTTCTAATGGGGCATCTGTGAATACAAAATGGACTTTCATTGTTTTGGTTCTTCGTCAACATATCTGTCGACGATTCCAAACAATGAAAGACCAATTATGTGTGTTAGAAGTTAGTGTAATAGACACATATCCAACCAACCACATGGTGGAAATCAAAATGGACTATTGTTGACCCTAACTAGTTGCCATGGCTACAACTTAGGCAGAAATACCCACCTGTTTTTTTGTTTGCCATTGGCACAGAGCAAGCAATGTGAAGAGCCGTCATCACCAACAGCGTTCCCAGCAGCCACTTGATCGTGCATGTGGTGCCACCTTGTGGAAACAAATTACGTACAAAATCAATATGCTATATTTATGTTATCTATAATCGAGCATTTTGTTGACACATATATACGTCATAGCAGAGATCATAACATTATGAGGAAAAGCAGGAGCTTCCTGTTTAACTGAAAATTACAATTTTAAAACAATACATGTAAGACCATCTCCAAAACCCAGTGGCGTATATAGGGTAAAAGGGAATGTATTTTCTTAATAATGAAAAAGGGGGGCCAAGTTAGTCACACATTAGTTTACCATGGTACCATATGGGGCGCAACATGTCCTATGCTACAATACGGGGGGAAATGTAATATTCCAACCAAACGGCGGGGGGCATGACCTTCAGATTGTCCGGTAAACAATATTCCTTGGAGAGATGGAGGAAGGGGGAAGGGGGAAGGGGCAGACCGAAAATAAGCAATATGTAGACGAACCTTGCACTTCAGTCATTGCGCCGGTGGACACTAAACAGCATCCTGTGAACTCCGGCAATGTCGAAATATTTACAATAATCTAACTCGCGTTATTTCCGCCATCTTGGATTGTTGTTTCGGCGTCATGGCAACCGACGCGTCTAAGAATTGTTGTTTCGGCGTCATGGCAACCGAAGAATTTCCGGTACATTTTTTAGACTTGGTTCGAATATATATGGCCTTGTAACGCAACTGTTAGTACCATGACACATAGACACTACTGTCTTGTCCATATGAAAAAAGAGCCTTTGAAATATCAACAAACTAATGTATAATATAACATTCAAAACAAGATCAAATTAACCAAGTAAGCAAGATATTGCTTGCATAACATTCGCTAGATGGCGCCTAGCCTTTTGAAAATGTGTAATATATATTGTTTAACGCCTCCAGTTACTCTTGAAAAATGGCAAATGTTATTCAATTTTTAGAAGTGTAAATATACGCACATAGGACATATAAACATGGACGAAGAATATAAAATGAGGGACGCTATACTAGGAAGAACCACGAAAGAAAAGGACTTATAAGTAACATTTAGTGCTAACATGAACGTTTCCGAGCAATGAGGGATTGCTGCTTCATATGGTAATCACTTTATAAGGTTAATTAGGAGAACTATCGCATATAAGGAGAAACCGCTAATGGTACCCCTGTACAAAGCGATAGTTAGGCCGCATTTGGAATAGTGTATACAAGCATGGAGGCCGTATCGTAAGAAGTACATAGATAAGCTAGAAAGAATAAAATGAAGAGCAACTACAATTATTCCAGAATTGAAAAACTTAGTTGTGAAAGCTGCTTATTAGAATGTGGTTTGACAACACTAGAGACCAGGAGACTAAGAGGAGACCAAATTAAAATAGTGAATGGTTAAGAGGATATTGATAGGAATGTTTTCTTCAAACTTAAAGAAGGCAGTAGAACCAGAAGACACAAAGCAGCATTACTTAAGGAACAATTTAGGTTGGACATGAGAAAGCATTAATTTTCAGAGAGGATGGTAAATGAATGGAACAAACTGTCAAATAATTGTGTTAATGCTACTAGTGTGTTTAAAAATAAAATTGACAAATATCTGATAAGGGCAGGTTACACATAGATGATACAATTGTTGGATTCTTGATAAAACAATGGCTTCCTTGTCTACTTGCCATCTCAAACGTGTAGTTTTGTATGGCAATCTTGTTAAATCTTGTTAAAATTTGCATTTAATGTGTATTGTGATGCATTGAATGGAAACAACAGAAACGTCGACACGTTTTTCTGTACGTCATGGTTGGGCTATGCTCTATGCATCAAACGTTTTGAGAAAGTCTACAAGCTTAATTAATAAATCGACACACTTAATTAAAATAGACTTATAGGCCAACAGCAACTGGTGTAGCCAACTGCTAATGTGTTGCCTTCTAGCTATCCGATGTCCCAAACATTAATTCCTCGATGTGTTTTGGGGTAAAGAACACTCGTCTTCGTTCTTTATCCGCTGCTCAAGTAACCATCCCTTGGGCCTTGGGTGGCTCAACCGACCCTCTATTGGGCCTTGGGTGGCTCAACTGACCTTCTCTTGGGCCTTGGGTGGCTCAACCGACCCTCTCTCGGGCCTTGGGTGGCTCAACCAACCCTTCCTTGGGCCTTGGGTGGCTCAACCGACCCTCTCTTGGGCCTTGGGTGGTTCAACTGACCCTCTCTTGGGCCTTGGGTGGCTCAACCAACCCTTCCTTGGGCATTGGGTGGCTCAACTAACCCTTCCTTGGGCCTTGGGTGGCTCAACTAACCCTCCCTTGGGCCTTGGATGGCTCAACTAACCCTCTCTTGGGGCTTGGGTAGCTCAACTGACCCTCTCTTGGGCCTTGGGTGGCTCAACCAACCCTTCCTTGGGCCTTGGGTGGCTCAACTAACCCTTCCTTGGGCCTTGGGTGGCTCAACTAACCATTCATTGGGCCTTGGGTGGCTCAACTAACCGTTCCTTGGGCCTTGGGTGGCTCAACTAACCCTTCCTTGGGCCTTGGGTGGCTCAACTAACCGTTCCTTGGGCCTTGGGTGGCTCAACTAACCGTTCCTTGGGCCTTGTGTGGCTCAACTAACACTTCCTTGGGCCTTGGGTGGCTCAACCAACCCTTCCTTGGGCCTTGGGTGGCTCAACTAACCCTTCCTTGGGCCTTGTGTGGCTCAACTAACCCTTCCTTGGGCCTTGGGTAGCTCAACTAATCCTTCCTTGGGCCTTGGGTGGCTCAACTAACCCTCCCTTGGGCATTGGGTGGCTGACCTAAACCTGCCTTGGGTGGCTCAACTAATCCTTCCTTGGGCCTTGGGTGGCTCAACTAGCCCCGTTTGGACAATTAAGTTGTTTAATTAACTTCTCATTAATGGGCAAAGTGATGTAAATAACTGTCTTCCCAGCGCTACGTAAACCATTTGCACATACAACAAAGTGATGTAAATAACTGTCTTCCCTGTGCTACGTAAACCATTTGCACATACAACAAAGTGATGTAAATAACTGTCTTCCCTGTGCTACGTAAACCATTTGCACATACAACAAAGTGATGTAAATAACTGTCTTCCCTGTGCTACGTAAACAATTTGCACATACAACAAAGTGATGTAAATAACTGTCTTCCCTGTGCTACGTAAACCATTTGCACATACAACAAAGTGATGTAAATAACTGTCTTCCCTGTGCTACGTAAACCATTTGCACATACAACAAAGTGATGTAAATAACTGTCTTCCCTGTGCTACGTAAACCATTTGCACATACAACAAAGTGATGTAAATAACTGTCTTCCCTGTGCTACGTAAACCATTTGCACATACAACAAAGTGATGTAAATAACTGTCTTCCCTGTGCTACGTAAACCATTTGCACATACAACAAAGTGATGTAAATAACTGTCTTCCCTGTGCTACGTAAACCATTTGCACATACAACAAAGTCTGTTCACGTGCGTTGATAGTTCGCACACCAGCAGACATTAATCACAATCACAAAAAGTTTCGAAAAACATAAAAACATACTTTTAACTCACATGTTTTCACTGTTGTGACAAATGGCGCTTATTGTACGTCAATCGTGTTCTACTAACATGTTCAATCACTGGGTGGTACCAAGTAACTGTCACTGCTGTAGTTTCCTGGGAAACATGGGTGGCTCAACTAACCCAGTGGTTCAACTAGCAATGCCTTCCCATAAATCCTTATCTCTTAGGCACTTCTGACAAACAATACGTTACCTTGAAATTGTTGCGACAAACACTTTTTTAATTAGCGACATTGTTAGTTTCAAGTTAAAGAGAAACAAAAGTCATGGTTTTGGGCCCACGCACCCATAAGAGTTACTAAAACCTAACAATTTGCAATTATATGTACAATTAAGAATATCACGCCAGTGGTTTACTAAAAAAACCTTGTTGAACACACAACATTGTAATTTCTTGGGCCACGCCATACTGCTAGATAACCCTACGTCATGTATGCGGTGGTCTGGCAATATTTGCAATAGGATATGGCTATGTTGTTTGCGTCCAAACTCAACTTATGTAAATGTAACATAGTTTAGCCTTTGTGTCTTTGTAAACTAATAACTAATAACTTTCTGACATAGAATCGCATTCGCCTTAAATAATTTTCGGTAGTTGCATATATATATATATATATATATATATATATATATATATATATATATATATATATATATATATATATATATATATTAACATAGACCAGAATATCCAACTTTGAGAACAAATTCTACAAAAACCACTAGCGTAATATTCTTGATTGTGAAATAAAATTATTAGTTTCTATTAACTGTCCTAGATACTTAGCTCCAAAACAATGAACTTTGTTTCGCCTTAATTTAGCTCGCGGTCCAGTGAAGATATTATCCACTAGATGGAGACTCCGGTCTGAAGCGGCACGGGGGTCTCTTGTACTGCTCACTAACTTGCATTTCCACACGGAGATAAAAAAACGAAATATAGTCTTAAATGTTAATGTTCAGTTCAAATAGAATCATAATTGTGAATAGGGATTCGCAAAAGTCATGATCAAAACGAGGGACAACCGACTATGCATGGTGGAAATGCAATTTGGAATCAATTGTCTTGAGTTTTTCGGAAAGTAGCTATAGTTTCCGATGTTTTCAAAGTGATGGGGAGTTCATTCCGGACTCTAGGCGCAGCTACAGAGAAAGCACCTTTGCCCAAGTTAAGTTTAATTTTAGGAAAAATGTATTGTTGTGAAAAGGATGATCTGAGCTCCATATGGATATATGAAAGATGCAGGAGACTAGCCAAGTTGGGTGGTTGTTGTGTAGAAAGATCACGATATATATATATATAAGAGTGGACAGTTTAAAATCTATTCGACAAGTAACAGGAAGCCAGTTTAACTGTCTAAGTAGTACCCTTTTAGCTCCCGCTGGAGCATAAGACGCCAACAAATCTCCTCCACTCAGCCAAGTTCAACCCAGTTCTTCCCAGCCATCTTCATGTCTCCTCCAACAGTCCTTCTCCAGGTTCCCAGTGGTCTGTCTCGTCTCCCTTTTCCGGGTGGTGTCCATGTTAGAGCGGCACGCGGAAGGCTATTCCTGTCATCTCCGTCTTCCCTGCTTCGCCTCGTCTACGGTGTTGCTGATGGGATCACGCCCCAGTTAGACTTCCTGGTGTACTACACGAATGTACGGCACAGTCATTTTAGATATGTGTAATGTTAAAAAAAATCATATCATCTGACATAACTGCATTTGAGCAGACACATTGGCAAGTCTGCTTGAAGAACATGTTAGCAGTGTAACTGTGGATTTTTAGATGATTTCAATAGGCCGGAGGATTTTTGGCAATTTTTTTCACCACAAGGCACGTGTGCGTAATAATTTATGCAGAAATTGGTAAACATCGACGGGCATGGCACGTTCAGGCATTTTAAAAGAGTTAGAAATATGTGATTTTGACAAAACTCGACCAGTATGTCAATGAGATGATGACAATGGCAGTAAAGAAGTTTAAGAATTTGTGACGGTCCCGTTTTCTTATAATCATGCAAAACGTTAACATGGTCGCCAATGGGAAACGTAACAGTAGGCTGAACCCTGATGTTGCTGCGTTCTGTGGTTTGTTTGTTTATAACTCGCGGCTCCCAACGTATTCCAAGGATTCTTCTAACCTATATGTCGGCTCCCAACGTATTCCTAGGATTCTTCTAACCTATATGTCGGCTCCCAACGTATTCCAAGGATTCTTCTAACCTATATGTCGGCTCCCAACGTATTCCTAGGATTCTTCTAACCTATATGTCGGCTCCCAACGTATTCCAAGGATTCTTCTAACCTATATGTCGGCTCCCAACGTATACCAAGGATTCTTCTAACCTATATGTCGGCTCCCAACGTATTCCTAGGATTCTTCTAACCTATATGTCGGCTCCCAACGTATTCCCAAGATTCTTCTAACCTAGATGTCGGCTCCCAACGTATTCGAAGGATTCTTCTAACCTATATGTCGGCTCCCAACGTATTCCAAGGATTCTTCTAACCCTTACGTCGGCTCCCAACGTATTCCCAGGATTCTTCTAATCTATATGTCGGCTCCCAACGTATTCCAAGGATTCTTCTAACCTATATGTCGGCTCCTAACGTATTCCAAGGATTCTTCTAACCTATATGTCGGCTCCCAACGTATTCCAAGGATTCTTCTAACCTTTACGTCGGCTCCCAACGTATTCCAAGGATTCTTCTAATCTATATGTCGGCTCCCAACGTATTCCAAGGATTCTTCTAACCTATATGTCGGCTCCCAACGTATTCCAAGGATTCTTCAAACCTATATGTCGGCTCCCAACGTATTCCAAGGATTCTTCTAACCTACATGTCGGCTCCCAACGTATTCCAAGGATTCTTCAAACCTACATGTCGGCTCCCAACGTATTCCAAGGATTCTTCTAAGCTATATGTCGGCTCCCAACGTATTCCAAGGATTCTTCTAACCTATATGTAGGCTCCCAACGTATTCCAAGGATTCTTCTAACCTATATGTCGGCTCTCTATCTTCTCGGTCGTCCTCCGTGTCTCTTAAGTTTCCGTATTGCCAAGCAGAAAAAGCAGTAACATAATACAGAAATGCATTTTTTATTTCGATATTTTTTATTGATACACACATGTATTTTAATAACAACAGCAATGTGTCTGCCATTTCAGAGGTATTACAATAAGTACCAGTTAGGCGCAAGTCAGCAGCGGGCATTTCGCGATTCGTTGATACAAATTATTGATGCAGTCGTGTGCTTTAGGGTTTAGTGTCATTATTGTGAACACAACCAACACACATATATCGGAAGACAGCCACACAAAGAAAATGTACGAGCCGCGACATAGGCGACGATCGCACAACGCGCGTGCGCAGCGCTTGTAACGCATAATCATGGGCCAACCTCCCATCTGCCATTTGTACTGGGTGCCAACCTCCCATATCCCACTTCTCTTGGGGCCATACTCCCATCTCGCACTTGCTTTGGGGGCCAACTTCCCATCTGCCATCTGTCTTGGCTAAGAACCTCCCACATATTTTGAGAGTCTACCTCCCATCTCCTACCAATCCCAACTCCCACCTATTTTTGAGGCCCACCTCCCATCTCCCATCAATTCTTAGGAACAACCTCCCACTTCCTACAACACACTCTCTGTTGTGAGATAAAACATATTTGTAAATTGGTGGTCACCGTTCAAACTGTAAGTTATATTTCAGATCACAAATATTTATCGCAACACCTGACTCATCTATCATGGAGGTTACGGGCATTTTTGAAGAACGTCCCGGCATTACGTGCAGTCGACGGTATTCACGGAATATCACGACGCACACTTCCGGTCATGTGACAAGCCGACACACGCGCCCCCTAGCGTGTATTGGACACCGCCACAATAGCCGCACTCGTATCATAATTCGCATTATTTTAAATAGTACTTAAAATATGATATTTTATTAATGCGCGATCGAAATATTGCAATACAGACATAAATATGTTGTTAATGATTCTTTGTTGTCGTTTTAATGTATCGTCTGAAATAAATCTACATATTTAAATAAGTTAGTGTTAAACTTGCTATGCGTTGAAACGACACCATGTCGGTGTAGACACGTCATTTTGAAAGCCCCTCGCCAACCATTGAAATCAGTAGCGTTCAGTGTCATGTTCCTCGTACGTGAAACGTACTTTTGTCACGTACCATGTCGAGGTAAATATGTAACTGGAATGTCACTGGAATGACGCCGCGCATTCTGCAACGAGTCACTGTATTTTCATAGACAAAAACTTTATGTCACGACGCACGGGCGGACCCAAGGGGTGTCCGTGTCATCATCTCCGCGAGGTGGCGCCCTCTTGATGCCGAGTACACGAAGGCGCTAGACGCCCGAAGTCTTGGAATTGACGATGGAATCATCAATCATCGCCTGCGTATCTGATTAAAGTTGTGTGTTCTGCTGGGATGGGGGTTAGAAGTATTGTCCTCGGTGTATCGTTGAGAAACTAGCCGTTCCCTCCACAGCTTGAATCCGCCGATGGACGGGTACCCGTTTGTTAAGTAAGTTAAGACGTATCCCACAATACAATAAAAGTGACGAATATCCCGTGCACGTGACGATATCGGGAGTCCGGCTGTCTCCGCTCAAACGTTACCCAACCATACATTCCGCAGCATTTCAACTCCCGGAAATGACGTCATATGTTCACTGCAGTGTCGTACTTTGGCAGGCCGTAGTCCAGTAGATTGCTGCTTTTCCGTCAAATATGTAGTAATAAGTTGTAACGTCAGTCGATAACACTTCATAGCCATAGCGTATATACAGGCCACTCTGACACTGCCTGTAAGATGGCGCCACTGACTGCAAGGTGGCGTCACTGTGATTGCGCACAAGAACAAATCTATCAACTAGATCCGGAAGTTCGTCACGTCATTAAAGCGCACGGGCGTTCATTCTTCATCACTTTATACACTTAGGATCAAAAGCCGAGGGCAGCCGCGTGCTTCTTCGCCTTCAGTCGGAGATCGGCGATACTCGAGTTCTTGTTCGCCCCGTGGAAGCCGCCCTGGGCAAGAGCAAAATTCAAGTCGAACGCCGCCGCGTAGTGTTGAGGGTTGTAGAGAAAGAGCGACGGCAGGGTGACGTCAGCGTGCCGAGGGAGTGTGACGTCACGCGGCGACGGCGTCGGGGCGCGAGCGGCGGTGGCGCCCGGCAGGTCGTAGTGCGCCGCCAGGTGGTGCTGTACCTGGAGGCGCTCGAACGCCACTCGCATCGACGGCATATTGACATATGGCGCCACCCTACAGCCATCGAGGGCGTGGCCGGCCGACGTACCCAGGAGAACACCTAGGCGAAACGAACAAAGCATGCTATGTTATTAGTACTAAATTTATTTTGAATCTATGAAACGATATAGATTAACAATAAATTACCAACAAGCATAAAGATATTAGAATGAAAATGTATAAAACACTCAATACAATCAAATAATACAGCATTAAATGTATACAACTAAACATGCGGTGGTCACCGTTATGGTGGTAGTGCTGGTGCTTATAGCGGTGTTGTTGTTGGTGGTGGTTGAGGCGGTGGTTATGGCAATGGTTTTGGTGGTGACGACCGTGGTGGCGCAGCTAGTGGTGCCGCTGCCGCTGCCGCTACTTCTACTGCTACTGCTGCTGTCGTAGCTGTAAGGATCATTTGTTCATTAAATACGAGGTTAATTGTTCAGACTTTCCCTCAATAAAAACATTTCACGAACGTCATCGTCGTAGCGACGATGACGTTCTTTTGCTATCTTGCAACAACGGAGACGGCGCGCGTGAAGATGTGAAGTGTCGTGATTCACTGGCGCCTTTCTCTCAGCGCGAAGCTCTGCTAGTGTCCGAAATAGGACAAGTCTCCCCCACCCGTCTCCCCACCCATCTCCCCACCCGTCTCCCCACCCGTCTCCCCCACCCGTCTCCACCACCCGTCTCCCCACCCGTCTCCCCACCCGTCTCCACCACCCGTCTCCCAACCCTTCTCCACCACCCGTCTCCCCCACCCTTCTCCACCACCCGTCTCCCCACCCGTCTCCCCACCCATCTCCCCACCCTTCTCCACCACCCGTCTCCCCCACCCGTCTCCCCACCCTTCTCCACCACCCGTCTCCCCCACCCGTCTCCCCACCCTTCTCCACCACCCGTCTCCCCCACCCTTCTCCACCACCCGTCTCCCCACCCGTCTCCCCCACCCGTCTCCCCCACCCGTCTCCCCCACCTGTCTACCCCACCCATCTCTCCCACCCATCTCCCCAACCTTACAACTCACTGAAATGTTTCATATCATTTTGCTATATAGAAAGAGGGTTTTTGACTTAGATTAGTTCTGACGTAGGGGGTTTCGACCCAGAGGGGTCTTGACGAGGTGTTTTTTTTCCTAGATGGGTTCTGACCAGGTTTTTGTTTTACCTAGAGGGGTTTTGACGATATCTACGGAGAGCTTTTGGACGCAGCGTTGGTTTTTGACACGTCAGTAAATTGACGAAGCATAGCGCGTGAAAGCACTTTTTTGTGCGCGTGCATTTTTCCAAAAATTCCCTGGAGTGACTGCGTGGTGTAAACTACTTTAATGTCCCGTCAACGAATTGTGTACTCGTTAAATCGTGCTTCACGCCACGACCGAATTTGAACATTTGGTCGAGCGGCAACATAAAACAACATAAAACGTCTCGCCACATTCCGTGTCGCTTTTTCGGCGTGATTCACAGTTATGAATGATGTAAAGCCTAATCAAAAGACATTAATTTTGCCACTTAATGTCGAACCCGTCGCGATCTATCACTTTCACCCACACTTGTCTAAGTCCAACGCCTACGACTCCTTGTCGTAGTCTAACATAAAAAAGGAATTCCTTGCGTTTTTCTTTCTCTCATCCGGGCGAAATATCCGAAAGGGACGTGTGGAAAGGGTGATATTTGTCACCCCTTCAAATCAGACGTCCACCATTGTCACCCTCCGCTTCCTCAGAAGCCGGGGTGTGTCGGCGTGCACAGCAAACAGGGGTAATTGAAAACGGAGTCTCGGAAACGTGACAATCTTGCGAGGCGTCTTTGTCGGCTTCCATTTAATGCGTCATAACTAGACACTGGCGCTCTGTAATTGCCCGCGCGCCTATTATCGCCTGAAAGCCGCGCCATCTGTCAAGCGGGTGAAATATGTCGTCGGGGTAATGACGCCTTATATGTCGCGCACACAACCCGCGTGTCGAAAGCGTCACCCTCTAACCGGGCATGACAGCAACACTAGTGCCCTATTCAGCGCCAATTTGTACCCGTTATGCAGGTGTAGTTGACCCTGCCCCGTAATTACACGTTCGCTCAGCGCCCCGCAGATAAACAGCGGACAACATTTCGTGTGACACGGCACAGCTAACATGGCGGCTGCGGCAACTTATAATTATGATATCGTTCGCGAATGAAGATAACAGAGTTTGGCTGTTCCGTCGCTGTTGCGGATATCACTAACTGGGCCAAATAGCAGATAAGCAGGGTTTCCCACTGCCGAGGAGATGTTGTCTTCAATAATTGTTTTCACGACAAAGTGTTTTTGCAGAGGAACGGGCTGCGTGGCTAATTAGAATCATATTTTGTTGGCGAATCGGTCTGGTTTACGGGCAAGTTGAAAACGAAATTATGTGTTGTGATATGCGCACTGCGGCCGACTCGTGACCGGCAAGTCCAGCTGCCGTAAGCACATGTAAGTTATGACTCTAAGAATGCGTAGAGCGAAAAACGTATGGATAAAACTGTCTGTACTGGAACACGATTGCACAGTAACAGCGCAATAAAACAAAGCCTACCACCAGTATACACGTTAAACACATGAAATATACGTATATAGTGTATAACTGCGGTCACGAATGTACGAAATAAAGCTACAGGATAAACGTCACGGAAAAAAGTCACAAGAAATAAAGTCACAAGAAAAAAGTCACAACTCTAAATATATGTCTAGGTCTCTGTATTTATTATATAAGTTGAAATAATGAATACAAAATAAACTATATATTGACACGATTACAGATCACTGAACCATTTGGCCAGCTTTACTGTTTTGTTGGTGACAACTAAGAAGCCACTTTCAAAGCTGACTCTGTTGTTGGCGGCTAAATCCGCTTGTCTAAGTTAGAGTGTACGGATGGCTCCAGTCTAAGTTAGAGTGTACGGATGGTTCCAGTCTAAGTTAGAGTGTACGGATGGCTCCAGTCTAAGTTAGAGTGTACGGATGGCTCCAGTCTAAGTTAGAGTGTACGGACGGCTCCAGTCTAAGTTAGAGTGTACGGATGGCTCCAGTCTAAGTTAGAGTGAAAATGTACAAGACTGTGCGTTTGCATTTAATATGTATAATTTTCAAATAAAACAATGTTGTGACTTTATTTTCATGTCACTTGTTTCCTAGACAAAACTGTGACTTTATTTCCGTGACTTTTTCCTGCAACCTTTTCATTGGTTAACTGACACGGGGTTTTGCATAATTAAAGTTTCCCAATTCCCTTAATTGTTCGATTTGAAAGCGCAACTAAATTAACAATACTATGTTTATGTTTATGTTTTAATATTTATTGCTGTTTCCCGTCAGAAATTGCGCAAAACGGGAATAAATCATCCCGGTGATTTATTATCGATCAATACGTTGATTTTACTGTTTGTTTACTGTCATAAAAAATCACACAGTAATCCACTCTGTCTAGAGTGGATTGTCAAGGAAATATTTTGTCTCTATTTCCGGATTTAAAACGGCATCATTATTATCATCTTCTATTACCACCAATTCACGAACCACTTTTGCGTAATCTTAGTAGGCACCGTTGCTATTGAGACAGCCCTTTTATTTACACTTAGACTTAATATCGCTCAGAGACATATACCATAGTTCATTAGGAGTTACTTGGGAATAATGAGCAAATGTAATTTTATTTGGTATATAGATAACCACCACATTAATATAATCATTTACTAATTAATAAATATATACACAGTGACCGAAATGTCAACTTTATCAACTAATCGATTATTACTTATCACAATTATTACAACTAAAAAGATGTTGTTTATTTGTTATACATCTTTAACATGCCATGTAACCTGGCTAAAAACCTGTTCAAAGGTTCTAACAAGATAATACTAAGTTAATTTGAAATAATTTGAAAAGTTGAAATAAAAATTTTTTTTAAAAGAAAGGTAAACATAAGTTAAATAAATAACTAAAATAAGTAACTAAATTAAGTCGATATATTAGATGAACATATAAGTTAAGCAAATAAGTTAAAATAAATAAGACTAAAACATCCTAGTCGTTAACATGTCTCTTCTGCTAGTAGCAGGGTGTTCCGGAGGCTGTATGAAAGAGATACGTTTTAGCAATGTCTTGAATGCCGCATCGGAGTTGGCTTCCCTGACAGGCAGGGTGTTCCTAATGTCGGTCCTGTCACGGAAAAGGCTCGACGACCTTGCCGCTCGAGATGGTACCGCGGTATAATCAATAGACCTTGATTGGCAGATCTCTGTGTTCGGGTCGATGTGCATGGTGTTACTAATACAACGTCCCCTACTGCACCCGTGTCTTCTGCTACAGCATCCCGCTAGACAGTGATCGGGAATGTGCCGTTTCACGACCAGCCGGTTTCCAGTCGGCCACGCAATACGACCGCGCGTGTCTGCAGCAGCGCACGCCTTATTTCGTCATGAACATCTCCCGTCGGTGTGATCGTTTAATTGATCATCGCCACCGACGAGCGCGTGCTCTAAGGGGTCGTTCACAATTGTTCACATTTACCTAAAACCTTCGTACAGAGCGTACTATTTCTCAAACCCACATCCCCGAATTAGCACTTTGAAATGTTGATAATTTACCAGATTGAAATGATGTAAAAATCGATGTAGAAATGTTATGACACGGTGCGTGGTATAGAGCACACAATGATAATCATCAGAATATGTTTACAAACATTTATCTCCAATAATTATATTAACGCTTTGTGTTTTTCTAAAAAAAAAAAAAAAACATGATGCCACATTGATAACTGTTTTCCAAGAATTTGTGATTGTCGAAGATGTCGAAGTGTTTTACAGCGCAGCACCGTAAGCGGCTTCACGACTTAAAAGAACAGTATTTCCGTAAAAATTCACTGCGCGGCGCTGCATGACGGAACAGTGGTCGTATTTTGCGTATGACCAACCTTTATACAATTAGTACGTGGGCCTTGACCGCTTTGTGGGGTTAGGCCATTGTGAATGGCCCTTAATACGACTGATTGGTTGGCAAGTCGCGCGAGAACTCGGCGAAAGTCACGATCAGTCGCTTGCTCGCGTCGACCACACGCCGCCGACAAGCTACGAGATAATTGAATTCTTATCGCGAGCATCTGAAGAAAATGAATTTCCATAGAATTTAACTGTCAGGTCACATGCGACTAATTCTTGTATGCGTTTCTCCTGTTCACTTGGCCTCGGCTACTAGGATTACTCGCGTTGTTTACACAGACAATTCATCGTCTGTGCTGTCGCTTTCTTCAAACGGGCCCGACACCTGCATTTACGCAAACCCAACGTCTTAGATGGAGATACGCGAACACGCAAGAATCCGCCTCCGTGGCGCTGTTGAAGGCTAATGGTTCGGCCTGACGT
This sequence comes from Lamellibrachia columna, assembly GCA_963662155.1. NCBI lineage: Eukaryota > Metazoa > Annelida > Polychaeta > Sabellida > Siboglinidae > Lamellibrachia > Lamellibrachia columna. The sequence continues at coordinate 20,313,020 of OY759268.1, forward strand.
AAGATGTATTTTATTAGTCATAATTTGTGATTGTTTAAATATGTAGTATCGATGGTGCATTGCGATAGTCGATCTGCTTGAAGTCGACGCCGGTGAGACGGGTTGGTTTCACGAAGCGTTATATATGTATGTTTCTCTATCAACTACTGTACTCTGTGGTCGTAGGGGTATGAAAACACCTTACAGCTGCAATCAGTCCTTTTTGCCTTTGACCACAGACTGTGTCGCGTCTTCAGCCAAAGTCCCTCAGTTTTTCCTTGATCTTAGTGGGCATGCTAAGCATGTACGTTGTTAAATAGCGCGTTACACAGTCCTTTATATCTCTTCCCCTGGCAGACATGTTAGTTCCAACGCCAACTCGACTTCTCTGGGAAACATTCAGTCACGCTGCAATAGCTGCGCGAAGACTATTCATCTACATATCCACCGCCTTCAGCCATTTATACAGCTGAGTGAACTAAACCAACGTTGCGTGAACAAAACTGCCCAAGCTACGAAATTGCAGCAAGAGGATTCGAAGCAGGATTGACAGTCCGATGTTCTAACCACTACGCCACCACGCGGCACACTTAACAGATCTGTGCAATGACGTCCTGTCCGAGCTCTAGTACAGCCACACGACTTTCCGTGCAGGGGTATTTTATGACACCCGTAGCACGTGGCCGGAACATGGTTCATCTTTGTTGGATCACTTCCATGGACAGCGGAATTAATACGTATTTAATTTATTTCATTTAATATGTAACCAGTGATATTCTGGTATTTAAAACGACTTCATCGGCGCTATAAATAACAATTCCGGGTTCGATTGTGTAATTATGTAAATATAACGTAATTCTCCAAGTTGAAACAGTGTGTACATTGTAAAGGTAAAGTTTGTTTTAATTGTAATTGGGTGATTTGTAAATCATTACAATGACAACGTAATTGAATTGGTTTTTAGACCGCAGCAGTTGCAACTGAGTTGCTAAGAGGCTTTGTAGTTATTATTGCAATTGACAAATTTAATTGATCATTGTGACTAAACCCGGTCTTGGCAGCACGAATGTAAGAATTCAAATATAATCATGTCTGAAAATGAGCAGTAATGAAACATGTCATCTTTTTTATGAACACTGTAGTTATACTCGGAACAATTGCAATTGACCTTTTGTGAAGCGATGTAATTGGTTTATTGAAGCGATACAATTGTAATTGATTTTTTAAGTGTTTTAATTGTAATTGAACCTTTATGACGCGGTGCAATTATTATTATTATTATTGCTGTTGTTTCATAGTAATGACCGTCGTACGATACACCTATATTTTTATCTCGGAAATTTACAAATTTAACATCATCAAGGCATATGTATTATAAGTACCTCATTAACTTGTATTTTAAATGTGCCTCCGCAATTAGATTTTTTTCGTTCGTCTCATTTCAAATTAATTTTGCGAAAAATCAATCCTACCTAGTATTCATTACGACATGCTAGCTAGTTTGGGCAACGTTTTTACGTAATTTTCGTGAAATTATCAGACAAATTATTAAATCATTTGATGTTTGGCCAGACATCATCAATTGGAGTGAAAATTTAAACGCTGAAAATTCACAGACTTTGCGTAACTTTGTCAGGTGATCGGCGAGAGGATGGAAGTCACGCCAATGATCAGTCTTGACCACGCAAAGTGTTTACCGTTTTGGTATCCACCATTTTACGCCATATCAAAGTCAATCCTTTCGATGATTTGAAAAAAATACGCATATTTTTTAGGAAATCGACTGCGGATGTTATTTAAACTGTTCACACACACAGACACACACACACACACACACACACACACACACACACACACACACACACACACACACACACACACACACACACACACACACACACACACACACACACACACACACACACACACACACACACACACACACACACACACACACACACACACACACACACACACACACACACACACACACACACACACACACACACACACACACACACACACACACACACACACACACACACACACACACACACACACACACACACACACACACACACACTAAATCTTAGGACATCAACGAACCGGGTTCGCGATGGGCTAAATCAGTTGAGGGTGGAGTTTTAAATAAAGCATAACGACTACAATAAACCCGATCGTCGCTTAAACACACCGCCGAACCGCGCACTGTCTGGCCGCGTCTCGCCGACGCGAGAGAATTCCGATCACGACGCTTTCACTGACACTCACTAGAAGACGGGGTTAGATTGCATTCCGCCCCCGAGTGAAGAAACTGCCTCTACCAAAGGGAGGAACAAAGGGTGCCGCTCGTGGGCGGGGCGCGGGACGAGTGGGTGATTTCTCCCCGGGATCAGAACAAAGGAACAAGCCGCCAGATGTAGGATGAACAGCGCGAGCCTTGTCGTCTGCTTCCGAGGCGCGCCAAAGCTGTTTAGTTAATGAATGATCCCCACTTGTTGTCGCATCAATCACCGTTTATATAGTAAACAATCGGAGGTGGAAGTGTAATTCAGAACGTGGGCCCAGATCACTATTTCTTTTTCCATAGGCGACCAAGTTAACATTGTTTAGTCACCTACGCAAAATAACTAGTGTTACGCAATATTACCGGTATGCCAGTAGTATATCGACAAGCTATCGACGTACCGGTATATACTATAGTATTTTTATTTTTGCGTTTTCAACTTGTCAGAAGTGAGCTCAGTGAGTAAGTATATGTTTTCAGGTTTGAATAATTTATTCTCTGAGTTTTTGAAACTTCATGCATTCTGAACAGGGTGTCTTTGTGCGTTTAATTATTTACTTAATGCAATGCATATAATTAAGCAGTCTTTGTATTTTCCATATTTATAACTCCGGCTATTTTTCACAGACAGAGGACTAATTTAGTAAACAAAGGCCAACATATGTCACAAAAGTTAAGTTTGGACGCCAACACCATGACTATATCGTATTGACAAATACACGAATAGGTGTACACAAATATATGTTTATTTGGCGAGCGAATTTTTTTAGACTTTGACACACATGACGTAGGTTTATCTAACAGTATGGCGCGGCCCATGAAATTAAGATGCTGTGTGTCCAACAAGGTTTTCCCAGTAAACCACTGGCGTGATATTCTTAATTGTAGTTGCAAATGGTTATGTTTTAGTAACTTTTATAGGTGCATAGGCCCCAAAAATGTAATACTGTTTTCCCAAGGAAAGGTACAACGATTTTTATTGGTAAAGTTTTTATTAATACTAACAATTCCAGTGTTGCGTTCCCTTTGAATGCTCCAGGTAGTTTGCGTCTCTTGTTTTTGATTGGCCCTTATGTACCATACGTATATACCATACGCATATACCATACGTGTATACCATACGTCAAAACAAAATACGCAAACGTCAGTACTCGCTAAGCCTCTTCCAAAGTAAAGTAAAGGTATGTTCTTATACAACGCGGAATCCAGTCCGTCAGACTGTTCAGAACGTTTAATATTTCACCCTTGGCAGACCTGTTCATTACAACACCAACTCGACTTTTCTGAGAAGCATTCAGCCTCGTTGTAATTACAGCGCGAAGACTATTCGTTCTCATATCCACCACAGTCTATAGCCAGGTACTGATTTATATATATTTATACAGCTGAATGAAATGAGACAACGTGGTGTGTACAAGATTGCTTTTCGAAACG